>JAGFMF010011796.1:7139849-7189175 GCA_019455555.1 Galemys pyrenaicus
GATTTCGAACTCAAGATAGAAGTCAAATTTGGAACTATGGAGCTGGGATTTATTATTCAATTTATACTGTTCAGATGAATGAGATTCTCTGGTGGAGATGTTTAAGGCGAAAAGACCTGAAATCAAAATTGAGGAACACCTTCTACTGAACGACAGGTAGAGGAAGGGCACCTGGGGAGGAAGCTATACTGGAGCAGGCAGAGAAGTAAGCTGAAAGCCTTGGGACCTTAAAAGCCAGGGGGAAAAGCAGTTTTAGATGGAGAAAATGAATGTTGCATTGAATACTGGCGAGAGGTGGAGCAAGATGAGAACCTGTAGTGTTTACTGGATTCAGCCACCAAAGGTCATTGATGCCTGGATTGGTGAGAACATTTTCAATGGTGTGGCAGGGGCGGACATAAGACTGCTATGGTTTGAAGAAAGAAAAGAAAGTGAAATCCTGATATAGAACTGTGCTGTCTAACATGATAGCCACTGACCACAAGTAGCTCCGTGAAATTAATTCAGGTTATAAAAAGTGGAAGATTCAGTTTCTCAATTTCACTAGCCAGATTTCAAGTGGCCAATCATCATTTGATAGCACCGGTTAAGAACATATTTATTATCACAGAAAATTCTGTTTGACGGTGCAGGTCTGAATGCTTAGCTATGAAGGAGAGGAAGGACATGGAGTGGTATCTGTTCTTAGCTTTGTTTATAAATATTTGGGGTAGGTGTGTGTGTGTGTGTGTGTGTGTGTGCTTGCCTCTGTTCTATGTAGTATGCCTCGCTTCTGTAGTATGAAAAAAGATCCCATCTACTCCCACCTGCATTTTGAAACCTTATAAAATTATTTCGAAGACAGCTAGATGTGTTAAAATTTTTACTTAACAGGAAATATTGTTTTATCCTTGTATCTTCATATCTTTTAGCTTTGCCTGTAAAATGAGGTTGCTGCACATTTGTTATCTTAAATTCTGATTTACTGTCAGATGTTAACATTCTAGTCATGTAATATGCTGTATAATCACATGGGAAAAACATCCTGAGCACTTTCTATGCTCCAGTTACTGTGCTGGGCATTGAGGATGTAGAAATGAATTTTGATTATAAGATTTTTACTGTGACAATGTATTCATGTCCCTAGTTTTGAACTCTTTCCCCAGGGTTCACTTGGGCGAGTCCCATACTATGGTTGAGGGGAGTTTGGGTAGCCTTGGCTGAAGACCTTAAGCAGAGTAGTTAGCTAGACACCTGTGACGTTACATCCCTGGCTGCTTGGCAACCCTAAGGTTACACTTGCCTACAAGTGTTTACTGAGCTCCTGCTAAGTGGTAAGGCTGCGGAATAGCAAAGATTTTAAAAGAAAATAAAATCCCTACTGTAGTTGGGAAAATGAGATATTGTAAGTGCATACAGATGAAAACAGGACAGTGACTGGTAAGGTGTCAAAGACGGTAGGGGCCAACTGTGCGCAGACAGTTGCTCCTCAACAGGGGAGAGCTGGGTCAGCAGACATGGTCAGCCCTGTTTTGCTTGGTGACTTTGGGACTCATAAGAGGAGATGGCTAAGACAGTTAGAATATGGATTTCGAACTCAAGATAGAAGTCAAATTTGGAACTATGGAGCTGGGATTTATTATTCAATTTATACTGTTCAGATGAATGAGATTCTCTGGTGGAGATTCTCCTGGGTCTGAGGGAGCCGTGCTCAGTAAGGCAGGGCAGGGCGAGCTGTGATTGTCAGAGCAGTTGTAATTTCATCAGCCACACACAAGAACCACTCTCATTCTAAGGCTGGAGAATGACAACCTTTAAAACTTGGGAAAAAAAATATTAATGACAGTTGACCTTTTGCCGTTAACAAAACGGCTTCAACTGCACGGGTCTACTTATAGGCAGATTCTTTTCTGTCCTCAGGTTCTCATTCGCTGATTGAGCCAGCCTGGATGTGAGTGGGCTGAGTCCTGAAATGTGGAAGCACCTAAATGGATGGCTGACTCTCAGTTATGTGCCGATTTTCAACTGCTATTAAAACATCATCAGCATATGAAGGGGAATAAGATAGAATTTAAAAAATGAAGCATAGCTGAGTATCAGATATTACAGTATAGTAGCAATGAAAAAAAAAGAAGAAAAAATCCGGCTCTATCAAATTATTAACATTGATATAACCAAAGACCAGTTGCAGGGTGCCTGTCCCACAAATGACTTTGAGACCCCATCACCATGACTCAGTTTTCCATCCTCAGAGAACTGGAGAGGAGATTTACACAGGAGGGTCAGAGCTGCCGTTTTTTCTTCGCAGCTATGGCCCAGTGGGGTCTTTCTCTCTCAGAGCCAGCTGTCATGTGCTAGCTGCCCTCTCTGTTGGAAGAGTTGGGCTCTGGACCCAGAGACAACTTTCACACAAGTTTTATGGACAGTGGGTCCCTGTCCCAAAGTATAATATTTTCTTCTTTTCCCCAGGCCCATCTCCTCACATTGTAACAACCCACATCTCATAACAGCAGTTATCCTAAGACCTACCCTTTGGGGCTTTTGCTCTGAGTTTCATGTCTATAACACCCTGAAATAAGCCATTACTGGGCATTCATGATTTCTTGTGCTCCCAAATATCTCCTCTTTATGTTCTTCTCATAGAAATATCTACCAACCAGGTATTACTTATATGTGAACTACAAAGAAACAAAACAAACAGAAAGATCATATAAAGCCAAACTGATAACAAACCCCAGAAATCTGACTACAGAACTGAGGGTACCAGCAGAGGAGGGAGAGGAGGAGAACAAGTGGGGAGAGAGCACAAAAGACTATGGTGGACAGGACTGTGAGTGCTTTGGAGGAGAACATCCTACATCTTTTTTTTTTTTTAAGATTTTTTAAAATTAAATTTATTTATTTAAGTATATTTGACATCATCTTTATTCCCCTGGGAGTTCCCAACACCATTCCACCCGTGCACCATCATCTAAGTCTCTTGTACTCTTTCTGCCCTCATCCCTGTCTTTTCCCTCCCTTCCTTCCCCTCCCCACCATGGTCCCTTTGGTTTATCTTTGACCTTTTGGTCTTGTTGAGTTTTTTTTTTTTTATTGCTTTTGGTTGTAATTGCCCTTTTCCTTGATCTCATTCTTTTTTTTCTTCTTCTTTTTTATTTTTTGTTGTAGCTGTTTCTCTTTCACATTCCTCTCAGTAGTGAAACCAATATTTTTCTCTTGCTTTCTGACTTGTTTCACCGAGTATAATTCCTTCTAGCTCCATCCATGTTTCTACAAATGATTCTAGCTTATCTTTTTTGATTGCTGAATAGTATTCCATTGTGTATATGTACCACATCTTCTTGATCCAGTCATCTACTTTTGGGCATTTGGGTTGTTTCCAGGTCTTACCAATTACAAATAGTGCTGCAGTAAACATAGGAGTACAGGTCCTCTTTTGTGTCTTTTGGGTAGATTCCTAGGAGTGGAATTGCTGGGTCATATGGTAGTTCCATTTCTAGTAGACTGAGGAACCTCCATATGGCCTTCCATAATGGTTGGACCAGCTTGCATTCCCACGAGCAGTGTACTAGGGTTCCTTTTTCTCCACATCCTTGCCAGCATTTGTTGTTGGTGGTTTTTTTGATGTGTGCCATTCTTACGAGTGTAAGATGGTACCTCATTGTGGTCTTAATTTGCATTTCCCTGATTATGAGGGATGTTGAGCATTTTCTCATGTGCCTGTTGATCATGTGTATGTCCTCTCTGGAGAAGTGTATGTTAAGTTCTTCTGCCCATTTTTTGATTGGGTTTTTTTTTTATTTTTCTTTAGTCTTACGAGTTCTTTGTATATCTTTGTCCAATGTGTGGAGAGCAAAGATTTTTTTCCCATTCAGTGGGGTTTCTTTTTGTTTTGTTTAATGTTTCCTTTGCTGAACAGAAGCTTTTTCTCTTGATGTAGTCCCATCTGCTTATCTTCTCTCTCATTTTTAATGCTTTGGGATCTGCCACCTCAAAAGCGCTATTGAGATGTATGTCTTGCAACGTTTACATCCTACATCTTTAAAACACAAATAGCGTTGTCAACCACTATTACCTTAAAAAAATAAAACACTTAACACTAACACTCTAAAATGAGTTTGATATACCAGGGAAAATCATGGCTCCTTCAAGTCCATCCCTGCACCGTGTATGACAAAGATGTGTCATGTACTTCCACGTCCTTTTAAGGAGAATAATAGGTCCCGATCATCAAATGCTCTTTGAGTCCAGCATTGTTCACTCTAGTTTCATTTAAACATTAGGCCTTCACAGCATAAAACCCGCTGTCACATTAGGCCTCTGCAACATTAACACTCCTTTACCGATGCAATTTAGGGTAATAGAATGATTCAGCTGTGGAGAAAGGGGAGGCATTCTTTTTGTGAACACTGAACTCCCAGAGTCATTCTGAACAGTATTCATGCTCCGTGACCACCTATGAATGACTTTGCTGGCATTTGGGAATCTCTAGATTATGGAAGCATTGAAACCATATTCCCTAAAGCAGTGCTTTCCAGCGTGGGCTGCATGTTACAATCTCTCGGGGAGCCCAGGCTGCACTGCAGTCTAATTAAATCAGAATCTCTGGGAGGTGGGACGTGACATCAATGTTTCTAAAGCTCCCAGGGGATTCTGGGTGCCACCACAAGCATGGACCTCTGCCTTGAAGGAATGGCCAGATCTAGAGCTGGAACAGCCCTGGGAACAGAACAGGGAGAGTTCTCAAGCCTGTGCCTATTTGGAGCAGGGTCCCTGGAACTTGTGATCCTGTTTGTGGAACATCATGAAATCTGTTTGACCTTGTGTCTTTAATCTTTGTTTTTTTCTGCAATCTCTTACTACTTGACCTTCATTTTTGTGGGCAACTGAATTAAAGCCTTTTTTCCCACAGTCCCCAAAAGTAAGCTAACTGAAACTAAGTGCTGAAAATATTCTGTGGATTAAGTGTTAATATATGTCCTTTAGCCCTAATAACAACCTGATGGCAGGTAATCTATCATGACTGTTCTTATTTTATAAGTGAGGACACAGAGTTAAAGAAGTTTCAGTTGTTTGCCCTAAGATAACATAACTGAACTTGAACCCAGGCACCCTCGTTTTAGAGCCTGAATTTTTACCTTTTCCTAATCTGCCTGTCAGCCTGCATAGAAAGTCAAGCACTGACTCAATCAACAAATACTGACTGAGCCCTTACCTTGATGTGGCAGGAACTGCTGGAAGACACTTGCTCATATTCTAGTTATTACTGAATTAGGGAAGGTTAAGCAGACAACAGACCTGTAGGGTCACTGTGAGAAAACAACTTATAATCAATCATTTCAAAATAATTTTTTTGGTAGAAGTCCTATAATATCAATTCTTTAGTATTTCACAACCTTCTTTAGCACGTTAGCCATTTAGTCGTGTGCATTTTTAAATTTTCTTTGAGACTCCCTCTTTGACTCAGATTATTTAGAAGTGAGTTACTTAATTTCCATGTGTTCAGAGCTTTTCTTGTTGACTTTCTGTTATTGGCTTCTAGTTTGATTCCATTATGAGCAGAGAACACACTCTGTGTAATTTTTAATTCTTTTGAAATGATTGGTTTGTTTTAATGGCCCAAAGTTGAATGTTCTATGAATGTTTGAAAAATATGTATATTAAACTCCTGTTCGGTGGAATAGTCTATGTGTCTATGTATGTCAGTTATATGTCCTTCATTGATTGTGTTGATCACATCTTCTATATCCTGCCTGATTTTATGTCTGGTAATTCTATCAGTAGTTGGCAAGGGGACTGAAGTCCTCAACTATAAATGAGGAATTATTTGTTCTTTCTGCTTTATCAATTTTTCTTTTATGTTGGGAACTCTGTTGTTTAATTTGTATACATATAGAATTATATCTTCCTGTGGTTTGATCTTTTTGTCATATTATAATATTCCTCTTTGTCTCTAATAATTTTCTTTGTTCTAAAGTCTAGTTTATCTTATAATAGCACTCTTTAAATTAATGTTTGCACACCTGTATCTTTCTCCATCATTTTCCTCTTAACTTACCTTGTCATTTTTTGAATTTGAAGTAAGTTCTTTGTAAACAGCCTATAGTTGTGTATTTTTAAATCTATGCTTCCAGTTTCTTCCTTTTAATTGGAACATTAAGACTTAAGGTAATTATTGATATGTTACAGTTTGTGTCTCCCAAGTTAACTGTTTATATAACAAGTGTACCTTTTGATTTTAGAGCGTTCACTAAGAGGTTAAATTAAAGACAACTGTCAATGTCTGTTATGGTTGAAGATTGTGACCTCTATTCTGGACCTTTGATCCTTTTGGTGCTCTTTAGCTTGCTGTGGCTTATCCATAGTTTAGAATAGTTTTGCAGAAATGTATCTATGTATTGTCCCCAAATATACTATGGAATAAACTATTTGTAAAACTAAGGTGAATTCATGTCACTCACTAATTAGATGAATTAGTCAAAAAGATAAATGCTTATAAGAAATCCATGTTACGATTTTCCTTGAAGCACAAAGCAATTGATACGGGTGATACTTTGAACGTCACTGTGACTCAACTTGTAAGACTACGTAGGACCAAGTCACTGAGTATCTTGAGTAAGGTGGCACAAAGTAAGTGGTGAAGCCAGGGTTAGAATGCCAACCTCTGAATGGGTGTTGGCCCAGCACAGGGGCTTGGTTAGACAGACAGCAGACCTATAGGGTCACTGTGAGAGAACGACTTAAAGTCAATTGTTTCAAAATAATTCTTCTTGGTAGAAGTCCTATAACATCAATTCCTTTATATTTCACGACCTTATACAGCAAGTGAGCTATTTGATTATGTGGATTTTAAAATTTCCTTTGAGACTCCCTCTGTGACTCATAGACATTATTTAGAAGTGAATTAAGCAAGAGCCAGGGAACTTGGTGTGTCTGGCATCAGGAGAGAAGCTGTTCTAATTATGCTAGCGATTGGGGGTGTGTGTGATATTATGCAGGAATTTATGAGGGGCAGATAGTTAGAAAAAAGTGTATGTAAAGGGATCTGAGGTCAATGATTCGAAAATTCAAGTTAGTATTTCACATTAGAAATGCATTTCCCGGGCAATAGCTAATTTCTGTCGCAGTATTGCTAAAAAATTATCTTAACTCAACTACATTGCTTTGTATTTCAACAGACTTTTTAAAATTGGAGTATCAAGAATCCTCCCATCTAGATCTACAGTATTGATTTAAAAAGTAGTTACTTGAGTGAAGTTCAAGTATATTTTAATGCCAGTGTATAGCATAGCAAGAAGAAGACCCCAGAACCCTGATCTGGCTGATGGGGAGCAGCAATACACTACATGGCCAGTGGAACAAAGGGAGATGACATCACTGGAATAGTGGGGAACAGTTGGCACATTGCTGTTGCTAACACTGTTTCCAAACAAATGAGGTTGCTACCTGATGTGCACAGACACTGATGCCAGGACATCAGGTTTTGAGAAGAGAACTCACTTTATTGTGGATTGATTGGCAAGGAGACTGGAGATAAACTCAAATTTGCTTCCCTGATTTATATAGGGCTTGGGAGCAAGGGTTGAGAACAAAGAAGTTTATTTTTTGGCAGAATAACAATTTAGGGGCAAAGAAGCATAGACTTGGCTGAAGGTTATTGGCTAGTTCACATGTAAAGAAGTAGGGAGTTTTCCTTCTGATCTGGAGTTTTGATTTCTGTGGGTGGATGGTTCCCCTCAGGGTATCTCCCCTTCCTCTTAGTCTCAGCATGAGGGAGGTTAATTGATAAGCCTCTAGGCTCTGCTGTATCTGTAAAAGCAAGCCTCAGAGAAAAAGATAATTTTTTTTCTTCTGTTGTGCTCTAACCACTTAGCTTCAGTCTCAATATCACTGAGTACTTCCCAAGCACCAAGGCATACATGTTTTACATATATTAACTTATTTCATCTTTACAACAGTTCTATGAAGAAATCAGTATTACCATGAATCCTGTGTCTTAACAGTGAATCAATCAATAGTACATTATCTTACTCTTCAAAGATGAGTTTTAAAACTGACTTTTCTGATATTTGGAGAGTTGAATTGCTTTCTGAAGTGTCTTTATTGATGTTTATCCTCTAAAATCAATCTCAAAAAGAAAGGAAGAGAAGAAAAGAAAGGCAAGTTCTAAGAATTCTTTTGATATTAAAGTGAATTTAACTTTAAAGAGCCTTAACATTACATGCTCTTAAATTCAGTCGCTCTGCCCATCACTGTGATTACAGCATTTGAAGCCTTGAACAAGTTATTCATTTAACTTCTATTAATACACCCATTTATTATTAACACACCCTTTTATCAATGCATCCATTTGTTAAAGAACATGGGTAAATGGTTTATATTTTTGGAAGATGTAATTAGAATCAAGATGGTATTTGTGAATGTGGTTTGAAAAGCAGACACGAGTCAGAGTGATGTAAACATGTAGACTGTGTGTTCTAATTTGGTTGTAAGTTGAGGTAGTTACGCACAGGCAAACTAAATGGTTAGTCAAAGTCAATAGTGTGGTCACACATTCCTTGTTTTTTGACCTTTTAACTCGTGCTATTGCTGCTGCTTGTGTCTTCAGTTTTCTGCAACATCCTGTTGTATTTTGATAAGAAGTTCCACAGCTGTCAGGAAACCTGCCTTGGTAATGGCTGCTCCAACTTCCCTTCCTCGGTTTTTCTGGAATCCCTGCAAAACTCCCCACTCTTAGTCTCTACCGTGACTGTCTAGCCTCTTAAGCTCCAGTTAGTCCAGGTAGTTTTTTATTCTGTAACTTTCTTTCTACCTTTGGTTTCCTAAAGTAAGTTTATGAAAAGAGATGAATCTGCTCTTTCTAAATGAGAAACCCACTCTCATTAATAAGAATTGAGGATGAAAAAGTGGTTGAATAGTTGGGGACTTGGGTAGCACATTGTCTGGTCTGGTCCATTGCAGAGCACTGGGGGAGAGAAACTACAGAGGCATATGATATGCTCTTTTCTTTAGAACGCACTCTCTGATGTAGTCTAAGCACACACTCATTCAGTCTGCAGTTGTAGAGAAATAGCTTCTCTCAGACTGTCCCCACCCTCTAGCAGGTGGAGACGTCTTTCTTTCCCATTACCTGGGCCAGACTTTTGAAGGTGTTTAACCTGCTATTTATATCTGTTTTGCTTGTCTTCCTGCCTTCCTTGCTAGAATGTGGATTCTGAAAGCACAACGATTTTTTACTATGTCCGTCTACCTGTAAAGCAAAATCCACAATAAATAATAGCCATAAGAAAACTCAATAAGGATAAAAATAACCAGGTCATTTGGATATGAGTCATGTAAGTCTCTTGGGTCACCTGCTGAAGAGTCCAGGCTGCTGCAGCCCGGGAATGATAGCCTACCTTAGTTTCCTATCTACTGTCAAATCCACAGGTGACTGCATGAAATAATAAGTAAGTTGTAGTTTTGCAGGGTAAAAAGGGGCTCTAAAAATAAAGTGACTACTTACTAGTACTAATGTTGACATGAGGATGAGCTCTTTGTAAGTGAGCTTCTTAAAAATTATTTCTGATTACTAAGAATGAAGTTTTGAATTTGGCTGTGGGGACCTATCCTGTGAACAAATACACACAAATGAAGTAAGTAGAAATAAGGAAAGGTGACTGCTGAATTGTTTCAACCAGGATACCAGTCAATGCAACCATTTCTTACCAAATGAAAGGAGGTTTACTGAAAGGTGAAAGTGGGATACACTTGAGTCGGGTCCTAGTGCCCCTGTGAACAGATGCTCTGTGATGCCTGAGATGGGGGTTTGGGGGGCCATGCACATAGACATTCCCACAACTCGGTGGATGAGGGACACCTTGGAAGATGCATTCTTTTTTAAAAAATATTTATTTATGCATACAAGAGCTGAGGTACAGGCCAGAGACATGGGGCGGGTGGTGGTGTTGAGAGGATTCACCAGAGACAAAGCAGGGAGCAGAATAGGCAGATTGACCAAAATACTCTGCTGAGGGGAGCAGTGGACGAGGCAGAAAAGGTTTGCTGTGCCATGTGGGTCCCCTCCCTGGTCAGGGATTGAACTTGTGCTGTGGGAAACCTCATAGTGCGGCACTCTACCCCTTGCACCACCAGGGAGGCCGGGAAGATGCATTCTTCTTGTCTTTTATGGAGGGGAACTCTTCATCCTCTGGTGAGCATTTGGAGTGTCATAGTAGTCTTAGGGTATCTCTCTCACAAATGTTAAATGTCATATGATTTTCTGTAAGAAAATAGAGCTGACAATAGCTGGCAGTGTAGTGAGGTCTGATTTATCTCATATGGTCTGGGAATGAGATATTTCACTTATGCTGTATTTTCTAGATAACTGAAGCACCCACCAAAATCATAAAAGATGATTATTTTGAAATTATCTCAGGTATTTCCCTTTGCTGTTATTTACATTTCTCAGGTATTTCTCTTCCTGAGTATAGTCAGGAGACTATGCTCTTAGAATGTAGCAAGAGTAATTAGGGAGAAGCTTTTACAATGAATATCCCAAAGCAATTTACATATGTGGAGTGTTTTTTCTGGATATATTCTTCTTTTTCTTGTTGAAAATGTTTTTTTTTTTCCTCATGAAAACCCTTCTTTTCTAAATTTACTACTTGCAATGTGTTACAGACTATGAATTCAGATAATTGTTATTTAACAACTGCTACGTTTGTGTGTTAAAATAAAAGCTCTAAGGGTAGCTGTGCCGATTATCTGGATAAATGAGCTAAGAGCGATGGTTTTAGCTACAGGCTTTCTTTGCTTACTCCGACTTCCCAGAGCTCCTCTTCCTGTCCTGCCCTGAGTCACTATAGCATGTGAAAAGTGGCCTCTAGAGAGAAAACCCTTGCATGCCGCATGTCCCAGTCAGTCACGAGTAAGTTTGGAAATATCACAACTTCTTTGGGCCATTTGCTCATCTGGGCTAGATGGTCTCTAGGGTCTTCATGTTCTCATGTGCCAAAAAAAAGTAGTTCATCAAAAAAGACTTTAAAAAACTTTTTTAAAATTGTTCTTTTTAAAAAAATATTTTTATTTATATATATTTGACATCAATTGTGGTCTCCATGGAATTCCCACCACCATTTCACCAATGCATCGTCATCTCAGTTCCTTATGTTCTTTCTGCCTTCATCCCAGCCCCTCTCCCCACCCCTACAAGATGCCTTTGATTTGTCTTTGTATTTTTGTTCTTGTTGTGTTGTTTTGGGGCTTTTTGGATACTGTCCTTTTCCTTTAGCCTTTTTGTTGTTGTTGTTCCTTTCTAGTCCTCCTAAAAGTGAAGCCATCCAATATTTTTCTCTTGCCTTCTGGCTTATTTCACTTAGCATAATCCCTTCTAGCTCCATCCATGTTTCTACAAATGATTCTAGCTTATCTTTTTGATCGCTGAATCGTATTCCATCGTGTATACGTACCACATCTTCTTGATCCGGTCCTCTACTTTTGGGCATCTGGGTTGTTTCTAGGTCTTACCAATTATAAATAGTGCCACAATAAGCATAAGGGTATTGGAAAGTGGACCCTCCTCCTCTGGAAAGAGCCTCAGGATATCTCTATCCAGAGTGATAAGGGGGACTCAAAGAAGAGTGGCTAATTTGGTAAAATATGTGTAACAGAGTTTACCCCTTTAACCATTGTTAAGTGTACAGCTCAGTGACATTCAGCACATTTATATTGTTGTGTACCCTTCACCACTACCCATTTCTAGATTTTCATCATGTGAAACAGAAACTATACCCATTAAACATTAGCTCCCAATTCCCTGCTCTCCACAAGCCCCTGGTGACTTACGAGTCAGTCTGCTGTGTAGTCACAGTCACCAGTCTGTCTCTGTGAATTTGACTGCTCCAGGTACTCACGCAGGTGCAATCAGACATTTGTCTTTGTGTGTTTGGCTTCTTTCATTTAGCATATTTAAATTTTTTAAAAAGATTTATTTATTTATTTGTTTATTTAAACAAGAACTGGGGTATAGACTAGAGATACGGGGGGTGGGGTGAGAGGATTCACCAGAGACAAAGTGGGGAGCAGAACAGGCAGATTTATTGAAACATACTGTTAAGGGGAGCAGCGGGTGAGACTGGAGAGATCTGCTATGCCACGTGGGTCCCCTCTTGCCAGGGACCAAACTCGTGCTGCAGTGGCTGTGGATGCTTCATAGTATGGTGCTTAACCCCTTGCGCCACCAGGGGGCCCCATTTAGCACATATTTTCAAAGTTCATTTATGTTATAACGTGTGAGAACTTCATCCTTTTTAAAGGTTGAATAGTATTCCATTATATTTATATAAAACATTGTGTCTATCCATTTATCAGCTAATGGAGGTTTGGTTTGTTTCTATCTCTTGGCTGTTGTGAATTATGCTACTTACTACAAACACATGTGCACAAGTTTCTGTTGGTTTCTCTTTTTTCAAGTATTTGGGGTCTATACCCAGAGATGGAATTGCTGGATCATATGATAATTCTGTATTTAACTTTTTGAGGCGCTGCCAAACTGTTTTCCATAGTGACTGAGATATTTTCCATTCTCACCTACACTGCACGAACGTTCATTTCTTCATGGAGGGACAATAGTTGCATGCAGTCAGTATAAACCAGCTGGTCTACAGCGCAGATTTCACATGGCACAGAGGCAGGACCTACAGTTAGGACAGTAGATAGAAGCCAGAGGATGAGGGGCTTGAAGTACTAGCCCTGGTATTGATATTTTATTGTGGTAAGGTATAGGAGTCTGATGAGGACTTCTGAGCTTGGGGAAGAGCGAGCTCATTAGATTGGTACTCTTAGAAGATTGAGGACAGAGGATACATGCAGGATGAATTAGGCCCTGAAAGTGGACCCTGGAAGTAGTATGTGATTGCAGTTATTGGGCCTGGAGGCCCAGGCTTCCTGTAGAAAAGTAGGAAAGGCAACAATGAAAGTGGCGATTTGGGGTCCAGTAGTGCCAAACTGGCACAACCTGTGAACCATATTGAGGGAGGGAGGGGAAAGGAGGTATGGAGTGGTGCCCCTTGAACTTCAGCATCATGAGTTTTGAGGTCCTAAGTTGAAGACAAGACACAGAGAGGGGCATCTGCTTAGCCCCTGTGTACTGAAGATCTAGATATTTGCATCAGACTGCAGACCTATGTTTTGGGTGCCAGAAGTTGTACCCACCTGCACAGTGGTCCTTAGGCTGGCCCCCTTGAATAGGATAGGATGGGCGTTAGGATGCTTGTAACCTTTAGCCACCGAAACCATAGGTTTGGTGCACAGGAACTCAAAGTTGAGCATCTATGGAAAGAAGAAGGGAAAAGAGGTGTCAGGGTGTCCAAACCAAGATGTAAGCTAGCTCCGGAGTTCTTATTTTGATCTATAATTTGAATAGTACATAAAAATCATACCATGCTATAAAATGCTATAAGGAAGGTGTGTGAGTGTTGTGGTTTGCATTGCATTTGCATTGTATCCAACAGTTTATTGACTGAAAACCCACCCCATTGCGATACTTCTGTCCTCTTTTTCTGTCTTTGTGTTTCCCCACTGAAGGTTTCCAGAAAGCACAAGGATCCGTTGGGTGTCCTTTGTGCTGGAAGAAGATGGGGGGATGCCGTAGGTAGGGGTGTGGAAGGGCGTGCCTGTGGGTGTGGTGGGTGAATGGCTGGGTGTAGACTTCGGTGGCTATATGTTGCAAGAGAGTTTTAAATAACTTATTTAAAATAGGTGGAATTAAGGGATTTAAAATCAGATTCACAAGGCATCATTAAATTAATTAGGCAGAGTATGGGGAAATATGTAAAAAAAAGTTGGGGTAATAAGTGTTCTGAGGCGTCACGTGTGGAAGACAATGAGAAAGCAGCTGAAACCGTGGCGTTGAGATTAGGTTGGGTGTCACCAGCATAGAAACCACGCCAGAGGTGACAAGGCAAGCGTTATTGGGCTTCTCTTTCTGCAGGGTTATGGGACTCGTGACTAACAGGACTTCCTGCCTTCTCTGGGCTCTTTACAGACAGATGTCCATCTCTTAAGATGGGCTTGAGCCTATGTCTACCTGCATTTTCAACTCTGCGGGTTTTAGATTTTTAAAAGTTAATGATTCTTATCCTGGTGCTGAGAAAGAAAGTAGCAGAAGCAATCTCTGTCCACGTGCATTTTTATCTGCGTGTTCAGCCATCAGCAGCCCTTGCACGCTCACTGCTGTGTGGAGAAGGTGTGCTTGCTGACACTGAATGACCATCAACTCCAGCAGGCCTGTTTCAGTCATTGACTCCCCCCACTTTCTGACACAGCCTAAGAGAGCCTGAGAGCTGGTGGTTTACCCAGCTGCTCTGGGCAGTGTTTAGAGGTGGGGAAGAGCCTTTTTCCTCAGTGAGGCCTAATTGCCTGAGGAAGAGAACCACTTAACATTTTCAAAGAAAACGTTTGAGCTTCCTAAGAAATGAACCTTCTCTTTTCTATGACCGTCCTGGCAGGGACTCTGAATTATGTTCTCTTGTGAGCTCAGCAAAACTTCCCTCAGCTGCCCAGTCTTTGAGGACCTTGAGTGGTGTGCCCTGCTACCCAAGGAATCAGTGAAGCTTTAGAGGAGAGCTTAGTCCTTGTATCTCTGTGCCCAGGTCCTTAAATCATCTATGCTTTGCAGCCAGCTCATGGCACAGGTGGACTCTCCAGGCAGGCCCAGGGGACAGCTGTGAGAAATGAGAGGACCTTGAAAACTCATAGCACCACCCTCTTCTCTGGCACCTGAAGGAGATCCAAACTTTGAACAGGATCTAAGAAGCACTAAAATCGAGACTGTAGGATGAAAAACTTCTATAAGGCAGAACACGGAGAGCTTGACAATGTTTGTGAAGATGTGTGGTTCCCACAAAGAGGAGAAGAGAAGGCGGTTGTGAGAGGCCTCAAAACATGTAGTTGACCACGGGCAGATGGGAGGTGCATTCTAGCTAACGTGGGGATTGAGAGGAAGAAAGAGATGTGAGCTAGGAAGCATGGCAAACATAGGTGAAAGAGGAGGGAGCTTATCTGGCAAACTGTTGAACTTTACAGGATTTTTTCCTGACTGTAGTAGGAGGGCCCACCACCTCAGTGATAACGGGAAGGCAGTGGAGCTGAGGGGTCAGGGATTGTTGGCTCATTTGTTTGGGAAATTCTGTCAAGTCAGGCCCTCATGAGGCTCCTCCTGAGAGGTGAGCTGGGAGGCTGAATCCATCTTCAACCTGACAAGTGAGAGTGTGGAATTTCAATAACAGAGACATAGAGTGGAAAATAGTTTGGGGAGTCTGTGAGTAGACTTCCCTCCTGCCTCTATCACTTCTCAATAAGCCCTATGACAGCAGATGGGCAGAAGGGGAGTAATGATGCTACATTACTTTTATGGAGGGTGTGCCATGTGCCACTTAGGTTCTAACCTCATCACATGGGTTAGCACGTTTATTCCTCACAGTAACCTATGGGAAAATGAGGCATTGGAAGGTTATGTAATTTTCCAGAATAAACCTTGAGGATGAGGATTTGAACCTAAGCAATCTGGCTCTTGAACCCTGAGTTGTGCTGCATCTCAAAGGCTGAAAGGAAGGTATAAATTTAGCAAAGATGTGTGCCTGCCATTTTGCTGAATACTTCGTTTTGGCTACATTAATGCTTCCAGAAGCTTCTGAAGGGCTACATAACCATCATGACTGGCCCTGAGCCTCTTCCAGGTGTCCCCAAAATATCACTATGGTCAGTTGAACTGAAATGGCTAGATTTTTTTAAACTGAGGTGTAATTGACGTACAACAGTAGTTTTAGATCTACAGCACAGTGATGCGCTCTGTGTGTATCCTAGGGAGTGATCACCACTGTAAGTCTAACGAACATTTTTCACACACGCTTACCAAATTTTTTCTTGTAAGAGAACTTTTAAGATCTGGTCTCAGCAATGTTTGGACATACAATGCGGTGCTATTAATTCAGTCGCCACGCTGTTACATATTACATCCCTATGACTCACTTTTATAAGAAGTTTGGGCTTCTTAACCCCCTTCAGCACTTTCTCCCACCACACCTTCTCCCCTATCTCTGGCAACCACTAGTCTGCTCTCTGCGCTCAGTTCCAAATGGCTGTAATTTCTCAGAGATCATTTTAACACACTTTTAAAAACAAAGATAACAATGATAATATTTATCTAATCATCATACAGAAAATGTGGTTAATAACAGAAAAAAAAACCCATTTCACATCACAGTTTCATTTGGACATACTTCCTTAGTCTTTTTAACATAGTTGTTCATAGCATAAATCAGTTTTGTATCCAATATTACACACTTTCCCCATATTTTCATGAAGCCTTTATAACTGTGATTTTTAAATTGATGGTATTTTTTATTTCTTTTGGGATTTTTAAATTGGGAGCACTTCTTTTGTAATTGTTCGATGTAGAGATTTAATACTGATTTTTTTAAATTGAAGATGAGCGAACCCTTGTTTATTTACTTATTTATTTACTTTTAAAGATTTTTATTTTAGTATTTATGCATACAGGAGCTGGGGTACAGACCAAAGTCGCGGGACTTGAGAGGACTCACCAGAGACAGAGTGGGGAGCAGAACAGGCAGATGGACTGAAACACACTGCTGAGGGGAGCAGCGGGCAAGTCAGGAGAGGTCTGCTGCGCCATGTGGGTCCCCTCCCTGGACAGGGATCGAACTTGTGCCCCTGTGCCACGGATGCTTCACAGTGCGACGCTCAACCTGCTGTGCCACCAGGGCGGCCCCAATATTAATTTTTTTTTTTTTAAAGAGGCATTTGGTCTAGGTCTCAGCTAGAAAAAAGCACTCAGTAGTCAAAGTTAACTTAAAAACGATCTTTCCTTCTGTGTCTGTTAACAGGGATCTACCGAACAGAAAAGGATAAAGGCACTTTGTATGAGCTCACGTTCAAAGGAGACCACAAGCACGAGTTCAGACGGCTTGTCTTGTTTCGACCCTTTGGCCCTATCGTGAAAGTGAAGAAGGAAAAACTCAGCATGGCCAACACGCTGATCAATGTCATCGTCCCCCTGGCAAAGAGGGTGGACAAGTTCCGGCAGTTCATGCAGAACTTCAGGTTTGTTTGTTTGCACGTGTTTGTCTTCCTGGATGTGTTAAATGCTGAGATCATTTCCTGTCATCTCCCTCATGCCCCCGCCAAATACAAAGGCCCCTTTCTCTTTTCGTTCAACTTTGTTTTCTTCATAGAAAGTTTATCATTTGTGTTTTCCTTTTCCCTAAAGAAATTAGGAAACTGCCAGACTAGCATATTTACTTACACAAGTAAAAATTAGAAGGGACTGGGCTTTCATCAGGCTCTTCAGAGATGGCAGGTGCCTGCTGTGTTCCTGTGTTCAGTTCTGACTTGATGGCCCAGGCTTGGGGAGGGCAGGACGGGCCTTCTCCCAGTCGCCAGGAAGCGCTGTGGAGCAGTGACCACGTGGTTTCTGGAGCTGTGCTGGAGACTGTTCCAGATGGCGCCCTGGGTTGACTTCTCATGCTGCCTGCTCTCAGCAGCAACTGGAATCCCTCAATTCAGAATCTAGTTTGTATATTAACTGGCATCTCCTCAGGGATTAATTTAGGATTATGCCAACAAGTTTCCAAACACTCATTTTTGTTGCTCCCCAAGAAGACTAAGTGGGTTTATCTTTAGTGCAGGAATGTTTATGCACACGTGTCTTTAAGCTCCTTACTGTGCACTGTGGCACCCTCTGGGCTCTCATGGCTGACATACATGGACTGGTTGAGGTTAAGCAGCTAATTAATTTACTTAACCAGCTTGTTTTAAAAATAGAAAGGCATAATTGTCTACTTACAAATCTGAGCACGCTAACAATATTTAATCTGTTATCATTATGTTCACATTATTAAAAGTCCGTGCTGCTCAGTGCAAGGGTGTGCCTGATAGCTTCTCAAGATTCTGGGGAAAAAACTTCATGGCAATGTTTGAAGAATAGTTCTTTATTAACTAAAATTTAAGGTCAGAATCCAGTAGTTTTAGAAGAGACCTTTGAGATCATCTGGTCAACCCCCCCCTTAGTTCAGTCCCATGGCATCCCCAACATGCGTGTGTGCATATGTATGGGTGTGTGTGTGAGGTGACTCCCCCTTCACGAGGCAGGTTGTGTCAGTGTTAACCAGCTCTAGAGAGAAAGCTGCTATCGTGGACCTGTAATTTCTCCTTAGGGTTTACTTCCAGCCTCTGAAGAAATGACTGGCCAAATCCATTTCCTCTTAAACATCATAGCCTTTCAAATAATTGAATAAGGCTTTCACAAAATCCCTTTGTCTTTTCCCAGCTTGAGAATCATGCTTCTAACCATGTATAAGCTAGAGGAGGGTGGGCTCACCTTTTGTCAGTTCCCACTTGGCAGGATGGATGGGTCTGTTGGGTACCCCCGCCTCCACTACTGAAGTGTCTCCATAGCTTTGGCTTCTTCCTGCTTTCCTTTGGTGTCTCTGTCTTCCCCTCGCTTCCCCTCGCCTCCTGGTCCTGACTGAGTGCTGCTAATTGGATAAGCATTATGGTCTGAGTGTGCCCCACCCTGCGGTTGGCACAAAGCATGTTAAGTCAGATCACCACTCCCAGCAGTTGGTGTGCCCTTTCTAGGGCTGCTTTAGAGCAGTTCCTTGGGCAAGGATGCTGCCTGGAGCTTGCCAGAGTCAGACTTCCGAGAGTCACCCCAGCACAAACGCTGTGGGTGACCACCAGGTGGGGTGTGGTGTGAATGGCACCCCAACAGTGTCTGCTCAGTGTGGGGCCAAGTCCTCCGTGTGAGACTCGGGGCTGGAATAGTGGCATTTTCTTGGGTGTCTGATCTCCATTATCTTAGAATCACAAGGATTCGTGTAACTAACAGTAGGAATAAAACTAGAAAGGAAATGTTGAAAAAATTAAAACTAGTTACTTTTAAGTCTCCAAAATTGAGATGACATAATGAAAGTAATTCTGTTAAGTGTTTTAAAAAATAAATTTGAGGCCCTGTTCTCTTGATTCGCACTATTTGGATGTCCATCCCTGTGGGAAGTCAAACAAGGACAAGTGGCAAGACTCGATGCTTGGCTTGGGTGTCTGGGGGGCCTGTGTGTGTGTGTGTCTGGCACCGGACCAGACACAGGGAAAGACGCATTATCTGCCGGCACAGAAAGTAGAATCTATGTGGACAGAGCACGAAACTCTAGCAGAAATAGAGATGAGGGAGAGTGGGCCACAAGAAAGACTTGTAGGACAGAGGACAGTGAGTAGAAGGCGGGGTGGGGAGTTTGTTCTGTGACCCAGAGGCTCTTCTGCATGTGTTGAGGTCTCTGGAAAAAAACGGAATGCGAGAACTCAAACCGAAGGCATTTACGTCCATATTAGAACTTAGTAAAGGTGGCCTTTCAAAGCAGCCAGCAAAGAATGGAGTTTTAGTACATGGCTTCATAGCAGAAAAAAATTTAATTCTTACTTCACACCAAAACCCAAAATAAACTCCAGTCGGCTACATTTAAATGCACATAACATGAACATAAAATTATTTGAAGAAAATTTAAGGGGCTATTTATTAAATATTTAATGCTACCTTTATGAAGTCCCTTCCACCCCAAGTTTTGAAACTATTAACTGGTTGGCACTGAAGATGACACTATGAGTGATTTTTATTTCCTTCTTTTGAATGCTCTGCTTTGTAAATTTTTATGCAGCTACCATATGTTTTATGTTCTGTTTAAAAATTCAGTGAAAGTGTTTTTTGGCTTTTATAATTTAAACATGACTTTTTAGTTTGTAAAAGTGATACATGATTATTGTAAGATGGTTAGACAATAAAGAACACAGCAAGGAAAAAATCATTCCTGACCCTACCTCGGTAAATTAACCACTTTTAACATTAACTGAATGCTGTTCTAGGCTCCATTCCTTGCAAGTATACAGATAGGAGGAGAACCTGAATACATCATGAGACAATACAAATTCTGCTTTTAATGTAAGAATTATCATACTTTGTAGAAGAAAATCTAAGTATATTTGATCATCTGAAGAAGAAATTGGTGATCTTTAAGTAAATGTTCCTCAATGTGTGATATTAATACCTAAGAGATCCCAGAAATTTTGTAAAACAGAAAAGATTAAAATGACTATGCATTTTCTACTACCCATTTTAATTTTACACTAGATTGACTGAAAAGTTACGCCAAGAATAGGAAATCATCGCAGTTATACCTTCTCCTTCTCCTTTGTCTTGGCTTTAATTTTTGTCAGGGTTTGCAGCTTTTGCATTCCGTTTTGTAAACACAGGCCCTATTTTTATGCCTTGGGTGGATTCATCGGTGGTCCTCTACCAGTAGTTTCTCTGTTTCTGAGTTCTTGGTTAGATTCCAGAAGGGTCATAAGTGCTCGAAAATAGAATGTCTAATTATACTCTTCACAATTTAAGGGTAACTTACCTGGATTTAAAATTCTTGAGACACTCTTTCCTCAGGACCTTTTTGACTTTCTTCTGGCATTTAATGATGCCAGGGAGAAGTTTTAGGACAAACTTTATTTTCTTGGGCCTGAATTTCTTCTTGAGTATTGAATCAAAATAACTTAATCAGGATATGTCTCAGTTCAATGTCTATTGTTCTTTATCAGATTTTCCTGTGATTAGTTTCCTTTTTGGTTTGGTAAATTCTTCCATTTCAGGGAGAGGTTTTTTTTTTTTTCTTTTTGGTGTGCATATTGTTTTTGAGTTCTTCTTTTGGATTCTCTGTTTCACAGACAATTATAAATTTCACCTCAATTTCTCTACTTTTTAATGTCTTGATCTTTATTGGTTGTCATGTAAGCCTTGGCTTTATATAATTTGATTTTCAGACATAGTTATTCTTTAACTTGCCATTTCTAATTTATTGTATTTTGTTTGGCTATCAATTTATTTGTTACATAGAATATGTCTGTTCATCTTACCTGTTATTTTTACCATTTCCTCTTTGAACTTGCTTTTATTGAATTCATATTTTTATTAAGACAGTGTCAAACATTTATAACACTTTTTCTTCTGTTTGAGTTATATTTTCTTTCTGAATGGGTTTTTCATTTGCTTTTTGAATGCTTTTTTTTTCTTAATTCCCTCTACCTTCCTTCAATTTTGTTATTATTCTTGAAATGTGGATGATAACATGGTTTTTATTTATTTTCTGTGGGATATCCAGGGGGTCACTTCAACTTTCTGGTTGCCCTAATGGAATAGAGGTGGGCTCTCCTTAGTTACCTCTCTGTCTTGACTGAGAACTATTTGTGTCCCACTCCTAGGTATATTGTGAGGCAAAATATCATTGTCCTTTCATGTTCTTTGCATTCTGAAAAAACAGGTGGAAGAAAGAGAGAACTCAGGTGAGACTTCCTGCAGCCTTTGTTGGAGGCTCCCAGTCCTTATGGATCTTTGGATCCTGGGATGGGGATGAGCCGGGAGTTGTACCAGCCTCACTCTACCTAGTTGTGGATGGACAGTTTTCCTGGGGGATGGGGATGGATTTGGCTTTCAAGTGAATATTCGGGTAAGTGCTATAGCTGGAGCGTCTGAGAGAATCAGCCTGTGTATTCATTTCTCTCGTCTCACTCACCTGTTGTCTTCAGCATCTCTTTTTACTGTCACTGGCCAAAAAAGGGAAAAAAGATAAGTTTGATTGCTGGGAAGAGGAAGATATGCAATGGTCAGTGTCTCTAATCCCTTCTCCTCTTTCTGCTTCTATGAAGGATCTTGACTCAATGTGATCATCTATTTTCTTTGGTTCTTCCAAATCCATCTTTTTGGCAGTGATTTTGGATCTCATTATCCAGCATAATAAGCATAGTTCTACTTTTCTGCTCCATTTTCCACATGATATGGAGAGATCAAATATTTCCTCTGGATCTTCCTGAGTTGATATCCTGGAGTGTCAGTGGTGACTCCTGTCCGTCCAGACCAGCGGGGTCTCTCTGGGCTCCTTCTCCCACCCAGGTTCCTCCAGCTTTTCTTCCAGAGGTACTTGCTAGAAGTGAGAGCCATCATTAGAAGGTTGCTCTTCGATTTCTTTCTCTTTGAGAAGTTTAAGGAAGAAGATTATGTCCCTTTCACAGATCATTTACTGGTGACAAGATTTTTGCCATTTCCCACTGTATTGGATATATGGTTTGCTATGATCAACATTAGAGATTAATTCATGTAAAACATTATACTTCCAGTGCATTTCCTTCAAAATGTAAACCTCTGACACCATTTGTCTGAGGAGTCTTTTACAAGTTGCTTCATATCGCTGTACTTTAGAATCTTCTATAAAATCAAAGCAGTGGAATAGATGAGTCTCCTTATAGCTCTGACTGGTTATTACAGATTGTTTCGGGGGTTTTGTTATTTTTTTCATTCACTTCAGCATGATTTTGCTAATTACCCATCTAGAAAAGATCTAAATGCTATGACTTAGAACAAATATGTTTTCTTGGGCAGAATAAATAAATGTAGAATCTGAATTCCCCGGAGAAAGCAAATCTGGCCACAAGACACAAAGTGACAGAGTTTGCAGGGACAGGGTGCAATATCAAGGAGCCAAAGACCAAGTTGTCATGTTCCAGAACTGTGTTGGAGGTGGACTATGGTGACAAAATTAATTCCTTGTTACACAGAAGCCATGGACTCATTTATTATCATTATATTTCATTCTTATTACTATTTAATTATCTCAACTAATCCTAAAAGTTGTTTGTATTTACACAAATTTAATAAAATCACGTTAATGGAGCTCATTGGACAAGGACTCAGTTACAGTGTGGAAAGGGGTAGGTAGCACACCTGGAAGTTGGGACTAAGGAAGACAATTCTACCTCATCAACACCACCAGCTCTGAACTTCTTAGGAGACAGGAGGAAAAGAAACTGCTTGTTTTCTTCAGCCCTCAGTTCTTTTTTGTTTTTGTTTTCTTTAAATATTTTAGTTATTTGTGCATACACGAGCTGGGGTGCAGGCCGGAGGCTCAGGAGGTGAGAGGATTCACCAGAGACAGAGTGGGTCGCAGAACAGGCAGACTGACTGAAATACACTGTCTTCAGCCCTCAGTTTTAATAAAAAGAAGTTTACTACTTGATGGATGAGACCAACTTTCTTCTAGCACTGGCTCCTAAGAGCCATTTTTTTAAGAGGCAGCAAACATTAAATGAGCGGTGTTTCTAGGATTGACAAGAAATTCATCTCTCATTGTGGGAAGAAGAGCCTGCCCTCCCTGGGAAGCAAGATGGGCCCGTCAGCACCGGTGCCCGGGCTGCTGGGAGGCCTGCGTGTGCTGTGACGCCGTTGTTCATTGTGATGCCAGGGCCTCCTACTCAGGCTGCCTCTCTTCTGTCCATCTGCTCCATGGGGGAACCTTGGAGTCACCACAGACTGTTCCCTCTCCCCTTGTGCCTACCTTGGTTTTCCAGGCCTCTGTCATTTGGATTCTTTAGCCTCCGGCCAGCAGTAGAGGGAGTGCACTTGGAGTACTTGTCCACATTTAGTTCCTGTCTTTTCCGTTTTCCCTTTGCTAGTAGTGTATTGGCTTGTACATACCACCCTGCTCCTCCTCATCTGCTTCCTCCTCCCCTTCTTCTTTCTCTTCCTTCTCCTCTGTCTCTTTCCTCCTCTTCCTCCTCCTCATCCTCCTCCACAAACTCTGTATCCTCCACATCCTCCTTCTTCTCCTCTTTCTTCTCCTGCTACTTCTACACCTCCCTACACCTCCTCTTCTGCTCTTCCTCCTCCTCTTTCTCCTCATTTTTTCTTCCTCCTTTTCTTTCACCTCATTTTTCCTTTTCAATCTATTCTTACATTTGCTTTTCGGCTACTGTGTTTCCCTTGCCTTCCAGGTTTTAAGTGAGTATGTTATTTCATTGTGTCAGTTATGACAGCAGGAACCACCTCAAGAGCAAAGCTAGAGATTGTCTTTGTGTCTTTATCTCTGAGTCTCTCCCAGGGGGAGAAAAAAGGATTTTCATGGGAATTTTTTTATGATTTCTAAAAATCCTTTTCCATTTTCACCAAGTTAGTTTATTTTTATTTTGACTACCTCCAGAAAGACTGAGAATCCTTTTTTCACGTTGCCTTGACTTTCCTCAGACTTTACTGGTTATTTTAGTTCCGAAATTCTCCTTTTTTCCCTTCTATTGACTCCTTTGTCATTCCTCTCAAGGCGTTTATGATATTTTAGGGCAGTATCAGTGACATCTTTTACTTGAATTTTGTTAAGCAATTTTTAAAAATCCTATTTCTGCCTAGAACATTTGAACTGGACATCTGTTGTTGTTGTTTTTAAATTAATGTCTATGGAGTCTCTGAGATAAAAATGAACCTTGAATGAATGGCTAGGCTGGCTGGTCTAATTTGGGGGTGTAACAACAGAAAGGCCCCAGGCCAGCAATATAGGCTTGTGACTAAGAGCAATTCCTAGACTTCTTTGTGTTTCTGAAAAGGAAAACTAGCGTCATTTCACACTATGCTCCCACCTCTGCCATGGCCATTACCTCTCTCGTGACCCTTTCTCTATTCATATTCCAGAGATGCACCCCGGAAAATCTTATGGCTAATATGCCTGAAAAACAGAAATCTGCATTGTTCACTTTATTTGCATGTACCTTTGGAGGCCTGCTAGAAGTTGTTTCTAGTTTTATTTGGGACACTTTTTATGTAGAAAATGGAGAACTGGTAAATGATCTCATTTGTTGTTTCAAATGGGCAACCAAGAAAGTCGGACCCAATTGCTTGGACAACAGTCAACATTCACTTTCAGTTCTTAGCACTGGTCAGGCTGCTCAAATATGGAACAGAGGAATTGCGTGTTACTGCAGCGTGGGGGTAAAGGCGAAACGACCCACAAACCGGCAGAAGAATATCACTTTTTAAGACCTCTGTTCCTCCTCAGGTTAGTCCCTAGCTTTTGTGCCCTTTCCCTTCGTGGCTAAGCAAGTGTACTCCCTGCTTCATTGCAGACCACAGGTAGAGTCTGGAGAACGATGGACCATTATGTAGTATTTCATTTGCATGGGACATAATCAATGCCTATGTAGATGTTGTCCTCAGACCTAATTTATTTGCATAAAAAATTGACTTCAGAAGACAAATGATGGGGATTCCTTACACTTGTGTCTCTAAGGGACCTTTCTCTGCTCCTGTCCCCTGGGTGGCACCTGCAAAGACTCTTCTTGGACGCTCTGTCTTCCTTGATACGTCCCCCCCCCATCACTTTTTAAGAATCACCTCACTCAGGCCTTCCTGGTGGCACAAGGAGTTAAGTGGCAGTACTATGAAGCTGTCCGCAGCCCTGAAATACAAGTTCGATCCCCGGCCAGGGAGGTAACCCACATACTGCAGCAGACCTCTCCTGCCTGGCTCGCTGCGCCCCTCAGCAGTGTATTTCAGTCGATCTGCCTGTTCTGCATCCTGCTCTGTCTCTGGTGAATCCTCTCACCTCCCCTCTCTGGCCTACACCTCAGCTCTTATATGTATAAACAAACAAATAAACAAACAAATAAATAAAATCTTTAAAAAAAGAGAGAGAAAAGAATCACCTCACTCTCCTCTGCCTGCCCTTGGCTCATGGGGCCCTTGTTCTCCCCCCACACCTTACAGTACCGCCTTTCCAGCTGTCCTTTCCTTCACTACACTGGGATATCCTCGAGCCAGGTAGGGGGAACCCAGGGCCCAGTTTGCTTAGGACTGAGGGGTTTCCTGGGGTGTGGACATCCTGAGCTAAAATGTGATCTATCCCTGGCAAACCTGGATGGCCAGTGCCGACAGAAGCCATTGGTGATTGTTCTTTTCACATCTTAATGCAATGAAAGGATACAAAGCCCAGTAATATCAAGTCCAACAGAAGTGCTCAGTAAACATTGATTAGCGATTCTGTTTCCATAGGCTCCCAGCTGGGGTAGAAAAACAGGTGACCCTAACTATGAGGACACAGTTTCCCTGCTCTCTCTCACCTGCAGTACAAAGCTTCCCGGCCGCCTGTCCCTCCGGTGTCTGGGAATCCTTAGGGATGTCTCATTTGTTCAGATGCCAGTTCTGCCTCCGCTGGCTGCTCGGGCGTCCGCTACAGTCCGCACATCGACGGCTCTGACAGCACCAAAGCGGTTGGCGTTCTCTGAAGCCTCGGGGGCTGCTGCTGCCCCCACCACTGGCACCACCACCCTGGCAGCACTGCCACGTTAAGTCCCCCCAATTCCTGGCATGGGTTCCAGCAGCCTCCATCATTTTGTCTTCTGTAAAGAAAGCCTCTTGGTGTTTCTTGCAGCTCCCACTCTCCCTAGGACGCACCCACGAGCCTTGGAGCCAGCTGGAGAGCAGGAGACCCCACATGGGCATCAGTTTCGGAGTCACGTTCCCTCTGACTCAGATGTTGTTCTGATTCTTCCCTAAGACAGAGGAACCAGGGACAATTTTGCAGCAGCTCTCTTAGTAATGTAGTAAGGTCCAGAGAGGCTTGTTACAACTGGGATGAGGGGAGCAGAGTGCTCCCGGCATTCAGAGGGGAGAGGCCAGGGATGCCGCTCCACAGCCTGCAAGGTGCATGACAGCACCTCCCATGATGGAGTTAGCTGGGCCATGGGGTCAGTGGTGCTGAGGCTGAGACCCTGCCTTCGGGTGAGTTCTGACCCTAAGAGTGCAGTGCCTCTTCCAAACAGGCCTGGGGGAAGGCCGCAGGGACTCAGGTGCCAGCCCTTCCAGGTTGCCTTTGGAGTCGTGTCAAGTCTTCTTCCTCCCGGCCCTGCAAACCACTCTGCTTGGTGGTGGGGTCCTGGACAGCAATACCATCAGTCAGTGGCCTGCGGGAGGCAGACACCAGGTTGGCCCTTGGGACGCCTGGCTGGCCTGCCTAGCTGCCTCTTTGTCCTTATGCTGGGGTATGGACCGCCGTCCAGCTTCCCTGCCCACGGTGCACTCGAGCAGATCAGTAACAGAACTCACAGACCAGACGTGCACTCGGCCCTTGGGAGAGAGGAACATTGGCGTGTAATTAACTGTGAGAGGTGTTTTCTGACTGGAATATATCTTTGTTGGTCTTTGTACTCTGTATCACAATATCCTGGGGGAAAAGCAACTGTTTTCTAGGGAAAAAAATACCTGAAAAGACATGATCTTTATGACCCAGAAACAGAATGTGCAGACGGTTCCAGATTAAGGAGAATAACCAAGCAGGATTGTGGCATTATGTGAAATGGAGCTTCCCCCAAAGTCCCCTGGGAAGTTGGGATTTCCCAAGATTCCCCCACAGGTTTCCCTACAACAGTTCATGGTTGTCATGGAGACATGCTGTGGAGACACCCAAGTTAGCTTGATGGAGCCAGGCAGCATATGTCCAGGTGTAAATAATCACACCCAAGCACCTCTCTCCAGGTACACAGTCGCCCACATATGCACTCCCCAGAGGAGGGAGTCTAGTGAAAATTGTTCTGAAAAAACAAAACTGTCAGAGCCTTCAGAACGCAGGTGATGGTGTTTCTGGAGTGCCGAGCTCCTGTGCTCACAGAGCATGTGTTAACTGCATAGTTTCAGTCCTGCATACTAGATGGAGAACTTCTCAAGGGCAGAAATGTCTTCTTCATTTTTAAGATCCTTTAAGGGAGTATCCGGCACATGGTGTTTCTGTTTGGTTGTTACTTTTTGCATAAATGAAGAAAGCAATAATGAATACGTGGACTGGAATCCTAGAGATGGATGTCAGAACAGATTTTGCCTTCCCTTTGTGGGAATCCTCAGCTGGTGAATAAAGAAAAGTCCAGTGCATCTCTGTTCTATTCCTTGAAAACAGGAAGTGCTTTGAATGGATTTTAAATTGTCAGCAAAGATCCTCTAGACAAATGAGAATGCTTTTTATGCATGCTCAGCGGGTGACCCTCTCCTGAGTCTGAGATGGATTTTTTCCAACTGCACATACAATTTTAAAGCACGGTTTTTTGGGTGCTTGGCGCTGTGTCTGTGCTTTTTATTCTACCCTGGCGCAGGAAGTGAAAGCATTATCTGGCAAGTTTGCGAAAGGGATCTTTTATGTTCAGAGGCTCTTGTTGTGGGTGAGTGGTGATTCAGTCTGCAGGGACAGGGCCAAGAGGAAGCTCTTGTTTTCGAAGTGTGCTGTCATCCCCCAGGCCTGGGTTCCAGGTCTCCTGTTTGCATCTAAGTGCTCTGCCATCACTGAGTAGATCTGTACATTAAGTTTCACTGTTTCTCTTGGTAAGGTAAATGCAAATATAGGCTCCTGAGACAATGCTCATGTTTCCTACAAGAAAGAAACAAAATCCTTAGAACTAAATCTGGAACCAGGGTGAACCCTGAGTGCCTCCTGCCCAGGGTCAATATATTTTCCCTGATATTTTTTTCCATCTGGAATTCCCTCCTTCTCTCAACATTTCTCCCAGCCCCTCTTCCAGGACCCTACATTCCAGCCCACGGGACTTACTCTGCTTTCTGAATTCTGTCTACTTTTTATTAGCGCCACAAGGTATCTGATTATTTTTGACTTCATTCTACTTTTCAAGTAAATGTTTTTGACGGCAGGAACTGAATCTTCTATTTCTTTGGATTTCACCCCAGCAACCCCTGCAAGGCAGTCACTCATTTTTTATGCCATTATGAAAAACATTGAACAAATTGTCCTCTGCAATTAGAGCTCAGGGATTTTTGGAAAGCTAAATTGTGGATTGTTGTTTGGGTGTCGACAAGTAGCCCACATGGAGACAAAAGGAACAAATAGAAGGATGTGCAAATATCATGAAATATCCCACCAGCTGATGTGTTCCATTACCTGGCCTCCAGAGAACTCCTATTAAAGGATAGATAGATAGATAGATAGATAGATAGATAGATAGATAGATAGATAGATAGATAGATATAGATACAAATATAGACAGATACATATATACACACACAAACTTGTGCACAAGGCACATATTCACACATACACATATATATCCATATACATGAGTGTCTACACACATAAGCATTAACTCACACTTGGGTATACATATAAGGTAAAGCCTAAGCAGAGGATCTCACCAGATTAACTAGGGGTTCCTATGGGGAAGCAGGAATAGGCCAGTCCCGAACCAGAGCTGGCCCTGGCAGTGCAGCTGGGCCCCGGGAACCTGTGGTGTCCAGTGCTCAGCAGGCGGAGTCACAGAGAGAGACATGGAGAGGGGATGACAGTACTTGTGTCTGCCTGGGCAGGGTGCGGTGCACCTGTTCCTGCCCTCCCACTCCTGAGGGGAACTGTCATGACACTGGATGTGGTGCCTGGAGGGTCCCCAGTGACAGAACGGCTTTTCACCCTTGCTCTTCAGTCTTTAAGACATTTGTGTTTGGCACACACAAGAAAAGTCACTGTCGGGGTGTCGTCTTACCCTCTTTGAACTTTAACTTTCTCATCTGTCACATGGCTTTGGTGTTTCCATACTTCATCCATTTCTTACGTGAACCAGAGTCCTTTTTATGACGCTGTATGGCCCCATGGCTAGACCTGTGGAGATGCAACCTATGGCCTCTTGCAGCTTGATTTTCACTGAGTAGATCTGTACATTAAGTTTCACTGTTTTTCTTGGTAAGATAAATGCAAATACAGAGCATTGTGGGCCTGGAAGTGTCTCAGTGTCCCCTCTCTGTTCTCCCAGCAGTTCATTTACTTTATTTCACTTCTGGCTTGGACCTTGCCTATTATTATGAAAAGAGGACCAGACATACCTGTGTTTTGTTTTCCAGGGACATGTGCATCCAACAGGATGGGAGAATTCATCTCACCGTTGTTTACTTTGGCAGAGAAGAAATGAATGAGGTCAAGGGAATTCTCGAAAACACTTCCAAGTAAGTACAATGTGGCGCTGTAATAAGGAAGCCTGGAGACTGAGTTCAGGAGTACAGATCCAAGGCTGGAACGTCTCCTTTTGTTTTGGTTTCCCTAACACCGTGGACAAGCTGGGAGATGGATGGGCCGCTGGCCATGTGTAGGGGGAGTTCTGTGCCCCCTTCCTGTGAGGCCACCCGCCTGACACTGGTCTTCATTGTGCTGGGTGTTGACTTTGACAGTTGAGATAAACTGCCCTGAGCAGCGAGGTTGGGGACCTTCCACATGCTGGATGCCAGCACTCTCGGCACGGCGGGCCCAGGGACTTGATGTGGCAGAGTGGGCGTTGGGGAAAGCAAATTGGGCAGTGAGCGCCATCTGTACCCAGCCCAGAAGGCTGAGTGATGGTTTCACCTGCTAGCAGATGGTCTCACCCTTCTCACCCTTCTGAATTCCATTCATTATTCATTGTAAGAGATAAGGGGGAAGCCAGAAGTGATGACTGAGCAGGATCCTTGATTAAACCTACTCAATGGAACAGAAATTATTTAGCCAAAATCTTTAGACTTAGAGTTGTATATTTATACCTCGTTGATCATGTACACAGGGTAGTGAATGGATTTTTTTTTTCCTACTGAAAACAAGTAAATATCTGTCTATGGCTTTCTCTACTAGTGAGGAAGCCAGAGTTATACTGCCAGCCCCTGCTCTGGTTTGCTGTGGTGAGATCCAGGGCTTCAACTGAGTCATCAGGTGACTGTTTCTCCATAAGTGAGACTTTGAGGGTGGGTCAGTAGATGAAAATAGTCTGAATCTGTCTATAGCATTTAAATATAAACAGATCCTTTTGTTCTGAGGTTCTGATAAATGACAATAGAGTGATAGTCAAAGAATAAGATTCCAAGATTGATTACACTGTTTTATTTATTTTTGTATTTTGTTACTAATTTTGTATTAATGGACACGATCAGAATGCTAATTCTAATTATTCAACCATTCTGAAATAGGCGTCAGTAAACTCCAGTCCACTGACTGACTTTTGTCTACCACTTGTTTTATAAATAAAGTTTTATTGGAGCACAGGCACACTCATTTGTGTATATATTATTTATGACTGCTTTTGTGCCACCATCTCAGAGTTCAGTAGTTGCAACAGAGACTGTGACATAAGGCATCTAAAGTATTTACTATCTGGTCCTTTATTGAAAAAGTTTTTCTTATCAATCCCTGTTCTAACACAATAAGGAGTAAAGAATTTAAAACTGGTAACAACTTTAAGGCTATGGATCCTACTGAAGGAAGATCAAAGGGGATCAGATAATTAAATATCCTAAACATAAGTGAAATCTCTTGACTACAATACACTGCAATATCCTTTTTGTTTTGTTTTGTTTTGTTTATTTTTTTATATCATTGTTCATTTTTGTACAGTATTTGGTTTCTCCCCTCAAGTGTAATCCCCAGAGTTATGCTCCCACCGTATCACCTGAACCATCACTATAGTCCCTTACATTGCAATATCCTTTTAGTTTCTGCCTAAGAGTGAGGAATGCATGTCCTTTGCCAGTGGACAGGTTTTAATATGTCTGGAAGTGTCCATCCCTGGACATGGATTTTTTTTTTTAAATTAAGTTTCTTGATGATTCTATGGTGTAGCCACAATTGAGAACCATCATCTGAGAGGGTGGTGGCCCACCCCAGGTGTGCCCTTGAGATTGTGACTTCAGCCAGCACCCCCATTACAATGTACAGTTGAACACTGAACAACACATGTTTGAACTGCACGGTTCCACTTACATGTACATTTGTTTTTGTAAGTATACAGTTGACCCTTGAACTCTACATGATCAGAAATACTCTAAGTGTATTTTCTCTATCATATGATTTTCTTAATAACATTTTCTTTTCTCTAGCTTACTTTATTCTAAGAATGCAGTTCATGAAGTAGACAATATATAAAATATGGATTAATAGACTGTTTCCGTAATCAGTAAGACTTCCGTTCAATTGTAGTTACAGTCGTTAAGTTTTGAGGGAACCAGAAGTACTGTGCAGGGTCAATTTCCCTAGCCCCTCCATTGTTTGAGGGCTAACTCCATTTCTAAGCAGCTGACCAGGTGCCTCTCCTGTGCAGCCAGGATTGGGAACCCCCATCCCATGGGGCAGATCATCTCCCCAGATCAACAAAGTTTGGCCAAATATTTGTTAAGAGAAACATACTGGCAAATTTACACAAGCTTGATGGGTAAATGGAAGGCCACTGTAAACACTGTTTTGGGAAATAGCCTCTCTAATAACAAGGCCTTCTATTCCTTCAAACCCCCTCCACCAGACGCTTGGTGAAGAAAGAATGAGTAGTATCTGGCCAAGAAAAGTCAAATCATTTTAACAGTTAAAATGGTTTGCTCAAAATTTTGGAAAATTTAGAACTGCCCTCCTTATCTCCCTTCTTCCCTCACCGACCACCCTTTTCTGTACTTCCTTTTCCTTTGGAGTGAGAAAAACCCACTTCCTGACCCAATGGAGCCATTTCCCTCTCAGCCATCCCCACCACACCCCCTCCCCCCAAGCCCCAGCCTGCTGTTCCCATATTGGTCCATCCTCCAGTCATCACTTCTGCCACCATTTCGGTTCCAATCAATTGAATTTTGCTGCATGTCAGTTCTTACTACCAAAGAATTTATAATTTGGAGCATTTGACCTTGTTTGATAAAAGTATGAAAAGAAACTTGGGGAGAAGATTTCCTGCTTCCCTCCTGAGAGGATAATCTAAAGTGCTGATTATCAAAAAGTAGCTAGGAATGTGTTTAGTTTTAAATTTTTTATTCAGATGTCTCCAGTAAGTGGAACACATAATCAATTTCAATATTTAGAGCAGTTAGATTAAAAATTTTAAATTATACATTGAAGGTAATATTGGTTTCTACTTAAGTTTGTTTTTTTTTCCCTTTTAATGAAGGGCTATTGTGGAAAATGTCACATTAAGAGAATTTCTGTGATGATGGGAAGAAGTCTGTATTAGAGTAAATCATATTAGACAGCAAGATCCTTTATCATTTTCAGTCCAATTCTGGGAAATGTAGTCAATTAGAGAAATTAAGTCTCCAGTGGAAACAGTAGCTTTCTCAGGTGTTTATAACTTCTGTTAGAATGATGATAATTTGAACAGTACTATGAACCAGACTTGTTATATAAAAGAAAAGAATTGAGAGAGAAACTCAAGCATTTTCTCAGTTCATAATACAATTGGAGAAGAAATAATTGTGATTAACCATGAGCCTTTGGAATTACATACTGCAATTCACAATAAGGACTTATGTAGTATAGAATATAGCACCCTGGCTCCACCATGAAAAATGCTAGGTCCAGACTTCCCTGGTGGTACAGCAGGTTGAGGGCTGCACTGTGAAGCATCCACGGCACAGCAGCATGAGTTCAATACCTGACCAGGGTGGAGACCCATATGGTGCAGCAGACCTCTCCTGCCTTGCCTGCTGCTCCCCTCGGCAGTGTATTTCAGTCTTTCTGCCTGTTCTGCTCCCCACTCTGTCTCTGGTGAATCCTCTCACCTCCCGCACCTGTGGCCTGTACCCCAGCTCTTGTATGCATAAATAAATAAATCTTTTTTAAAAAAATGTTCCCTTAAAAAAACTGCTGGGTCCTTGTACTTTCAGAATGCCACTAAATACTGTATTTCTTTGTATGGATAAATTAAATTGCATCTTATTTTCTGGTTACTTATATGTTTTTCATCCCCTTAAAAGCTTGGATTGTGTCTGTCCTTGGGGATCCATGGATTGGAACCACTTTCTGACGTGAAAATAGACTTAGGGTGTACAGAGGGAGCCACCCAAGGGAAGAAGCACCCAGGACAGCACCCTCCAACCGTGCCCAGGCTGAAATGTGCCTCAGTGTTCTCCACTGATGCAGCTCTTAATCCAGCCAGTGCTTGTTGCTCGTCCACTGTGTCCGGTGTGTGCCACTTACCGCACAGTGTCGGATAATCTCTGAAGACAGAAAGAAAGAAAGCAAGGCGGTCCTGCCCTCCAAGGGTTAGAGCCCATGAGGTCTTTGGGGGTGTGTCTGAACCAACAGAGACATGACACGTGGGCACTGGGACAGGCGGACAGAGGCGGAACAGGGCAGAGCGCCTGGGAGCCCACACAGGGACTCAGCTTACAGCAAGGCATGAGAGGCAGGGACGCTGGACGTGAGTGAAGACTGAGTGGGATTGTCATTGGAGTGGAGGAAGAAGTTGCATTATGGGGAGGCCCCTGAGCAGAGACAGGAGGCCCCGGCTATGCCCACACCATCGTCAGGCTGGTTACTGTGTGTTATGTGGGTTGAGAGAGAGAGGCCAGTGGGGCTCTGGCCTGTGCATCTCTATGAGCTGCATTTTGGGCCTGTAGCCTGCCCATGTTTTGCATGACGCTTGGACCCCATGGAGACACGTCCGTGTTTTGCAATGAAACATGTCCTTGCTCTTAACATGGCTTCACCTCTCTTCACACACTGTTCCATGCACTGTCGAGCAGGGGCTGCTCTGGCCCAACAAGCGGTGTTTCTGTGTACAGATACAGGGCCTGTGGCGGGAAGGATCCAGCTATCCTGAAGAAACCAGTTTCTTTTTTTTTTTTAATTAATTAGTTAATTTATATATATTTGCTATCAATTGTAGGCCCCATGGAATTCCCACCACCATTTTACCAGTGGACCATCACCTTAGTCCCTTGTGCTCTTTCTCCTTCATCCCAGTCCCTCTCCCCTGCCCAAAGTGCCTTTGACTTGTCTTTGTCTTTTTGTTCTTGTTGTGGTTTTTTTGGTTCTTGTTCTTTTCCTTGAGGCTTTTTTTTTGTTCCTTTCTATTCCTTCTAAAAGTGAAGCCATCCAATATTTTTTTCTTGCCTTCTGACTTATTTCACTGAGCATCATCCCTTCTAGCTTCATCCATGTTTCTACAAATGACTTAGTTTATCTTTTTTGATTGCTGAATAGTATTCCATTGTGTATACAGAAGCCAGTTTCTCTCCATTCCGTGGCCTCCTGTGTTCTGGAGCAGGTGTGGTGGATTGGAGGTGAGAGGAGGGTAACCTACTCCTGGCCCATATCTTGACAATGTACTAATCTCTCTCTTCTGGAAAAGAGGGACAGCGATATTGTTCTGATTCTTTCTCTAATGTTTCCAACTCAGCTCTCTTTCTTTGTAGAGGATGCTTGCTTATTATGAGTGGTCCTTCCTTAAGGAAAGAGAGGAAAAGATGGGGTTTCTCCACCCAGAAGTACTAGGTACCATTATTGATCTGCAACGGACTCCTAGCTGAACACATCACTCTGGTGCCCACACTAGGAACCAAAGATGGGTGATAACCTTAGTCCTGGGTCTCCTCCAGCCCACAACGGGCTGATAGTTGCTTCCTGGGCCAGTAGTGACTCTGGCCTCACCAGCCTGTGTGCACTCATGGCCTGCTCCCTTACCAGGTCCGCAAGTCAGGGCCATTGCTGGGCATGCTGCCAGGCCAGCAGTGACAGTACATGTCTCCTGCAGGCAGCATGGTGTAGGGCGTGATTCCGTGTGGAGGAGAAAGGGAGGACACGCAGCAGAGACCAGTGGTGCTTCCTATGTGCTAGCCCTCATGTGGCTAAGGGGCCGCTGTGTGGAAAGGGATGGTGCCATTTTCTCCAGCTTCTCCGCAGCCTGCAGACATGTTAGAGTGCGTTTGACATGCATAGGAAGTTTGGGTAGTGCCACCGAAAGAGCAGGAACTGTCTTCTCCTCGTAGAGAGGTCGGATGAAGAGAAAAGGAAGCAGATTGCCTTTTACACTTGACCATATGGAGGATCCTCAGCATCCGCTTTCTTGAAGTCTCTCTTTCTAGAGGCAACATATTGAAGCATATGGATTGATTAAGACTTTCTTTTTACTTTTTTTTACTGAGGTATTATTGGTTTGTAACATGCTATAGGATTCATAAATATAGGATCCCACCTCTTCAGGTATATGCCAAGTCACCCAGTCTCTGCGATAGTCCATTGGGCCCTCCCCTCCCTTTCTGCTCTAATACCCCCCTCCATTGGTAGCCTCAGTTTTAGAGTCAAAGTGCTAGGATTTTTTTTGGATTGGTGTTGTTTCACTCTTTATTTGTTTCCTATATTCTACATACGAGTGAAACCATCTAGTATCTGTCTTCCTACTTCTGGTTCATTTTGCTTAGCATGGTTCCCTCTGGTCCTATCCATGTTATCACAAATGGCAAGATTTCATCTGCCCTCATATATATGTGTGTGTGTGTGTGTGTGCGCGCGTGTATAGCTGAGCAGTAGTCCATTGTGTACATATATCACATCTTCCTAATCCTCTCATCTGCCCTTGGGCACTTAGGCTGTTTCCATAACTTGGTTATTGTAAAATGTGCTGTATTTAACACAGGAGTGCGTGGAAGTGCTTCGCATTCTTCTGGTAGATCCTAGGAGTGGGGTTGCTGGATCATATGGGAGATCTATATTTTTATTTTTTGAGAAACCTTTGTGCTATTTTCTGTGGGAACTGGACCAATCTACTTTCCCACCAATAGTGTACAAAGACAGAGTTTCCTCTTTCTCCACATCCTTGTCAACACTTGTTGTTTCTGAACTTTTTTATATGGGCCATTTTCACAGGTGTCAAATGGTATCTCGTTGTGGTTCTGATTTGCATATCCTTGAAGGTAAATGATGGTAAGCATTTCTTCATGCCCCTGTAGGCCATCTCTGGCACTAGGTACAGTGATTCTCCCACCTCTGTCCGTGACTATGACTGACAGACAAGCCCTACTTCTCTTCCCCGGCCTGTCAGGCAAAGCAGGGAACAGAATTTATTAGCAGCAGCTCAGTCCAAGATGTGGAGACTATTTGAACAGAATAGATTAATTTATGTACGGTTAAAGGTATAGATCTTCCTCAACTCACAATGGGTGACACCCCAATAAACTCACCTTGAAAATATTGTGAGTCAAAATGCATTTAATACCCATAACCTACTGAACATTATAACTTAGCCTAGCTTACCTTGCCCATGCTCAGAACACTTACATTAGCATGCAGTGAGATAAAACCATCTAACACCCTGTCTCTTTTATCATAAAGTGCTGAATATCCCAGACTCAGATGGGGCTTTTGTGGCCATGAAGAAATGCAGAACATAATATCCAAAAGATGCTGGCAATATGGCATCCTGTATAGTATTGACTGTCACTGGTGACCATGTGGCTGACTTGGAGCTGCTGCTGCCGCCACTGACCAGTGTTATAAGAATGTCTCCCTTTGAATATTGCTGGTCCGGGAAAAGATCAAATTTCCAAGTGCCATCTCTTCTGAATATGCATTGCTTTCACAGTAAAGTTAAAAAAAATCATAAGTTGGACCGTCAAGTCAGGGATTGTCATCTACAGACTGAGATACTATTCTCCTTTCTAAATTTGTGGAGTTCATCTGTCCGTCTATCATTTTCTCAACAATTAATCACCTATAGGCTTATTATATTTTTAATGCGATTACCTCAGATTCTTATGCCATCATGTTTTCTTAGCTTGTATTGAAACATTCAACATGACTTGATTTTTTTAAGTATTTAGTTTGTCAATGGAGATAGACTGTCTGGTATTCAAGGAAGAAAACTCAGCAATTTCTTTAATGCAGAATATCCAGAAACTGCATTCCTCTTCGCTTAGCAAAAGTTGCTTGCTGGTATCCAAATGCCAAGTATTTTGTATTTGAACTCTCCAATAATAGATCGTGAAAAACATTTTAGAAGAGATACCTAAATTATGAGTTGATATAGCCTAGATAAGGAAGGCCTTGCTCATTCATTATGTTTGCAGATGTGAGCCCCTCAGGCTCTGCCTGTTAGCTGACAGACATCCCTGTAGGCTGGGAGGGTTCCTAGGAGTTTGAGACTTGAGACAAGAGATAAAAAGAGACCTGCATTTGGGCCTCCCTGGTGGCACAGTGGGTTAAGCAATGGACTATGAAGCAAACCACAGCCACTGCAATACAAGTTCGATCCCTGCACTGGCCAGAGGGGTGACCTACATGGCACAGCAGACATATCCTGTCATGCCCTCTGCTCCCCTCTGCAGTGTGTTTCAGTTGATCTGCCTGTTCTGTTCCCGGCTTTGTCTCTGGTGAATCCTCTCACCCCCCGCACCTCTGGCCTGTACCTCAGTTCTTGTATGCATAAATAAATCTTTAAAAATAAAAAAGAGACCTGCATCTATTAAGTCCATAGGATGATGGACAACTCCTGTGACACCCAACTAGAGACTATTAGATGAGCAGGTAAAATCCAGGCAGCTCTCAGAGTAAAACTTTCTTAAAATTGGATCCAATGGTGCAGGAAGAAGTGGGTTGAGTTCAACTTACGAAAATTGGTCTGTAGAAACCTCTAAAACATATGAGCTTGACTGCTAGGAACTCCCTTCATCTGAACATCTTTGGAGAGAGGAAGTAGCACTCACCTTAGGAGGACCACGCATGGAAGGCAGGGGTGGGAACAGGTGGGGGGACACATGAGACTTTGGTGGAGGATTGTGGGTGCTTTGGTGGTGGGAGAGCAACAGTGACCACATTTGAAGAGAGAAATCCTATGCTGTCAAAAAAATTAACAAGAATGTGAAACAGTAGAACTTCATGAAAAAGAATAAGTAAGGCCATGATCTTAATACTACACATAGAAAATCCTGGAGTCACCCATCCTGAGAGAGTAGTCAGATAAAGTTGGAAAGAGGAGACGCCTTCCCAGTGTAGAATGCTACTTACTGAATTGGACGCACGTTCATAGGAAAATAGAATTTTCAGGTGTAAAGGGCCTTTGAGCTCTCTATTTGATTTTGCAAGGAGGAAACTGAGTCCAAAGAAGTAAAGTGGCTTGCTCCAAATAAATTAGAGGCAGAACTGTAACAGGATCGTCCCAGGAAAGGGGGAAATTCCAGAATCCTGGTTCTGCCCTAAGTGGGTAAAGCTAAAAAAAAATAAATAAATTCTGCAGAGAAGAAGGAAGGGTGGAAGGAAAGAAGCAAGATGGAGAGCAGCAAGGAGACCTGGAGGAGGCACGTAAAGCAAAGCAACATGTAAAAAAGCTGCGCTTGCTTTTTAGTCTTGGACTGGTTAAAACAGATGTGGGTGAGAAACCCATGGGGAGGTTAACAATGGCAGCTCTCATCTTAATTTTAATTTTGTTCTTTTCCTCCCAGATTTGTCTGATTCTTTCTAACCCTTTTCTATAGGTCTCTACTAAAAAAATCCTTTAAACATAGAGCAAGCTTTTAAACCTTACTTTAAACCAATCCTATTTAACTAAACTTTTGCCCTTGGGGAGATGGGTAACTTTAAATGCTTAACTTAATAACTATTTTCTTTATCCTTTCTATATTATACCCTAATTATATTAAAGTTCCTTTCCATTAAAAATTTTATATATTTATCTTAATGCGGCAGATGACAAACCCATTCAAAAAAAACAAGTTTAAAAATTCTAAAATACTCCTCTCCCTACCCCGTAACAGAATCAGGATGAAAAATCATTCATTTATTCACATGTTTCTTCACAAGCATCTGTTGAGCACCGAGTGAGGAGGCCAGGTGTGGTTCTCAGCCTCGGAGCTGGGTCCCTGACTCGTAGGCCAGCGTTCTTCCGATTGGCAGGCCTCCTGCCTTGATCTCAATCTGAAAAATATGTCTGGCATCAGACTCAGACAAGGTTGGACCCACAGATCCCCAAGATAAAAAACCAAGCTCACTCCCAGATCTGAAAGATGACGAATCAAAGAAGGAGTAACAGAACGAGTTTTCAGATTGATTTGCCAGATACAAGTGCAACATTGCCTTGAAATTTTATTCTCTATTTGTGTTGACCTTTACCCAAGATAGCTACTTGGAATGCAAGCTTAAAAAAATGGAAATTGGTTGTCGTGCTTGTTTTGACTATATCAAGATTGGAGAAAAGTAGGTGAATGGGGATAAGCTGCATAGCAGAGAGGACTCAGTGAACACAAGAGGAAATCATAAGAAGGGTTATTTTAGCAGGAAAAGGGGAATTTGTCAAGTGTTAGCCCTCTGCATAAATAGTTAGAAGCTAAAAGTGGGGGTCTAGTTTTATCTGGTAGAAGACAACCCCTGTCCCATTAGGTACTAAATGAATGAATGCCTGGAATTTTTGCTCAAGATGTGCTCCATTTCCAAAGGTTCCAAAGGTACCTGGGAAATAACAGCCAAATGAAGGGATATCCTGGCTTTGCTGCCACACATGTGGGAATCCTCGCCCACACTAATAACAGTAGCTGATGCTTAAAGTGTACTTTATACACTTGGCAGTGTTTTCCTAACTAATAACTGTGAGATAGTTGAGGAAGGTGTTAATTATTCCTATTTTGCAGATGTGGCAACTGAGGTTCTGGGAGATTAATGGGCTTTCAGATCAGAGTTAGTCTGTAGGAGAGGCAAGTCGAGTCATTGGAATCAAGTCTGCCATTTTCTATACCATGCACTCCTACTTCATCTGAAGATGGGGAAGGAATCCAGGTTGAGGGCAGACATACAAGACCATTGTACCTGACTCCCGGAGCTGAATAGATAAGATACTACCTGGAGCCATTTCAATATTGTTTTGTATCTTTGACCTGGTGGTTTCATTTGGATGGCTCAGGGACATGGAGACTTTCCTGGGTTCTGTAATCTGATCTTCTTTGGTTCAAGTGTTCTTCATCATAAAGAGTATTTGGTAATTATAACCATATGATTTCAACATGGCGAAATTGATGGAAGAATTAAATAAACTGGTGCTAAAACTTCACTAGGTATTCTTGGTACCTGTAATCCCACTGAGTTTCCACTGAGCCTCAGTCATTCTGTAACTGTCTGAGTCATCTCAGTGCCCTAAAGGTGATAAGAGAAATGTGGCAAAATGTAGATGGGCCCCGATAGTGTGTTTTCCATGGGATTCTGTCATCCTTGAATGCATGGGTATATGAGTGACTATCTGGTCTTCCCTTTCAGAGCTGCCAACTTCAGGAACTTTACCTTCATCCAACTGAATGGAGAGTTTTCTCGAGGAAAGGGACTTGATGTTGGAGCCCGATTCTGGAAGGGAAGCAACGTCCTTCTTTTTTTCTGTGACGTTGACATCTACTTCACCTCCGAATTCCTCAATACATGTAGGCTGAACACACAGCCAGGTACGGGTCTGCTGGGCACGCTCTTTGTCTCCTGTGGGGTGGCACCAGGCTGGCTCCTAGCAGGCTCATTCTCTCCCCAGTTCTCTTTGGCATCTTGCTACTGAATCAGCCTTATTTTACCCAGTGACAAAAGAGGGAGAATCGTCTGGCTTTTCTCCTCTGGTGTTGCAATATGATACCTGCCAACCATCATGGTTCTGGGGCTCAGTCCCAAGTTCATGTTTATAACCCCTTTTTGATTTTCAGCAGGGAGGTAGGCTTTAAGAGAGAGTGTCTCAGGAAAGACAAGGGCCTGGAAGAGCTGCTTAAAACTAAAGAGAAAGGAGTAACTGGGGGCATTTACCAGGGAGAAGGACTTTGAGCAAGAGAACCAACAATATACAATTTATTTTCAGGGAGCAGCTGATATTCAGCTGATAACTACTGGGAATAATAGCTATTCAGTCGTTAAGATACTGGAATTCTGTATTTATTGGTAAAGACAAGTATCTGGGCAACCTAAGTCTACTCCTGTTGCCCAGTCACCTGCCTCATGAGCCAGCTGTTAAAGTGTTAATGTATGGCAGGATGAGACCTCAGGATTCTCTTCACACTCCCATCAGTTGAGACCCAAGGCCACTGACTGTCATTATTTTGAATATCAGTCCTGTGGAAGGAAATCAGACATATTTGACAGTCTATCTGGTCTACCGGGTATAGCACTTCTGAGATCTGTTTTTACATTGAGTGAAATGAAAAGTAGATGCAGGTATCTGGGATGTTTCAGAGGGTTGAATGTAAATGAACAAACCTAATAGCTTGATCTGTCACTTTACATGGACATTTGTTTTCTACTTTGCAGGGAAGAAGGTATTTTATCCAGTCCTTTTCAGTCAGTACAACCCTGGCATAATCTATGGCCATCACGATGCAGTCCCTCCCTTAGAACAGCAGCTGGTGAGTAATTACCCCAGAGGTGCCTTTGTGTGGCTCTGTTTCATGTCTTTCATTACCAGGGGCACCTGACCATGAGCAAAGGGGAGTTGAAATCTGCAGATTGATTCCCATAGTAATTTCTAAGTTTGGCAGATGTTCTGGCCTTTGCTCCAGTGCCTTGTTGATTCACAGTCCTTGCAATATTTAAAAGTGGAAAATAAATAGGAACAGCACCTTACAGAAAGGTAATTTCACACCTTCATAGTTTCCTTCTATGGTTATTGGAAGCTGTCATTATAGTATTCCCCCTCATCTGCAGTTTTACTTTCCCTGGTTTTAGTTACCCCAGTCAATTGCAGTTGGAAAATACTATCTGTAATAAGGTATTTTGCAGCAAAAGAGACCAAATTCACTTAGCTTTTATTATAGTATATTATTGTGACTATTCTGCTTTATTATTAGTTCTCGTTGTTAATCTCTTATTGTGCCTAATTTATAAATTCAACTATCATATGTTGATATGCATAGAAAAGTATGTACAGAAAAAAGACATAGTGCAGCTATGTGAGTTTTCTCCTATGGTTTTCTCCTACACCCATGGTTTAGGCATCCCTGGCATTCTTAGAACAGATACCCTTGAATTAGGGAAGATTGTTGCATTGCATTATGGATATATGTAGCGTGTTTTCTTTTTCTTATATACATCCTACAAGGTAAGAAAGGTGAGATTTATGTTCCCATTTGACAGATAAATAAAGGAAGTCAGGAAGTGGTTCTCACTTCAGGGCACCTAGTGAGCCAGTGGGAAGGCGAGGACTAGCTTCACGCCTTCCCATCTCACCACCATTCCCACCTATCACAGTGCCTCGGCTAGATGGACCATTAAAAGTGTCAATGGTAAGGTGACTTTGAAAGGAATGCTGGAATGACTTGCTGAGATCCTGCCTGCCTGGGTGACGGCCCCCAGGATCTCTGCAGGCTGAGATGTCTCCACAGTGGTGGTGGCAGTTCTTTCGTCTAGCAGAGACACAGAGCCAGCAGGAGGAGGAAGGGTTGCACCAGAAAAGAGTCTCTGTGTGTTTGTAGGCCAGCCCCTCCCAGACTAAACTTACCGTTATTGTTGTCAGCATTGGCAGAGAGAAGGAAAGACTCTTTTCCCATGCTCAAGCTGGGCTAAGAGTCTGCAGAGATGATTTTGTCTCATCTAAAGGTGGAAGAACTCCTTGCTGAGTCTTGGGGACACCTGACCGTCAGGTTTTCTGTTCTTCATTGCCTTGGGCAGCTATCTCCTTTTGAGGAAAAGCCACATTTCTTCCCATATTTCTTGCCCTTCTTAGGCAGCAAGAAAGGAATTCTGGTGCATGAATATGAAGAAGTGGTAGGATCCAGTTTGTGTGCTATGAGTCTTTGGGTTTTGCTCTCTAAATTCTAACTCAGGGTGATGGGGGCCAGGTCTCCCCTTTCTTTCAATAATTCCCCAAGCAACAACTAGGTGTCCTAAATTGAGCCCAATTCTGGTACTGTCTACCTGATATAGCATCAGATTGCACAGGTAAAGGACTCGGTGCCCTCCACTTTGGGGTCTAAAATCTTCTGACCAGTCAGCTACAAAGTGAAGATTCTAGTGACCTCTCCAATGGCAAGACTGACTCACTGGCTGCAACTCAGAGGTTCCCACAACCCTATCCTTGGGCTGGGTCAATTCGCTAGAGGAGCACAGAGAATTCAGGAAACCCATTTACTCACTAGATAACTGGCTTATTCCAAAGGACATGAAAGGATGTAAGTCAACAGTCAGATGAAGTGATACACAGGCTGAGCTTGTAAACAGAGGAACTTGTGTCCTCTCGGAGTCCAGGGCCTGATACAGTGGCATGTGGAAATGTTCTGGTTCCCCACCCTCGAAGCTCTCAGAACGGCCTCCTTGTCTGGGTTTTTATGGAGGCGTCATTCATTAAGCACGATTGATTAAATTAACTGACCATTGGTGACTGATTAACCTCCAGCCCCTTCCAGTGAGGGGTTGGACAGAAAGTTCCAACCCTCTATTCATAGAGGTTCCCTGGCAACCAGCCCTAACCCTAGGTGCTTCCCAAAGTCACCTCATTAAATTCCACTGTTTCCAGTGGAATGGTGGTGAGATGGGAAGGCGTGAAGCTAGTCCTCGCCTTCCCAGGGATTTGTTATGGATAATAAGACAACATTTCACCTTTATGACTCTGAAGCATTTCTCAGGACAAGGACAAGAGACCACTGTTTTACCAGAAGATGCTCCCATTGCTGTAATCACTGTGGAAATTGCAGGGGTCTGAGAGCTGTGAGCTAGAACCTGTGGCAAAGGCCTATGGTTTTCTTATAAACCACAACATTATAGAAAGTAAACTGATTTTCATTGAAAACATGTATTCTGTGAAATTCTTTGATGGAATGATTTTGTGTTTAAGCTTTCTAGAAGTAGCAAAACCTGTGTTTTCTACCCCAACCTTTTACCAATTAAATATCTTTAATAATAAAAGTAGTTATTTCTACCCCCTCCCAATGAAATTCTAATCCCACAGACCTATTGTATATCTACTTTTACACTATACCTGTGTATGTGCCTTATACATAAACAGCTGAATTCTTCATTCTCCACCAAACAGTTTTTATCTACTCAGAGGCAATATCACCCCCACTGAGAATCCAGGTTTCCTTTCTGGAAGAGTTTAGCTTTTAGGAGGGCTTGAGGAGTAGGATACAGGTTTCATTTTCTTTCAAACAATCAGAATAAAAAGCCCTTTGATTTTAAATACAGTACTGCTTTACATTAGACATCAAATATAATGAATGTTTCCACTTCATAAAGACTTTATTTGCTTGCAAGGAATTCTTTTCATTTTACAGTTTAAAAGTTGTGTTCTTTTATAACTGTCCCAAAGGGGAGAGGGAGAACAGGTGTAAAGGGAAGCTGGAGGTAAGAACGGTGTGAGTGAGCCAGCTTCTTAGATCCTGAGTTTTAGTGATCACAGCAGACACAGAACTCGGCTGTGTCAATAGCCGGAGCCTCTAAATAACCCTGTAACCTTTAACATTAACTTCCAAATACACCGAAGGCTTTTTAGAGCTCATAGACCTGATGTTCGAGAGTTCAGTATTTATGGCTATTAAGCCCAGAGAAACACAGCAGTTGTCTCTGAAAGGGATCTCCATCCAAAAAAGAAAAAGAAGTATTGATTATGTTCTTTATTGATGGACCTTTTCTTGAGCACCTCTTGCCCAGGGAGAACGAGTGGGAATGGAGGAGTCAGACGGACTGAAATGGCTTCTATACCTGGACACAGTTCATATTTCATATACCTGGAAGTGATTTACTCTTTGTCTACCCAGAAGTTATACTGGAGATCATCTCACTTGCTTATTTTTCTTTTTATAGAATTAAGATCACGCCGTCAACTAGTATGAGTTCAGTCCAAAATGAAGATTTCCTCACACTTAGTGCAGTGGAATGAGATTTGTTTTGGATCTAGATGAGTGTTGATACATATAAAGGACAGAAATCCCAAAGGTGAACTACAAAACCTAATATACGAGAGCTAGGACATGCCAGGACTGAGAAGGTGTAAAATGATGATTGGAGATGGTCAATCAGGAGAAACTTTCTACCAAAGGCTCATTTTGGCTCAGCCTTGAACGATATAACAATAAATTCTTGCTAGCCTCCCCTGGAAATCGGGAGTATGTCAGTATCAGAAGAGAAGGGGCGACACAGAGCCACATCCTTGCTGTCATGAAAGGCACTTTGCAAACAGAGCACAACCTTTTCCTGTAGCCCCTGCAATTATGATGTGGTTGGTCGATGTGCGGTTTTTACTTCCGGCTGTGGTCATGGTCGCTTGGTAACATTTTCCTGCAGACAAGAGCAAGAAACCCTAATCCTTTTGTTTTTTGATGTTTTTTTTTTTTACAAATTCAAACTACTTTTTCCTTTACTTTTGTATAGCCAAGTACACTTTGAGTGTAGACCTCCAACTACTAAGTAGTAGATGAAGTAACAGGATTTTTACTAATATTTAATTTATACTTATTCATTCAATATCTATATTAATTTAATTAATATTTAATTTTTACTAATATTTTATTTATCCTTAAGGTGAAACTTGTGGATGCTTTAACGTAGAAATAGCTTTCTGAAAGGGAGGATTCTAAAGTAATCATTAACCTCAGACATGTTACTTTCCTTTCAGTTCTTGTTGAGGCCACTGAGAAGCCTCTTACCACTTTTCTCTTAGACATTTCTCACCCCTGAACTCCAATCTTAACTTACCCTCTGCCAGATATATGTTTCCAAGACAAAGATTAATTCCTTTTTAAAAAAAAAAATAAACTTTATGGCATAAACTCAATAGTGTTCTGGTGAATGTCCCCCTCTCATTCTCTGAAAGGGAGTGGGAGAGAGACCCTGACAGCAGTGTTTGCATTTTCCGTGGTGCCAGCCCTCTGGAGACTTTCAGTGAGTCCCCTGAACACAGCCGAGAAGGGTGGGGAGCTGGTACCAGACTTCCGCTCACTCTGCTGTGCTGCGTGGTTGGGACTGATGTCTCCACACACTGACTCTCTCCCTGGCTGCAGATAAAATGTTTGCAACTCTAGCCCCTGGCAAGTGGTACCGGTGCAGTGGATGCCCAGCCCCCTGCCAGCCTGCCCACCTGCCCGGGTTCCTCCTGCTGAGCTGCAGACCTGTGTCCCGCCACGGGACTCCCTCCGTCCGCGCTGCAGTCCTCCGCGTCTCTGCAGTCGCATGCGCTCTGTTTGGTGTGCGCTGGTGACCGGCTGTGGTCCGCGACCTCTCTCTGATGACACCCTTACCTTCCTCCCCCTTTCAGAAAGAATTTTACCTCTGGCCTGCGTTTCAGTTTAAACTGGAAAGTGAGTGGGAGAGAGACCCTGACTGCAGTGTTTGCATTTTCCGTGGTGCCAGCCCTCTACTGTGAGCTGTCGGAGACTTTCAGTGAGGCTGCTGAGCTAGCGGGAGACATCCCTGTGGTCCGTCTTCAGTCATTAGGAGGCACACTCTCACTGAGTCCCCCGTGTGGTGCTCGCGGCAGCTGGCAGCCGTCTGTGCAGCTTGTGGGCCTGCTCTGCATGCATCACCTCCTGGAATGCTCAGTCCGGCCACAGGCACCGTGATGCTAATTTTGCAGATGAGAAACTGGAAGCTCATCAGCACCAGGCACTGGCTCAGGCTCGCACGGTTGCTCAGTGGCTGTGCTGGGGGTCAGATGCTTTGTGTGATGGAGAATGGACTGAGGATGCTGAGTGCCAGGGCACAGATCCTCTGTCCTAAAACACCTGGGGGAAGGCAATGAGCATGATGTCGGGTGACGGGATTCTAAGCCAGGCAGGGCGCCTGTGGCCCACTTGGGTGTGCACCATTTGCATTTCTGGTAAACGTGACCCATCAAAGGCATTCTCCATTTTGGGAGACTCTCCTGGATTAAGAAGAAATGCTCTGCTTGAGTACTTGTCATTTATTTTTTTAGGGCCTGGATTGTCTCTCAGGCGTTGTCCAAGACAGCGTCGTTAAACCAGACGAGTGCTGGCACCCCCAGCTCCCTGTGCAGCTGCGGGGCACTGCCTTCCATGTCTCTGGGGAGAAACACTGATTTGTGCTTTGTGTGTAGGGCCAAATAGAAAATAATCACCCCAGTCACCTGACTTGCCCACAGAGCTGAGGGTCTGGAAACTTCCTGTGGGCGGACAGACTTGACAACTGTCCTTTGTGGTGTGCTGTGTTCATGGCCTGCAGTGCCTGCTGGGCTCCGAAGTGGGAGAGAAGGGTGCTGTGGAGAGTTAGAGGAAGCAGGCCCTTGAAAGGCTTTGAAAAATGAGGATCGCCCTTAAAAACACTTCAGTGAAAGTCGAGACAGAAGGAGATAGATGTTCTTAGGGCTTTTCGTCCTCTGCTTTGGGGACGTCATGGCGTGCATCCCACAGTGCTGGGGCGGGCTACTGCAGCTCATTACGCTTGGGACCAAGGTTCCGCAGAGTCAAACACTCTGCGTGGACCCTGGGAAGGGGGATACCTCTGCGTATGTTGGATTGGAGCCTCACAATTTTAAGAGCTCCCCACTGAAATTCCCGGACCTACTCTGACCACTGACAAGAATTCCCTGCTTGGACAGAATCTGTGTCCACTGGGTGGAGCCATGTCTGCCCTAGGAGTATGCCCCTCTCTCTCAAAGGAGAAGTGTTTATTGAGTGCCTGCTGTGTGCTGGACAGTGTTTGGATTCTGGAGATACAGCTGCAAACCAAACCAAGGCTCTGAGCCCGTGCTGCCCCTGGTAGTGGCTGAAGATAGTTGGCAAACAAGGAAATGCATGCACAGGGCAATTTCAGAGAGCCACCCTGTTAGAGAACATCTCCAGAATATAAGCAGGTGATGGTGGAGAGTGAACTGGGGAGGGGGAGTGTCAGGGCAACAGCTCCGAGCAAGGGGCAGAACCCAGTGGTGAGCAGGGAAGGGGTGACCAGACAGAGGGACTGCAGTGTTCAGCCTGAGACCTGTGAGCTGGTGCCTGCAAGAGCAGGCTGTAAATAAGGGGCTGTATATAAGGAGGACATGAGATGGCCGAGGCAGGCAGGGCCTTTGTGAACTAGCGGCTGTCTTGTGGATTTTATCCTAATGTATTAGGGAGGATATAGTTAAAGCCACTGGAGGGTTTCATTTTTAAAAAAAGATTTTACTTATTTATGGATATAAGAGCTGGGGAATAGGCCAGAGGTGCAGGGGATGAGAGGACTCACCAGAGACAAAGCGGGGAGCAGAACGGGCAGACCGACTGAAATATACTGCTGAGGGGAGCAGCGGGTGAGGCAAGAGACGTCTGCTGTGCCATGTGGGCCACCTCCCTGGCCAGGAATCAAATTCTGCGCTGCAGTGGATGCAGAAGCCCCGCATTACGGCACTCAACCCCTTGTGCCAGCCACTGGAGGGTTTAAAACAAGAATGTGCTATGCACTGGAGAGTATCACCCAGTTAGCGACCTGGCTCGGCTGCGATGAGTGGCCTCCAAGGAGAGCGCCTGCTTGCCCTGACACTGTAATCTGGCACGACCAAATAAGTCTCCACCAAGAACTAAATTTCAACAAGCCCTTTAGTAACAGGTTGGTGGGGTTTGGCAGCTTTGATTTTTTTTTTTAAGTTTGCTTTATTTTTTTTTATTAAAATATTTTAAAATTTACATATACTTGCCATTAATTGTAATCCCCATGTATTCCCTCCCCATCACCATCTCACCAGTGCACCATCACCTCAGTTCCTCGTGCTCCCATCTTCCCTCAACCCTCCCCCTCCCCTCCCTACCAGGTGTCCCCAGTCTGTCCTTGTCTCCTCATTTTTGGTTTCTGTGTCTTTATT
>JAGFMF010011796.1:7189225-7201247 GCA_019455555.1 Galemys pyrenaicus
CCATGAATGAGTCTAGTTTTTCATTTCTGATTGCTGAGTAGTATTCCATCGTGTATATGTACCACAGCTTCCCGATCCACTCATCTGTTTTTGGGCTTTGAAACCAATGCCAGTAACTGTTTAGATAGTACATGCCCAGCTCAATCACTTGGTCTCTGTCGCACTGTCCCCAGGGCACTCTTTCCCTCATTCAGACCTCACAGGTGTCTCAGTCACTGAGCCCAGGGTCTGGGATGGCTACCTCTTCAGCCCTCTTACGTTTTGCCCCAGGCCAGATCCATTGTTTTCCTTGTTTGGTGTTTTTCTCTTTTAGATTCCATGTAGACCTCAGCCAAACATTTGAAGTTTGAAACCTGGCACTTCTCTCTACTGTATTTATTCCACCCATGACCCTAGTGGACTCGATGTCCCGGCGAGCAGGAAGCATTAAGCCAGTAGCTGCAACAGCAATAGTGAGCCTGGCATGACTAGGATGGAACAGAAACCATTTTTAAGAAGATGAATCAGTGGAGGTTTTTCCAGGCTTTCCCGCACTGCACAATCTCTTTTCAGTTGATACTAATGAAATTGTCTTGTCACTTGGGAGATATTGTATAACAGGCCATTGTTCTGGAGCAGAATTGGAGTACATCTGCCAGGGACAGCTCCGTCCCACAGAACCTCTTGGTCCTCATTTCCTCGAGCAGTCCCGATGCGCTGTGCCAGAGCGAGCAACCTCAGGTGCCCTAGTAGTGGAAATAAGACAGGTCCATAGGCTACAAAGTGAAAGGATTTTCAAATTCATCAGCCATCAGCCCTCTGCCAGCCATTTGTCTAATATGATTTCACCAGTGGTAGAGATAAAGGATAGAGCTAAGCTGGAAGGTGGGATGGCAGTGAGAGGAGGAAGCCTTGGCTGTTGGAGCTGCAGGAGATGTAGGGTGACTAGACTCATACTCCTCACTTACAGGAAGGGACACAGGCTGCAGGAAGTGGGCACCTGTCTCAGCAGACAGTCACCAGTGGCCAAGTTGGCACAAGATGCGGGCGCTGCTCTCCCTCTGCACTATTTCTAATAAGCAGTGACTGGAGCCAGACGTCCCAGCAGAAACTGCTGACTCTGAGTGGATGGGAACCTGCTGCAGCCTCCCCACCTTCCATGGGCAAAGGTCTCCTTATCTAAGCACCCGTGTGAACTGCAAGAAGGAATCATGGCAGATAACTCTGAAGGTCCCCAAACCATCCCCAGAATTATTTCCGCCAAAAATACGTAAACAGTTTGTTTTTTTTAAGCTTGCTGCTTCAGCAAATACATTGGCAATTTACTTGCAGAGGAAGAGGCTGAGCAGGCCAGGCTGGCCTTGTAAAGGCAGTGCTGCTTCGATGGCCGCTCAGCGGCCCTCCAGCCTGGCACCACTGCAGAGGCTTTTTGGAGCCGTTTGGCGTTAAAATAAAGATGAATGGACAGTCTTTTTTCAGAACCTGGACTCTTAGGGCCCTTTTCCTCAGCAAGCGAGAGTTAGCCGGGCTGCAGTGACACACTGAAATTTTGGGTTTTCATTTTATTCCCTGAGGGAGTCCTGTTTGTGCTCTGTGCCAGGACAGCTGAATTCTGAGTTGTTCTCTATCCCTTTTCTCAACTTCCTGAGCCCTTTGCTGGCTCTCCGCCTGGCCCTGTGTGAGGGGCTGGCCACAGCCTCGTATTCTCACTGGTGCTGTGGTTGGGCCAGACACGTAGGTGGCTTTTCCACCACGCTGCTCAAAAACTTGCTCTCCTGGTTTGTTTTTGAGTGTGTGTGCGCCTGCGTGAGTGTGTGTGTGTGTGTGTGCTGATGCCTGCACCCTAGAGACTCTTCAAGTCAGAGGTGCCAGAAGTCACAGGCCTCATTTGGGGACTGGTGCGTTCAGTCTTCCTGACTACCTGACAGGATTCAGTTCATCTGCATTTCCCACACAGGACTGGGCTGTGGGCGCTCATTTCACTTTGCTCACCTGAGGTTGTGATACTATTTTCATCCTCCTTATCCTTCCCCCTCAAATGTGCTGTCCCTGCAGGTCATAAAGAAGGAAAATGGATTTTGGAGAGACTTTGGATTTGGGATGACATGTCAGTATCGCTCCGACTTCATCAACATAGGTAAGACAGATGGGCTGGCAGCAAGGCTGCTTCTCTGCTGCCACCCAGAGGCCACTGGGTGGCCATGAGGCTGTCCCGTCAGGTTCCAAGGAGTCCGGTGGCAGAGGTGGCGCCGTGTCCTGAGAAGGGCCCCTTCTCGTGTACTGGGCTTGGGAGTGTGTGGCACATGAGCCTCTATCGTCTCCACCAGCGCCCATCAGTCGACCCATGTAGGGCGCCAACCTGAGGCAATTTATTGTGTGCAGGCAGCTCCAAAGCAAGTCCCCTAATGCCTCCTTCCTGCTGGGTCCGTGCCTTCTCACGTAGCATATGTAGGGCCCCCATAATAATGGCAGCCATTTAAGAAAATAAGGGCAACGTAGGTGAATTTTGGAAAATCATGCACCAGAAAAGATCTAAATTTCTCCCTGCGGAACCACACACACACACACACACACGCACGCACACACACACACACACACACTCACTCCTAGAGCACAGAGAAGAAAGCACTTAGGCTGTAGGTGAGGAGACCTTGGTTCTCAGAGACAAAGGGCCCTCTCAGCAGGTGAGCGGCATAGTCAGAATGACAACAGAGGGTCTCCAGCCCCTCTTGACCAACCATACCCCCTCCTCGTAGTGGTCCTTACCCCTATACCTCTGAGAACAGAATCGGGGCTTTTACCTGCCTGGGGTGTGATGTGCAGCCCAAAACCTTGGGTGAACTCTGAGCCAGGATGAAGTCAGGGAGGCCCTCCCCTCAACAGGGTGGAGCCCCCCACCCTCTGGGAGGCACTCCAGGAGTCCTCATCCTGTTCCCTCCTGTCTGTAACCTTGGACAGAGGCCCAGGGTGTCTGTTTCGTTGCTCGTCCAGTGAGTAACCCCAGGACTTTGTTCAGAGGTGAGCTGGACTTCGGGAATCACTGGGTCATTAAGGGAAAAACAATACTGGAAGCCAAGTCCTGCAAGTAGCAGCAGAGCCCCCAAGATGCTGTTCTCAGGTGCTCAGCAGCTAACCACGGGTGTTCTTTGATTTTGCTGAGAAGTATTTCTACATTTTGTGCAAATCAAATTTCCAAAAATGATATTTTAAAAACTTTTCTGGACGATTTTTCCATTTCCAGAAATGATGTGTTTCCTTCCTATATGGACAAGGAAAAGGTGATTTTATGATGCTGTATGTTTATCAGATTTGGAGCTATATATATTGGGTTTCCCGGAAGATGGGACACAGCACTGATTAAAAAAGCAATGTTACCTGAATTAAAATAAATAAATAAAGCCACGTTAGGAAAAGAAAAATGTGGGAATGGTGGGTGAGGAAGAAAGCTCCACCCCAGTAAATTCTCTCTGACCTCAGAATCCTTGGGTCACATTTGAGCCCCAGGCATTCTTGTGTCTATTTGTGAGAATCTTACCTGTGCACTTCCATTTAATAAGCTGTAGTGATACCTATGATAATAATAATAAATCAGTTATAACTAACTTAGCACTGCTCCTCACATTACTATCTCATTTGTTCATGACACTTACCACTTCAGCATAAAGGAGAGGTATAGTGCCAGCTTATAAAAGAGCTAAGACTCCAAAGCCAGCCTCACAATTGCACACCTTTCTTTGCTGGACCGCCATTGCGGTCACAGGGCACTCACCCACAGAGCCCAGAGTCCGCTGTGAGTTTCCCTGGGATTGGGCCCCCCTTTCTGATTCCAGTGATAAGTGGAAAGTGGCAGTGTATACAGTAACCGAGGAAGTTGTTGAACAACGTGTCACTGATTCTGGCAAGAGACAAGTAACTCTCCTTGGTGAGAAAGGACAAGTGGCAAGGAGGCTAGTGCTTCTTTGGTTCTCTTTGGGATGCAGTGAGCTTTGCAGCAACAGGTATGGGGCATCTCACTTTGCAAGGGTGAGACTTTGGGGGACCATTACTCCCTTTGTGACAGAGTCCACAACAAAGTGAACAGTATTTTCCGAGGAGAACATCAGCACTGCCTGGGAGGCCAGTCTCTTTCAGATGCCTCATTTCACCCACTTTGGTGGCCACACAGCTTTGTGGGATGCCTTTCATCACGAAAGGGAAAGAGCTTTTGTGGACGTGCTTTTTTGCACACTGGGCTCCCGTTTCACTGCAAACCCCGGGTTTATTCTCTTTGCGAGAGAATGTGCAAAGGTCACATTCAAGCAGACACAAATTCTCGTGAGGTGGCTCTGAGTTGAAAGACTCGGGATGCGCTGCAGCTCTTAATCTGCAGCAGGAGCTCTTCCCGAACATCGCTGCTCATTCCTTGAAGCAGGCAGGTGCTGGGATCCCTTTGGCAGCGCCTCCATTTGGAATTCCCCAGACCCCTGACCCTGATAGTCTAGAAATACAGAGGGGCGGGGGAACACTCATCACCCTGAACACCCTGGCTTGGCTCAGGAAGTCAGGCAGAGGTCAGAAGCCTGATGCGGTGTATCCTCTCTCCTGACAGGTGGGTTTGACTTGGACATCAAAGGCTGGGGCGGCGAGGACGTGCACCTCTATCGCAAGTACCTGCACAGCAACCTCATAGTGGTGCGGACACCCGTGCGGGGGCTCTTCCACCTGTGGCATGAGAAGCGCTGCGTGGATGAGCTGACGCCCGAGCAGTACAAGATGTGCATGCAGTCCAAGGCCATGAACGAGGCGTCCCACGGGCAGCTGGGCATGCTGGTCTTCAGGCATGAGATAGAGGCACACCTTCGCAAGCAGAAACTGAAGACCAGTAGCAAGAAAACATGAACTCCCAGCAATTTGGGGAGACGTTTTCTTTTTTCCTTCTGCAATGGCCATGTGAGTGGCTGCAATAAGGAAATGATTTCCATAAAGGGCAAAAGAAAGAATCTGACTGATTAGTCACAGAGAGGAGAGGAGAGGGCTCCAGCCTCCCTCTGCCTGTTTGGCTTTGTGCAACAGGAATTAAAATCTCCCACTTGCCAGCAACAGCAGCCCAAATGCTCTCCTTGCAGTGTCTGTCAAAGACAGAATGATTGTGAGATGATAAGCCTGACTGTGTGGAGGTTTTATATGGTGTTCACAGCAAAGTGAGATCTATTGTTTCCTATGCTCATTGAAATGCTCATTGAATTGCTCATGATTTCAGACCAGTTTTGTAAAAAGTTCATTAGAATGAAAAGCAAGCACATTTCTCTCGCATGGATGGTTTTACCAGTAGGGCTGTGGTGTCCCGGAATGCTGAAAGATCAGACGCAGGCGAAGAGAACGGGTGAGATGCAAAGGACCGTGCATGGCCATCCTTTTGAGTATTTTAGGCAAAACCAAATGGACTAAAACTTAACTATTATGTCATCTCTTCCCGCCAAGATTAACCAAAAATAATCTGCTCACCTTTTTGGTTATAGTTTTAGTCATCTTCATATTTTAAAGCGCACTATTTCTTTTTGCTTTTGAGTTATATTCTGCTTATTTAATTACCGATTTACAAGCCTTACCGAGAGCACAAGTTAGCATACAGTTTTATATTTTTTTAAAAGATGTCTTTACATGTATTGTGAGAACTCGCCATTCAGAGCATCGGATACCTCTGTCCGAGGACATGTGGGACACCTTCAGGCTCTGCTTGGCAACCCTCAGTCACCCTCAGAAGGCCTGATGTGGGGTGACTGACAGCTCAAGACATAGAGATACTGCATCTGAAGAGGATTTCTGGCAAGGAACAACTGAACACTGGAGGGAAAGAAAATACGCTTTTCCTGCCAGGAAAGGAAACTTTTGCGACCAGTGATAACTTGATTTTTTCAAAAGTCGCGAAACACAGTTTCTCCACAGGAGAATGGGGGATCACTTTCTTACCTGTGTGTTTAAATAAACCAAAGTGTAGTCTGTGAACCAAACAGTCTTTATAAATGTGGGGTGCTCTTCCTGGCTTCTGTTTCCATGAGAGGAAATAGCGAAAAACATATTTGTGAAGGGTCATTCCACCTCCCAGAGGCAAGCGGGACAGAAGATGGGGGAAGTAACTTAATTATTTTTTAAGCTAAACAGTTCTACTCAGTCACCAAGATGCTTCTGAAATATGCATTTTATTACAGGTTTCGACAGCTTAAAAAATACAGTTAATAGTGAGTGGTTTCTACATTCATGTGAGAATTATTTATTTATTAGCCAGCACCAGATGCATGAGCTAATTCTCCCTCTGATTCCTTGCCTTCTGTTTGCCCACAGTCAACTTATTGTTTAAAAGCTTCAAGAACATCCAAGCTGTTGGTGTGTCAAAAAATACGTTGTAGAGATTTGTACTGGTAATTCACAAAATTTAATTCAAACACAGGCCATCAATGGAAGGTGACAATGACAATGGGAAGCTAATAAAATATGATCTGTGGATATTTCTTCTTGGAGTAAGAATGTCATGTCTTTATTTTTATTCATTTATTTTAAAGATTTATTCATTTATGCATATAGGAGCTGGGGCACAGGCCAGAGTCGCAGGAGGTGAGAGGATTCACCAGAGACAGAGTAGGGAGTAGAACAGGCAGATCTACCAAAATACACTACCAAGGGGAGCAGCGGGCGAGGCAGGAGAGGTCTGTTGCGCCATGTGGGTCCCCTCCCTGGCTGGGGATCGAACTCACACTGCTGTGCTGCAGAGGCTTCTCAGTGCTGCGCTCAACCTGCTGCGCCTCCAGGGAGGCCCATGTCTTTTTATTTTAGAAAACAGTGTTTTGTGCATGGATTAGGTTTCTCAGCCTTGGCACTACAGATTGTTTGGGCTAGATCATCCTTTGTTGTGTGAGCTGCCCTCTGTACTGTGGGGCCTTAAGCAGCTTCGCTGGCCTCTACCCATGGCAAGCCACGAGGATCACACACTCAGGTGCACAACCAGCGTGTCTGCAGTTATTACCAAATGTCCCCTCAGGGGCCAAATGGTTAAGAAACACTGGTCTAGAGGGAAGAGACATTTTACTTACTTTTTAAATAGTAAATTGAGAAATGATTTCCTAATTGTGTTTCATATTTTTAAAAAATATTTTATTTATTTATGCATATAAGAGCTGGGGGTACAGGCCAGTGGCAGGGAGGTGGGGTGAGAGGATTCACCAGAGACAGAGTGGGGAGCAGAACAGGCAGGTGGACCGAAACACACTGCTGAGGGGAGCAGCGGGTGAGACAGGAGAGGTCTGCTGCGCCATGTGGGTCCTCTCCCTATAGCAGTCTGATAACTGCTTGGGTGCTATGCTTTGTGATCTAGGCATTGGTGCCTAAGGACCTTTGTTTCATAGTTGGGTTCATGGCTGTTAATCCCTCCTCCCCCCACTTCCTGTGTGAGCCAGGTCTCTGGTCTTCAGGCACCTCCTTTCCCGTTTCTCTGTTCCTTTATCATCCTGTAAATACTGTAAATGTTACAGGGCAACCCTAGTTTAAAATGGGTTCCCCTCACTGGGTCCTCCACCCGCGCGCTCAGAAGACTTTTAAAAAGTTCCAACTCCAGGTACATGTGACAAAAGTTATTAACAGGTTTTATTTTACAAAAGAAGGGGAATAAAATAGTAATAATACCGAGGGAAAAAGAGAGGGATACAAATCCACAAATATCCTACCAGATCTTCTAAGCAATGGCGCGTTGAGAGCTGGCTCCGAGTCAAGTGAGATGGCTCCAAAGGAAGAGAGATTGCTCCCAAAGGAAGGTGTCTGGCTCCTCAGTAAGAGAGAGAGAGAGCCCAAGGCTCACCTCTGGTTTCATAGCCAGCCTGGCTGCTCAACTCCACCCTCAGGTCCCAGTGATCCACTCTTTAATAATCATCTTATTGGATTTGTGGTTCTGGAACACTGATGGTCTGGAGTGGGGGTTGGAGTCCACACACCCATAATCCATTCAGGACTACCTTTTCCCCTAACATAAATACTGGTGGAGTATTTACACCACCAGAAGCTGGCAAATGGCAAAGGCTCTACTGACCTTCCTCCCCCATCCTCCACCCCCACACCCACACCCTAACCGGAGTGTCATTAACTACTCAACCTGTACCCCAAAACCTGCAGGGAACACACCTGTTCTCTCAGTTCCCACTTCCCCCTCCAGTCATCTACTTTCTAGCCCTCTTTTGCATTCATAAATGTGGCCAACTTGCTTATCTCCAAACATCAGTGATGAGGAGATGACCAGGCCAGGAATTTTCAATTTGTAACTGAAATTCATCTGGGCCTGCTCTAAAGATTTTGTCTGAACCAGGTAGACATCAAACATCAAGAAAAGTAAAAACCATACAACAAAAGTGTTAGGGAAAAAGGTGGTCCTAAGTGGATTATGGGTGTGTAGACTCCAACCCCCACTCCAAACCATCAGTGTTCCAAAACCACAAATCCAATAAGATAATTATCGAAAAGTGGATTACTGGGACCTGAGGGTGGATTTAAGCAGCCAGGCTGGCTATAAAACCAGAGGTGAGCTTGGAGTCTTTCTTCTTACTAAAAAGCCAAACCCCTTCCTTCGGAGCCATCTCATTCAACTCAGAGCCAGCTCTCAACGCGCCATTGCTTAAATCTGGTAGAGTATTTGTGGATTTATATCCCTTTCTTTTTCCTTTAGTGTTATTACTATTTTATTCCCCTTTCTTTCATAAAATAAAACGTGCTAATAACTTTTGCCACGTGTACCTGGAGTTGAAACTTTTAAGTCTTCTAAGCGCGCGGGTGGAAAACCCAGTGTGGAAAACCCATTTTATATTAAGGTTGCCCTGTAACAAAAAGAATAGTTAGCCAGCACCTAATTTGGATACTTTCTGTTTCAGGGAGAACCTTCCAATGTTCTCTAATTTGATCTGACCTTACCAGGATCCTGTTCAGTGTGGTTGTGAATATCAGTTTCCCCAGTCAGTTCACCTGAGTTCAATTCCAGTTCTTTTACCTATAACCTGGATGATCTTAAACCAGTCACTGCACTCTTTCCTGGGGCGGGGGTGGGGGGGGGTAATGAATGCAGTCACATCTGCATCCCACAACTGGGTGAGGCTAACTGAATGCATGTACAGAGTCCTTTGCATACATCAGGACCTAGCAGGTATTCATGTCCAGCTTCTGTATTATTCACGACCTATTCCTCCCTCGCTACCATGTGGCTGGCAGTGTTTGCCATGCCACCCGGCTGCCAGCGCTCTTGGGTATAATCAGAGGCCATTATGGGTCACACAAAGAGACTGTGTGCCCTTTGTGTACACTGGTGTCCTTTATTTGTCACTCTGAAGCAATTTCAGTTTCTCAGAAGAAGGGTTACTAGGACTATAAACTAAAATGGGTAATTCCTACTTTAAATTCCATGCTCAGTCATTTGGAGTTGTTGACACCCTAGGCAGTTGAGAGACATTAGAGACTTTTGAAGTGAAAAGCCAAGACAGGCACCTCTGTACACAATGCCAACCTCCCAAGGTAGATAATTTTCTTACTTCCATTTTCAGGTGCAGAAAAGCGAGACTCAGAAATGCTAACGAACTTGCCCAGAGGCCTGACCAAAAAGTGGCCAGCATTCCAAAGCCAGCTCCCAAGCTTGGAAGGGCTGGGGGAGTGTGCCCAGCCTTGGGGCAAGGAGCCTGACTCCGTGCCTTGACTGCTCTCCAGTCCCACCTGATAAATCCCTGGCAGCTAATAAGAAGGGGTGTGAAGGGGGCGAAGTGAAAGGAGACCTGTGCAGAGGGCAAGTATGCCACTGGAGAACTGCCCTGTCCTGGTCAGGGGTTTGTGCTAACAGAGGAAGGTAAAGATGCACAACAAAACAGAACTTGATAGCTGGTGCTTAATGACCCAGAAATGCTGAGGCCCCAGGGTCCCTCTCTACCTAGCTCCAGGAGGCAGAAGGCTCACCCACTCCCCTCCCCAACAGGATCTGTAAGGGCTTCAGACCTACCTGGAGGTGTTAGCAGGTGGGAATAGTTGCTTTTTTGAAAAAGAGTTGACCTTTGTTTTTGTGAGAATTGCTGATTAGAGGTAATGCCCTTAGGCGGTCCCTTAGAAGGGTGGGTGTGTTTGACTCCCAGCACCCATCAAAAACTGGCAGCTTTGTGTGATCCATATTCTGATTAGCTTTATATCTGAATTCAAAGCTGTTTCTATTGGCAAGACTCAGTGCTTTGCTGTTGCTGCCAAAAGCTGTGGGGACTGTGCCAGTTGTTTGGGGGAGTTGGGTGGTGGTTTTCTGCAAACACAGACCATGTTCTCCCGGTCAGCAGAGGTGCCTTTCAAAACATCTTGGCATTATCAAGTCCTGAACATGCCCTCGGGAGTCATCAACCCCATGGCCCCTGAAGGGAGCGCAGGTGCAACTGTGGGAGAGAAGGGCTCCTTCTAGGGCTGCCTCTGCCTCCCCCTACACCTAGAGGTGCAGGGAGTGCCTCTGCTCCCACCTACTCCAAAGCCCTTCCGCCTGAGGGCCTGCCCTTGCGCCTGACGGCCTGCTTGTTGTACTGGAGACCGGCCTGCTGCAGGCAGCGCCCAGCCAAACCGGACTTACTCTTCATCAGCCCGAGAGACAATCTAGCACAAAACAGGGTGAGTACGACGCCACAGCAACTCCTCTATTTTGTGCCAGTCGTCTTTCCTGAAGCTTTCCAGCCCACCACCAAATCCCCCTCCAGCTCCAGTGCCTGAAGATCTTAAGACCATAAATATCACCTGGTCTGCTAAGATGTTAAAGTCCATTTGAAAGGTGGAAAATTTAAATAGAGAACAATTAAAAACATTGTAAAACCCTCTAATTAAATTCAAAGAAAGGGAAGGGAAAATGTATGCAATGGCTTGTCCATCCTTCTAGTTATTAACCTCCAACAAGCATGGTAAAATCCCACCCATTGTGTGGGTTGCTGTCAGGGGCAGTTGGGGGTAGACTGTTGGGGAAACCTTTTCTGGAGCTCTGCCATGGTACCCAGAGCACCTCTGAAAAGTGAGGCACTTGCCATGTTGTTTGGTTGTTGAAGTTCGGTGCATGTTGACCTAATCTTGGTGGGAGAACATCACAAAGGAACATTTTTTTCAATGGAGGGAAAGCTGAAAATTTATACTACAAGGCTGGCCTCCCCCCGGGAAGCTGATGTGGCGCTGCCACTGCCCAACCTATTTGGGAGACAAGGCAGAATGAATCCCAGAGGGATCTGGGCTTGTAGTAAAAAGTCTTCTGGTCAAAAAGAAAGACGACTCAGGAATTTTTAACTAGAAGTCCAGGGTAACTGAATCAGCTTGTCTTGTCAGTGGCCAGTTTTGGGGTAAAGATTGGTCACTGCAAATCCGGGGTTGTCAGAGTCAGTCACTGCCGAAGGCATTCTCCGCGAGATTTGTGAAACGTGGGGTTGTCTGGCTGGCGGAGGTGGCAGCCAGAGCATCTGGGATGACTGTACGAGGAGACTCTACAGTCTCATTGAGGGATCCAGGAAGAGAAGACTCTATGTGCGTAGGGAATGGCATTGGTGCACAGACCCGAAGAACTAGGCAGGTTGCAGAGCCTCGGTTGGGGATGTGGACAGTAACAAGGAAAACACCCCAAATCAAGAAGCCCCAGGCAGGCAGGTGAAGGTGATGGGCAACTTGTTGGGCAACAGAAGGTGTGGACATCCCTAGGGGTTAACAAATTGCTGCAAACACTGAGACCAGTATCAAAACTGTAACAGGGTGGTCCCAGGAAAAGGGGAAGTTCCAAAAATCCTGGTTCCGCCCTAAGTGGGTGGAGCTGAGGAGGAAAAAAAGATTTCTGGAGAGAAGAGAGAAGAAAGGAAGATGGAGAACAGCAAGGAGACCTGGATGAGGCACGTGGAGCAGAGGGACATGTGAAGAAACTGTGCTTGCTTTTTGAGCTTGGACTGGTTGGAACAGATGTGGGTGAGAGACCCGTGGGGAGGTGAACAGTGGCAGCTTTCATCTTGATTTTGATTTTGCTCTTTTCCTCCCAGATTTGTCTGACTCT
>JAGFMF010011796.1:7201297-7259575 GCA_019455555.1 Galemys pyrenaicus
TTTGTTCTTTCTTTATTGTACCCTAGTTGTATTAAAGTTCCTTTCCATTAAAGGTTTTGTATGTTTGTCTTAATGCGGCGGATGGCAGAACCCATTCAGGGCTTGGCAGGCTTGGGGGTTCTGGGTGCTCCTCTCCCTACCTTGTAACAAAACTAGGATGGGAATCAGACCTCGTCAAGCCTATTTAGTCATAAAGTTTCTCAATTATATAAATCATTCTTCCTTCTTAGGAATTCTGGGTATTACTCTGGGCCATCATATCATCAATGCTGGACAGTCTAGTCCTCTGAATCTCAATAACTAACAGGGTAGCAGCACTGTGTGGAACTCAAATCTTTTTCCCTTTCTAATAATTACGTTAATCCAGGTATTTTCCTGTTTTCTAAATCTTCCTCCAAAGGGAGGTCATTTGTTGTAGCTGTGTCTGAATATGACTGTACTTACTTTCACCAAAGTAATTTTAAGGAGAGGGTGATGTTGGAATTTTACATTTTCATAATTAATGGATTATGTTTTCATAATTATTAATGACCGTACAATACTTTTTTATTTAAAGCTGGATGAAAAATTAAAGATTGCCTAATTAAAACCTTGTTCTATTGAAAGTGAAAACAGCTTCAGAGAGGTAAAGGGATCTCTGTTCATGATTACACAGCTAATGGCAGGAAGGAATGGGAACATAATAGAAATTTTTGACTTCTAGAATGTGCTATCTTTACAGTTCTATAATGTCATGATTGTTGAGTCACAGGAACTGTTAGGGGGAAAGACCCTCCTGTATGGATTATACAAATAGGTTATGGACTTCGACCCCCATTCCAGACCTACAAGATCCAAGGACTACAAATCCCATAAGGTCATTATCGAAGAGCGGATCACTGGGACCTGAGGGTGGAGTTGAGCAGTCAGGCTGACTATAAAAGCAGACACGTGGGCCTTGGGGGGCCCTTTTTCCTTGGGAGTCAGCTCTCAGCGCACCGTTGGGTTCCAGCTCCAAGGAACTAGTAGGATATTTACAAATCTGTATCCCTCTCTTGCCCTTGTGTTATTCACTACGCTATTTCTCCTTCCCTTGTAAATAAAACCCTTTATTAACCTTTGTTGTGTGTGCCTGCAATTGGGGCATTATAAGTGCCGTTCGAGCGCGCGGGTGAGGACCCAGTCAGGCAAACCCATTTTATATTAGGGTTGCCCTGTAACAGAACAAAAAAACCTGGGTTAGTTCTGACAATAGAAACCACATGGAACATTCCAAGAAACACTTACCAATGTGGTGTGTTTAAACACCTTTTCATTAAAGTGGTATATATCCATAGACACAAGTACACACATAGGCACATCACTTGCCCACTGGCTACATTTATGCTGTCAAGGAGTGTTTTACAAAACTGACAACCTCAAGAACAAACTGCTACATCCTTTTGAACGAACTGTTACCTTCCTTTAAAAGAATAGTGAGCCAGGCAGTGAGACCAGAAAGTACAAGTTTCCGTCTTTCCAGAACTGTCTCAGTGGCTCAAGGCCCCTCTGTCACTGCCCAGAGGTTGCCTACTTATTGGAGAGTCACTGGAAGTTGGGGTGGGGGATGCAGTGAGTCATAGAATTCTTGACTGGACAAACTTGCATCCCAGAGTTGAAAATAGCCAATTGGGAGGTTCCTCTCTTATCTCCCATTTTTTACTTTATTATGAAGTGGGCTACACAGGTCACAAATGGTACATAATTCACACCAGGCTCAGTAATTCCACAAACATCAGTATTACTGTCCTAGGACAGGGCTGCCATGAAATTATGATAAACTCAGTGGCTTTAAACAACAGAAATTTATTCTCTCATAGTTCTGGAAGCTAGAAGTCTGAAATCAAGGTGTCAGCAGCAGGGAGCGGTTGCATCTGAGACTGGGGACACAGCTCCATGCAGCTCTCCCAGCACTGGTGGCTTCCAGCAAGTCCTGGCGTTCCCTGTTTGCAGAGCCATCGCCTCCATCTCTGTCTCTGTCACATCTCTGGCCTTCTTCCCTTGGGATGTGTCTCTGCTTTCACATCCCTGTGTCCTTGTAAGAATGTCAGTCACTGGATTGGGAGCCTCATCTTGACTACATCTGCAGAGATCCCATTCTCAGGCATAGGTCCAACATATCTTTTGGGGAAGCAATTCAGCTCACAAGTAGCTTCCAGATAGATCACTATTCGGTTGTTCTTGATCAGCGCTGATAAGCACGCCCCTCTGCATGCGTGCCATCCTTCCTGGAACATGCTCAGGTGGAGCCAAGGTAGCCAGGCAGGTGACATCCCAATTCTCCAGAATGAGGAGGCCTGTTCACAAAGGTGTGCTCATTCTCCTATAGTCCAATCTTTTTGTACATATTAGGTCTCTCATCCTGTGTTTTAAAATTCATCATTCAGTTTACATTCCCAACTTCTGTTTCCCATGTCTCTTATATCCTGACTCCAAAATGCACAAAACAGGACCCTGAGATCTTTTGAGGCAATGAGAGAGCGGAGAGGTCATGAAATCTTCACACAAGCTACTGGTTTTTCAAGTAAACCTGAATTCTGACAAGTTTACAATTTCTTTTTTGTTCATCTAAGCTTATAGATAGCATTTAAGTTGTATCCTTCATGTCACGTGGCTACTGAAATTGGAAATGCCCTCATTTTACTTTCAGAATGCATGAGAGGCAGAGGTCATCTTCTCATAACATTGAACTCCAGCATTTGTGCAGAAAAGAGATTTCCATAGCATTCCAAGGATACTTTCAGTTGGTAAGTATTGGCTCTTTGAAGGGGGGGTTTGGCTTCACACACAAATGTCCATTACAAGGCATCTGTCCAGAGGAAAACTCAGCGTGGAGTGCAGAATGACATGATGGGGACTGTCACTCAAAGAGCTCCAGGTAGTCGGGCAGCTGATCCTGCTGGCCACAGGGGTGCAGAAGGATCTCCTTCCCCAGAGATGTGATGGGCTCTTCCTGGGAATCAGAAGGCACAGGTCACGTGGGGCAGTGGGCAGGTGAGATGTTAAGACAGTATAAATAATGCCATTATCTTTCTACCTCCCCAGAGTATAGAACTTCCTCCCACCCTTGATTTATAGGAACATTTTATTTGTTTATGACAGCCCTAAAGGAAACTGCCATGTGCTCTTCCTGCCAGGGTGGCATTCTGAACTTGAGTCTTCTCAGATGGGATCAGTGGAGCATGATTTGTTTGCATCTCCTGCACTGTCTGTCTGTCCCGTCCCCCCAACCCCCATATCTCCCTAATCTCCCTGAGTTTTCAAGGAGGAACTAGGTTCCATGATAATGGGAGTTCAATTAAGAATCCTGATTATCTGGAGGAATTATCAAAGACTAATTCCCCACATTACTGTTTCAATCTTTTTTCTTGTAATTGCTTTTCATTGTTAGAGCTGCTGCAAAACAATTCCCAGAGTGAGTTAAGTCTATACACAGCTTCACCTTGTGATACTCCACCAAGTCCGCCAGGGTGGTGTGCTGCAGCTGGTCCACGCCCAGGAAGCTGTAGGAGTCGGTGGAAGCATCTATGAGGAAATGTTTACAGCCGTGCTCAGACAGATAAGACAGGGTATAGCCTTTAATCTTCTCACTGACACGGATCAGAAAACTGCCCGGCACACAGGTGCTCAGAAGTTCATTCGCTCTCTTCAGTGTGAGAATTCCTATGAGATAGAAAGGCAGGTGTTCCAGCCAAGTCATTTCCAAAACTCTGCCCTGTTAAATACATCTGTGTGGATAAAACTTAGTGAAAAAATAAGGACAATTTTAAGTGCATCGGGGGTTCTTAGGAATATAGTAAAGTATCATTCATCTTCTGGTATTTGGAAACTTGGCAGGGGTAGGTTCCAGAAGCAAATGATGAGATGTGTGTAAGTTTAACCTTCAGAATACTCCATCTCCACTCAGACACCCACTTACAACAAACATAGGTACTGGGTGGCTTCTGAGTTTGGTGGGACCTTTTTTTTTTTTTTAAAAGATGTATTTATATCTACGTAGAAGAACTGGGGTATAAGTCAGCAGTGTGGGGGGGTGAGGATTGACCAGTGACAGAGTGGGGAGCAGAACAGGTAGATCTACTGAAATACACTGCTGAGGGGAGCAGCAGGCATGTGGGTTAGCTTCCTGGCCAGGGAGCCAACTCGGGCTGTACTGGTGATGGTGCTGACATTTAACCTTTAGGCTACCAGGAGGCCCTAGTGGGAACTTTGGCAGTCACACTGGGAGTATTAGATCTGAAAGGGGACTTTAGATGCCGCCTTAGGCTAGCCACCTCAGTTTACCCCTGAGGACCTATGACCTTGGGAATCATTTGACTCCTAGGGAATCATATGACTCCTTTAGATGGTTTTCAACCAGGTGAATGTCTGAAAGTGTCTGAAAGACATTTATAGTTTTCAGAGCCATGCTTCTAGGGGCTGCTGGTATCTCGTAGCTAGGGATGATGCTAAACATCCTGCAGTGCATACATAGGACAGTCCCCCAACAGCAAAGAATCACCCAACTTAAATGCCCAAAGGTCAAAACCAGGACAGACAAAGGTCTACCAAATGCCCGCTGAGTTGCTCCTAAATGAATGAATGACTGAATGTGTGTACACAGATATGTTTCTATATCTTCATTTATATTAAGAAAACAAAACTCATATATGAAGATTAGTGAATGTGTGTGTGAAAAAGAGCGAGAAATGGGTTATTCCCGATTTATGAGGTTTGACTCATTTCCAATTCCACTTCTTGTTATTACTGCAATTCTTCAGATGGACAGATGTTATAAAACACATAGAAAGCACACAAACACATTTTGGGAGGATGGTGAAGTCACAGAATTATTTAGTCATATGCCGTTGGGGGTGTGTGTGTGTAACAGTATTCTCCTAGTGTTCATTTTTATTATGGCAGAAGTTCTTGCCTTCTTTTGTCTGTTCCACTGCTGCTCCCCTCAGCAGTGTATTTCAGTAGATCTACCTGTTCTGCTCCCCACTCTGTCTCTGATCAATCCTCTCACCTCCCCCCCCACCTCTGGCCTATACTCCAGTTCTATGTAGATATAAATAAATATTTTTTTTAAAAAAGGTCCCACCAAACTCAGAAGCCACCCAGTACCTGTGTTTGTTATAAGTGGGTGTCTGAGTGGAGATGTATTCTTCTGAATGTTAATTTTCATCTATTTCTTGTTTACACCCAGTATCTTATCACTAGGAAAGGACCCAAAAGCCTCCTGATGAGAAGGCAGTGAATTAGGACAGCCTCTTGGCCTTCTTATTAGTAAAGTTAATTGATAATTTACCTTAACTATCCAAAATAAAATCATTTCCATTCTTTTTATGGGTAAATAGACTTTTAATAAAGGAGAAGATTTAAGAAAATCACCTGTTTTCCCCCAGTGAGGACCAACCCACCATCCTTTGTCCTGCCTCCTCTTCTCCTTTGCACTGTCCAGGAGGCCCCAGGGTCTGCATTTCACAAGTCCAGCATGGGATGACCTACCCAGCGAGAGGTGGGATAGAATTGGGTGGTGACAAGGCCTGGCATTGCACCCCATTCACAGATAGGAAGTGTCCCTGAAATGAAGATTTGTGGCCTCTCCTCTAGACACTCTGGCACAATTGTGTTGGTGCCCAGCAAGGTCTCGACACACATCACCTCTCACCTTTCCCTTGATGAATCCCAGCCCTGGACACTGCAGTGATCCCAGCATCTTGGAGCTGGGCACTATCCCCCTCAGGGGCCCAAATGATGCCAAACCAACTCCCGCAGCATCGACTGCTGCTTCTGCTTGTCTCTTTCACCTATCTAAGCATACCTGGCCTGTGTTCACTGCAGCACTATTTACAATAGCCTAGTGATGGAAACAACCTAAGTACCTAACAACAGAGGAGTAGATTAAGATGTGATACAAGTACAAAAAGGGAATACTACTCAGCTCTGAAAAAGAAAAATGAACGCTTGCCATTTGTGATGATATGAATGGACCTGGAAGGGAATATGCTAAGGGAAATAAGTCAGAGGGAAAAAGACAGGTACTAGATGATTTCTCTTATATGTGGAATATACACAAACAAAAACCAAGGAACTAACAAAACTAAACCAAAACAAACCCTAGAAATATGACTGCAGAATTGAGTCTGTTAGAGAGGAAGGATGGGGGTAGAGATAAAATGGGGAGGGGACACAAGGTCTTTGGTGAAGGACCATGTGTGGGTGTTTTGGTGGTTGGTATGGGTTTGGTGATATACATGTGGGAGGTGTGAACTTATTTCCCTAAATCATGTACAGTGTTGTAAACCAGAATTACCTCCCAAAAAAAAAAAAAAAAAACCACACACATTTGGTCTTATTACTAAATTACAGATGTCAACCACAGGCAAAAACAGGGTGCAGTCAACAGATTACCCAGGGGCCATGACTGACTGCAGTTTGAAGACTGAATTTGACTGTCTATAAAACCAGGGATATTTTTCACTGTCACTGAAACTCCCCTTCGTAATAGGGGCTGAGAAGCCAGGAGTGAAGGAAAGCAGCACTCTGGGAAAAAGATTTCTTTCTCCTCTTAGACTTACTAAGAAGCTAACTCTGAAATTCCAAGTTTCTTCAACAGATGGGACAGATGCTGTAATTTACATCTGGATGATCTCCACATGTATTTGTATTCCTAAAGTAAAAGTTGTTCTGGAAAAGTTTAACTAAATCTGGGCTGTAGTCAAATTCCCCAGAAATCAGGTCATATTGTGGCTGTAAATCAAACTGCCTGCGAGCATCTCTGTAGCTATTACCGATTACACACAGGTCTTGGCACTTCCTAATCTCCAGAGATAACAGAAGACAATAAAATGCTCTTGTGGCAAAGTACAGGCCGTCATGGAAACTCCCTGAACACAGTGGCACGCTGTCGGCAGGTTCAGAAGGTAAGCGCTATGGAAACTAGACTTTGTTCTTTTTGTTTTGCAACAGGCATATTATTCATGAAATGCAAGCTCTCCTTTCTGGCCTTTCTGGTGATACAGGTAAGCGTGCAAGTGCTCTGACTCCATCTGGGCAGTGGATAGGTTCAGAAAGGCCTGGCCAAGCTCACTGTTTGTGAATGCAAACACAAAATCCAGTGTCAGATATTAATCGCCGTTGGCTCAGGCAATCCCCTCACAGTATTAATCACCCCTGAGGTGCCCGCGCACAGTTCTTAGGATTCTGAAGCAGTGGTCATTATCTCAGCCTTGCTCGCGGCCTGGACACCTTCTGATGGTCTCTCCGCATCCATAGGACAAACACCAAACCCATCTGTGGTCACATGAGGACTTCTGTGCTAGTAAAAAGGTGGAATAAAGAGATTTTCTTTTGTTTCATCAATTTTTGAAATAAGTAGGCCTCCCCTAGCGCGTGGTGTTCAACGTCGTCTGTGCTAGCTAAGCAGCAGCCGTTAACCACTCCAGAGCCACTGAGCACCTTCAGTGCGGCTAGTTGAACTCAACTTTAACTGTATTTAGTTTTAATTAATTTTAAGATAAAAAGCCACACATGGCTAATGGCTACCTTACGGGGCAGCCCAGCTGTAACCTTTCTGGAGCGAAGGTTTATCACCGTGACAGCCCAGGAGAGAGAACTATGTTTTGCACAGGAGCCAGTGAGCAGACCCAAGGGGCCTGAAATAACTTAGAAACCCTTTCAGGGCCTGGTTAGAGATCCAGGTGGCAGCAACTGCCCCACAGGAAGAAGACAGATCAATGAGGCTGTAGGGTAAATAAAGATTAGTCATGCTTTTACACATTGGCCTCTGTGGCTATCACCTGCAGCCTTGATCCTGCTAATGCAGGAGGCGCTTGGGAGCATGGGCTCGGGGACGCATGCCTGGTGGTGGGGTCTGGGGTACGGTGTGGGCATGCGCAGGTGTGCACACCTGAGCCTGGAGGGTGTGTCTGTAAGGGTGGCATCACACAGGAACGGCTACAGCAGAACAGCTTCTCTTGAGAGGAAGACCAGCAGAGAACGCAGAGAAAGCGGGAAGATTTGCTGGGGGCTAGCAGCCTGCCAGCCTCCTGACCATCAGCCTCCCTGCCTTGCCAGCCTATGGGCTTGCCCCACAACGATTGTCATAGAAAGAGCATGACACCTGAAACAGCCACTGAGGGAGGGATTGGAGACTCTCCTTTGCCTGTCTGCCTGAACAGATAGAGAGCCAGCCCCTGGCCTTGCAGGCACTGCGGAGGCCTTCCCCAGTCAAGATGCTCTGAGTCAACTCAATGGCATAAGCTTTCCAATTTCTCCCTGAGAAGCAAATCTGTAGTTCTTCCACACCTGCCGAGCACCTGTTCCCACTTCCACCTGGACACTCCTGGTCTGTCCGAGGTCCCACCTGGCTCCACCTCCGGTCCAGCACGTACCACCGGCAGCCCCATCAGAGGGCGCACAGCACCTTCTGCTTGGACTCCTCTCCCCACCTCCCGCGATATCCTAGAGGGCTGTGTCTTTATATTCACACCCTCAGCACCTGCCAGAAAAGCTCTAGTAGAGATCTTTGTCCTCCGATCAAGTCCTCCTCCTCCAGGACACATCTCTTCAGCTGCTGTCTCGACTGAAAATTGCTGTCACAGGAATTGGGATGCACTTAATGGTCTGAAGCACAACCAGCCCCAACTTGGTTGATATGTACACATCATTGCCTGCTTCTGGTATGTGGGGAATATGCACTTAAAACCAATGGAAGACAACCAATAACAATAGCACTTAGAGTTCTTAACTTCTGCCTGGAACTCCCCCCAAAGAGCACTTCACATTATTCAAAACCTCACAGTAGCCTGACAAAGACCAGAACTGCTACTGCCCTCCAGTTGCATGAGAAAACCTGCACCACAGAGTGTACCACACGTGTGAGGTCATTCAGGCCAGGAGAAGTCCACAGTCCAAACCTAGAATCCAGGTGTTCATTGCCTGATCAGAAACCCCAACCACACATCACACTGCTCAGCGTGCTTCCGTCGACAGTTTCATTCAATCCTCAAATGACTCTAAAGTAGAAAGAAATGACATGATCATCTCCATTTCACAGATGGGAAAACTAAGGTAAAAAGGCTTATGCCGAAGGTTACCAGATTGGTTCAGTTCATGTTGCTCATCTCCCACGCTAGTATTTTGTTTCTAACTGGGTAAGTGAATTAATCAGGCTTTTTACATTACTAGCCTCTGACTGTTACCTGCAGCCTTGATCGTGTTCATGCAGTGGGTGCTTGAAAGTGGGGGCGTGGGCCATGTGGTGCCTGACTGTGGACACCTGGAGTATGGTGTGCACACACCTGAGCCTGGAGGCCAGGGATGTAAGGGTGCATCACTCAGAGACAGACTACGGCTATGAGAGAATGAGTGTCATGACTGCAGAAGATGCGAGACCGTGAGAGAATGTCAGAGAGCCCAGAAAAAGCGTACAGGTTCATAGGCGGCAGGGAGGCTGGGTTGCCTGCCCCCTTGCATGCCAGCCTCCTTGCCGCTGTGCCTGTGCACCGGTTCCTGAAAGACAAAGTGAAAAATCCACTGAGGTCTCCGGGATGCTTCTTTATCCATCTGCCTGAGTCCATAGCGAGCCTGCCCTGTGCTTGCTGGCACTAGACTGAGCTCATGAAATTTTCCTGGAATGGACTGAAAATAAAATAGAAGCATGTCTTTCCACAAAGAGGTGTTCATTTCTCGGGATGACTTAGGGAAAGCTCATTTTTCAGTGACTCTCAGTGTAGCAACCTGGCAGTGGTGAGAGATGATGGCAGAGATGATGACCTCTGCACCCACTAAGCAAAGGTTCCTGTTGTCATGCAGCTTTTTCTTTTTTCCTTAAGACCCTTCAATTATGTCCCATTGCTGTGGGATCACAAAAAAACAAAATGTTTTTGTTTTTTTTAAGATTTATTTACTTATGCATACATCTGGGGTACAGGCCAGAGGCACCGGAGGTGAGAGGATTCACCAGAGACACAGTGGGGAGCAGAAAAGACAGACAGACTGAAATCCACTGCTGAGGGGAGCAGCAGGCGAGGAAGGAGTAGGGTCTGCTGCTCCATGTGGGTTCCTCTCCCTGGCTGGGTCAGAGAATGATCAGGTATTTCCACCCGCCCACCACTGTGATGATGGACACCTGCGGTGCTGCGAGCATTCCAGGGTGGGCATGCGCAAGTGGGCGCACCTGAGTTGGACACGGGCTTAAGTGGGTGGCGTCATGAGGACACCAGGACCGACCAACAGGACCAACAGTACTGACCAACGTGAGCAGCAGCAGTAGAAAGCAACCGAGAGAGTGAGATGCGCGGGGGCTGCCAGCCTCCCAGCCCCCGGCACCCCTGCCTGCCATGTACCTGGCCACCTCTACTAAATAAAGCATGAAAACACACCGAGGGCTCCAAGACTCTCCTTCCTTGACCCATCTGCCCAGAACCATCCCGAACCCTGCACCAGTGCCCACCTTTCCTGCCGCTACACTGGGGATCGAACTTATGCTGCAGTGGCTGCGGATGCTTCGCAGTGCTGTGCTCAACCCGCTGCACCACCAGGGAGGCCCTGTCCTACAGTTTTGAAAAGCTCCAGGAGCATCTGGACTCCTATTTTCCTGGACCACTCTAGGGTTAGAGAAAAGTTATCAGGCTTTTCTGCCCTCCCGCCATTGGTATGATGATGGACACCTGCGGTCCTGCACGCATACCTACGTGGGCATGCGCAAGTGGGTGCACCTGGGCTTAGACACGGGCATATAAGGGCAGCGTCACGAGGACGCCAGCAGACCATAGAGTAGAAGGAGAGCAGCAGAGCAGGAGACTAGAAGAGCTGGGGAGAGAGCAGAGAAGAGAAGGAGAAGCAGCAAAGCAGCCAAGAAAGTGAGATGTGCCAACCTCCTACCCCCCACTCCGGCCCCAGCCCACCTGCCTGCCATGTACCTGGTCGTCTCTGGTAATAAAAGTATAAAAAAGCCACCGAGGGCTTCAGGACTCTTCCTTTACCCCGTCTGCTCAGAATCATCAAGCACTTGCTCTGTGCCCCTTCCTGGCACCACAACCACACAGGCCCTGGGCCCAGGGGCGCCATCATGTGCTGCACCATAGCACCTGTGCCGGGAGCTCTTCTGTCCTGCCCTGTGCTCTGCCCTGGGCTGCTGCAGGAACAGTGGCTTGCTGACAGCATTCCTGAAGGACTGCATCTCTGCTAAAGTGGGCTCACAGCCACGCACTGCAATCTGCCTGGAGAAGGGAGTGAATGAAAGACTCTGTGTCCGAATAGCAAGTCTGACCAGCTCAGAGTGTCCATGTAATCCACTGGGAATCCTGAACTTGGACGAGGGCTCTATGCTTCCCTCTGTCCCTGCCTCCCACTCGATGCTTTCTTTCACCATTCAGCATTTAAAGGAGTAATTTCGGAGCAGCTGTGGGACTGCCACAACCCTCAGTATGGAGAGAGACACACTATGATGCCGAGCTTTCCCTGGAGACCTCAAGGATGAGGAAAAATGGTAAGAGCTCTTAAAATATTATTCATAATGTTTCCTTAATAATTTAAGGGTTGGAATAACGTTTGTTCACTTCATTACCTTAATGGTTAATAGTATTAGCTAGGGCTCCCTGTGTGCCACACAGGTCTAAGTACTTGCCTTACATTAACCCACCAAATCTTCAGTCCTTTGAGGCAGGTAGTGTCTGCATTTATGCCTGAGAGAGGAAAGTGCAGAAGTCCTGTGACTTGCCCAAGGCCACACAGCGGGTTGTTGGGGAACTGTGAACCTGGGCGGTGTGTTTGTTGTGTGCTCTCTGAGAAAGATTTCAGTTCTTCCTGAGCACAGGGGTGGGGAGACTTGGCATATCCAGGTTTGCTTGAGATCATCAAAAAATTCTCAGAAGGAGAGCTCAGCAAATTATTTCAGTGTCTCTCTTGCTCTTCTCCCTTTCCCTAATTTCTGCGCCTTCCTATGTCCCTTTTCTCAGCAGACAATTTGCCACTTTTACCCAGCCCCCAAAACCAAAGATCTACTTGTCTTCATTTTCCAAGTCCTTTCTGCCCACTCCCATCCCTATCTAAGACCAGTTAAGAGGAAAGAATGGACGTATGGACTTTATGAAGGGTGAAAAATTAGGTGACCAAAATACCTGAAGAAGAGTAATTTATGGAGTATAGGATAATGAAAGACAGTAGATCAATAAAGAAGAACTTCTGTCCCTTATCTATGTGTTTATAATATAAATGATTATATTTCAAAAAGAAGATATAATCCATCTTTATCATAAAAACATAAAATTTTATCTCCCTAAATGGAAGATAATTTATATAGATTCCATGGCTGTGTATTTATTATATTTTTATATTCTATCATATTTTTAATTTTATTTATGACTTATAAATATTTGTATAAATGAAAACAAATCAATAATGATAATTTATTAAGTCTTTATATGTAAAATTCAACAGTCTTATTTTATAACCAAAACATCAAATGGATTTTTAGTCCTACTGTGTCTTCCTAGCTTTCAGCAACTATTTCGAATAGAACTGCCTGTTTAAGTGCCAGGAATTTTTTTAAAGATTTATTTATGCATACAAGAACTGGGGTACAGGCCAGAGGTATGTGGGGGGCGGTGGTGGCAGAGGATTCACCAGAGACTCACTGGGGAACAGAACAGGCAGATTGACTGAAACACACTGCTGAGGGGAGCAGTGGACGAGACAGGAGAGGTCTGCTGTGCCTTGTGAGTCACCTCCCTGGCCAGGGATCAAGCTCTTGCTGCAGATAGCTTCATAGTGCTGTGACTTAACCCTTGCGCCACCAGGGAGGCCCTGATTTTTAAAAGCATCAGCCAACATTTCTAATTTCTCACTTGTTGCTATTAAAAGCAACAACAAAAAACAAGACAACACAAACTACCATCTCTGTAAGCAGGTATGACAGCATCTTTTGCCCAGTGACACAGGAATTACAAAGTGGCTGATTGCCTTGGAGCTTATCTTATAGGGAAATAAAATGGCAATATGCGACAGCAGAGCCAGCTGTGACAAATGTGTAATTATACTGGGCTCTTCCTATTAGTCTTTTTCGCCACTGTCACTCTTTTCCCAATGTCTTCAAAGCAGAATGGAAAGGAAGGAGGGGCCTGACCTGGCCCTGGGAGGCAGAGGGACTATGTGGGTTTGGACAATTACTAAAGCCTGAATGCCAAAGACCCTGAAACGCAAAAAGAAAAAAAAAAAAAAAAGAACATGCAATGCCTATCACAAATCATCTTGTTCTTTTTAGAAGTGTTTGCCAAGTGATGTGTTTGGGAGCTTATTTTGTGGATGCACTTTTGTGTGGGATGATGCTACTTAGAAGAGAAACCCTAAAAAATTCTTGGAGAAGTGTGTTCTGTGAGGGAATGTTATTTTTGGTTTAAATCACTTTTGTTTTACCTAGAGCTGATTAGTCCACTTCAACTGCAGACCTCATGGAAGCCAACAGGGAAAAAAGACCACTTCCTTTTCCAGCGGCTCAAGAAACTGAAAGAGCAGTGAAGTGTGAGCTGGGTAGACACAGGACTGAATTAATCAATAGTCTAGGATCAAATTAAGACATGGCTTATTAGCTGGTATCGGCTCAGGATCCAACAAGCCCAATTTTTAGTCTTCATTATGTACCAGAAACAAGGATCAAACCCAGAATTTCTAAGTTAAAGATCATAAAGTACAACTCCTTCACTTAATAGATGAGAACAATGAGGCTCAGAAAAGTGCATTTGCTACAGAGAGAGAAGATGATCTGCTTAAGGTGATGCAACTAGTTAATGAATGACTGACCTTTCAGACGCCACCCAGCCCACCATACCACGGCTGCTTCTCCCCTTGGCTGGTGGACCAAAGGCGTTGGTTGCCATCTGATAGCAGTCACAGTCAGGTACCCGGAGCTTGTGAACAGGGGGTAGGCTGTCCCCACCCTCTGAGTGGTGTTTTATTTATGATGATGAACCACCCGCCATGCAAGCAGTACTCGTACTATTTGCTGCCTGCTTTCCAAACTTGTCATGAGACTGCAGCTCACCAAGAACCCACAGAGAAGTGGATCTGTGAGAATCATTTCAAAGATTCTTTTTGGGCAGCACGAATCAAAGGAAGCGTTTACTTTTTCTGGCCTTCCTGGTGAATTGGCTTGGTTTCCCCCTGTGGGAGAGGCTCCGTGGAGGAGGCCCTGCACTCACCATGGAACCAGGGTGCAATGGTGTCTGAGGTTTTCTGGTACCCTGCTCGCAGCGGCAGCTGCTCCTCTTTAAACCAGCGGATGATCTCCTGGGAGGAGCTGGATGCTGTCATCACACCTGGGTTTCTGTCATGGTAGAGCAGGTTTTCAAGTAAGATTTAACAAATTTGGAAAGCTAATGCCTTCAAAAATCTAACATATTTATGTACACACATATACACCGAGGTGGGAAGGGAATTAGGTACATATGAAAATGTAATCATATAGCTGAGCTAATGGGAGGCTGTACCCCTACATTCTGTCATTATACAATCCCTTAAGGGCAGGAAATAGGAAGGAAAGCAACGCTGTCACTTCCCGTCCTAGAGGGCTAGTCATGTGTAATGCTGTATTAACACAGATTTTAATTCATTTTAGAGATGAATTAGAAGCTTCATTAACTCCCAATTAAAATTTCAGAAAATCAGCATTGAAAGTAAAATACACTCCCAGCACTATTTTCCTGGAGGGCATGTATTTGCAAACAAGATAAATCAAATTCAATAAAATAAACTGCTTTCCTTACATTTTTAGTTTCACTTCCTCCTGTTTCTACTAACCTTCCTGACTTGCTTTCTTCACTCCCACACTTTGAAGAGGTTTGGTTCTGCCAAAAGACAGTCTCAGAAGTATGAAGTAAAAGAGAGAAGAGTGTTTGAAGCTTGCTAAGAAAAAGATATAGGCAGAAAAATAGTTTCGAAATAAATTCAGTAGCAAAACATAAGTTCTGGGATGTAAGTCCATTTCCATAATAAAAAGCAGCACTGTAAAAGTAATAAACCTATTTCCAAGTCCCATGCAACAGTCCACTAATTTTGAGAAGGTTTTAATATAGAAACAAATTTGAATGATAACATCCTTTCATGTTATTTGTGGTTCTTGATGCTTGTTATAGCACACATTACTATGAGTTACACGTGACATATGTTAGATGCACCTGTTGACACGTACACACACACTGCATACATCCATGCACCGCAATTTGGAGAAGGCAGCGCCTAATGATTGTTTTCCTGGGGAGCACACATACACGGCACACACATGAGAAGCCATCAGCTTTCACACTAGCTTTGATGTTAAAATTTTCTCCTTGGGAAGTCTTTGGAAATCAGACAAAAACTGAAGGAGCCAGTCTGTCTGCAGGCTGCTCCTGGCTGACTTCATTATGGCTTGAAGTCTCAGACCTAAAACAATCTAGTGTAAGTGGCTCAAGTTGGAAAAAATGAGTTGATGGAATGCCCTCATTAATGTTCACCTTCACTGCTGTTAGTCACATTGCCCTATTCGGAGGGGAAGGGCAGATCACAAGTCCAGTTCCCACCCCCGGACCCCCAGGAGAGCCGTGAGCTGGAGGACAGGACTGGGATGCTCTGGCCAGGGCACACAGACCAGTGTGGGCTCAGAGCGGGCCCTGCACAGGCCCTTGTTCCTTTGTGACCGGGTCACAAAACTTAAGGACATTCATTTCCTGATTACTTTCCTTATTTTGTTGTCCATAAGAAAAGAGCCATTCCCCAAACTGTCACTTGCAGAACATGTCATTTAGTGTCGTCCCCTGTTCCCCAAATAGAAACTTTCAGGTGAGTAAGTTGAAATAATTACAATAGAGGGAAAAAGTCCACCTTGGTGTTTCCTCTGACTCATAACCTCTGTTAGGAAAACCTTGACGATAACTACCGATTCCAAGCAAAAAGAGATTTTTGTTTGTTTTTATTTCTTTGTACATGTAACAGAAGTATTTTCAGTTTCAGAAGGAAGGCTTCTAGACAGCTGTTTCAATCAATATTTGATTTATCCTGATTATATTAAATATTCTCTTTCTACATAGACTATGAAGAAATCATAGAATATCAACAACCAGGAGATAACAACTTTTTAATTGGTTCACATATGGAATGTGGAGTGTTCGCTGTGGTAACACTGTGTTTTTCCTCAGGTATTTATTAAAACAAATTGTTCTGCCTAATTCCCCAATAGCCTAGGAGGCAGAGGCATCTCCACATAAGAGTAGGCATTCCAAAAAGAAGCGTTTCCAAATTCTCAGCCTATGTATTTCAGAATAAACATGATCATCAAATCTTTAATCCTGAGCAATGCTAATGCAGCTCTGCTGAAGTTGTGGGTCAGCAAAGCCTTGGTGCCTCCTTCGACATTCTTTTACAATTGCCGGCTCTGTGGAATGGTGACTAAATTTACCCAGTTGTTTCTCACTGGCTCCCCATCGCCACGTATGGGGTGGGGGTGGGCAGGTCACACAAGAAGTGCGTTGACCTCGACATGCAACTTCTTTAAGTGATGGCGTACATAGCCCTCAACTTACCATGGGCTTCTGTCCTGCTAAATCCATTGTAACTGGAAAATGTATGTTGAAGATGCACCTAATCCACCTGACTGGACACCAAGGCTCAGCCTGCCTTATACGTTCTTAAAACACATTAACCTACAGCTGGTGACACCATCTAACACAAAGCCTGTTTTACAAGAATGTGCTGAATATCTCTTGCATTTAGAGTACTTACTGCAAGTGAAAAGTGGGAGGTGCGCCCCACGACTACAAGGCTGAGTGGGGACTTGGCTTGCTGCCATTGCCCAGCACCGCAGGGAAGCAGGCTACCTGTTGCTAGCCCAGGAAAAGGCAAAAAAAAAAAAAAAAAAATATATATATATATATAAAGTGCAGTTTCAGCTGACTGTACCACCTCACTTTGGTACTGCTGCAAAAGGACATTGTAAGTCAGGGTCCATCTGCATTCATTATAACAGCTGGGGGCATTTTCCTAAGGAGAAGGCCATGAGTGTCAGTCCAGGGCCAGCGGGAAGACTGGCGTAGAGGGAAGGTCAAATTTAATTACACAAGGGCCCACTGCTCCTTCAGTGCCCACTCCCTGTGGCCCATCAATGCAGTTAGTTTGCCTTTTATTAGCCCATCTCCATGCTTATGCCTGCAGCCACCCCTATGACTCCTTACCTAAAAGGTATTCGAGGGGTTCCTTTTTGGTTCAGGAACAGAGGCTTGGGTGGAAGCGGGGGTCTCTTTGGTTTTTGTGGAATACTTGGGCACCCTTCACCACTTCTTCCTTTTTGGGCCGCGAGGGATAAGCGCTTGTAGTCTTCCCGGGCTTGTTTAGCCAGGGAGCGTCTCTTTTCGTCTGCAGCTTTGGATTTCCGCACTAGAACAACAATGGGGAGTGAGAAGGAATTCATCAGTCCACAGGGATGGCTGGTGAGTCAGCGCTGCAGATGGTGACAGAGCCCCTCTCAGCAGATGTTGCCATCCGCTGACAGTAATGGGCAATCACTATCTACGGCTGTGATTCACACAGATAGGGCTTGCACGCTGAGAAGTGCCAGCGTTCACAGCAGCGTTCCTCTTTCTGTACAGGAGTTTGGGGACTTGTCTGAGAGGGAGCGAGAAGGAAGAGGAGAAGGGACGATACAGGAATTGAAAACCACATGTTGAATAACATCCTGCAGTTGGCAAGGTTGAGGGAGGCACTGTGGCCTGAGTATCCAGCTGGTGGGACAGGGTGGGGGTGTTTAGTCATTGGAGGTGGTGTCATGGACTCACACGCCCAAGTAGCCTGAGCCACGAGCAAAGGTTGGCCGTCAGGACCTCCTCAGTACCGTGGCTGGGGAGAGAGTGACAGAACAGCAAGATGGTAAACTCAGACAACCTCTGAGCTGAGACAAATGTGAACTGGCCAACCAGACCAAGAAAAAAAAAGACTTTTTGACAATAGACAATCAGAGAAGATGTTGGTATACAGCAAGCTTGCTTCCCCAGGGTTGCTTTTTAATACCATTTTGTAAAATAGATGATTTCCTATTTTGCTTTTGTTTTAGCAACATGGCATTAAAGAACTTTAATGAGGGCTTGAAGGACAGTACTTGTTGAGTGTATTTACACTTCAGGCATGCCTGTCATGTTTGACTTCAAAGATGCCCCAAATTTTCCATTACCCTATGATTTCATGGTAGAGAACTGAACGCCTCTTGCAAATATTTTCATTTCACAAAAACTGACACTTTAACAATGTTTGTTGTCATGTTGCTAAGGATCAATTTAGGATTCTCACGTCCCTGCCCCTGTGCTCTTTCTCAAGTGGCCTCCAGGGGTAATTTGGAAATAAGGCTTCTTCATCCAGGTCAGATGGAAATCCAAGTCCTGTTTCAAACCTGAACTTCCTAGGTTGCTGGGCATGTCGCACTGCCTCCATTCGCACTGACTTCTTCCTGAGGAGAACACCTCGGCAGTGCAATGCACAAGGAGTCAGGGCTAGGCCACAGACTCGGGAGGAGGCGGATAGTTCTGGCCTGTCAGCCTGAGCTCTTCTGGTTACTGAGTTAAGATGTGTTCATTGTTGAAAATTTAGAAAAATAAAGAATAATGAGATCATTTCAGAGAAATAATCAGAAATCCCGCCTGTGTGGAAAACTAAACAAACAAAAAGACAAACAAAACTAAGTAAAAAACAAAACTAAAAAAACTAAAAAGCAAACATGTTAATAACCTAATTTTTCCTTCACTTCCTTAGACGTTTTAACACAGGGACATCGTTCACACTATTTTATGTTTTTTTTTCTTCTCCAAGATTAAAAGATGAAAACATACCTTGAAGTCATTAAATAGTCACTGTCCCCAAACTTAGTTTTTTTCTTCATAGCGCTATACACTTTTATCACCTAGATATAGTCTAATTTTGATGGTACAAAGATGAATTGAGAAAGTCCTGCTATTCAACAAGTGGGTCATAAGCCTTTGAGTAATAATTGTGAAAATATCTCTCAACGACCCCTTGATGTGTTTCCCCAATGGACCATTTAATGGAGTCCATCACCCTAGAGAGGCGCAGGGGCCAGGAGGTCTGGCACTCACAGGAAGCCTGCCACTCCGAGTCTTCCTTCCAGCTCTTATAAATCTGCTTGGTTCTCTCGTCATCTGTTTCCTTTATTTCTTCATCTTGTGTTTTCTTCATGGATTCTTTTTTCTGTTTAAAAAAAACCAAATACGACATTAACTGAACTTACTGTAGTACACGTTTCTTAATGTGTGAGATCATAAATCATTATGTTTGCACACCTGAAATGAGTATAATGTTATGTGTCATCAGTTATACCTCAATTTAAAAAAGGCAGGGGCATCCCTGGTGGCACAGGGGTTAAGCACTGTGCTATGAAGCATCCGCAGCCACTGCATCACAAGTTCAATCCCCAGCCAGGGAGGGGACCCACATGGCGCAGCAGACTTCTGCTGCCTCGCCCGCTGCTCCCCTCAGCAGCGTATTTCAGTCAATCCGTCTGTTCTGTTCCCTAGTCTGTCTCTGGTGAATCATCTCACCCCACATCTCTGTTCTGTACCCCAGTTCATATATGCATACATGAATAAAAAGGGCATACACTTGTCCGCATTCCCACAGTTTTCTGCCAGAGGAAGCATGCGGAACACCAGGGTGCTGTTGCACATTCTCTGCCCCCCTGGGGAGAGTCTGATGTTGTGGGAAAGGCCCAGACAGCTGCCAGACCTGTATCCGGATCACGACCGCCTAGTTATACAACTGGTCAGTTACTAGACTTCTCTCAGGCTCTTTCCCCTTAAGTAAAATTAGAAAATTAAAAATATTTCACACACATAGTTATGTTGAGCGTTCAATATTTTAAAGTGCTGAGCAACGTGTGTAACACATAGTAAGAATTCAATAAATATTTCCCTCAGACTTATTAGCCCTCATATGCATCAAACTGATTTCCCTGAGGTGGCAGGTAAAGTCGTTTCCTGGCACCGGGGTAAACACCACATCACTGCAGCTTCCACGGGACAGCAGCACATTCCTGTCAACGTGCCTGGGGATGTGGCACTTGCGCTTGATTTTAGGTGGTTCAACATGGAATATTTTTCTGTTTTTGAAACAATAACAGAAAACTATTTTTTTTTAAAAGATCTTCTGGAAAAAGGAAAAATATAAAATAGGACATGCAAGTCTTCCTTTAAAAAGGAATTTGGCGGGCTTTATTTGTGGTGAAATATATATAACATAACATTTACCGCATAACCCATTTTTAAGTGTATTGTTCTGTGGTATCATGTACAGTGAAGAGAATTTGTTTTTAACAAGGAAGTAACATACCAACTCAGACCTAAGAAGCACTTAGCATTTTTTAAAAAAGATTTATTTATTTATACATACAAGAACTGGAGTGTAGGCCAGAGGTGCAGGGGGTAAGAGGATTCACCAGAGACAGAGTGGGGAGCAGAATAGGCAGATCCACTGAAATATGCTGCTGAGGGGAGCAGCAGGTGAGACAGGAGAGGTCTGCTGCGCCACGTGGGTCTCTGCGCCCTGGCAAAGGACTCAAACTCATGCTGTAGTGACTGGTGGTAGCTTGATAGCACTGTGTCTTTAACCCCTGTGCTACCAGGTAGGCCCAGCACTTTGCATTTTGATACAGCTTCTGAATGCTCACAAGCAAACTAAACTTACAACTCAGTGAATTGAATGAAAGCCTTGACTAGTTAAGAATGAAACAAACTGAGAGGTAAAAAAAAATTCAACTGGGTTCTTTATCACAGAAATGCAGATTTTCTTCTTTTGTGTTTTACTGCAGAAAGATAAAGACTAATGTTGAGTTATCTCACAACTAAAATATAAACCTGGATGTGGTGAAACTTGTTTTCCTTCACTGTGGGAAGTCACAAATCTCAGTTAACATAGAACATGGTGATAATTGACAAACTGCTCTTCACTTCAGAAGTAACTAAACTTTTTTGCATTTACTGTTTTCATTTTATCCTTAACATTCTTTTCCTGCCTAGAGCTAAACCTCCTTTGTCTGTTAGTTTTATAAAAAACAAAACACTGTTTTCTGTGGTTTGAAATGACTGTTGAAATTTGCCACCTTGAATACTGGAGCTATTTACAAGCCTGAAATATGTGAGCGCTGCTGGCAATTTATAAGCTTAAATGGAAAAAAAAAAATTGAAAGCGGAATTTTGTTCTTCTCTAACATGCCTATCTACTTATTTTTAAATGACTAGAAAAGATAGAGATATTGTGTTAAAATATGATAGTGTGGATATTGTTGCTTAGGATAAGCAGTTTACAAAGTGAATCTGCTTATGGAAAAATATTAAGTAAATAATGCAGGTCCTTGGTTGATAAGATGAGGCTGATATATTTTGTAAGTCCTACTCTTTTTTAATCTGCAGTGTACTTACATACGGGCACGGTGGGACAGGAGACACATGAGTTTCAGAGAGTAATAGCATATGAAATGAAGCTCTGGCAATTGACTTTACTCAAAGCAATTGGAAAGTTTAAGAACTTGCTCAGAGTTTCTCTAACAATTCCTCCAGGAAAGTATATTAGCAAATACTTTACAAGTGTGTCTTTATTTAGAAAACCATCACTTTGTGTTTTAGAAGACTACTGCAGTCCGCAGGTAGGGTAGGATGGGGATTGTGACCAGGCCTGGGAAAAGTCAGGTGATAACTTGGAGCAAAGGGACAGAGAGACAAAGATTGGACAGTGATCGGACGCTCAGGTCAAGGTATAGAAGTGTCTCTAGAAAGCCTCTCATCTGGACGTGCTGATGCCAGCAGTTCTTCATGAGGAAGTTTCCTTGTTTGACCCTGACTCTGGAAGTAAGAAACCTACATTGTTACCTTTGTTCAACAGAGAAATTTGGTGAGTGATGTGCTAATTCATTTTCTTGAACTGATGTAACTTCTTCAGTTAGAGGAGGAGGAACAGATGGCATGTGGCCTTGGGCTCGCTCACGAGAGCATGTGGAACTGTGGAAGTCTGGCTTTGTCACATCTGAAAATGTGTGCGAACCATGATCTGGTCCACCCCATTCATTTTAGAGACAAGAGACCTCAGACCCAGTCTACACTGTGGCGCTTCTGACCACTTCTCTTTCCAGCTAAACTCACTCTCCAAAAGACCTCATTTTGAGTCATGGCTGGAAATAACACTTAGATACCAAATTCCTTATAAGGACCACAGTCATCCATGGTTTCTTCACCCTTATGCCCCTTCTCATTAACTAGTCTCTGACATTCTCCGTGTTAAGCAAGCTCTTGCCTCTGTGCCTTCATCCTTGCTCTTGCCTTAGTCTGGAACATACTCTCGCCAGTTTTGCACAGGGTCCTTCCTCACCCCTTCAGTATCACCTTCTAGAGCTGGCCTTCTCTGACCACCCTCTTAGCATTCCTCAGTTCCCTTGTCCTGCCTTATTTTCCTCTGTAGCACTTAGAACCACCTAACTTCATAGAAATGTTTATTGTCTGTCTCACCAACCAGACTATAAACCTCCCAAGAGTAGGGTTTTCTTCTGTTTGATTCACCGTCTTCAAAGCCCTTAACAGTGCCTAACATTTAGGTGAAACTCAATAGACATTGGTTGAATAAATGACACTTTGTTTTTCTCATCTGTCTTATTTAAAATGATATATACTGAAAATTTCCTTTAGACACTCTACTGCTGTGGTTTTAGAAAGAGGTACATAATATATCAGCAGTATGCATACCAGGACTAGAGCTCCAAAAATTCATCATGATTTATTGAAGTCTCAAAAGTGTGAACTATCTCAGTTCATGCATGTCCCTACAGAGGAGTCAAGGAATCAATTCTGTTGTCCACAAGAACTCAGACTGCAGCCTGGCCTCCCCCACAGCCGTGACCTCAGACCTGTGATTACGCAGAGCCTTCATTTTACAACCTGCATCTGCTTTTTCAGAATTTCTATGGGTCAAATCCTAAGACTTTAAGTGCCAGCCCATACCTCATTTGCTGTGAGCTAAGTAAGAACATGGTAACCATCCATCAGGATGTCCCATCTCAATGGACAGGACTGTGTGCTGAGTGCCCAGAAGCTATTGGCACATTAGACACCGGTGCAGAAGAAGCTGCTGATTGCAAAGCCACAAACAAAAGGAACTTAATCTGAATTCACAATTCTTGCCAAGATCAATGCTTCGCTTATCATACTCCAAAATCAGTCTTCCCTCTGTGTCTGCAGCAGCCCAGAACAGCACCTTTGCTTGAGATCTTGGGTGAGCATCATTGCTTGAGATACATCTTGGCATCTGTTCTTTCTGTGATACTTAAGACTGTTCCAGCTCCAGATAAATAGGTAAAGATGAATTAGTCCTGCTCACAAGCCTTTGAGACAGATTTCACATTCTGCTGCTTAATTTCATGTCTGCATGAGACTGATATACCAGCCTGTGAAACATTAGTGGAAATGGCTATGCAGTTAGCCCCCTGAAGACAGAATGTCTTTTACCTGGTGAAATCCAGACGCCTTCATACGATTGATAGAATCTGCCAACATTTGTTCAATATTTCTTGAGGAACTGGACGGTGGCTAAAAATTAAATGAAACACATTTTTATGCCATTTAGAGCTGCAATGCAATTTTAGAAGGTAATCTGTTAATGCTGCCTACATTTCTACATTCCCTACTGCTGTCCTCACCCCAACAGCTGGATCCACCAAGGTTTCCCACAGACACCTGTGTTCCCAAGCCAGCCCAGCAGACTGAAGCAGCTGGAATATGAAGCCTCAGCCTCCCCACCCCTTAGGCTTAGAAATGAATTATTGCCATGAGCTCAGAACTGGTGATTTGCTTCTTGCTCTTATCTCGCCTGGAAGGCCTCTAGGAGGACTTCTAGGCATTAACATAACCCCCTAATTTAAATGTTCTTCTTCCTCTCAATCCCTGCTCTACTCCATGCCCTGCTTTAGGTCAGACCAGAGACACAACTTAGCCTCCGCTATTTAATCAAGCCTTGCTCCCCCTCTAGGATGGAAGCTTGCCTGGAATACCAGTTTGATGCCAGGAGCCCTGCCCAATTTCCCTGCCTGATCACACACACTCCTCTCCTCCCCTACCCCATTACCCAGCCCACCATCTGGTTTCAGCTGCTCTAGATGAATTGCCCAGGAGACAGCTCTTGCAGTGGAGTTCCCAGATACACTTCCTGGATTCCCTGCTTCATTCCTGCCTGCTGTGTGCCAGCCCCTATAACACAATGACCCAGCTGGCCTTACCCTGTGTGCCTCTGAAGTCCAGGTCAGTTATACAGGCACCTGTCACCCTGTCCCTATCTGAGGGCAGTCTGGGCCAAGTCCCAGCCTGAATAGACACATGCCCTATACAGCCCCATATAGCACCCCCTATATAACATATGACTTACATATGCCTTTTGCTGAGGACCTGAGAGAATTTTGGCACAGATCAAAATTGTCAGCAAAAGGCTGGTATCAGGATTCAGTGTGGAATACTGAGGGTACTTAGGGTCATTGCTGTGCCCAGTAATACACCAGTGGGGTTACCTCAATTATGCCCATTTTTCACAGTAGCTGGGCATATGGTTTCCCAGCTACACTGCATTTCCCAGCAGTCTAGCAGTTAGGTGTGCCCTTGTTAATAAGTTATCTTTAAGCTATATAGTGTAGGCAACAACTAGTATTTGCCACTTCTTATGCAAGCCCAAGCCCTCTTCACACCTGCCTCCAGGCCACTTCCCCTTTCCTCTGGGTGGGAATGATGGCTGAACACTCACACCACCATGAAGGACAAAAAGTCACGAGAAGTCCTGGACCAGAAATCCACCCTGGATGTTATATGGAAGGAAGATGAACGTCTAATGTATTTTTTAATTGAATTATATTTTTATTGGTTTGGAACACCGTCTATGAATTAGAGGTATAGGGTGAATATTCTTAGATATAGACCACCGTTTCACACCCACCACCGGGGCACTCTAGTCCTACCTACAATCCATTGAGCCCCTCCTCCCTTTACTTTCCACCCTCTTCCTTCCCATCTGGTAGTCTCAGTTTAAATAAACTCATAACTGCAGGTTGCACACATCATCCTCTCTCCTGAGACTTTTCTCTAATCAGGGGGGGCGCTATCAAGGCTCATTGCACTCACGGCTGTGAGTCACTGAGAGCCTCTTATGGCCAGGCATTGTGTTGGTGACTAGTATTGTTCTTACTCCTCGCAACACCTCTGATGGATGCGCACCATTAGGTGTCATGCAGACGAAGACTACGACTCTCAGGAGACTTGGGATTGCACACTAGTTTGTGCCAGAGCTTGTGCTTTTCCCACTGTGTTCACAGTATAATGATAGGAAAATGAGAGGTAGGTCAAAAGATTTCATATGTTCATTACTTAGCAAAGTAGTGCACTCTATAGGACTCATAATTGCTCTTTACCATATTCTAGCTCATTTAAAATTTTCATGTTATAGAAGATACATAGCTGTTCGGCATCTGAAACAGTACAGTTCAAGTTCAGTAACCCTCTATGTGAGGAGGTTAGAACTGTCCCAACAGCTCTTGTCCGTCTGCTCAAAAGTCCAAGGTGACTTTGAAGGACTTGGCCTTCCAGTTTCTGAATATATTTCCACCATAATAAATGTGCTCTTGAAACACAGGCTCACTCTCCCATTCCTTGATGATATAAGAGCTGTCATTTTGCAAAATGGGACATCATTTTGCAAAAACAATCAGTTAATTCAATGCTAAAAATTAGGAGACCTTGATACCTCCTCCAGTCTAGCAGACAATGTTGAGACTTCTCTAGTTGTGCTCCCAGCCTGGACTGCTACAGAAGGAGCTGGACCTTTGAACTAGCAGAGATTTGGACTGAGGTTTTACTAGCTGAGCCTCCAACATGCTCACACTTTAAGCTCTTGAACAAACTCTTAGTAGTTTCCTGAATGAGCATCAGGCTAATAGGCATAGGACTTAGCTCTTCTCACCCATAGATTCCAAGTGCTGTCTACTTCGTCCAACATCAGTTACTGCCACCTGCGTGAACACTGCACTTTAAACATATGGTATGATTTATCTGTCCCTTAGAATTATTCCCTCACCTAAAATAGTCATCTCATGTAGACACACAACATTGTTTTCTTACTACTTGCTTTTTTAGCTACTTTCATTTTTTTTCTATCCTCATATGCCTTTTCCTATTAGCACTTTCACTATGCTCATGTCTTTGCACTTAATCATACAGGTTGGGGTAACTGACTGCCTGAAAATAACTCAAAACCCAGCACAGACATGTGAGCAGAGCATACAATGAACCGGATAGCGGTGCCAGGGACTGGAGGGACCATTGTGGCTGTCAGCACCATCTACTGGTTCCAGACAGAGCTGGCATCCTTTCTTTGAGGTTTTAGGGCTTGTTTGTAGTGTACCATAGCTCAAAGTTAGTTCTTGAGTAGTAGGTTCTTAGCATATATAATTGATTCATTTAACAATCATCCCAGAAAGCGACACTTCTATGCAAATAATTCTAAAAGATACTATATATACTCTAAAACGGCCCATACATACTAACAACCACATTTATAAAAATTCTGATTTTCAGGGCGAGCCAAGATTTTCCATTATTCCAAAACATTGAAATAATATGAGGACATTCATCAAGACTTGCTTTACTTTACTTGCATCCAGTAAAGCAGGTTTGTTTGGGTACACTTACATACACAAATCCATGAGCTAAAAGAAACAAATCCATGTGATCTGAAAGAGAGTTCCTCTGTTAAGGAACAGTCGGATTACTGGTTGAAAAGGGATGAAGTATGATGCCAGAACAGAGGAAAACTAGTTCTGGCGAGATGCTGCCATTCAGCACTCCCAGGGTGAGGAGAAGGAGCCTCTTAAGAGGTCACACCCGCTCCTTAGTTTGCATGTGATGCTATGATCCAGATACTCTTTTTTTTTAAAAAAAGATTTATTTATGCATACAAGAGCTGGGGTACAGGCCAGAGTCCAGGGCGGTGAGAGGATTCACCAGAGACAGAGCAGGGAGCAGAACAGGCAGACTGACTGAAACACACTGCTGAGGGGAGCAGCGGGAGAGGCAGGAGAGGTCTGCTGCCCCATGTGGGTCTCCTCCCTGGCCGGTGGCAGGGATCGAACTTGGTGCTGCAGTGGCTATGGGTTGCTTCATAGTGCATTGCTTAACCCACTGCGCCACCAGGGAGCCCCAGATACTCTTTAGTTATTCTGATTTGCAACACAAAGAAGGAAAACTACCCACCTACTTAATTACAGAATATTTGGACTTTCAAGCCTATACACTGTTTATTTTTCAAATCAACTCCAGAAGGGTGGTTGGTAAAAGTATTGCCCCCTTTACCAAAGAGCTAATGACCTGTAATAAAGAGACAGGAACTGAAACTGTGTCCTCTCCATGTCTCAGCTCACTCCTTGCATGGGAAGCCTGAAAGAACATGTGTCTGTTGTCATGTATGAAGCCACAGTGGTCACCGCCTATCACAACATGACAGAAACTTCTGCAGCTGCTATAACTGTGTGGGCAGAGTTAAAGCAATCTTCACATTTGCTTTATTTAAAAATACAACTGCCATGGCATATTTCCAAAAGAAAAGAGAAAATCTAGAAGTCAACATCAGAAGTGAGTGGCCTTCCTGTGGCCGTGCAATCAGAATGGCTCTCTAATCAGTACAGACTGGCTAGACTTGGGAGAGTCCATCTGCATCGACTAAAGGACACTGTGTATTTATTTAGCTAGCATTAAATTTAGAAGCACAATAACTGCAATTTACATAATCAGTTAGGTTATCAAAATTTGTTTCTAGCAACACCAGTATTATATGGTTATAAATAGTATCTCCCTTCTACAGACTATATGTCATATGAGGATTATTCTAATCATATTTCCTTTAAAACCAATTTGAAAAACATTTCATTCTAATTTAAGTTACTATTCACTCTACTTAAAAGTAGGGCTGTGCAATCAAATGCCAAGTGCCTTTAATTCAAACAAATCACAGTCCCTATAAAGTGAACATTTTCAGCACTCAGTTTTTATGGTTAAGATAAAAATGAATTTATGGGCTAAAATTCACTTTTGTAAACAAATGCTAGGTTAAGACTTACTCTTTTTTTCAGATCCAGCTCAAGCCTCAAACTTTCGGTTTGCATTTTAGGGATACTTTTCCCATTCTGTTTACAGTGGGCTCCCTGTTGTAAGGTGAACTTGACTCCATTTCAGGGATTGGCATCATGGCTGCCTGCAGACAGGAGCCTGGAAATGCCACGATGGCGCCACCAAACCCTGGCCAGGGTATCTGCTCTGGGTTCCCCTGCAGACTTCACCCCATCTTCTAGCTGACCTTCCATACTCAGCTAAGGATTTAATCATCTCTATGGAACTGTGTTCTGATATTATTTTCCACTTTTTAAAAAAATATTTATACACACAAGAACTGGGGTACAGGCCAGAGGTGTAGGAGGTGAGAGGAGTCACCAGAGACAGAGTGGGGAGCAGAACAGGCAGATCCACCAAAATACACTGCTGAGGGGAGCAGTGGGCGAGGCAGGAGAGGTCTGTCGAGCCATGTGGGTCACCTCCCTGGCAAGGGATTGAACCCCTGCTGCAGTGGCCGTGGACAGCCCCATAGTGCCTCAAACCCTTGTGCCACCAGGGAGGGCCTTGTTTTCCACTCTTCACAGAAAGCCTGAGCCACATGAAACCCAAATTTTGATTGCTCTGTGGTAGCATCTCATCTCAAGGTGGGTAAGTGTCCCCTCAAAATTTGGTATGTTCTTTTCTGCCCTTTCAGTGAAGTGGTATGATTGTTGTGTCTTATTTCTGAGTATTTTCTGAATAGGAAAAAGATCACAATCCAGTTTGAGAAACTCTGCTCGTTTCAGAGTAGATAGCAAAGCTTAATACGGGTTTGGAACAGCTGTATAGAAGAAGGAAGACATAAGGGGAATTCATTTGGTATGTCAAAAAACCATTTAACAGATTTCTTCACTGCTATTACTGGGAACCTATTGCTGTGAGTTAGAATGACACTTAAAAGCATATCTGAAGACCACTATGGTTTCAATGTTAATATTACTGTTTAGTATGTATTTTTGTTATCAGTTGTTATCATGAATTGACACATCAGCATTTTTGGGTCACTATGGAAGTGTGTGTGTGTTATATGTGTGGGTGTACACACATGCTCACACCTGTATAATTAAGATAGAATTTTAACTCTGCTTGATTAAAGAAGCTATAGAAAGAAAAAAATCTTTTTAACCTGCCAGACTTGAGGTCTTTGGGAAGATGCTTTGAACCTCAGAGGGTTGTGTTCTTACTTTTTGAATATTCCATTTTGCAATGTGGCCTATACTGAAGGCCATTTCTGTAAAAACAAGCAGAAATACTTTGGCAATAAAATCTAAAAGTAAGCAGATACAGTTTTAAGGCCCTGTTTGGGACAAGGACAGTCTTGATTAATAAACTTTCAACCTACAGATTACAGATAAGCAGAAAAACACAGAAGGGCTAATCTTTGAATTAACATCTGCATGTCACTCTCCCAACTACTCTCAGAACTATTCTGTTTTCTTCCAAATTCTTTAGCAAGAGAGGGGAAAAAACACTGTATTTGGAGGGCTGCCCATGTTGAGGCTTCCTAAGGACCCCCAATCGGCTGTGGGTGATCCTAGTTCTCCTGAAAGAGGGTGTATCTGCTCACGTGCTGCATCTGTCATTTTCTCTGACTCCTGTTACCTCCCCATCAGCTTGTCTTTGCCTGGCAATGGCATCTGCTTCCCAACCTGCATGTCTCAGCTCCTGGCTAGGTGACAGCTAAATCCTGATATTTACTACTATCTCTGCTTCAGTGATAGACACCAGCAAGAGTAAGTGTTAACTGTGCTCCACTGAGAACCACAACACTCACTAATATTATGCAGAGTATCATTTTTGAGTTTTGTGCACTAAACTCATTGCCAGAAACAAGGTCAGGGCAGCTGTTTTGTAGAGGGCACCAGGCTGGCAGAATAGAATCCATGCACCAAGATGTAATCTAGGCATCACTTCAACTTCCTTCTTGGTTGCATAAACTACCCAGGCTTCCTTTGCCTCCAACTCTTTATCTGGAAAATGAAAAGGACCACGGTGGGGCTCATGTTAAAACCAGATCTTATTAGGGAAGGACTTACAGGGATAATTCTAGCTACTTCCATCAGATGATATTAGGTAATGATCCACCTGTTTATAAATGTTCTCAGTTTCCCTTGGTCAAGAAACAGGGTTGCTAATTTTATCCACATAGTATAAGGGAATTAACTCCTTAAAGGATGGGCCCCAAGGATGTGTATCTGAGGACTGAAACCTCATCCTAGATGATAGTTCTTATACTGGGCCAGCAGTGCAGTTTCCTGGTATTTGTACTGAATCAGGGAGACTGACTTTTGGCTATCTGCTAGGTAAGAAGAAATTTTAAATCAAATAAATATATTCTTTAAAAAAATCTTTTACAAAGATTATCTTGAATGTGTAGAAAGATGCTCTGAGTGTAGACCTCAAGTTCTCTAACCTCCAATACAGGCATCAAACAACTCTTCTCAAAAACCCAGATTTTGCTGCAAAATGCTTCACCCTTAGAATTAAGTCTAACCTGGGCCTCCCTGGTGGCGCAAGGGGTTGAGCCTCCCACTGTGGGGCTTCCACAGCCACTGCAGCACGAGTTCAAGTTCATAGTGTCGGTGAGACAGCTGTAGTGAAAGACAGCTGGGAGAGTACTGCCGTGTGACTGGGGAAGACAGAATTTGTGCTCATTTCCAGAAATGAGATTGGGTCCACCTGGGCGCCACCTGCCTGACTGTCGCTGGCAATGAGAGCCCAGGCCTGCAGTGGGGCTTCTCCATTGAAATGGTGAGGAAGTCCCCCTTCACAGCCATAGCGCTAGGAGGAAACACTGAACTTCAGGTCATAGACACATGGGCATCGTTGAGAATCATTATGGTTTGGACTCAGAGAAGGATGTAATCATCTAGCAAACAAATTGCATCTCCCCAGCCAGGACTGAGCAGGCTCTCCGGAGCAGCCTGTGAGTCGGGTGTGAGGCCTGCCCTAGTAGGTCAGGAAGGAGCGCTGCAGTGAATTCGTGCCGTCTACCCCGGTGCTGCCAAGTGCAGACTGACCATAGATCTGAGGCCTACAACAGGGGATGGGGAGAGAGAGGGGTCAAAATAGGCGGAGAAGAAGCACAAGGCATGGGGGGGAAGGACCATGGGTGTTACCGTGGTGGGAAAACTACAGAGAGGACAACTGAGAGGAGAAATCACTAATACACTATATAATTATATAGTATCGCACGACACTTCTTTTAGAAAATCTAAAAAAGCCTGAAAATCTGAAACACATCTTGCTCAGGGGCTTTTGATAAGGGATGGCAGTCCTGCACTATGGACTCTATGAACTACAGGGCTGTGAACAACCAAAATGGCCCCCAACATGTCTACACCCTAATATTGAACTTCTAAATAAATGTTATTAATGCCTGGCTCTTCACAGATGTTCATTATGAACTACTGGCCTTAACATAGGAAGATTATCCAGTTGTTCCCAAGTAATCGCACGAGCAGAAAACTTTCTCCAGATGGAGCCTGAGAGATGCAGGGGAAAGTAAAGTCTCTATGATCTTAGAATTGCTCTAAATTCTAAGCCAGAAAAGGATTTGATGTGCCATTGAGAGGGACACGCAAAACATGAGAAGGAACATAGGCAGCCTCCAAGACCAAAGACTGTCCCTCGATTAATAGCAAGGAAACAGGGCTCATTTGACTAACAATCTGAATACAGTTGGAAACGGTTCTGCTCAGAGTGTCTAAATAAGAACCTGTATCACCAACACCTTGATTTTTGCCTTGTGAGAAACAATATAGAAGACTCAGCCTCACTAAGTCAGAATACTGACCTAGGAGACACCTGAGAGTCGTGAGATAACACATGGGTATTATATTGAGTCATTAAGTTTATAGTGATATGGGAGCAATAAAAAAACTTATAATGGGATAAGCCTATTCTTCTTCTGTCGTGAGGTCTCTCAACACCTACTCAAACCTACCTCCCCAGCCAAAGCACCGGATCCCACCAGGCTGCTCTCCCCTCCCTGGATCCCTGACGCATGGTACTTGTCACTTTCTTACCGCTGACATTTCGTTCTCCAGAACTGTAGACTCCTCCTCTCCAGGTGTCAAGCCCAGCCCTCTCTCTGCCTCCCACAAACCGGTCAGCCACCCCCACCTAGAGCTCAATTGTGTTCGCTTTACACTGCACCTTCTAAGTGCTTCTTTTCTTTTCAGTGGGTTTAAAACTCCTGAGAGATGAAGACCTTGTCCATGCTTCCCTTGCAGCTCCTTAATATCTCTCCTTACTCATATTAAGCCCTTGACAAATATTTGCTCGGGGAAGGACTGATCCACCCAGGAGCCCAACAGCGCAGGGCACTCGTGAGCAGGTGTCCTACCCCTGCGTTGGATGCTTTCAGGCAGAGGAGACAGGCTTCAAGTGTCTTCAGTTAAAATAACCCCTTGGGGAATGAGGTGATGGTACACTGGTGAAATCGTGGTGGGAAATCCATGGGGCACAATTGATGTCAAATATATATAAAGAAAGAAAAAGAGGGGGGAAAAAAAAGAAAATATCTCCTTGGGATTGTAATGGGATTTGCCATTTTCCAAACATATTATGTAATTTGTATATATAAAAAAATGCCCATGAGATAAACAAGACAAGTTGTTTCATTCCCAGTTTCTAAACCATGGGAAAACAGAGGCTCTACAGATTCTGAATTTGCCCCCTGCCCCCACTCCTACTCTTGACTGCACCCCCATCCTACCAGCCCTTGAGATAACGCCTGCCCTCAGCTCAATGCTGTCCTGATGCAGGGCAGAAAGGCTACTGGAAATGTGAGAAACAGCTGAGGAAAGGGGTACAGTGTAGCCCCGATTCTGGAGGCATCACTGACATGAATCAGGTTGTTTGGAGATATCCAGGAAGTTTGATTTAATACTCTGTCCATTGCTTCCTCACTCCTCTTTCTCTTTCTCCGCATTTTTTTTTTTAATCAAAAAAGGCCTTCTGTTCTATTTTAAAAGTGAGTAACATCTGGGTCTAAAGCATTCTGTCAAAGGGTGGGAGAGTGGAAGCAAAAACACTAATCCCAACAGTGTGATGGTTGAAAGATACAGGTGTGCCAACTTCCCCTGGGGCAGGTGATGAGAAGCTAAAGGCTGGTCAGAGTTAAGGACCCAACTAGCGCTCAGCTTCTTCTGGCTTTGTGTAAGCCAGTGTCCTTAATTCTCCACTCTGCTGCACACCTCCTATGGTTGTTGTGAGGATGAAGTGAAATAGTCAATCTAAGTCTTTTGGAAGCTGTACAGATTGACATCTATGTAAAGTGTCCAATGCCTCATCCCTACCACTATCTCCAACTGCGAGGCTAATGTGCTGGCATCACCTCAGGACATCCCAGAATCCTAGGATATGTTTTCTTCCCTGGGTGTTCAGCCTTGATAGTCTTTTAAGCTGATTTCACCTTACTTGAACTATTACTGGGGAAAGGAAAAGATAATAAAAGAGTGGTTGGGATTTACCCCAAGTCCTACATAGTCCCAAAGGGGTTAGTAACTAACTGTATGCTTACTCTGGTCCTTTCATAAACTAATGAGAGCAGGGTCAAGAAAACACAGACAAATATAAATGCAGAAACCCGGTCTATTTTTACACTTGGGAACAAACATAACGGGCCATTGCTAACTGGAAGCACTGACTTCTGTATAAGAGCTTCTACAGTGCAGAATGTACATAAATACTGGGGTTGAATTTAATGTTCACCTACTCTCAATAGCCCTTCTGAGATCTCAGATGAAATCTATAAGAGTGTTCTCGGGTTTAGGTCAGGAGATCCTGATTGGAACAAGAGGCACATTTTCTTGTGATGGTCTGACTTACAAATCTAACATCTGATCATCTTACTTTAGTAAGTCTTGCTGATTTTTCTTGAAAATTGTTTATAATTCTAGAAGATTGATTTCTCTTTAAATCTCTCATGGTTATTCATTATGATCACTAACTTCAATAAATACTGCTTGGAGAATTTTCCCTTTTACATTAAATTTTAGCTCTTTTGTAGGCAATGACAATTTTAAGCCATGACAATATTGTTCTAGATATTATAGCTAAAATAAATTACAGATGAAACATGGTATGGGTTGGATGACTGCCAAAGCTCTGGCCTGCATTTCTCACCAGAGTTCTTGTATAAGGCAGCAGCTACAGGGAAGATGATGAATTCCGTTTTAAATTATGTCATAGTTATGATGAAAGGACATTCTAACTGTAATTTTAGGGCACATAATCTCTTTGAGCGTTAGTTTCTTCACCTGTACAAAAGAAATAATACATCCATTGTCTACTTCACAGGAACATTGTAGAGTCAACTACATGAGAATTTTTGGGAATTCTAAGTCAAATTACATGTGCTTTATAATTATGTAAAAGATAGCTTATAGCTATCTCTACTGCCACCTCGAGTAGCATGGGAAACGCTTGATGTCTCCAAGATAGACTCTTGTTATCTTTTAAAACCAGGTCCTTCTCCAGATGTTCCTGTTTATGCTGATGGCATGCCCATTCTCCCAGAATTCAAGCTTAGAAACTGGGGTTATGCCATACACCTTGTTGTTCTACCTACTCTGATCCAAGAGTGATCAGTTCTTTTCAAAATGTAAATCTGATCAGGAGAGCCTTGTTCAAAAATCACTGAAAATTTCTAATAGTTCTTGGAAAAAATAATCAAAAGCATTGAAGTCAGCCTCAAGATCCTGTTGTCCTACCTTCCCATCCCTTCATTAATCCGATGCTCCCCCTAATCATGCCAGCCATACAGCCTTCTTTGGTTCTCAAAGTCCCTGTTCCTCAACTACACAGCTTCTGCTGGAACCAGAGTTCCAGTCATACTTCTGCCAACAACTCCATCTCTGCAAAGCTATCCTGCACCCCCTGGCACTGCTCAAACTCCAGTGTGATGGAGTTGGGGGCACATAGGAACAAATCCTTTTCTCTGGAGCATTCACTGTCCTGTAAATAATATGGGAAGTCTCCCCTGCCACCTCAGTTATAAAGTTTCTGATAGCAGTGGTTCTATTTTTACTCCAACATTGTAATTTCATGACTAGCACATAAAGGACACTTTTTAAATGAATGAGTAAATTGCTCACTCTTTCTCTTTTTCTAAATATATATGTAAATATAATATGACAAACTAAAAATATGATACTGCTACCATATTCCTTGTACCCAAATGCTTCCTTATGCCCCTGCCCAATTTCTTTTCATATGACAGCTTAACATACATCTAAGGAATGGAACATGCCACTTTCCATGTAATATGCATGATACAGTAAAATAACAACTGTGGTATCTATTTTAACCACTATTTTAGTTTTGTGCTACTTTTGGAAAAAAAATGTTGTAGGAAAGGTTTTCAATTCAAGAGCAAAGGTAAGCACACATATGAACCACTGTTGAAGGGGATTTGTTGTGTTGAGCTTCACTTTAGGGGTGTTCGATAGGAAGTTTGGTGTCTGGAGAGAGCTGGTTTTCAACACGCCAAGAGCAAAGCAGGTCGGGGAAACTTAGGTGCTTCAGTGCAGATGTGAGGAAAGTGCCCTGGGCTGACCCTGAGATATAACCAAATTTTAGAATTTTTTACCCCTAAATATTGTGAGTTTCATTTTTATAGGCATTTATAAAGCTTCTTCGCATGGCTCATATCAACGAGGCAACTGAGTACAACAGTTAAGGAATAACCTGGGATTGGGTAGACCTCTGTTTGGATCCTGAGTCAGCCCTTCATTGACCACAAAACCTTGAGCAGGTAGAGTACTCACACCTGCTCTCAGTTTCCTTACCTACAAAATGGACAAAAGCAAACAGTTCTTGCTATATACTGTTGAGGATTAGATGAGACACTTAGCAGTTAGCTTTGCCATATAAAGACCCTCAGCTTGTTAATTATTAGAGTATCATCATACCCATGAAGTCGGCAGGACAGATAAGTGAACTGCTGCTTGCTAACCACAAAAGGATGAAAGGCACACATAGCCAGCGATGTAGAGCTGGGACACGAACCAAGTCAATCAAGTGCAGATGCCCCAGAAATTCTCAGGGTAACTGAATTCCTGATAAGGAAGACACTCTCATGATATAGCTGCATTGTTCTTTCAAACTATAGTCCTAGTAGCAAATTAGTTTGCGCTTTTAAAACCACCTGAAACATAAAATTTTACACTCAGAAACTGAGTATAAAATTCTGTGGTGTGAGGGCAGTAACTGTCCGACAATCACATGGAGGATTTATGAGGCCAAAGAGCTCCTGAAGTTCAGTCTTCAACAAAAGCAAGAAAATCAATGGAACATCATCTCGATTACAAACGAGCCAGAGTTACAGGACAGCAAATTACTACCCAAAGGCAAAAGCCAGCCCTCTGCCTGTCTTGGTAGGTGAAGTTCTGTTGGAGCAAGGCCATGCAGTTCCTCTTGTACAGAGCAGAGACCAAATGGCCCACAAGGCCTTGCATGTTTACTTCTGGCCAGTCACAGGAAAATATAGTTCCTGTTATAGAACACATTGCAGGGAAAAATAAACTCTGAAAAATCTCTAAAAATGCACAATTTCATTCCTAGAGTTCTTTCTTCACACCTTTAGTCCCATGAAAAAGGGATAGTACCTTTTTTTCATCGGGTAGCAGGTGAGCCAAACCCCACAAAATGAAATGAACAGCGAGGCCTTCAGGTTATGAGGAACTTTTCCCACAAAAAAACAATTTAAGATTCCATGCATCACAATGACCCTAATATTTCCCTCCCGCATTATGAAATTCCACATGTTCACAGATATTAGGACTCACTGGAATTGTCTCTCTTTCCAGGGCAGGTCTAGAGTCCTGCCCTGGCTCATCCTCTTCTGCTGCTTTCTTACTGGTGTTCTGAGTCTCCCAATTCTCTGGTGTCTGCAGATCACAGCCACGTGATGCTGTTTTCCAGTTGTTCGTGAATTCTTTAGACTGAGTTTTTCTGGAGAGAAACAAATAAGAAACTATCAAAAACATTCTTCAACATGGAAAGGTTTTCCAAAGCAGATGTCTACATTCAAATTATGTGAAAAACAGTAATAGATACTGTTTACTTAGAACTCATGCTTCACTGAACACTTGCTAGAAGGCTTTTTAAAGAATTAATATAGGTCTCATATCAACCCTATGAGGATGGCATTGTTATCCTCATTTTGTTACAAGAGGCTTGAAACAACTACATAAGATCACTGACAAGTACAGTCAGCTTTGAATCCAGGTCTACCCAACTGCTGGTTCAGAAACTAAATGACTAGAGCACACTACCCTCTTATGACTGAATAATTCCTGTATGTCATGCCCAAGCATAGTTTTAAAGTTGCAGGAGTTTGTAGGCAGCTGGATTGGCCTATTTTGTTCTAGGATAACTGTGGTGAATCCAATGATCCCTGGCCAAACCACATCCAGATCAAACTGGAGTGACAAATGGGGTAGGGGACAGGTGATTTGATAGCATTGCATGAGGGAAGTCTAATGAAACTTTCCAGAGAGATCTAGAGTTCCTTGTGAGCTCCTCAAATCCCACTCCACTTGAGGAAGGGCATCTTCACGTAGTTTCTAAAGCCTGGCAGTCACTCAGTGGCTTGCCGATCTCATACCTGAGTGCTTTTGCATCCTGCTCTGCCGCCAGCCGGGCCCGCTCGGCAAGAATCTCATCACAGAGCACATCGTAGGGCTTATCTAGGTGGTGTTCTCCCATCACCCAGACCCAGACTTCTTTGTCAGCTCCCAATTTCCAGTGGACAGATTTGCCATTCTCTGTAAGTAAAACACAACTTGAATTGAACATGTATCTTTGGTCATAGAGTACATCTCCCATTACTACCTTGTATAGGTCTTTGGGGGGAACTACTAGATGAGGCAAAGCACTTCCACCCTACTCAGGCGTAAGCAGCATCCCAGGGAGTTGTGGGAGGGGCAACAGCAGGAGAGGCTGAAGCAGTATTGGGTTTTGCGATTGCCCATTTTATAAATGAAGGCGTTGAGATGGGAAGCAGACATGTATTGCTGGCACTGTTCTTTAGGGTCACAGAGCTAATATCAGACACCAGAACCTGTGAAGTCTAAGAATCTCCTATAACACAGCTGCTCCAGGGGTTGGGGTTTTTACTCTCTTTTTAAGCTTCGTTGCTGGGTAAATGACATGCGTTTTAGAGTAAGACTGACTGGAACTCAAATTCTAGCCCTGCCACTTACTGGGTGACTTAGACTAATTATTTAACACCTTTAAGCCTCTGCAGGATGGGAATACTAATGTTACTACCTAGGATTGCTGAGGGCAGTGGGCAGGCTAGGTGCACAGGTACGTGCCCCTAGTGATTGCCCCGTAACAGCAGTTCAAGAGAGGTTAACTGCTGTCATCATCCACCTATTATTTACTTACATGGCGACTTAGAGATCCACACCAGCTTGTGAGAAGGTAGTACTATTGGCAGTGTGATAGCTACTTGGTAAAGCTACTTAAATAACCTTTGTTTACAATTGGTGGCTGGGGTTGTATTACATTCTAGTTCCCATGCTCCTGAGCTATGGCCATGTAGGTCATACTCCCTGAAACCTGGGCAAGACAGAGCATATCTAGGAAAGTCAAGAGGTGCGATGGTTAAAGCTAAGACCCTAGAAAAGATCTTCTACGGTAATTGTGGTTCACAGTTGATTCCTACTGAGTACATGGAACAGGGCACCTGAGAGGAGCCTGGGCCAGGATGTGCTTATAGGCTAGGAAGCCCCACTAGGCCTGGGTCTTGTCTTCTTACACACAGTAGGTGTCCAAGTAAAGCATCTTCTTTCGAGTATATTGTTAACTTTTAAAAAGCAGGCTACTCAAAGTCAGATTTGTTTTTTATGTTGTCCCATTCTACTTTCTCAATGCAACAGAGGCTTTCTGCAGTATAACAAAATTCTAAATCAAGATTTATGGCACAGACAATGACAAACCCGAGAATTCTGATGGCGAAATTGAGGCTACAAGAAGAAGGAAACCCAGTGGAATCAGGTGAAGAACTATTGGTGCCTTGGTAATAGATGTGATTTGGCAACATATATTTGGGGAGCTGTGATTCTGTGTCTCTGAATCATATACAGTGTTTTAAATAAATGTGATCAATAAAAATATAATTAAAATAAAACAAAAGCAAACAAAGATCTGGGGCTCTCTCCTGTAGCTGCCCAAAATGCCGAAAGGAAAGACCAAGGGGAAGAGGTGGTCTCCACCCAGCCAATGTGAAGAAGCAGGAGGCCAAAAATGTGGCAAATCCCATTTGAGAAAAGAGCCAAGAATTCTGGAATGAACAGGACATCCAGCCCAAACGGAACCTCCCCCACTGTGTCAAATGGTCCCCCCCTACAGCAGACTGCAGTGGCTAAGGACTATTCTCTATAAGTGACCAGTTCACTAGGCCTTCGGTGGCCAAACAGCTGTTCAGCTGTTTCAGCTAGTCCCCAAATAGAGGATCAAGCAAGACAAGAAGCAAAGATTATTGGCCCTAGTTGAAAAGAAAGTGCTAGGCAGGGGATATCCCCACTAAGAGGCCACCTGTCTCTCCAGAGATTAATACTGTCATCATCCTGGTGGAGAACAAGAAGGATCAGCCAGTGCTGGCTGCATGTGACATAGCCCCCAGCAAGCTGGTCCTCTTCCTGCCTGCCCTGATTGGAAAATGGGGGTTCCCTACTGTATTAACAAAAGAAGGGAAGGCTGGAGTGTCTGGTCCACAAGAGAACTTGGGCCACTGTCACCTTCACACAGGTTACCATGGAAGACAAAGGAGTCCTGAGTAGGCTGGTAGAAGCTATCAGGACCGACTGTAATGACAGGTATGATGACATCTGTTGTCACTGGAAGTCACCTCCTTGGTCCAAAATCTTTGGCTCTTATTGTCAAGCCGGAGAAGGCAAAGGCTAAAGAATTTGCAACTAAACTTGGATAAGCATATGCTGTTGCATGTTCTGTAGATAAAAATGATAAGTTTTCTCATTCAGAGAGAGAGAGATGAGATGGTGGGGGCGGGTGGGGAGTGTCAGGGAGAATCAGAATCTTCACCACAAAAGGAATCAAATGCATCACTCAGAGAAACTGGCCTCACATTGTTTTTACAAGTGGAGAAAAAGCATAAGTGGCATCCAGGTAGGAAAGGAAAAGCAACCCCAGCATGTCTTCGTGAGATGCTCCCTGATAGCTCCAGGTGTTTGAGGAAATGCAAGTGGTCCATTAACTTCAGAAAGCTGTCATACTTCATAAAACTCCCTATAGTACACTCTCAGGGCCACTAATAGTAGTTTTTGCTATGTCCATCTCTCAACCTTCATCTAAATAACTCTGCCAGTACTTTTTGACAGCAGGAGGAAGATACTCGAGAGGAGATGGCAGAGTGCCAGGAGGCAAGAGGAGAATGAAGACATTCTAGCAGCTCAGCTCAGTGCAGTGTGGTGTATGCTCCTCCCAAAACCACCTCCAGGGAGCACCTTGGGCTGCGGGTAATCTCAGGGAAGGAAGCCGCTGCTCTGGGGGCCAGCAGAGTGGGAGAGAAATCCCAGCATTGCTTATGAACAAAAGAGGGTGCTTAGAAACAAAAAGTAGAGAAGAGTCCCAAAGGAGAGGACCAGAATCTTGACATTGTGAAGGAGGGCAATGGGAAGAGTATGGAGAAGATGAAATAATGGCTTTTAGGCAAGAAGATGGAATTTGATACAGAACATCAGATTTAGCCAGATGCAAAAAAAATGGACTCTTGCCACAGCAGCTTCCCATCATCCCTATTCAAATAGTTCCTCACCAACAAATCTCTTAAAGGGGACCTAAAAGCCCAGATAGTGGAAGGGTTTTTTAATGGCTCTACTCAAGGCCCTTTCTAATGTTTTGGGCAGGTGGAGAAGTCATTGCAGTAAAGCGAGTGTTCTCTCTGCACCCTCAGTTACACACCAGCATACAGGAATGCTATTCAGGCCTCTATAAAAAGGGACATTCAAGGAATTGGCAAAGAAGACAATGTTGACGAGAAGAGCTTCAGTCTGATCAGATCTGAGAAGTGGTATGGGTAGGACCCCACTTCTCTCCCCAGGACACCTCCTTAAGGAAAAGATGCAAAGTCATAGGACCCTGGGGTAGGCACTGCCTCTTGCCTTAATTTAATGCTGTCCAGACATTTGGGTTTTCTGTCCCCTTTACCTTAAAGTTATATGTACTCTTTAATAAGAGGACATTGAGAGAGGGACTTTTTATAGCTCTTCCATTTAATTATAAGTTTCTTCCAGTCCTTGAATCCTGTTTATGTACTGCAATGCTCATGGTGTTTGCTATTTTAGGATTCTTGAGTTCTTCTAAAGCAAACTTTCTAGAATAGTGGGTCAGTCCTGCATGGTACCACACTGTACAGAACCACTATCTAGGGACTCCTAGCTATGCCTCATCCACCATATAAAATGCTAAGTGGGCAGAGTTGTGTAACATCCATAAAAACAGCATGATTCACATCCCAGGCAAAGAAATGCCCAGGCTGATTCTAGTCTTCCATGAGAGCCTGAAGCTGCTCACACCCCCAAGGTGTCTATTTTCTGCGGTGGTGCTGAGCCCAGCAGGGGCTGGGACTGGAGGTAGGACCCTCCCCTCCAGTGCAGGCCATGCATCTTTCAGGCCTGCAGTCGCTGAGACTGCACAAAGCAGTCAGCACCCCTCTCCTCCGCAGCAGGATTCAATTGGAAGGACGAGAATAGTATCAGATGTGAGAGGGGCCAGGGCCAGGGAGCAAGAGAGATTATTCTAGTCTGTCCCCACACTCAAGGGCTGAGTGAACAGAAGCCATGGAGACTCAACAGCAGCGGTCTCCTAACAAATGTACGTACTGAATGCACTATGGGGTCATCAGGGCTGGTATAAACATAATACCTAACAGGACCCAAGTTTTAAAAATATCACTATATTAGACTTCCCCAAAATTCCAACGTTCCAGCATCTCCCACCATCCTGGCCTCTCCTTTAGAATGCTGCACTCGCTGAGCCAGAAACTAAGGAGTGCCTGGGCTGCAGTGCCTGCAGGCCAAGGATGCTGTAGTCATGTCCCTTCTGATGGATGTCTGTGCCACTGAATATTTAGAGTGTCTCCCAATGTTACTGCCCAGGTTTACAATGAGGAACTTGAGATTTAAAGAGGGTTAGTCATTCGCCTAAAACCATAGAGCTAGCACAATCAGAACCAGAACTCAAAACTGCAAAAATCTGTATTTAGAGCATCCTCATAATGTGACATCCAAATTGAAGCACTTTTAACAGCAAAAGGGATACCAGGACAAGAAACATAAAAAAGGCCTGGCTGAGTCAATTGGGGTGTGTGGGGTTCCCATCACATTCCCTCCTGCCCACAGATCAGGATCCAGCCCAGGTGCATTCAGTGAAAGCCAAGATCAAGTGCTATTGAAATGACTTACCACTGTTGCTTCGTCCACTGTTTGTTAGTTTTGCTAAGCTGGTAATAATCCTATACTTACTAAAGTCCATCATTTAATATATAAATAAATCTTTATGCTTATTTTAGAGACAAAAAGACTGAAAGGGGGTTGGGGAAACCAAACTTAGTTACAGGAGCAGGCTGCAGAGCTAGAGGGACTGAGGCAGGAGACGGGCCAAGACCAGTGGTTTAGAAGAGACTTGAAGTTGAGCTGAACATGAATTCAAATCTCAGCTCTCCCAGTGACCCGCACGAATTACATTCTCTAAGTTTGTTCCCTTATTTGTAGGAATAAGCAACACTGGCCTCACCGAATTTTCATGAGGATTAAATAGAATCTCATAAATACAATGCAGTCATCAATGCCTGGCACATACTGACAGACCAGTACTCCTGTGAGGGGAAAAGCACTCTGGGTGCTTTGGTGGGGATGGAGTGGAACAGATGAAGTAAAATCCATAGAGTTCAATGACTAGGTGCAAGGTGAGGTTGGGAGTAACCCAGGTGGCTCCTGGGTTTCTGGCTTTAGTAATGAGGGAGAGAACTATGCCCCTGGTCATGATGGAGAATGAGAGGCAGCCTTAGTCCTGGGGGTGGTATGGAGAGTTGGGTGATGCTGGTGAACTGGATTGCAACAAGCTTGCAGGGCTTATGAGTCCTCCCAGGGGAGATGCTCACCAGGTAACTGACACGAGACCAAAGTGCAGTAGAGAGGTCTGGCTTGGTAAAGTGGATTGGAGAGACACAGGCATTAGGGGGGCATTTAGCCCTAAAAGGCAGAAGAACTATACTGGGAGACAATCTGGGAGCTTACCTTTACTTAGGCGCTGTGAATCTGGGAGTCTGTGAACATTGTGAAACTACACAAAATGTTGTCTGTGTGCAATTCCCAGCAGCAAATTTTTAGTAAATTTTCAAATAAATCTATGAGCCCTCTATCCCATTTCAAGGTTACAAACCAGTGTAGAGTGAGGCAGCCCTCAGAACCATGGATGTGCAGGGTCAGACAGGCATGAAACAGAAACTGTCGTGGAGCGAGCAGATGACGCAAGACACTGAGACAGAGACTCTAAGAGGCAGCTCAACAGTCTGACGCTGAGGGATCCACTGAGATCAAGCCTGGGAGTGGAGCCACCCCAGTGGGTTCAAGAGCCAGGAGAGGAGAAGAAAGCCCTGGTAGGGGCACAAACCAATGGCTTTATTATCATCTAATGAACGAGAAAAGTCTTTGCATAAAGCAACGCGTGCACTTGATAACAAGGAGACTCCAGCAGAGGGAGCGTAGTGAGGCCCAGTCTGTCTCAAGGATACAGAGGGACCCCGCACATAGGGAGCAGATCCTGCCTGTTGCATTAGGTTTCTATCAACTAGAGAGATCTGGTGAAGCAGCCCACTGCTCAGTGGAGGCCCGCCTCTGTTTGTGTTACAGGAAAGAATCATACATAATAAGTCTCCATGGTGCAGCCCTAATGCAAGCACCTACAGACAACAGAAACTTATGAAACTCCAGATAAGCTCGACATGTAAGACATTTGTCAAAAGCACTGGCCTTGGGACAGTGTGACGTGGAATCTAGTCCGTTTCCATCACTTACTGTTGCTGACCAGGGCAAATTAGTGAGTATCCCTCAGCCTCACTTTCCTCTTCTGTAAAATGTGAACAGTTCAGATTTAGGCTTGGCTGTGATTATTTAATGAGTTAATACATTTAAGCCATGAACTCAGGCTCTGATATAGTGAGTTACTTTTACAGTCTACAGCAACATGTCCAAATATTCATGTATATACATTTTCTAGAGATCACATTAAAAAATCAAAAGTGGTGCAAGGGGTTAAGCACCGCACTATGAAGCATCCACAGCCACTGAAGCACTAGTTCGATCCCTGGCCAGGGAGGGGACCACATGGCACAACAGACCTCTCCTGCCTCACCTGCTGCTCCCCTCAGCAGTGTATGTCAGTAGATCTGCCTGTTCTGCTCCCCACTCTGTCTCTGGTGAATTCTCTCACCCCCAACACCTCTGGCCTATACCCTACTTCTTGTATGCATAAATAAATAAATCTTTTAAAAAATCAAAAGAAACAGGAGAAATTAATGTCACATATTTTATTTTATCCCAAATATTAAGATGTCAATATATAATACTATAAAATTACTAATGTGGTATTTTACATTGTTTTCTCCCTACCAACGCTCTAAAAGTGGTAACTTGTACTCTGGCACATTCAATATAGATTAGCCTCATTGCACATCTCAGCAGCTGCATGTGGCAATGGCTTCCATTCTGGATGACGCAGCCCTAGACCTTAACCTTTGCTTAACCCCAGCAAGCAGAGAAGTTCATCATTCTCTCTACCTCAAAGAATTACATTCCCCCACCACATTGTGAGATGACTTTCTAATTTATCACTCAGTAGGTCCACCCTTCTCATTGTTTCTCTGTATAACTACTACTATAGCCCTACAATTACTAAAAGGATGACAGATTCCTGGGCTGTACAACTTGCAATCTTTTTTGGAAAAACTCACCATAATCAACTATATATTTATAGAGAAAAAAGACCAGATGACAATAAAAGAGCTGTTAGTAATGATCTAGAATGGTATAAAGGAATGAGGGTAGACGTAAGACATTATTAGTGAGGTAAGAAAGATACAATCTCCAGAGCCACAGCATGGCTAAGAAATAGGAAGAATGTAGCCCAACCAGTGCCAGTTGGATTGAATAGAGGTAGGGGAGGCAGGAAAATAGGTTGAAAATCAGCAAAACCATACTGGGAGGTCTCAACAAACAGTGGTCAGGGGCTTAGTAGGTCTATAGGAAAGGGAGACTTTGGCAGCACTTGCTATAATAATACCACCTTGATTTTTATCTTCAAAGACAGAAAATAATGAAAGGTAGACAAGAAAAGATAACCCCTATCTTTTTAGGGGAAATTGTAGGAAAAAAACTCAAACCTTTTCTATAATCAGAAGAGAAAATAATTGAGTACAAAATTTATTTTTCCAAGTGTTAAATTTAAGGGGATAATAAACTACTGGCATGAAATGCTAATAAAACTTTCACCAGGTATATTCATATGCTTTTTCATGAACATTTAACAAATAAAGTAATGTAGGTTTTCCGAGAGGCAGATTCAAAGCTCCTGCACAGGAAGATTTAAACAAAGAAACTAACATTACTGTCTTAAGTTATTGGAAGGAGGCCAAACCTAAGAAGCCCAGCTCCCTTGTGCTGTAGGCCTACTAAGCCCCTGGCCACTGTTTGTTGAGAGCTCTTAGTATATTTTTGCTTATTTTAAGCCCAGTATCATTTCATTTCATTGATATTGGGGCAAGAATCCTTCTGCCTCACTCATCCCCAAAGTCACCCACCACATCAGTGTGTTATGTTCACTGATAGTTCATTGATATGGGACCAACAAGGCCGAGTCATAGTTGGCAAACTCTGACTTCAGTTGGGACATGTGCCTTGAAGGGAAAATTGTTTTGAGTACTGTGAAGCCCTGCACAGTAGTCCAGGCACATACTGGGGTGTGACCTTGCATACTTTACTCCACTGATTCTAAGTTTCTTTACCTGTAAAACAGGACAAATTGATAGCAGCTTTGCAGAAGTTTTATGAAGATGAGACATACTTATATAAAAGTATTTTTGGGCTGTGGCTGAAAAAAATGGTTATCTATAAGTAGTTGCTATTGATAAGAATATAATAATAATGAATAAGATACTCATGTATTTCCATATCACAAAGGCTTATTTAGGAAAAGATTTTAACGAAAGGCAGTATAAGCTAAAGGTCACTGCACTGACTTTCTTTTTGAGTCTTTTTGAGTTACATCCATGCCAGTGAAACCCTGAATGCTTTTATCAAATTTTCATTTTCCTGGCTTAATGAGAAATTGGTCTTGAAATCTTCTGTAAATGACCTTGAAGGCTGTGTTTTTTAAAGAAACAGCTTAGGTATTCATCCATGACAGCATTTGGGGTGGGGAAGGGTGGTTAATGTGTACTTTTCTATTTCTGTTTGTGTATATGCTTTAAGTCTTGATGCACAAAGAACTCCTCCCCCGTAGTCTCCAGAAGCCCCCACAAGCTAAAAATGATTCTGTGGTCAGGAAGAAGGACACCTGAAAACTTGACTTGTGCTACAAAATAAGTATGATTTTCTTCCTTACGGCACAATTTGATTTTAAGAAGGAGTTTCCCTGAAAAAGCCAACTCAAAGAAAAATCTCTTGAAGTCCCAGAAATGCAAACCCAATTGCTTTAAAGATGCTGACACAAGGACTTCATATGTTGAGAGTACCATAATTGGCATCTGTGACAATAAAGGGGATAGAAACTCTCCTTAATACCTCTGAAATCAAATTCTATGAGTAACTTCATTTCTGCTTAAGATCAGTCTGTCTGTAAGTTAGACACCTGCTGAGAGATACCCAGCTCTGTGGCAATTGCTGTGGGACAGTGTACATGCGCATGTAGTATGGCATGTAGATACGGAGGCACAGACGACAGGCTGATCAATTGCATTATTAGCACCTCAAGACCGTAGCAAACTGGAACTCGCACCTGGCGTGACCTGGCGTGCTGCTAACTAGTGTGAAATGTTAAACAAGCTGGGACCCATTCTACTAACACATTCACACAAGTGTACCTTTCTTGGGTCTGGATTTCATTGGCATCGACTCCTTTTTTTCCATTGCTGCTTCTCTTTCTTTCCATCGGCGGATCTGTTCCTCCCTCATCTTGAAGAACAGGATCTGTTTCTGCTCTTCGCTGAGCTCTGCCAGTAGATCCGGATCTATGTACATCTCCGACAGTATCTGTTTCAGCATCTTTGCAGGTCTGGAGTCTTTTACACCTGTGGCAAAAGTTCTTGAAAACAGCTTCCAGGTGTGCCTTCCCTGGGGAGCGCTTGGGTGCACCCTCAGTCCTTCTGGGGACTAACGCGATCCTGAATGACTGGGATGAGAATTCAGCAATCAGGTTCTTGGTTCCCGACAGCAAACATCTTGTCCAAAATGCCGTTCATGCACCTGTAAAGAGCAGCAGCCAAAAAGCAGGCAGTATTAAAATGTGAAGATGCTGGGTAAGAACAGGCTGAAGAATAAAGCTTCAAGGAAATGAGTATCGCTTTTCATTTCAGGGGAAAGAAGAAAAGCTGAGACAGCTTTGTGAAGAGTTTGTGTAACCTCTATCCTATAATTTCCAAAGATACTTTATCAAAAATAACAAAACAAACTCTAACTTTTTACAGGTCAATCTCAGGAAAACAAAAAAATTGTAACACAGGTTTGGCCTACTCCCAGCTAAGCAAACATATTATTACCTCAGAGCCTAACAAACTACCAACGGAATGACTGATAGAGAATTAAAGAAAAAAAAATTCACAGGAAGAAACTAAAAGGCTCTCTCCAAACAGCTTATTTTAAAAGAAAATACCATTTTTGAGATTTCAGAGAGTTACCCATCCTGAAACCAAACAGAATCATGCTCAAAGAAGAAATAAAAATTAGACTACACTGCATTTTCCTATTTTCCCTTGAAAATAGCACTAAATAAACACAATCATACACTTTAATCTTCACAAAAGGACAATGCCTACTAGAACCATGAAAACAATACAGGTTCAGGAAAGAATATTCATGTGCAATTCCGGAAAGTCACCAGGTATTAGGTGTATTTCCTCCAGATAATTTAATAATATCTAAATTTACAGACTAGATAAACTGGGCAAATACAGGGTGATTAGGTTCATTACAGAGAAGACTTGCTTTAGCACAAACATTATTATAGGACTTTACTATAGGGCGCCGATGGAATTAAGCACAAATGGTATCACGAAGGTTCTAGGTGGGTTGGAGGGAGGGGAACTAGCACTTCTTTTTTTTTTTTTTTTAAAGATTTATTTTATTTATGCATACAAGCACTGGGGTACAGGCCAGAGGTGTGGGGGTGGTGAGAGGATTCACCACAGAGAACAGGGAGCAGAACAGGCAGATCAACAGAGGTACACTGCTGAGGGGAGCAGCGGGCACAGCAGGAGAGGTCTGCTGCACCATGTGGGTCCCCCCCCTGGCCTGCAGCAGGGATCGAACTCATGCTGCAGTGGCTGCGTTTTGCTTCACAGTGCGTTGCTTAACCCACTGCGCCACCAGGGAGGCCCGGGAACTAGCACTTCTACTGAGGTTTCATTCTACTTTACACATCTCTATTTTATTGATTTAAAAACAATAGCAAATAGCAAGGCTTCATATTTTTGTAATCAAAAGGAAATATTTTTCCATTCTGGAAAAAAAAGGATTCTTAATTTGTCTCAATATATATGATACACACAAAAGATTTACTTACTGCAATTTTTCAGTATCATCTATGTCCTAAGAAATGTAATTTGGTGTTTGCAATGCCTTAATAATCTTCCCATGTAGCCACGTCATCTCAAATATCTTGTTTTTCCATAGCAAGCTCAAATAATCTTAAACTTCAGACTTGTCACCTTTACATATCTGGGCTCCTCCTAGTTCCTTCACCAGGTAGTTCCACAGCCAGGTGATGTTCCTTCCATTTATGGACGTCAACCTCAGCTTTCCCTCATCTTTGCAAAGCTGATTCTCCATTTAAGAGTTTTTGAGATAAGCACACTCAACATCCGGGGAACCCAGAGTGGTTGACGTGCATAGTGCATAGGTAAGATTCACTAGCTATTGGGTAGTTATTGAGGTGATGAGTTTTCTTTCTAGCTGTACCCTGTAATCTCCTGCAGCATTCAACAACCAGAACTCAAATGAACATAACATTAAGAGAAAATTGAGAGAGAATGAAGAACAGTGTCTGAATCTAACTCAGCCAGCCGTGCTCCTCCCCATCCCCTTTTCCTAGCTCTGTATTTGGGGATGAGGTGCCCTTCAAAATCTGTAATAGGCATAGAATTGAGGTTTTGTAATACTGTCTTGAAACTTTTGGGCCCTAAGAGCTTCTTCAGTGACAGGCCAACAAAGTCCACACTGAAGGAGAGTTTCAGGTGGATTCTTGTCTGCAGATGCAAGAGCCACAGGAAGTATTTGCTTCTTCAACATACTTGACTCCAGTGAAACTAGTGGTGAGAAATCACCGTGAATGACTCCTTGACATTCCAGTAAATGTTCTTATGTTGGGACATTCCATGACTCCAGTGATTGATTTCACAGAAATAAAATATGGTAGAAAGGGAGCAGTCCAAGGTTTCTGCTGTGCCCATCTTGAATGGAGTGAATCCTAGCAACAGTGATGATGTGGGTAAACCTTGACAAAATCAAATCACATTCCTCCCCTCTTCCCTACCCAGATTGTTCAATAAAAGCTAAGAGCTAACGTTCACTGTGCCAGTCATGACCTTCAGCATTTGACTTGTATTCATTCACTTAGTCTCCACAGCAACTTGGGAATTCACTCCCTCACCACCCCACTTCACAGATGAAGATGAAATGTGGTAGGGCTGGGCAGTCTGGTTCTGGGTCAGTTCTGTTGTATTCCTCCACCAGGGCACAGGCGTTTCTTTCTGAGCACAGAATCAGAACATCATCAGGATGTGGTTCCACATGTGAAATATCAGAATGAGGACCAGCGGATTCTTGCCTCAGGAGAAAAGTTAACCAAAAGCTTGCATCAGGAGAAAAGTTAACCAAAAGTGCCTGTACACAGTGCCTCTCTGGGAAGAAGCCTCATCCGGGTAATTGTAGATGAACTTAGGGGAAGGCAGGCATTGAAAAGACTTCATCCCAAAAAGCACAGCTTGGAGCTGGCTGTCATGCTGGCCCAGGGGCAAATGTTCTTTGCTCACTTTACTCTCTGGACACTTTCTGCTCTCACTTTCTCTTAGACACAACCACTTGGAGTGGTTGACTTTTTCCTGCCTTGTGTCTCAACCACATGGAGTGGCACAAATGGCACGGCTGCTCACAGGTGGGAGGCCCCCCACAGCACTTTTCTCATGAGATATTCAAGTTCTTTTCACGATTTTAATTTTGTTTTGTTTTGTAACAAATTTGGGTTTTTAGTATTCAAGTTATCTAGTAGATCTTGAAGGAATGACATCTACTTCCCTTTGACTTCAGAAAAAAACAAGTAGGGATCCAGCTGATCACTGTCTTATATGGTCAGGCTGTTGAAAATGTGCATGCCTTTCTAAGGATGCTGATTCCATTGGTGTGGAATTCCTTCTTCTTCTCTAAGATGGGAAACTGAAAAGCAGTGAAGGGACCACACAGGACCCAACAGGGACCTCATTCTGGACTTTCAGCTCAGCCTCTTAGAAGCTGTGTAACTTTGGGCTATCGCTTCTGGGACTCAGTTTCATCATCTGTAAATTAGGTGCCACATTGTGAATGTTAGTTGAGGACTGTCATATCATCTAGGGTAAAGTTACAGGGACAAGTGCAGCTAGGGTTGAGGAAACAGAAATGAGGAAATTAATGTACCAGGGTTTTTCCCATTTTCACTCCCTGACTGGACAGTCATTGCCCACACTGACTTTCCCCTGCCTTTTGTATCAACTGATGCAATCTTTCCAGTTATTCAAGCGCTCACAAAAAGGAAAGCCCAGCCAACTTGGTTTTTTTCTGGTAGAGCATTTTTCTTAAGAGAAAAATGACATGCAACATATCCACATCTGCTATTTAATCCAAAAATAAATTTCTGAAGGGTCATAGGATGAGTTATTTTTCAGGGTACCAGAAATTTGGCCTGACCCTCATACCTTCCACATCCTATCTTATACAAAACAGTAATTTAATTGTGTTTCTGATGACTCTTAAGACCATTAAAAACAACTACAACAACAACAACAAAAAACCCAAATAAACGTGATACAGCCTTAACCACAAAAATACTGTGATATGGACAGTATTTTGTTAAGAATATACTTTGAGGGTCCTCCCTGGTGGTGAATAGGGTTAAGCACCACACTATGAAGCTATCCTCAGCAACTGAAGCACAATTTCAATCCCTGGCCGGGGAGGGGACCCACATGGCTCAGCAGACCTTTTCTGCCTCGCCTGCTGCTCCCATCAGCAGTGTATTTCAGTCAGTCTGCCTGTTTTGTTCCCCACTCTGTCTCTGGTGAACCTTCTCACCCCCACATCTGTGGCCTGTACCCCAGTTCTTGTATGCATAAATAAATCTTAAAAAAATAAAATAAAACATTTTTTAAAAAAAGAATATAGTTTGAGATCCCAATCTTCTAAAACACAGCCAGTTCTATTTTCAAACTTTCAGTTACCTTATTCAAGCTTACTTTATTAATTTATTTGCAGAAGGGCTATCTCTGCGTATAAAATGAATTACCAGAGTTGAGAGCAATTTGTTAAATTTTGTAAACATACACCATTCTTCATATATTTAAAATTACTCTCCTCACAGATTTGCCTGGAAAATTCCACTCACATACCCAATCTTTACCCACTCATTTATTCACTTAAAGATGTATCTAAGCTGTTCTATTAAATAGTCAATCACATAAAAATGTTTTTAGGTAAGGAAAAGCTTAGAGAGAGAAGGTCCTTGGGGAGGAAAAAAAAATCCAGAAAAAAACAAAATAATGACTGCTCACTGCCTCTCTACCCCCATACCCTTCCAACGTGAACCCCAAGATCAGGAGCATTAGCAATGCCCACGGAGGTGGAAGAACGTTGCTGCCTCGCTAACTAGGACCACCATCTGGATCTGTCTAAGGATGGATCTGGTGGCTTGTTGCCCCAACTGTATGTGGGCACCTCTGGGGATGGGTGCCCTGGGGAGCCCTAGCGTCAGGACAGCGCAGTGAGTGGAACCCATTTCCTGGACTCTCAGAGAAGGTATGGGGCAAGAGTTGTCCCCACACCCCGCCCTACAGGAGTGGGTGTACGGGTCTTAGCGGCTTGGCACCAGATGGGGCTCATCACAGGGCCGCGGGACCAGGAGGCCGAGGGCTGAGACCAGCGTCTCTCGACTGGCCCGATGCCTCCCCCACGGGACACACTGGCCGTCGCCTCAGGGCGTACCCCGGGAGTCGTGCCTGTCCATCTCCCTCGAGGATCCGAAGTTCCAGACGAAGCCCAGAACTGCCTCCTGCGGGCTCCTGGTACCACGACCTCAGCCCCCGGACCCTCCGGCGCCCGCCGCTGCTCACCTGCCCGCAGCTCCAGACACCGGATACCCGACACCGGACACGGCCAGGCCCGCACCTGAGCCACCCAGAGGCGCAGAGGGGCCCCGACAGGGGCGAACACTTTGGAGCCCAGGCCTGCGCCTCCCTTCCTCCTGGAAAAGCGTCCCGCCTTCCCCCGTCCCAACTTTCTTACCTCACCCGGCGCCTACCTCTGCACCTGGGCTGCGCAGAGCGCCCCGAGCGCCGGCCACGTCCCGCGGGCCGCCAGGGAAGAGAGGCAGGGGCCGGCGAGGCGCCCGCGAGTGGCTCAGGCTGGCTGGACAGACACGGCCGAGCTGTGGGCCAGCAGCGCTCTCAGCCCAGGCCCGCCCGCGCCGCCCCACCCGCGGCCCAAATGCCGGGTGACTGACTGGGTGTGCGCCCCACCCGGGCGACTGGAGCAGCTCCAACCGCGTCCGGGCCAGGCGGGGAGGCTGCCACCCAGGCGGGCTGCCCCTGCGCTGCCTGCCGCAGCGGCGGAGGTCCTGGGGCCAGGCCGCCGCCCACCACCAGCAATCTGGGAGGTTTCCCGCCATCTCCTGCGGAACTTACAAATATTAGGGGTTCGGCCCCTTTCTGCTCTGGAGCGCAGGTTTTCTTGCAAGGTGTAGCCTGCGGAGGCAGCCGGGCCCTTCTCAGTTACACTGTACTGGGTCCCACAGGTTGAGTGTGCTCACCTCTGGGTTTTGCTTCTGTGTCGCTATAGCGTACTCCCCCGCCCCTGCCTCTTTTGTTGACTTAAGTAAGTCACCAAACGCCTCACACACTTGTCTGGAAAGTGTGCCTTTGGCGGATAGGATCAAGGAGGAGAAAGGCTGGAAATATGGAAACTGAAAACGACGGAGATAGTGAAAGAAAGTGAAAGAAATCTGGAGGAAAGGAAAGAAAGTAAAGGAATCTTGTGAATTTCGGCAAGAACAGGTTGGGGTGGTGCGTGTGGGGAGGAGCTGACTGAGGACAGAAAAAACAAACAGCTTAGAGGAAAGTTCAGCAGAAGCAGAGTGGAAAGCTTGGAGGGCATTTTCCACTGTGAGGAACTTCCAGAATGTGGAGGAAGCAGTCTGCATAGGTGACCCACTAAGCTGCAGGTGTTGTGGAAACATAAAAGGTAGTCTCCAGACAAACTGCTTGATGCATTCAGAAGCCTGACTAGCCCTTTAAAGGTGAAGCTTTCTCATTCCTGGCCTCTCCAGCAGGAAGAAGAGATTCAGACTTAGAAGAGTCCTGGAGACCTAATTATTTAGGAACCAGTCTGGGGATCCTCTCAGGAGAGAATTTCTGGTTTAGGCTAAGTTCCTACTGCTTATTAAATAAATGTCCTGTGGAGTGTCATTTGCCTCTGGTAAACTGCTGTGGTCAATGCAAAATGAATCCTAACAGCATAGATAGAACAATGGAAGGCAGTTCATCAGACAGGAAAAATTCCCTAGGACAACAGCCAGGTACCTTCCCCACACTCACCTGCTTTCTATATCTGACAAATCTCAGCACTCCCGCTTTGCTATTAAGCTCTCTGCCCCTCAGTTTCCCGGTATGGTTACTAGCCGGGCCTACCTCATTATTGTGAGGGTTAAATGAATCCGTGCCTATGAGGTGTTTAGAACAGTTCCTTGTTGTGCTAAGTGCTCAAACACACCATTGCACATTATTTCACAGCACACACTATCATTTCAGGTTACTGCCTCATGTGGCCCTCAGGTACCTAGACTCTGCTAGCCTCAGGGATTCCCCCTACAATATGTTACTTCTGAGATTGTAACAGGGTCATCCCCATATAAGAAAAAAGTTCCAAAATCCCAGTTCTGCCCTAAGTAGGTGGGGGGTGTGGGGTGTGGAGAGACTGCAAACAGGAGGACAGAAGAAAAGAAAAAAAAAGCAAAATAAAAAGCAGCAAGGAGACCTGGAGGAAGCATGTAAAGCAAAGCAACATATAAAAAAACTGTGCTTGCTTTTTAGCCTTAAACTGGTTAAAACAAATGTAAATAAGAAACCTGTAAAAAAGTTAACAATGGCAGCTTTCATCTTAATTTTAATTTTGCTCTTTTCCTCCCAAATTTATCTAACTCTTTCTAACCCTTTTCTATAAATCTCTACTAAAAAAAATCCTTTAAACACGTGGCAGGCTTTTAAGGCTTACTTTAAACCAATCCTATTTAGCTAAACTTTTACCCTCAAAAAAATAAGTAACTTTAAATGCTTAACTTAATAACTATATTTTTATCCTTTCTATATTATACCCTAATTATATTAAAATTCCTTTCCATTAAAAATTTTATATATTTATCTTAATGCAACAAATAACAAAACCCATTCAGAGAGGGCAAATTTAAAAATTCTAAAGTGCTCCTCTCCCTGCCCTGTAACAAGATGACGTTATAAAAGACCTTGTCGCTTATCTTGGCCTCTCCATCTACGCCCCCAAGTCCCCCTCCCTGTGTGTGTGTGTGTGTGGCTGTGTTTATCTGGGACTATTCATTCTGAGGGAACAAACTGCTGTGTCCTGAACAGCTCTGTGGAATGCCCAGTATGGAGAGGAGCTGAGGACTCCAGTCTAAGTCCCAGAATGGGTTTGGGAAAAGATCCTCTGATGTCAGTCAAAGCTTGAGAGGTCCACAGCAATGGCCTGGAGCTTCAATGAATGCAAATTCATGAGACTACTCAGTTAAGCCACACTCAAATTCTTCACCTGCCTTGTTGAGCTAGTAAATTTGTGTTTGTCTTAGCCTCTAAGTTTGGGGTAACTTATGACCTAGCAACAGATAACTAATGTAACTCCTCACTGTCTTTTTCTAAGCCATTTTTAGCTAGTCCTCTTGTACAGGAAATCCCATGTACCAGAAAGCTTATATAAACATAAAACCTCACCTCAGACTTAAGAAAGAGTATCTGCAAGGCCCTGACATCTGCATTTTTAACAAGCACTTCTAATGATCAAGTTAAAGATGGGGCTACAGGTCATGCTTTCAGAAACTCTGCAGCAGCCTCTTCAGGTCAGACATTTGTGAATGCACTTGTCAAATCCATCTTTTTATATATTAACTCTGATCTTTTATTTGGTTGCTAAATAATCTCTGATGCCCACCCCTCCTTATCCAAAGTAAGACCTTCAAGGACCAGGACAATCTAACACTAATCTCCCTCAGCCATATCATTTTCCTAAATACAAACCCTGCATTCAGAAAATCTGGCATGTTTGAGGCCCTAAACCTACACAGGCCTGGCAGCTCACAGTGTGGCCTTTGTCTCAAAGGTCTTGCCCCACAACTTGGCTTATAAAAATCCTGCCTCCTTCTGTCAAGCTTTAGGAAACCTTTCCTGCTGTTCAGCAGGAAACAGTCCCTGCTTCTTCCTGGTGTATAGCTTTTGATCACAAGTTAGGGTTTAACATGTCTGAGAACCACTTAATAAACCATTTAATGAACCCAAGAGTGTGGGGGCAGGGTGAGGAGGAGGGCAGTGAGTAGACAGTGGGCCCTGCTACTGTCTTTAAGGCAGCACTCCCTGTGCAGGGTGTACATTTTAGGTTTCTTTAAACCTGAAAATGTCTTAATAGCAAGAACTAGTCCTCTGCAAGTTTGATCCTTCCTGACACGCAGGCACCCAATATATACTCAGTGCATGTAAACTGAATGGATATTATCAGTCCAAATGAACATAGTACAAGCCGTGCAATCATTCACTCAATGTGGAGCCAAATATCTCCTTCCTTTTCTCTCATCTCCTTTTCATCCTTCACATCACATGCTTCTTCCCTGTGTTTGTAAACATCTTCCTTCTTTACCTCCTCTTATTTCTGTAGTTCTCTCTCCTGCTTCTTCACTTGGCTCTCATCTCTTCCACCACTTACCCTTTTTGCTCCCTTTCCCATCTCCCATATTCCCTCTTTCATTTGGCAGAATCTGGAACAGAAAATATACATTTCCCCCCTTAATTTCAAATACAGACAATCAGCATTTCACATTGCTCTAAAAAAAAATTCCAAGTGGCTCTGTTACTTTCTTATGGGGCTCTCTTTTACTTTTCCCTCATTTTGGGCCAGTGCTCTCAGTAGAGAACTTTTCCCTGCTCCACAATATCAGGTGTGTTATGGGAAATTTGGTGCCCTTACATGAGACACTCCTGATAGAAGGTGAGGACTGGGTGACCAGACTCGGCAGGGACAGGTGTGGCTATCTACCTAGCTGTCTACAGGTGGGTCAGAGAGCTGCATGGTTAGCATCACCAACAGAGCCCCTGCCAATCGCTGGGCTGTGTTCCAAGAGAAAGGCTAAATGTCTGTTTACGTTGGGGGAATAGTATGTCCTGAATGAACTCCATCCACTGATGTTTTATGCACTCCACCTCACCTCCACACCAAATACTAGGCAATAAGGATTACAACTCCCATCATGGCATGGATCTAGCATGACTCTTGACTTCTTGAAGGAAGATTGCTGAGAACGAGAGTTAAACAGTCAAGCTCCTTATAAAACAGACCACATGTGGGCCTGTGGGGGCTTAGTTTCTCCTGCCTTCAGCATGCACCCAAGCCCCAGCACAGATCGAATTACTGGTGAAACCAGTCTCTCCTTCTGTGCTCCCCCTCTTCTCATTTCCCTTGTAAATAAACCTTTTATTAAACTTTTCCTGTGTGTCTGCCCTTGAGCCTTGACTTGAATTTTTCAGTGTATGGGTGAGGACTCACATCTAGGCCATCTCATTTCCCTTAGGGTTGCCCTGTAACATTGTATACTAATTTTTTAATTTGTTATTAATTTGTAGTAATAAGCACCCGAAAAACCCCAAATAGCCTACATTTTAATAGACATGTTTCCTGGTGGAGGAATCCAGGTATTCCTTTTAGAATGTTCCTTAAGAAACCTGCTGTCCAGGTGGGTAGGGGAGGGGGAGGGTTGAGGGAAGATGGGAACACGAGGGACTGAGGTGATGGTGCACTGGTGAGATGGTGATGGGAAATACATGGGGATTACAATTAATGGCAAGTATATGTAAATTTTAAAATATTTTAATAATAAAAAAAAAAAGAAACCTGCTGTCCAGAGCTGGCATGTACAGTCACGTCATGGACTTTACAAATGTGGGGTATATTCAGTCAGCACCCCCAAACAATGAAACAAGACAATCCTACTGCTGCCAGAAGAAGAAAGAACCACTTCTCACTTTTCATAAGTAAAGGTGAGTATGTATTTAAGTTCTATCGAGTATGGAAGTTATCTTCAGATTTTTTTCTTTATAAAAGGAAATAATATAAACACCAATATTTATCCTGTCATATTTTATCTTCAGCTTCAGAAACCACACTTTTTAAAAATTTTTTATTCTATTTTTTCCTTTTAATTTATATATATTTGACATTAATTGTAATCCCCATGTATTCCCCATCACCATCTCACCAGTGCACCATCACCTCAGTCCCTCGTGCTCCCATCTTCCCTCAACTCTCCCCCTCCC
>JAGFMF010011796.1:7259625-7281050 GCA_019455555.1 Galemys pyrenaicus
TTTGGTTTCTGTGTCTTTATTGCTGTTATTGTTATTATTATTATTGTTCTTATTCCTTTCCTTGATCCTCCTTTGGTTCCCTTATATTCCTCCTAGGGGTGAGACCATCTAGTATTTTTCTTTTGCCTTCTGACTTACTTCGCTGAGCATAATCCCTTCCAGTTCCATCCATGTTCCTATGAATGCGTCTAGTTTTTTTTTTGATTGCTGAATAGTACCCAATCACTTTTTTTAATTTTTGAAGAAGTTTTACATTTGCCCCATAAGGAATGTGAAGTAGTTATGAAAGAAAAAGACAAAATATTTAAACTTCATTAAAAATGGATCAGATCTCAGTCAGTTCATCCATCATAAAAAAAAATGTATTGAAAGTCAACTTAGGGTCCTCCCTGGTGGCGCAGTGGGTTAAGCGACACACTATGAGGCAGACCGCAGCCACTGCAGCACGAGTTCGATCCCTGCTGCCGGCTGGGGAGGTGACCCACATAGCGCAGCAGACCTCTCCTGCCTGGCCTGCTGCTCCCCTCAGCAGTGTGTTTCAGTAGATCTGCCTGTTCTGCCCCCTGCTCTGTCTGGTGGGTTCTCTCACCTCCCCGCACCTCTGGCCTGTACCCCAGCTCTTATATGCATTAATAAATAAATCTTTAAAAAAAAAAAAAAGAAAGTCAACTTATATTTTCAGTTTTCTGCCAGGAGTTAGTGATTTTAAATTATTTTCATTCCCTTATGAATGACTCTATGTGGGCTTTTATTTCTTTCTCATCTTCATAAGTATCAAAATTAATGATTGGTCATTTACACTCATTTTTGAATTAGAGTGCTTTAATTTTGATGTTTTCCCTTGAGTGAACTTTATAGAATTGTTTCCTCAAAATCCATGGTCTGGGTTACTTGGGTTTCTATAATGCAGTGATAAGAACTTTGTGGATGGAATTGAACATCTGCCACTCCAGGTGATGTTGGACATCTCCAAATAGCCTGTAGTAACTACTCCTTTTCTAAAGGTCAAAGCTCTGAGAAAGGAGGCAAACAAAACAAGTGCTTCTTAGTATTCTGACACTCTTGGGTCTTTCAGGCAGCTTTGAGTAGATCCCCTAATACAAAGCTAAAGTCCCATCTCTTTCTTGGTCCAGTTTCACACTTATATTTTGATTTCTCTAATTCTCTTGTATGTGCAAATTTTGCGCAGTTTTATAAGAATTACTGCCAATGAGCACAGAAGAAGTTCTCAAGCACATATTAAAATAATCTGTGGATTTCCATGTTTGTGCTTTGTCCCCTCCCTCCAGGGGTTCTTATTGATTGTTGTGGGATGAAACATAGACGTGGATATTTTTAATAACTCCTCAGGCGATCTAGTGTGTGATCAAAGCTGAGAACCACTAAAATAATATGGCAAAAATTTAATTGGTTATAAGAGATTTTGAAGGGGTAGGAATGGAAGCTCCTTGACTTGACTAAGATACCCATGAAGTTAGCTGTTTATCTTCTTGTTTCTCATCTTTAAGTATTTTGATGTCCCACAAGCTTTTCCCAACCTGGAGGCTCCACAACAGCCTCTTATTTAACAGCATGAGAATTAAATACAATGTATGAAGCAGCAGCATCTGGCTCATTACTGCTGCCCAATGGATCTCAAGTTCTGCTTCTCTCTTTCTTTTCACTGCTTCCTGGTTGTGAAACAGATGTTCACTCTGGCCTTCTAGTTCAGGATCGCACTTTCCTCTCTGGCCCCAAGGCTGCCCACCACACCCTGTGGCTCCGTCTTCTCAGTCACTTCCTTATCTTTCCTGGAAGTAGTTCTGTTTCTCTGTAGAAGCCCCACCCTCCTCTCAGGGCCATTTTCCTCAGTCCTATGCCATTTGTCTGAAGACCTTGCTGTAACTGGAAGTTGAAGTTCATTCTACCCTTGGGTAAAGTAAGCTCTTTAGCTCTTCATCTAAGTGTGTGTTTGAATTAGAGTCAGATAATGGCCTCAGTGGTGAATGCCATTGTTTAAATTTGAGACAGACTTGGTTTGAACTGGTACATTAGTATTTTAATGACAAGGAAATTTGTACAGCATCCAGAATAGTGGAAAGTTATGGTCAATAAGTGATGGATCATGCTATGCAAACAGAAAAACATGAAAAAGTGAAGATTCCCTCTGGAAAAAGGCATCTATGTCCATCTAGTTGACCACACTTGCCAACCCTCATTGGGAATGATTTGCTACATCTTTACAAGTCTTCATTAAAAGGCAATAAATCAGACCAGGCTTGGGAGTAAAAGGAATCTGGATATTATCTGGACTTCATTTTATAGCTGTAAAAATAAAAAAAAAATAAAAATGGGGCAGAGGAAGGTCAACTATCACATAACTAGTTAATGGCATGTCCACAATTAAAACAGAGTTTCTGACACATGATCCTGACAGAATTATTATGTTCCTTTAAATCAACTAGTCCATTTACCTTACTGAATTTAGGAGTCAGAGAGGAGAGAACCGTTACCTGTGTTTCTCTCCTAAGTAAACACACCTCTGTCTCTTAAGGAGCAGGCTGAAGAGCCTGCAGGTCTGCAGCAGTGTGAGGCCTGCTCTGGGATGTGCAGCACCCCCCCCCCCCCGACCCCAGTCTCTTTTTGGAGCACTGGGGTTCCAATGGGGATTTCAGGCCACACCTCAAACTTTCAAGTCCTTTTCAGGCCCACATGCAAAGCTGAGACTATTAACTTCTCAGGTTTAAAGAGCAGGTGTTGATAGAAAAGTCAGCTAATTCCAAGTGTCTCTTTGGGTCAAATGAAGATTTTGAACCTAACCTAAATGCTTAAGACCAAAGCAAGAAACATAAGGAAGAGGGAGAAATGAGAAGGAACAGAGGAATGAAAACCAGCGAAGTAACAAAAACGGAGGCAATTTTTAAAATTGAATACATAATTCAGTTGATTTTTTTAAAATGAACTTGACTTCCCTTGGTACCTTCCCAGAGTGTTTTAAATCATCACTCCTTGCTTGCAAGAAGTGGTTCACATGAGAGGCAGGAGGAGAATAAATTTAACATAAATGTTTTGAGAGTCTCTAATGGAGAAAAGGAATTCCCAGTCAACACGGAACTTAAAAACATGAATTTTACTGTAAGTTTTATGACACGGTAAGTTGCCTTGTAAATTTTTTATTTATTTTTATATTTATTTTAAAGATGTATTTATTTATGCATACAAGCATTGGGGTACAGGCCAGAGGTGTGGGGGCGGGGTGAGAGGATTCACCACAGAGAGTGGGGAGCAGAACAGGCAGATCAACTGAAGTACACTGCTGAGGGGAGCAGCGGGCACAGCAGGAGAGGTCTGCCGCGCCATGTGGGTCCCCTCCCTGGCCAGCAGCAGGGATCGAACCCGTGCTGCAGTGACTGTGGTTTGCTTCATAGTGCGTTGCTTAACCCACTGCGCCACCAGGGAAGCCCATGCCTTGTAAATTGACTGAAGAAAATATTTAAGTACATACCCCAAAGCAAAAGACTCAAATCTTACTATTTTTAAAAATAACATTTCCTAGTTAGGCTCTGAGGAAATAATGTTTGTCATTAAAGAGAAGACATGTAGGGGTCAATGGAAATAGTGTCTAGGCCTCTCAGTGTTCTATAAATGATCGTGACTCTATAAATCGCTATAGATTAACTTTGTGAGGGAGCTTAAGAGTAGGAAATTTTGGATGGAGGTGTCACAAGATCAGAAATTCTAGGAGGGGGTAGAAATGATTAACAAATCAACCTATTCACATCTAGAAGTAATTATTTTAACACTAGGTAACAATTCCACAAAGGAATGAGCCCCTCCCTAAAAGAAGACTGTATCAGTACAATTTCTGCGGTGGCGAGAGGCAGCTCTCCTGCCCACCTATGATCATGCAGGAGTCTCTCTTTTTCTCCTTTTCCTAATAAACCTGTTGTAGGGTAAGTGGAAGTTATCAAGTTTTTCTGCCCTCCTGCCTGTAGCATAAATGGAAAAGTGATCAGGCTTCTCCGCCCTCCCGCCATTGGTGTCCACCATGGGCACCCGCGGTCCTGCACGCGTGCCTGAGTGGGCATGTGCTAGTGGGCGCACATGGGCTGAGACACGCGGTGTGTAAGGAAGGCATCATGAGGATGCCAGCAGAGGAGAAGGAGAGAGCAGAGAGAATAAAGAAAGAAAAGCAGCAGCAGCTGCCACCGCAGCCCAGAGAGTGAAGATTTGCGGGGGGCTAGGAGGCCTGCAAGCCTCCTGCTTGCACCCCTGCCTGGAAAGTACCTAATCGCCTCTGATATAATGATGAACTAAAGTCTGAAAAAGCCACTGAGGGCTCCAGGCCTCCTCCTTGACCCGTCTGCTCAGAATCATTGAGAACCTGCTCTGGGCCTTCCTGCCACAAAAACTGGTGTAGTCGGCAGGATGATTCCATGCAAACAGGTGAGGAGCCCTCTAAAGACCTCAGGAGGGACTGAGAGGTGGCAGCCCATGAGCACGTGACAATGCTGGAGGTGCAATGGCAGCACAAGAGGTGATCAAAGTCCAGGAGAAAAAGACGCTCCAGGAGCACAGGAGGTGGACCGGTCCGGGAGCTGCGGGACAAGACCTCAAGTGGAGGAGACAGCCCATGAGGACCAGCCCACGACCCCTGAGGCAGCAGCCTCCTTGGAGAAGAGGACCACAATTCATCATTTGGAGCTCCCCCACTGCTGACGCAAGAAAAGACTGATGGACTCGGACTGACAATCCTGCCAGAAGGCTGGGAACTCTGGCAGGTTGATACTAACTAAGTTCATGGGACCCTGGGGGTGGATGGTATTATTTGTTGTTTTGCAACTATCCCAGACCGGGTAGGTTCATCACCGGTTCAAGCAGTCTCTTTGTCTTCACCACCATCATGCTATCTGTCACACTCCACCGCACCACTTTGGCTTCTTCTTCCACGCAGCTGCTGCCTCCGCCACACCACAAGGCGTCCCCATGACTCTAGCCTTATATACCTCATGCATTAGCCCACATGCACCCACTTGCGCATGCCCACCCAGGCATGCGTGCAGCACTGCAGGTGTCCATAATATACCAGTGGTGGGAGGGTGGAAAGACCTGATAGTTCTCTAACCCTACAATCTACCCCCTCAGGGTTTTCCACCATACAAAATGTTTCCCTGGGCAAATATGAATATTGCAGCCATGACAAAAGTAAATACAATAAAGCAATGCAACAAAATCAACAGAATACAAATGAGCACAAATACGCCTAGGCAGGGAACAAACCTAGGGGAAAAGACAAGATTATTAGCACGAGCAGATGATCCACCACATCTGCTGCAGAAGGCAATGATCATATGAGGAAGGAACCACTCACAGCATCTGCTGTCTCACGCCAAGAGCCGTCAGGCTTCCTGGCCTTCTCTGGCTGTGGGCTCAGCCGCAAGCCACACACCACGTTCACCCCCAGGATGTGCTCACTTTTGGGATTGCAATACTCTTTGGGGGTAATCGCCCAATCCCCAGGGTACTCTCTGCTGTCACTCCAACACTCGGCTTCGACAGCCACCAATGTGACACGCAGCCCCTGCACTCAGGCCAGCCCTGTGCACGCGCACATGGGTCGGGGATCCGTGGATACAAGCTCCACATGCGGCCTCTCTTGGGTCCCCTTCTTCGGCTGTGGGCTCCACCACAAGCCACGTTCCTGTCCTGTCCCCCAAGGACGGTTCCTCAGCTCCTCACCCTCATTCTACACCAAAGAGGGTATCACCCACAGATGACTTTAAGAAACTCACCGGCCTTCTTTAACAAACAGGCTTCTTACCAGCCATTCTGGGTTTCCCCAACTTAGTGCCAGCTTTTGTCTTCTCTAGGCTTTTTCAGGCTGCTTTTGGCCATCAAGGTCACTGGCCATGCCTCTATTTCATCTCCTGGGGTGTGCAAGCAATCATCCACCCCCAGGGCCCCATAAACATAACCTGCCAAAGTTCCCAGCCTTCTGGCAGGATTGTCAATCCAAGTCCATTAGTCCTTTCCTTGCATCAGCACTGGGCGAGCTCTGAATTGTGGTCCTCTTTCAGTCTGCTGCCTCAGGGATCGTGAGCTGGTCCTCATGGGCGTCTTCTCCTCCACTTGAGGTCTTGTTTCACAGCTCCTGGACCTGTCTACCTCCTGCACTCCTGCAGCATCTTTGGCTCTTCCCGCAGCGTCCTGGTTCTCAGCCACCTCCTGTGCTGCCATTTCTCTGACAATGTTACATGTTCGTGGCCTGCCACCTCTCAGTCCCTCCTGAGGTCTTCTTAGGGCTCTGCACCCGTCTGCATCGAACCATCCTGCCGACTACGCCATTTGTCTTTCAACCATCCCAGACCGGGTAGGTTCATCACCAGTTCAAGCAGTCTCCTTGTCTTTGCCACCATCATGCTATCCATCTGTAGGGTTAGATAAATCAGGTCTTTCCACCCTCCCACCACTGTGATGATGGACACCTGCGGTGCTGCGAGCATCCCAGGGTGGGCATGCGCAAGTGGGCACACCTGAGTTGGACACGGGTTTAAATGGGCGGCATCATGAGGACACCAGAACCGACAGGACCGACAGGACTGACCAACAACGAGAGCACCAATGAGCAGCAGTGAGAGTAGCGGGAGAATAGAAGAGCAGCGAAGCAGCCGAGAGGGTGAGATGCGCTGGGGGCTGGGAGGCCTGCTACCCTCCCAGCCCCCCGGCACCCCTGCCTGCCATGTACCTGGCCACCTCTACTAAATAAAGCATGAAAACCAGTGAGGGCTCCAAGACTCTCCTTCCTTGACCCGTCTGCCCAGAACCATCCTGAACCTGCCCAGAGTGCCACCCTTTCCTGCCGCTACACCATCACACTCCACCGCACCACTTTGGCTTCTTCTTCCACGCAGCCGCCACCTCCACCACACCACAAGGCGTCCCCATGACGCTAGCCTTGTGTACCTCGTGCATTAGCCCACGTGCATCCACTTGCTCATGCCCACTCAGGCATGCGTGCAGCACCGCAGGTGTCCATCATATACCAGTGGTGAGAGGGTGGAAAGACCTGAGAGTTCTCTGACCCTACATTGTAAACCCCAGGAGATAAGAATCAAGGGGTGCCAGTGGGCCTTGATGGCTAAAAGCAGCCTATGCACTGCTTGGCAATCCCAGGCCACAGCCCAGAGAGGCAGTGGCCAGAGTAGAGGAAGGAGCAGGCATGAGAAGAGCCCAAGATTGGCTGAGGGAGGAAGACTTTGCCAAGTTCTCTGCAGCCAGGCAGAGGAGAGGTATCAAAGAAGCCAGCTTAGTGAAAGCAAAAGCTGGTGCTGAGATTGGGAAGTCCTGGTAAGCAGCCTAAGTCTGTGAAAGAAGGCCAGTGAGTCTCTTAAAATCACCTGTAGGTGATGCCCTGTCGTTGAGTGAGGGTGAGGAGCTGAGGAACCGTCCTTGGGAGATGGATAGGGAATGTGGCTTGTGGTGGAGCCCACAGCCGAAGAAGGGGACCCAAGAGAGGCCGCATGTGGAGCTTGTATCCACGGATCCCCGACCCGTGTGCACGTGCACAGGGCTGGCCTGAGTGCAGGGGCTGCATGTCACATTGGTGGCTGTCGAAGCCGAGTGTTGGAGTGACAGCAGAGAGTACCCTGGGGATTGGGCGATTACCCCCAAAGAGTATTGCAATCCCAAAAGTGAGCACATCCTGGGGGTGAACGTGGTGTGTGGCTCGTGGCTGAGCCCACAGCCAGAGAAGGCCAGGAAGCCTGACGGCTCCTAGCGTGTGACGGCAGATGCCGTGAGTGGTTCCCGCCTTGCGTGATCAGTGCCTTCGGCAGCAGATGTGGTGGATCATCTGCTGGTGCCAGCAAGCTTGTCTTTTCCCCTAGGTTGGTGCCCTGCCTGGATTTATTTGTATTCTGTTGCTTTGTTGTGTTGTTTACTGTTGTGGGTCATGGCTACAATGTTCATATTTGCCCAGGGAAACTTATGTATGTTTTGTATGGTAGAAAACCCTGAGGGGGTGGATTGTAGGGTTAGTGAAAAGTTATCAGGCTTTTCCACCTTCCCACCATTGGTGTCTATGATGGACACCTGTGCCTTGCATGTGTGCCTGGTGGTGGGCACCTCAAGTAGGGTGTGGGTATGTGCAAGTGGGTGCACCTGGGCTGAGACACAGTGTATAAGGGTGGCATCATGAGGATGAAAGAGAGTATAAGCAACAGAGAAGAAAGAGAAGAGAGCAGAGGCTAGAGAGCCCAGAGAGCCCAGAATGTGAAGGTGTGCCAGGGGCTAGGAGGCCTGCCAGCCTCCTGGCCCCCCGGCACCCCTGCCTGCTGCATACCTGGTCGCCACTGATATAATGAAGCAATAAAAGCCTAAAAAAGCCACCAAGGGCTTCAGGACTCCTTGAACCATCTGCCAGAATGACTGAGAACCTGCTCCATGCCTTGCTGGAACTACAGCATAAGCCTTCAATTGAAAAGACCTTTGATAGAATTAGTGTGCATTAGAGAATTAGTGTGCAATAGGGAGGAGAGAAGAGAAAGAACATACTTAAAATAGTTTTCTGATGAAACACCCAATTACCTGTCTCCTCTATTTGGCTGGGTAAATACCCAGTCAAATAGAATTGGCCCCAAATGGAACCACTGAGGCCCTAATGTTTGCCACATCTTGCTATTTAGAGTAGGCAGGTTTTGGGGTCCTGGGATGCCCCTCATTCTGTCCACTAATATTTGGGTTACCTGTGAGAAAAGTTTTGGCAGCATTCCCCTTACAGCAGCACAAAGCCGCTTTATCTAGGAGACAGGATGTTTGCACAGACACAGGCAGGTAAAATTTACATTTCAAAAGGACAGGTTTATTTGGAAACCTCTTAGCTTTTGGTGGGGATAAAAGGGGCAGAAGAGACCAGGTGAGTCTGAAAGGAAAGGAGCAAAATCAAAATGCAAGTTGAGATGTAGGCTGCCATTTTCAGCCTCCCTACAGGTCTCTCACCCACACTCTTCTAAGTTTCTGTCCATGTCCTCAAGTCCCTGTTACAGGATCAAAGCCCAGAAGCAAGTACAGCTTCTTCTTCACATGTCTCTGCTCCAAGTGCCCCTCTCCAAGGCGTCTCCTTTAATTTCTTTTCCTCCTGGTTGCTCAGCTCCACCTTTCCTTGGGTGGGGCTGGGAACTGGAACCTCCACTTTCTATGGCTATCCCATTGCTACACCAGGACCCCTTGCCTGAACCCAACACCTCTCCAAAATGACTCACTTGGCTGAGCACTTTCAAGCTATTCAACCCTCACAAGTTTGACAAGGTAGAGTTTTTGGTCTTGTCCCAAATGAGGACAGACGTTTGGGTCCATGGTATTTTAATAGTTAGCCTAGATGACATGGTTTCTAGGTGTGGGTGGTCCCTGGGCTGGGATTCCAAACTTCTAGCATCTGTCCAAGGCTCCTTTCCCTACTGCCTCTGGAAATATACCGTTTTCCTCAGCCTACATTCATAGAAAGGTTGGAACTTAGTTTCTTTATGTTCGTTCCCCCAGAATCTAGATTAGCATATGATATACACTTGGTACTTAATACATATGTGTCGAAGAAATGAACAAATTTGTGCTCACCCAGAGAAAATCAGTGACTCCTTAAGTATTCTGCATAAATTCACTTTTGGAAATTAAGATCAATTAACATTGTAGCCTAAGAAATTATCAATGTATTTTGTAGAATTATCTTAACCCCAGGGAATGACTGGTGTAGCTTGAATGCTCTGAGATGAGATGCTGTTCTTATAAAAGGAGAGGCTATCTCATGGGGATCATGTTATTCTCCTGCCACAAAGTAAAATGCCTCCATTTTTATTTTCCCTTGAAGTTGTATTATTTTTCAAACTATCATTCATATATGCTATGATCTCTCCATGCTGGGCATGTCAAGCATTTGAGTAACTTTCGTTTTGAAACACAGTGTTTTAGAACTCTGACCCAGAACAATTACTATTTACAGTATTGGTCTTGCAATTTTCATAATGTACTGTTTTGAATTTTTATTCAGTAGTTTTATTGTTCTTGGCTCTCCAACCAAATTAGAAATTCCTCCAGATCAAGTTTTGTGTATTTTGTTGATATCCCTGTCATGATTCATGAAGGCCTAACTTTGCAAAGACAGACTTCTTACTATACAAATCAAGGCCACGAAGATAGCTCCCCTGGATGTAGCTCTCAGCAGGGTCTGAAAATGCTTGTACCTAAATATTTTTTAAAATTTCATCGTGGTCACAACTTAATCAGTATGGTAGCTGGCACGGAATGCTGTTTTACTAAACTCCTAGTGGTATTTCCGAAGCATTATATATTTTTACAATAAAACTTTTTGGTAGGGCAGAAAGTGTAGACAGAATTAAGGAACTGCTTTTGAGGTGTCTGAGTTGAGAAGCTACACGTGAGACTCCTCTTCCTTCTCTGCCTGCTTTCCTTTCTCTTCCAAGGCAAACAAAGCTTAAAACCTACTAGTTCCCACTGCTGCAATGAAAGGGAAATGAATTGTTGTTTTTACTTGTTTGTCTATCATGTACCTGCCTGCTATTGCTGGCACAGGAAGGTGGGCGGAGAGAGGTGTAAGGAAAAAAACTAGGCTCCGATAGCAGTGAGCAATATATCTAAAAGGGAGAAAAGTCATGAGTGAAAACAAATTTTTTTAAAAAGATTTTTTATTTATGCATACAAGAACTGGGATACAAGCCAGAGGCGCAGGAGGTGAGAGGATTCACCAGAGACAGAGTGGGGAGCAGAAGAGACAGATCTACTGAAATACACAGCTGAGGGGAGCAACGGGATAGGCAGGCAGGAGAGGTCTGCCTCGCCATGTGGGTCCCCTCCCTGGCCGGAGATTGAATTTGCGCTGCTGTGTAGCGAATGCTTCTTAGTGCAGCACTCAACCTGCTCCACCACCAGGGAGGACCTGAAGACAAATTTTAATAAAAATAAAGTATAAATACCACTAAGACCAGAGACAAAGCTGTGGACTTTATTACATGGCGCCACATCATATGTGTGTAAACTCCATGGCTATCATACACACTTATCTTACATTTCCCCTTCTTCCAAGAGGTTACTGGTGAGGGCAGGTTGGAAATTCATGAATCAGTTACAGAGGCCTCTTGTCAGAAAGACTAGACACAATATGATTTTAAGGCTGTAGAATTTTAGGAACTTTATAATTAGAAATTTTTAGTCTTCTGGTTTAAACTTTCTAGTTTGTATTGTTTGTCTTTTGCTGCATAGCAAACACCCCAAACTTTTTTAAAGATTATTTATGCATGTAACAACTGGGGTATAGGCCAGAGGTGTGGGGGTGAGAGATTCACCAGAGACAGAGTGGGTTGCAGAATAAGCAGACCAACTGAAATACACTGCTGAGGGGAGCAGCGGACGAGGCAGGAGAGGTCTGCTGTGCCATGTGAGTCTATGAAAATAGAAACAGGGTGCTGTGCCATGTGGGTCCCCTCCCTGGCTGGGGCTCGAACTCCAACTCTTGCTGCTGCAGTGACTGCTGATTCATAGTGCGGTGTTTAATCCCTTGAACCACCTGGGAGGCCCAAACACCCAAAACTTAAAAGCAGGTTTAGAGGAAAAACACTATCCTGGATCACAGGGCTCTGTAGGTGGGCAGGATGGCGAATGTGATGGGCTAGCCTGGGCTCACGATTGGGAGTCAGGTAACTTGGGCTAGCCTGGACAGCTGAGCCTCCCGTGCGTCCTCCTCTCACTCCCAAGGAGCACAGACTGGTTTCCTCACGCAGCGCATTCCAGTTGGGCTGTCCCTGTGTGTGGCATCATATGTGCTAATGTCCCAGGGGCTGAGGCCACCAGGCCAAGGCTGAGTCAAAGTAGCAGGAATTGCAGGTTGCAGGGCCACTGGGAGGGTGATTCACTGGGAACCATTAGTGTAACAATCTGCCATAGTCCAGGACAGAACTCTCTAGAATGGCAACAGTATACCCAGGGAGTTATAGGATTATATAGGAGTATACTCCTGTGTCCTGGGATGGTTGACTTGTTTTTGCAGATATTTAATGTGGAGTATCTGGATAACTCATAAAGTAAAATAAACTGCTGTGGTGCTTCCTACAAGACCTCCCTCCCTTCCTCTTTTCTTCCCTCCCTGTCATCCCTCTTTCATGCCTTTCTGCTTCTATTTTCATAGAATCATTTGAATATTTGAACTGTTATTAGAATTAATCCCTCCAAGCCCTTCATTTGACAAGTGTAGAAACTGAGGACCAAGAGGAACGATGACTTGTCTGTTTTAGCTTAGGGGACATTAAAACTAGACTCAGGGGCCTCCCTGGTGGCATAGTGGGTTGAGCCCCCACTGGGAAGCATCCGTGGCAAAGGCAGAGAGTTTGATCCCTGCCCAGGGAGGGGACCCACATGGCGCAGCAGACCTCTCCTGTCTAGCCTGCTGCTCCCCTCTGCAGTGTACTTCAGCCCCTCTGCCTGTTCTGCTCCCCACTTTGTGTCTGGTGAATCCTCTCACCTCCCGTGACTCTGGCCTGTACCCCAGCTCTCGTATGCATAAATAAATAAATAAATAAATAAATAAATAAATAAATAAATAAATAAATAAATAAATCTTTAAAAAAATAAAAATGACTCAGATCTGTTTTGTGATCTTCGCACAAACTGCAATCTAGTGATCCTTGCACATGCTCCTCCCCCCCCATTCTCTGAGGCTTTGTGTCTCCAGTTTCACTTACTTTATACATTTGAAGATATTTTTGTCTTCTTACGTCATTTTATGTATTTCTAACTATTCCATTTGGTCTTTCCATTACTTTTCAATACTACGAATGATTCCTTATCACATCTTAATTTCTCATTAGTATTCTTTTTTTTTTTTGTCTTTTCCCTTTTATTGAGATATCAATGGTTTACAATGCTGTACATGATTTAGGGGAATAGATTCACACCTCTTCATATCTATGTTGCCAATGCTACATCACCACCAAACCACCATAAAATTTCATTAAAGACCATTGGACACTCCCCTGCTGTTCCCATCTCCACTCTCTCCCTCTAGTAGCCTCAATTTTGCCATCCTATTTCTAGGGTTTGTTTTGGTCTTGTTTTGTCTGTTCCAGAAACAGGTCAGAAGGAGAAAGAAGATATGGGATGATTTTGCTCAGGGAATATCAAAGATAATACAAAGGAACAGACAAAGCTAAATCATTAGTTTTATTTTCACCAAGTTTAACATGAGCGAGATAAACTAACAGAGATGTTAAAGAGGAAAGGCTGCAAAACAGGGCTTGTAACACCAGCCCTCACAGTCCCAAAACTGTATCCTCCTATATATTATTTTTGACTGACCTTGTTTTAGCTCCTCTTGTGACTTCTAGTTTCAACAACACTAATAATTTGTCTAATTTCTTGTATCTCCATACTGTTTTGTGCGTCTCCATCTTTGGTACATGACACCTCTTTTGTTCTTCCCTGTCTCCTTTCTAGGCAGGTCTCCACCTCTCCCCTCAAAGACACTGACTAACTCTCCCTCATCCTTTCAAACTTAGCTTAGACACCAGTTTCTCCACAAAGATTTTCCTGATATTTTTTCTCACTTGATATTTTATACCAAGTTATAATAGTTCTTTTGTCCTTTTGAGACTGTAACTTTCTTAAGGGGAAAATTTATCTCATTCCTTGTTGTAAGCTCAGAAGCTGGTGAAATGTCTGGCAGCAGGTAAGTACTGCATTAATGTCTGAATGATGAATGGGATAATGGGTTACCTTGCCAAACCCCAGGGTCAGGTTTTGGTCTCAAGCTACTAACCCTTTCATTGTCCACATCACCACCAGTGTATGTGGAAAGTGACTCTTTCATTTAATAGTCTTGTAGTGAAGACTGACAATTAGCTACCAAAACATATTTTTTTTAAAAAAATATTTATTTAATTTATGCATACAGGAACTGGGGTGCAGGCCAGAGGTGTGTGTGTGGGGGGGCAGTGAGAGCATTCACCAGAAACAGAGTGGGGAACAGAACAGGCAGATGGACTGAAACACACTGCTGAGGGGAGCAGCGGGCAAGGCAGGAGAGGTCTGCTGTGCTCTGTGGGTCATCCCCTTAGTATAGTTTGGTAAATATGTTTCCTTTAGACACTTAAAATAGAAAAGAGTTCTTAGTACATGCAGTGACAATGATTCCATTTTCAAGGGTTTTTTATATTCCTTGAATTGACAAATTCTATACTTAAATGGTCTAACCCTTATTTAAGGGGCTATTTTGAGATCCTTTTGATGACAATCACTAAGCAGGTCTAAAAATCACTGCAAAAGTTGCCAGAATAGTCTACCAAGTAGGTTTGACAGGGGCCAAAATGCTTCATCATTCTCCATGAAAATGGAACAATAAAATCCACTTCATTTGTCACTATGCAAAACACCGGTGGACCTCAGGCATGACTAAATAGCCAGAAAGAGAAATTTTAGAAAATCATTTGTTTATTTATTTTGATTTAGAAAAACATTGAGCTCTTTTGTTAATCACTTGCATTGGTATGGATCCATAGGGGACCCCTCTAATGCTGGAATTTAGACTCTCAGAGCAAATGTAATCAGATAAGCCTTTTCCTCTTTACTTAATAGTGCACTTCTACAACCTGTAAATATTACAGTAAAATGAAGATGGGAAAAAAATATGTCATAGAGAAATAATATAAAGTTTTTTTGGGCATAAATGTTAAGTTTAAATTGTGAGCATATAATTGGCTTTTCTTAAGGTACTTGAAAGGGTCGGTGGGCTATTTTTATGAGCCTTGTACCTCATGATTAACTGAGCACTTTCAATAAGAGCCAAGACCATTTCCCATTGTTGTGAGTCCCTGTGGTTCTCGGTCCCTGAAATGATGTACGTTCTGGTTCCTACTGTGCTGTTAAATTCACTGGAATCCCCAACAGAACTGCTTCCTTCCTCTCCCTCACATGTCACTAGCGACTGAGTAATCACATGCCAGCTGTTGGCCCCAGGTCACTACCCTCCTCTGTACCTTCCCCCTGAGCTTTCTCTGTCATCATGGTGAGAGCTGATTTCATCACAGGAGACTCCCCTTCTTTCTCAGTGGATCTCAATGTGACATTATGCCGCACCGAACTTCTGTTTCCCCACATCTGGCATAGCTGTGTTCTTTGGCAAGAAACTAACTTCATTAGAGAATGAAAAAATATTTTGGAAGTAATGAATTTGTCATTAATTAAAACACCTGTGCTTCCAGAAATGAGTTTTTACTTATTCTCTTGTAGCAAGAACCTATGGAAGGAGAAATGGAAGTTTGGAGCAGAGTAAAGAACAATTCAGAATGGAAAGAGAAGTTGGGGTACCTGGCTGTCACAGAACATACAGAGCTATCAGGGCTTAGTCACTCTTTTCTCCCAGCCCCAGTCTCGTCTTCTATATGTAATGAGAGTCTTGCAAGGGAAGGAGTCTAAAAGTCTGAAATTCTACACTTCCATGAATCTTAAAGAGTTAACAACTATTTAGCCTGAGAATCTGAGTTAAATGTAATTAAAGTCATATGCAATGAATGTTCAGATTCCAACAAATAGTCTATATTTATATAAAGACGAAATGAGGAAGAGTTTGAAAATGACTTTGGTTTGGTTTTGCCAACCCAATACAAGATTTACCCATGTGTCTATGTACTTTTTTTTTCCTTTCATAAATTAGGTACCTAATAGTTTGAGGCATTAGTGACGAATGATTAAATACTAGAAATTCTTGTTGTGTCAAGAGGATAAGAGGTATGTTCCTATTATCATTTATATCCTTTTCTCTTTCATTCTTAAAGATCTATCTGAAATCCAAAGGCAAGCCAGATATATTTAACAGATCTATTTGACACATATTTAACGATGTGTCAAATAAACATTTATCAGCAAGGGCAATTTATTGGAGCCTCAATGAGAACAAGGATCTAGAAGTGGTAAAGATCCTGATGGTATTTCTCCTGATGATCATCTAGTGGAATTTCAGAATTACTCTGCCATCTACCAAAGATCAAACGACATCAGATCTAGGTCCCATTGTTCAGTGGTGATTACTCAGTGGCTAATGACCTGTGAGGCTTGGGACACTAGAACCATTAGTGGGTTTCCAACAGTTGCATAGCCTTTCTGCATCTGTTGCACATTCCCCAGTTTGTCCTCCAGCACTTCCAAAGGGAGACATACAAATGCAGGGGCATCCTTACAGTGCTGAATTATTTGAATTATTCTTACTGACAAGTCTTCAAGATCTTATCGGATCTAGTAGTCAAAAAATATGTGCTGAGTGGCCTCCCTGGTGGTACAAGGGGTTGAGTGCTACACTGTGGAGCTTCTGCAGCCACTGCAGTGCAAGTTTGATCCCTGCCAGGGAGGGGAGCCACACGGCACAGTAGACCTCTCCTGCCTCATCTGCTGCTCCTCTCAGCAGTGTATTTCAGTCAATCTTCCTGGGCTGCTCCCTACTCTGTCTCTGGTGAATCCTCTCACTCCCCCCCCCCACCTTAACCCTCCCACCCTCTTGCCTCTGGCCTGTACCCCAGCTCTTGTGTACATAAATAAATAAAATCTTTTTTAAAAAAAATACATGTGCTGAGTGCTAGTATGTCCTAAGCATAGTGCTAAGTAGGGGCATATGTAAAAAATAAAGCAAAATAAAACAAAACCAAAAAACAGTATAAACAAGTGTTCTACTATGAAGTTTTCAGTCCATTAAGGGATTCCATTTTCCAGACTGACATAGCAAAGATTTCATGTAGATTTCTACAAGGCTCCTGTAGTAGAGGCTACACTTATTTGGACAAAAAAATCACTCTGACATTAAATGTCCTGACTACCACATTCTCCTAATAGACCCATCAGCCATGGAAATGTCACAGGATTAACAACTCAACTACAAAATATAAATGATTAACTAAAATCTGATTAATAGTTAACAAAAGAGAAAAAAAAAGTCACAGAATCGATTTAAGTACTCGAAACACTGATAAAGTAACATTCCTCATTTCTCTGGCTCCTATGCCCCCTTTGTCTCATTTTACCTATTTCTATATTTGTCCTTTTCCCTCTATATATTTTGAAATGGAAAAAATCAACTGAATGACTGCAGTTTATTACTTTCATTCTGGAAATTATCTTCCTTGAATGTTGTGTGGTTCTAGATCTCTCAGCATGAATAATTAACGGACTGTAGGCATGTTTGTAGACAGAAATAATAGATAAGGTTGATGTAGCAAATATTCACATGGACCGTGTTCTTCCTCCCCTTTTCTTTTCTCTTGCTAATTTATACAACTGGATATGGTCTTGAGAAAAAGAATCCAGAGGCCACTGCCATGTGTGGACTATTCAAATAGAGTTCAAATAGGGTGAAAAGACGGCTTACATTGATTACCTACTGTGTGCCAGACAACATGTATCTAACATATTTTTTCATTCATTTCACCAACATAATAAACCTTTTGTCATAGGTGTCACAGATGATTAAACGGAGGAAGAGAAATTACTGGCCTAATATTTATTACACAACTAAAAAGTGGTAGACTCAAAAAGCCAATCCAGGTTTTAGGACTCCTCTTTGTGTCCTTAACCACTACACATCCTGCTGTCCTATAGTAACAAATACATTGGGAGCCTATTTTTGCCACATTTTACATTTCTTTTGAATTTGCATAACCTGGTTGTATCACCAAAGGATGATTGGTGACCACAGAAGGTTATCTGTTCACATGGTGATCTGTGCTGCCACAGAGCAATGAGCATGTTCCTGAGCCACGTGTGCTGCACGCATCTGGCTGGAGCTTGTCCCTTCCACGCCAGCATGCTTGTCTGGAAGCGAAGCTGTCCAACTGGCTTTTCAACTGACATCACACAGGGAAATCACTTTAAAGATGTCTCTACTTTTCTAACTTCCTTGTATTGTGGGGTTATTTAAGTGGTTATGAAACATGGCTTGAAAATTATTTTTCTTTGATTTAAGTACTTAAGGACATAATTAATGAAACTTGTCAGTATTTATAGTCATTGCATAATGTTTTGCTCTCATTAAGTGCTTTTTAAAATTTGGATTGTCAAGTAGTCAACAGTACAATGCCTTTTAAAGGGAAACCATTTTCTGAAAACCATAAACATTTATATAACCATCTCCTGTATCTTAACTTCCATAGGATTGTTATGAGATTGTTTCAGAGATGTAAATCTTGTCCCTACATCTGTATTTTTATCTCCTTTAAAATGTTTTTAAATCTCTTTAAGGACATATTGGAACAGTTGGGGGGGCATAATAAGTGTAATTCCTAATAAATATAACTGTAAAAATAAATAGAAAATATATAGGTACAAATTATGATTAGGTACTAACAATCAAGCCTGACATGATAAATTAAACTTCAGAGTTCATTCTCCAGTACTCCTTAAAGGACCACATGTATCCATTTGTACTTTGATTTTAAAGTTAGAATTAAATGGTCCATCTCTGGGAATATGATGGAATAGTCATTGTAAAAAAGTATGTTAAAAAAATCAAAGAATAATGTGACTTGCTGAAAGACATTAAATCCCATAAACAAGTATACTAGCTTTTCTCACAATAGAATTTAAAGTAAATATATAAAATAGTCATTTTATTGTTTTTAGAAAAAGGGCATCTTCTGGTCCCATCCATGTTGCACCTCACTTCCCACTCTTGGGAGAAGTTTTACAGTTTTACCTGTAAAACATGGTCCAGGCAGGCCTTGTCTACAGTCTTACATAGAAGCAGAGATGCTGATAAATTCTATATCTTCAAGCTTAAAGTGTCAGCCATCACCACCTCATGGTATGGAACCCAAAAGTTGGGGTATCATTCTTAGGGATTATCCATGAAGATTATCCATGGAATATTATTATTTATTTATTTTAAACATTTATTTATTTATGCATACAAGAGCTGGGGTACAGTCCAGAGGTGTGGAGGGTGAGAGGATTCACCAGAGACAGAGTGGGGAGCAGAACAGGCAGACTGACTGAAACACACTGCAGAGGGGAGCAGCGGGCGAGGCAGGAGAGGTCTTCTGCGCCATGTGGATCAAACTCGCACTGCTGTGCCGCGGCTGTTTCACAGTGCGGTGCGGCTGTTTCACAGTGCGGTGCGGCTGTTTCACAGTGCGGTGCTCAACCTGCTGCGCCACCGGGAAGGCCCTGGAATATTATTTTTTAAATTGTGCTTTTCACATTACTGAACCTTAATTTAGAAGCTCATGAACATAGAGCCTTGATGGCTGGTGTGAAAAGAACAAGGGCAAAAAGGCCATGTAGGCAACTCATGTTTTATGAAAGGGCCATGCAGGGGAGTGGGGAAGGTCGAGACACAAGATGGAGCGCACTGCACTGGGGGTTCCAGGCTCTCCTGTGTGCACAGGGAGGAGGTGAGATATAGGGAAAGAGGGAGACAAAAAAGAAGAACACGACAAGTGTGTGAAATAGAGAGGGATCAGAGGGCCTTGAGAGACCTGAATGAAGCTACTCCAGGGAGGTCATCTTCAGGCCCCATCTTCTTATCTTCCAGACAAGGAGACCTTGACAACATTTCATAGGAACAAACCATGTTTGCTTTGGTACTGGTAAGATGTACCGGTAAGATGCTGGGTGTCTAGAATCCAAAGGGCTGAATAACCAGGACTTGGAAACAACAGGCATCAAGAAGCTGCAAGAAGCTCTGCAGCTGGCTTGGTGATATTTTTCTCTCTAGAAAGCTATGCACAGAATTTAGCAGCAACTCTCCTGTAGCTCCCCAAAACTCTGTGTCTCTTAACTCAGTTTCTGAGAGAGAAAACTTGGTAGTGGGCCAGATGTGAGACAACCCAGGAACCTCAAACCTGCCAGTTCTGACATCCACTGCATAAAGATAAAGCAGACTCTTAGTACATGAGACCTTCAATGGAAAATAACTTTAATGCAATTAGTGTAGATTTGAGAGAAGAGAAAGAATCTAGTTAAAATAGTTTTCCCATGAAACATGCAGTTACCCATCCCCTCGTGGGTAAATACCTGGCCAAACAGGGTTGGCCCCAAATGGGGGCACTGAGGCCAGAAATCTTGCCACAAACCCAATGCACCTTCTGGTGGATTCCATAAAAAAGGGTAAGAAGGGAGCAGGCAAGTCCAGAAAGAAAAGAGCAAAATCAAAATCGAGGTCATTAAGATAAAAGCTGACATCAGCCTCCTTATGGGCCTCTCACCCATGTCTCTCCTAAGTGTTTCCTTCCATGTACCCCAAGTGCCTGGTACAGATTCAAGGCCTAGAAGCAAGTGCAGCTCTTCTTCATATGTCTCTGCTCCAAGTATCATCTCCAATCTTCTCTCTTCTCCCTTCCTTTTTCTTTTCTCAATCTTCTTTAGCTTCCCCTTGCTGCTCAGCTCCATACTTCCTTGGGTGGGGCTGGGAACCTGGAACCTCCCCTTGCTATGGCTGTCACACTATTACAATCTGATTAGTGCAGGTAGAGTCAGCTGTCCACACACGGATTAATCACTGCTGACCTAGAAGCTGGGACCTGAAGAGCACAAACACAGCTGTGGGTCCCTCCCGGGCCTAGGTGGGAATGGAGGTAGAGGTGGCAATTCTTTGAGACAGGCAGGTAGAGGAGAACTGGGTGGTCACACCAGTATCTTTCTGTCTGACTTAGGTCCTACTCAGACTACTGTCGCTCACATAAACATATAAGCAAGTATTTTTATGGTACAATTAAAGCTGGTAAGGTTTTTATCAGGAGGGAGTTCTTAGAGGTGAGAAGATGGCAAGGGTGATTTATAGGGGCCTGGTTGGAGGTGTTGCCTCTTTCAGGCAGTGGGAAGAGCTTGCCCAGAAGTTCAGAGATGAGCGTAAGGGAGTCATTTTGTGGGAGAGCAACCACTTTGCTTGACTCATCTAAAACGCTGTTAGCGTATGAAGAGCATTAAGATGTATTAGATGAAAGGTAAGAATTTGTTAAGAGCCTGGAGTTGGAGGCAGCCTGGAGGAGAAGGCAACGTTTTGTCATGGAGCGGGGGCCCCCCTGGAGGTGGGGGGCCAGGGAGCCTGTGTTCTGTGGAAATTAGAAATTTCTCCTTGTGAAATGACGTCTCTTCAATTAGTGTACGCATCTGTCTCTGCACCTATGATTCAAGCACTGCAATTGGGTTTTATTTATTCATTTGAAAGATGTACATTGAGTGACTGCCATATGCCAGGCAGAACTCTGAGTGCTGTCGACTTGGCAGCGAACAAAACAAAGTGCCTTCCCTGGGGGAGCGAATAGCTAATTGATAAAGTAACAATCAGAAGGTCCCTAAGCAGGTCATGATGGTAAGTCCTGCCTTTTTCTTTTCTTTTTTTTTTTTTAAAGATTTATTTATTTATGCATACAAGCACTGGGGCACAGGCCAGAGGTGTGGGGGGG
>JAGFMF010011796.1:7281100-7360093 GCA_019455555.1 Galemys pyrenaicus
CCCCCCTGGCCGGCAGCAGGGATCGAACTCGTGCTGCAGTGGCTGCTGTTTGCTTCATAGTGCGTTGCTTAACCCACTGCGCCACCAGGGGAGGCCCAGTCCTGCCTTTTTCATGCTCTTGCATCTCCTGTACACAGGCCTCTTCAGAGCGCTTCCTGCCATATCAGGCGGCCTTGTCAGAGTCACAGAAAGTCACCAAGACTCTTCAACTCGGGTGGGTGTCCACGGCATTGCCACAAATACTGCTCTTTCCTTTCTAAATTCTGAACCATTTAAGAAGTAAAACAAGGGTGGGTATTGAAATATGGGATTGGAATAAAGGAAATTTCTTTGGAAAAAAAAAAAGAAATAAAACAAGAGAAGGACATTTGGGAGATCTCAACGAGACCATAATTACTGATAACTGCTAGGATACAATTTGTATGTGCTGCATGAGAGTGGGGATCTGAAAGGAAATTAAAAGATGAAGAAATGAAGGCCATCGTCCTAGTAGAGGGAGAGAGAAATGAGAAGAAGAGAAGGGCAGGGAAATGTAGGCTGGGAGAAACACCAACATAAAAAAGAAGTAGTCCTTTCCTTTCCCAAAAGTCAGGCTGTCTGAGGCCTACAGAACATGGCAGACAACAGGACCACTGTAAAAGAAATTGAGTTTGGGTTTGCCTCCATAGTCTTGCTTTCTATTTGAGCGAATACAAAACCCCATTTCGATTCAAGTGCAAACACATCTTGTTCATTTTGATTTATCTGAGAAATTTCAATCAAGTCTCTTGGCCCAGCACAGTTCTCAGGTTGTCACTTCTTTGAAAGGGACAGGTGATGTATGGGCGCAGCTGACTCAGGGCCTGGCGGCTGCCCGGCCAGCCAGAGAGCCCATCAATCCCGGCCCTGCGTATTCAGCCTCTGTTGTCCGGTTGCTGAATGTGATTGTGGTCCTCGTCAAAAGATTATTTGAACGCTCACACAGGCACTGAAATTATTCTGTATTTTTACTGCTTGAATGATGAATTAAGACATTATTCTTGAAAGTTTGACCTGCGTTTTTATTACTATGCAGATAAGCTAAGGTTATTTCAGTCTGCTGTCAAACTACAAAAGCTTTGCTGTCTTTCCCAAAAGTTCATGTGACACTGAGACAGAGACATCACTGACTGATTTTGCAGTAAATCAGAGACCCCACAGGAATTTCTGCATCAATCTATCGGGATGCACTGGGCATCAACTTGATGCAAAACACCATGCTGGGCAAGATGAGTTAGATATATATATGGAGAGAGAGATAGATATCAGTTATCTCTCTATCTATATCTATGTAATGGATATGTAAAAATAACAGGAGCCCCTACTTCGAGGATGCTCAACATGAGTCTTTGAGAGGACAGAGTGCTGCATAAGAACTTGTCTTCCATGCAGTGTGAGTGAACAGTGTGTGCTATAGGGAGAACAGTCACTGTTCTGCTATAGAGTGATTGCAATGGCCGCATGAACTCTCATCCCACTCTTTGGCTAAGGGCCTCCTTACAGGCTCACTGAAATACTCCTCCAGATGTGTATAGGACTTGCTCCTTTGTGATCTTTAGGCTTTGCCTGCATGTCTAGCTCTGAGGAAGGCCTTCCCTGGCCACCCTAATCTATATTTCCATGCCCCCTTCTCAGATCCTCATCCCTTGCTTTATTTTTGATCTCATTACTAACTACTATCTAACTTACATCTCTGTCTAATTTATATGATTTATTTACTTGTATAGCTTATGATCCATCTTCCCCACTAAAATACAAGTTCCATGAGGGCTGGAATTTTGTCTGTCTTGTTACTGCTACATCATCAGAGCCTACAACAGTGTCTGGCCCATGCCAGGCAATCATAAACACTTGCCACGTATTTAGCAAATGAACAAACGCATGGCCTTGGATTAAGTGTGCTGTGCTGGACGCTTTGTGTAAGCATGTACTAGAACTCTCTCAGCAAGCCCATGGGGAGATGTTATTTGTAGGAGTTAAAATATTATTTGTAGGAGTTAAAATGTGTGTTCTTAGGCTTTTGGGGTTTTGGAGTCTGTTAGGAGGCCAGTCAATGTTTTCCAGAATGTTCCCCAGGGCAGTTCTCTGCACAGTGGCCTTGCAGATTCAGAAACACTTAAGTCCACCAACTTGGCAGTGTATTCATTTACAGTGAGAGCAAAAATTGCCCTCAGAGGCGGATGTTCTTGCCTTGGTAAGTGAACTCACATGAGAACACAGCCACCGACAGCATCACCATGACCCTCTTTGTGGCTCTACCTGAACTGGCACCTCACCCAGCCAGTCACGTGGCCCTCTGCCCTGCACTGCACAAGACAGTAGGTTGACTCCTTTCTGTTTCTATTCTCCAACCTTCTATCCAACTTAGCAGCCTGCACCTTCTGCCTTCGAACTTCTGGTCAAAGGCCTTTGGGAAACACCAGCCAGACAGCTGAGGGTCGGAAAAGAGAGTCAGGGTATTGTCCCAAAATTCAGGTCCCTCCATTTGGCAGTGCCTGTTAGTCCAGTGATGTCATTGCACCCTCAAGGTTCTGTCACTAGGGTGGCGTGAGTGGCCCTAGTGTTTTGTCTCTGCATGATTCACTATCTCTTGCTGCTTAACCTTATTCATACTTCTGTAAACAACCTGTTTGTTTAATTCTCTTCAGCTAACCTCTAAGTGCGCCATCTTTTTTCTCCCAGGACCCAAATCAGTGCAATCTCTTTGCCAAGGCTTGAATTTAGAGCTGTCCATTGTCTGTACTTCAAAGGGAAATCAGTTGACCAAGGCTTCCACTGATTAATGGGAAATTTTCTAGATCCCTGTTGTCCAAAAGAGTTATCTGTGAGGATGGAAATGGCCCTAATCTGCACTGTTCAACAGAGCAACACCCACCACACGTCATCCCCACCCAAAGGTAGACCCCTGTGGAGGCAGGAAACTTGTTTAAAAGGGGTTCTACAATCTCCCACTCTCTCCTTTCCCCCACCCCCCAGAAAGCCTTTGATAGTTCTGGATATAGAGTAAACTCTTGTTGTTTTTAAAAAAATCTAGATATTTTATTTGGGTTCCAGTTGGGATTTTAGGTGCCATATGGAAATATACAGTTCAGTAGGGTATTTTTAATCAGGACATAATAGTGAGAGATTAAAAACACCGGTCTTTATCCCATTTGTGATAAATTCACAGATTCTTCTTTGGGTCTTTCCTGGACAGTGTCCTCTTGTTGTGCTATAAAGCCTGAGAGCCCATGAGCCAGGTCACCTCCTGAACTCTGAACCCCCAGAGGGGCGGCTGGGGCAGCCTGTAGTGTGACTTGTGCAGAGTGGATGTGTGGCCGGGCCTGTTCTACACAGCAACCAGTGGGGTTTGGAACGTCATTTTGTCTTTGGTTTCCAAGACACTCTAGAAACACTCAAGAAATGTTGTCTTTGCCATTTGTCTGCAATTTAGAGAAAAACTAACAAGTGAGTGGTTTCCAGCAGATTGAAAGTTCTTGTCTTTATTCTAATGTGGTTAGTTGAATCATGAGGAACAAAGTACACTTTTCTAACTCAATTATGCTCTGATTTTACTTTCCATTTATTATAGCAGGGAAATTGCAGAACATTTCGTAAGGAGAAAGCCACCTACTTTCTAACTCATAAAATGTAATTTTAAAAACATTTGCTGCTCAGATTTTTACTAATTGTAACAATGAAAACTTGCATTTTGCTCTCAACATTATTTTCCATGCAATAATTTTAGTATCTGCATAATATTCCTTCTGTGAGGTACCATAATCATTCCCCACTATTTAGCATTTATAATTTTCATAATTATAAGCACTGCAGTGAGCACGTGTGGACATATTGTTTTTTTCATACTTTGTATTATTTCCTTAGGATAAATCGCCAGAAGTAGAATTTTAGGCCAAAAAGCTTTAATAGTTTAATAGTTTAATCTGTATATATATTGCAATGTGCCTTTTAAAGAACTATAGTGGCTTGCAAAGCCACCTCTGACATACCAGGTAGTTGGCTTCAGAGTGCCCTGTCAGCTCTAGAATGATATTAAATCTTTAACTAGGGAACAAAAAATACCTAATTTAATTTATCTTTAGAATTAAGAAGATTTTTGCTCTATGTATTATTGTCCTGTTGCTACACACACACACAGAGTCTACATATATCTGGCTTCAAGAAAAGAGCACCCCTGTTTTAGACATGGCTGGACAATGGCATACCCCTAGAAGCTCCTGCTTGTGGCTGGGTCTGTTCCTACACAGCCCAGACCAGGTGACTCATCCGTAGGTATGCAAATGCATAGTTTCCTCTGTTACCCTGCCCACAGGCCTCAGGCCCTTTAGCCAGTTAGATAAGGCTTTGCCCCTCTACCCCTAACAACAGGCCATTTTCTTGGGGCCAGGGTCTCCCTGCATGGTCCATTGGTGAGGAAGCTAAAAAGGTAGCTATACTTAGACCCAAGAGGCCTCTGCTGGCTTTGGGGACCTGGGGCCTGTCCAGTAATCACAATTCCCAGGTGTGTCTCCTCCCATACGGCTCTGCTCAGGCCCAGACATTTCCCAGATGCTGGGCTATATAGCTGCAGGAACTGGCAACTCCAGTTTGAAGCAGGATAGACTTGGCAGCCCCTGTCAGTGAACCCAGAAGTTCACACCTATGCTTAGAATTAACCCTATACCTCCCACAACCTGGGGCGGGTTTCAGGGGTCTGGATGAGGATCTGCGCAGCGTCAAATGTATAGTTGCTACCATACACCTTCCCTCAGGTATCTAGGACCTCTAGGTTTATGGGGACAGGGGTTACCACCTGTGTAGCTGGTCGTTTATCTGGGGGCTGAGATTCCCTGCACCTGCTCTCTTGAGGCAGAAAGAGGAAGCTCCTATGAACCTGACCCCTTACAACCTTTGAATTGCAAACTTGGGAGTGTTCTAGGTGTCATTTTAATCTGGTCCCATCTGGAGTGGGGTGGTCAAAGAGAGCCTGAAGGAGTTAGACCACTTCACACTGCGTTGGCAGTTTTAGAAGCAAGAGAACTGACAAAGCTTGTCTTGAGCAGCCACAACCACTAACCAGATCTTAGTTTATACAGAGGCCCTACCTGGGTTTAGGGCGTATACTGTTCAGATGGTCTCACCACCACGTTATTATTTCTAGGATGTGTCCTGGTGCAGTTTCTGAGAGCAAAGAGGTCAAAGAGGGCACATTCCAAGGAATGGGTGGGGTAAGGATCTGCCCATTGCCTGGGTCCAGCTGGGGGTGAGGGTGGGGTCATGTCTTCTCAATAATCTCCCCAACACTTTACCCCTCAGATGGGCTCTTAGAACCTCAGATGCACCCTCTTCTGCAATGCGTCTTGAGTGGTCAACAAGAGGTGTCACTTGCAAGCATAGCAGTGACTTGCTTGGTAGTTATCTGGTGACACTGAAAGCAGGTGCCATAGCATTGATACGGGCATATACAAGAACAAATACGCACAGGGGGCCTCCCTGGTGGCGCAAGGGGTTGAGCATCCCACTGTGGGGCTTTTGCAGCCACTGCAGTACAAGTTCGATCCCCCGCCAGGGAGGGGACTCACATGGTGCAGCAGACCTCTCCTGCCTCACCTGCTGTTCTCCTCAGCAGTGTCTTTCAGTCTGCCTATTCTGCTCCCTGCTCTGTCTCTAGTGAATCCTCTCATCACCACCACTACCGCTACTTCCCCTCCCCCCCCCACACCTCTGGCCTGTAACCAGCTCTTGTATGCACAAATAAATAAATCTTTAAAAAAATATACACAGATAAATACAATGATTCACCAGAATTGCTGACAACGTTTTCTAGCAAGAACCTCATGATCCAAGCCAGTGGTTTATTAAGTCACCTAGGCTGGGAGGTCAGATCATTCAGGACATTCACTTGTGTCCTCATGTAATTTAATAAAGGATACACATTAGCAGATTCATGAGCTATGACCGCACAACATTCTATTCGGATAATGGTATAGGCACATCTTTTCAAGGCAGTCAGAATGTCCAAGGCCGTTCCATTTTGGACGACAGCTTTTCCCATTAGGCACATCTCAGTGTCAATAAGGATAGGCTTTGCTGGCTCTCAATTAAGTTTACTGGGTGCATTTGGTTAAGGACTTCTACGTGCAAACAGAGCATGCCCAGTAGGCCTTGAGGAGAGAGCTTGGCAGCTTCAGGAACTGAGCCGAATCGTACAGATCATAATGCTGGTGTGAGTAGATGTACTGGGGTGGGAGCCAGACCAGGAGCCCCGCCTTCTCCCCTCTATAATGGTGCATGCTCCATTCTAAGAAGAGTGCATTCAACAGTCCAGCTTGTAGCCATAAATGGGGTGCCAATGGGCAATGAGTATTTCTCCTTTACCCAGGGGTGTGATCTCATTACAAAGTCCAGCAGATGAGGCCTTTCCCAGGATTGATGAGCTTGGTGTCCTCATCAGGATAGCAGGCGCTGCCAGGATGAGAACTGGGTAATTTCCCATCTCTTCTGTACCTTTCCAGTGTTCGGGGCCTTGGCAGGGGTTCCCTGTCTGGCACAAGGGTCGGCGGGCTCCACTGGTTCATCATTCAGATGTAGCCAACCAGGGGCAGTACTTTAGACCACCTGGCCAAGGTGGGTTTTACTTGTTAATAATGTAACCTGGGGGCCTCCCTGGTGGCACAAGGGGTTGAGCAGCACATTGTGGAGCTTTCGCGGCCACTGCATTGCCAGTTCGATCCCTGGCCAGGGAGGGGACCCACATGTCGCAGTGGACCTCTCCTGCCTCACCTGCTGCTCCCCTCAGCAGTGTATTTCCATCGATCTGCCTGTTCTGCTCTCTGCTCTGTTTCTGGTAAATAATCTTCCCACCCACCCACCCCCACCTCTGCCTCTGGCCTGTACGCTACCTTTGTATGCATGAATAATAATAATAATAATAAATTAACCTGATATTTTAATATGCCATGAAAACAGTATGTTCTCTTACCTAGTCTGTACATCATGACCTTTGAAATGTGACCCCATCACTGTTTGATGAAGGTATTTGGATATAGAATTCTAATTAGTTTTGATTAATTTAATCCCCTACTGGCAGAGGCCTGTTTTATTTGGTGACAGGGGAAAGGTTGGGTGAGACCAGGTACCATGTCCTCACAAACCAGAGCACATTTAGAACCCCCACTCCAGTGAGAGGGCAAATATAATAGGTTTGGGGTCAGTATAATAAATTTTTCTTTTTTTTTTTTAAAGATTTACTTATTTATGCATACAAGCACTGGGGTACAGGCCAGAGGTGTGGGGGGCGGTGAGAGGATTCATCACAGAGAGCAGGGAGCAGAACAGGCAGATCAACAGAAGCACACTGCTGAGGGGAGCAGCGGGCACAGCAGGAGAGATCTGCTGCGCCATGTGGGTCCCCTCCCTGGCTGGCAGCAGGGATCGAACTCGTGCTGCAGTGGCTGTGGTTTACTTCATAGTGCGTTGCTTAACCTACTGCGCCACCAGGGAGGCCCCAGTATAATAAATTTTTCAATCCCCCACCTATTGGAAAGTTCATGGATGGCCCAGACTTGTTCGTCAGTTGCTTTGGGATTGTTTAAAACACAGAGGTCATACATTGACATAGTCACTATATTTATTTCAATGACAATCCAGCATTTGGTCAATGCACCACCTCAGCCAGACACTATGGTGGCCACACCCGATCTGCTCTGTCTGCTGAAGGGCCAGTTGATGAAGCTCATACCTGAGCTAGGACATCGCTTTCCTGATTTGGGGGAGTGTCAGTATCTTATGAGACGAGAACTGGAAAACACTGAGCATTATAGGCTGACCGAAATTCTTTCCCTTTATCTTGACCCCATCTGGGCCCGTTTATGATCATCTACCCCTCGGCTTCCAGCCTTAGGGTTAATCTCCGTAGAACAGCCCAACTGTCAGTGCTAAAGGGTAAGGGCCAGAGCTGATGAATAATCACCAGCCAAATCACTGAGTTCTGCCCACTGGCTGCTGTGGTTGGTTTCTCCCTAGAGGCTCCACCTGGAGGACCCGCACAGACAGTGCAGGAGCTAGCTCAAGTTGGTTTCTGCCCCCTTCCAAACCTAGGACCCAACTCTGAGAGGGAAATCACCCCTTCTCTTCTTTCCACCACTGTGCCCAATCCATAGCTTCTAGAATCATCAACACAGATATCTCAAATAGTAACCCCGCTTGGGGGATGCCTAAAACTTTCACCTGTTCACCTGCAATTTTTTTGCCTTCTCAAAGGTGACTTTGCCAGGTGAGATGAAGGACAGAGGCACTTTGTCAGGTGGACAGAAGTCTTCTGAACCCCCAAATTATCCATGAAAGCTTGCACCTCTTCACATTCTCAGGAGGTGGATAAGCTTGCACCGTGTTGGTCACTATTTCTGGGACAATGTGTGTCTTCCCTAAACAAACAACTCCCAAAAATTTTACAGCAGTGTCTGAGCCTTGATTTTTTTTGTTTGTTTGTTTTTGCGGGTGCACTGTCCCTCCCCTCCCTTGAGCTGTTTTAGCAGACACTTCAGTGTCTTGCTGCAGAGGCAAGTCTTCACTTGTTACGACATCCTCTGTGTGGTGGGCCCACTTGACCAATGTGGGGAAGCAGATGAGGCTCAGGTTGCTCTCCCGTGACTGCTGTGCAGGTAGCTGTGGAGAAGCACGTGGAAGGTACATTGTGATCCTCTCACCGGAAGCCAAATTGATCTTAGTTACCCACTGAACCGAGTAACAAATATTTCAAGACAAATATAAAAATGCACCAGGTTGTAAAACATTTAGCTGTTTTAGTAGATAAAACTTGGTTTTCTTTAGGCATTAAAGACCTTACAAAGACAACATGAAACAGGAAGTTATTTTGATCAGACAGGGAAAGTTTTCTAGGCAGATTCCTTAAAAGGTAAAGAAAAATTTCACAATCCCAACAAAAACAAACTAATAGACCAAGAAAACCAAGATGAAAGCAAATTAAGTTTGGTTTTACCTAAGTGTACTATTGATGTGAGAGCTTTTTTTTTTTTAAGTCAATGACATAGAGGTCTCCCTCACCTTCATTTTTTTCAGGCTCTTTGGGCAGCCTGGGGTGTTTGTTTCAAAGACACGATAAGAAAGAGAAGGAATGCAAGATTTCTCCTAGAAATTGTGCAATATATGTGCCTATTATCAGAAGTCTAGCGTAATTACAATTTAAGAAATTTTCCTGCATTAGGGGTCAGACAGCATGGGGCACTCTGTCTTTTTCACTGTCAATCCCCCAACATTCTCCTTGTCATTCTTTTCGCTTTCCCAGGGAGGCTACCTCTAAGTGTCCTAACCAGGCTCTGTCACAAGTGTCACTTTAATTCAGTCCAGCTGCACCCTCTGAATTTTGCAAAACTTCATGCTAAGACTTCCAATTATATTCCTATTCTCCCGCCTTGTCTGCCAGCTCTGAAACCAGTAAGTAGGGGCCAGCCAGCGGCATAACTTCTCTAACTTCACTTCTCCTAACTCTCTAACTTGAGTTTCAGCCTCTGGTGAGGCCCGGACCAAACTGCCTGCCTGTTCTTTGCTGCAGTAGAGGACAGCCCCCACTGTCCACAGCCATTTATTTCTGTTCTTTGCTACAGTGTATGTGCAGTTTCACGAGCAAGTGTATTAAGGCAGCTAGCTTTTTCAGAGCATCCCCTACTCATTCAGTCCCTGAGCATCTGACCTATGAAGTGCCTCTCCCCACACAGGCTGGAAGCCAGTGTGGGATTTTTCCTGCAGATGTTTCTTTCCCCAAGGCACAGGCTCATGGCACCTGAGCGAGTTGGCACCTGAGGTGTCTGTCGTGAACCTACTCCCTGGCACTGCCAGAGAAGGCAAGGTGGATGGAGTTGCTAGGAGATCTGGCTTCAGTAAGGGGCTATGGATTGTAAGGGACTGGACCTTGTCCAGGGTTACATTTCTAGAAATCTCCACCTGTGGCCTGATCTATTTCTACCTAGCCTAGCCCCTGAGACAAATGTTTGAGGGCCTGGATGTTGGGTCTTATGGACATGTGCTTGTCTGGTTTGACCCCCCAGTTTGCCCTCAGGAATGAGGTCCTCTGGCACTGTTGGATAGGGTGGGCCCTAAGTCATGTGGTCCTATTCCTAGAACAAGCAATTCTCTGCCACAGGCAGTCTGACTAGTCATTGCTGTTAGAACTTCAAAGGCCCTGCTGACTTTATGGGGCTTGCGGCCACTCTGGAGTCCATTATTTTCAGGTTATCTCTCAATCCCAAGGAGCTCTGTCAGCCCAGGAATGCCTTCTGAGAACTGGTTTCAGGAAATCAGTAACAATGTTTTGGAGGCCTGGGGTTTTGGAGGCCTGGGGTTTTGGAGGCCTGGGGTTTTCTCGGAACTTCTCTAGGTGGCCCAGCCTGTCTCTACATGGCCCAGATGAAGGAACTGACCCAGTGAGCCTGAATGCAGAGTTAGGGAGGCAGAAGCTTGCACAAGTGGCAGCTACTGGCACTCACCCTCAGGCATGCAGGGCCCCCAGGCCTGACTGAATGGAAGGCTACCCCCCACCCCAACACACACACACACAAAACACAGACACACAACACAGGCAGACACACACAAACCACACACACCACACACCACATACACACAGACACACACAACACATGCCACACACACAACACACAGACACACAACACAGGCAGACACACACCACACACCACATACACACAGACACACACAACACACGTCACACAACACACAGACATACAACACAGGCAGACACGCACCACACCACATACACGCAGACACACACAACATGCGCCACACACAACACACAAACACACAACACAGGCAGACACACACACCACACACTAGATACACACAACACACAGACACACAACACAGGCAGACTCACACACACCACACACCACACAGACACACACACCACACCCACAACACACAACACACACACAGCAGGCCATCATCTGGCACTGGTTCCCCCATAGTACTGTGCAATCAAAAGGGAACTGTTCTTGGAGCCAGAACCCTTTGGGCCCTCTGGCCAGAGACACACTGGGCATCTGTGGAGGTCAGGATCCCGGTGTCTGTCAAGAAGGGCATCCTGCCGTGGAAACCCTAAGAAGCTACCTTAGCTCTGACTCTAGGGGAATGTGCTCTTCTGTGTGAGAGCAGGCTGGACCCTGGCAGTGGCGTGCAGCCCCCACATGTCCCTGCCTAGTCAGGTCTGTCCCAGCAAGCTGACAAGACTGAGACACTGGGACCTATCCCAGAAGGTGGGTCCTCTACTGCGTCCCCAGTGAAGACACAGGAAGGTGGTTTCCCTCAGAACCCCTTGACCTTATTTTCCAATATGGGACTTGGAGTTTCTCCCATAGTCACCATCCCATGTGTCGTACTGGTCATGCCCAGAATGGCTTTAAAGTTCTCGTGAGATCGGACCTCAGGTGAATAGGCAGCTCGGTTTTGGAATGCACGGACCCCACATGTTATAATTCTAAGTACCGTCCATGATAACATAGTTTATCCTGAAAATTTCTTTTGTGGGTCTGATTTCCAAATAATTATTATGGTGACCATTGAATTAAAATAATATATAGGACAGCTTCATCCTACCACGTTTATTGTTTCTGATCCTTTAATAAACTTTGCACTCTACCTAAAAGTTAATTCAGAGATGACCCTGTTAGGGTTGCCAGATTGGAGGAATAAAAATACAGAGTGCCGCTTAAATTTGAATTTCAAGTAAACAACAACTTTTTAAAGCATAGCTTTATCTCATGCTTACTTGGGAAATAATTTCATTAAAAAATTATTGTTTACCTGACATTCAAATTTAACCAGGTATCCTATATTTTACCTGTTAACTGTATGAGTTTTTATATAGGATGAAATCACTTGCTTTAGTGCAGAGGATAAATTCATAATGCTTTAGAATGATTTGAACTTATTGGGGGCACAGTTTGTGTCTCCATCCCTGATAGTTATACACATACTTCATTTAAACTATAGATTTCAACCAAAGATAGCACAGGAATGGTAAAGACAAACAGAACGTGAATCTTTTGATTCTCTCATTCTATGTCTCCCCTGGAGTTTTTAAATAAAATTTATTTCAAGGGCGTGACATGTAAGGTATAACATTTTTGTTTGGAAAGCACACACTTTAGTTCACATGACACATGTTTTAGTATATGTTCTGGGTTAAACTGTGTTCCCACAAAAGACACATTGCATTCCCAACCTCTAGTACCTTCGAATGTGACTTATTTGTAAGTAGTGTCATTGCAGTTATCTTTGTTAAGCTCAGATGAGGTTGCACTGGCGTAAAATGGGCCCTGAATTCAATATGACACGTTTTTATAAGAACAGAAGATGGAGACACACAGACGTGACTGCCATGTGAAGATACAGACCAACAGTGAGAATGGCATGTGACAGAAGAGGTGGAGATTGGTGTGATAAAATTGCAACACCAAAGACAGATGACCCCCACTGGAAGCTAGGGAGGGGCAAGGAAAGACTTTCTCTTAAGGGTTCTAGGGGGAACATGTTCTTGTTGACATATTGATTTTGCACTTCTAGCCACCAGAAATTTGAGAGAATACATTTCTGGTTTTTTTTAACCTGCCTAGAGTCTGGTACCTTGTTATGGTGGCCCTAAGCAGGTAGTACACTAAAGCTGGATGCTGCCTTTAAAGTTAAAATTTATTCCGTTCTGAAAAAAAAAAGTGTTGTTTTTCTTAATTTATTGTTATTATCAATATTATTTTTTATTACATAGTTGTTCCCCTTTAAATATCCATTGATACGTATGAATCCATTGTTATTTTTCTTTTTTTGCACTGTAATTTTACTTATTAAAATTTTTTCAGCGACATAAATATATTTGGGGCTTAATAAGAGACAATTTTCACCATGTGGATTTCTTTCCTGGATTTCATATTTTTTGCTTTATTTTATAATTATTACTAAACATAATCTTTTGCCTTGTGGATGTCAAGTGTACTACACTGTGCCTAGCGCCACCATCACTAATTGTGTGACATTGTTAAGTTTCTTAATCTCCCTGAAGCACGGTTTCCTTCTGTATGAAATGAAGCTACAAATATCCACATCAAAAGTTGTTAGATTCAATGAGATAATGCACACCAAACGCTGGGCACAGAACATGGCTTAAAATAAGAATACAAATAATATCGACTACTCTTTTTATGCTGCTGCCCTTTTGCTAGGTGTGACTTATCTAAGAGTGAAGCCATGCAGGTGCATTCCTGAAGGTCATGTCTTCAAAATGCAGAAGGACTCCCGGGGGACTAAATTTTAGGCATGGTGGACTATTTCTACATGTGAGACCCTTTCCAGAGGACGCATGTAAATGTAAGTCCCGGGCCCCTTTAAACTATCCTTGATCGTGCCGGTTGCTGCTTGTGTACAATTTCAGCCTTCGCCTTCATGAACCCAAACTTTCCAAGATGCATGCAGCAGCCTGGAAAACAGGGATCAGGAAGTGCCCTCGAACGAGCACGGCTTGTGGGAGGGGCTGACTACCCGCAGAGGGCGCTCTCCAACCACCGGAGTCTCCTCTCCCTGCTTTACACTGGGCATCCAAATGGAACTGCTCCTTCGGTGGTGGAGGAAGACTTAGGCAGGGAGCCAAGATGTTTTTATCTTCAGTATTAATTATTATGCTTCGGAGTACCCCGAGACTAGGAAGCCAGGGCTTAAGAATAACATAATCTGCATATCAAGAAAGATAAACTCATGCCATTCACAGCAATATGATGGAGCTAGAATGGATTATGCTCAGGGAAATAAATCAGAAGGAAAAAGAAAAGTATCGATGGTTTTACTTATAGGAGGAATATAGAGGTTTGAAACAAGGGATTAGGGGAAAAATAATAACAATAAAAATAAAACAAAACGAAATGAACAGGCATCTATAAATCAGAGATGACCTGCAGGGGAGAGGGAGAAGGATCAAAACAAGTCAGGGACTGTGGTGATGGTGCACGGGTGAATCGGTGGTGGGAATTCTATGGGGACGACACCTAGAAAAGAAAGCAAGCATTGCACGGAAGTGAACAATGATGTAAAATATGTATAAATTACATTTTAAAATTGTATTGATCTGTAAAAAAAGAATAACATCATCTGCATGAAGCCGGGCCATTGATACGTATTATATTACATAATAACAGGATAGTGACGATGACAACTTTCATTTAATTTTTACTATATGCCACTATTCCCACTTCCCAGAGGAGCAGGCGGAACTTCAGAGGAGTAAGTCATCTGTGCAGGGCCTCTGGACTGGGGAGCAGCTGAGCAGGACACAGACTGCCTGAGAAGCTGCTGTCATCCCAAGTGGCCCTCCTGAGTGTCCAGGCCTGGCTCTCTCTGCATACCCTTGTCTCCCGGACCAGAAAAGTCATCGTACAAGGACACGCTGAGCATCTCCCATGTAGCTGTGTCGTGTCCAACTGCACTGAGCCTGGAAGGGTGGAGAGGAAGCAGATGTCCACTGCACGTTGTGTGGCCCCAGCCTTCCTCCTCATCCTGGGACCCACAAACCTTTTATCTTGGGTCCTCAGTCTTTCCTTCTACCTCCTCAGCCACTGGGCCAGGGAGGCCATGCAAGGTAAAAGCCTGTATTCAGGGCAAATTGCAGAGAAAGCTGTGGCCTCTACTTGTTGAGGTGCTTGGAGAGGGCTGAGAGCAGGAGCAGAGAGAGACTGTGAGACCGACAAATGGCTCCCTGCCTAATCATGCTCTTTGGGAGCAGTTTTCAGAGCTAATGGCCCATGTGTGTCCTTTGCATGACGTGTCCTTTGTCCTCTCTTGGTTCCTTGGCCTTTCTGCCCTGCAAAATTGGAGACTAACATTGCCAATGTCCTCCTCCTTCTTCTTGTAAACTCCATCTGCCAGTCATTCTGTAGGCTCTTCCTATGCCTCTGGTACCAGGCTAAGCATATCACATACTCTCTCATTTACTTTCCACAGTTGTTAGGAAGACTCCTGGTGTAAGTGCCATCTTATTCCCGATTCATGTATGTGGAATCTGGTGTTCAGAGAGATAAACTGTATTTGCCTAAGTCACCCAGTTACAAATGGCAGAGCTGGGATTTGAACTCAAGTCTCTCTTCTGTCAAAGATCATGTCCTTTCCATTATCCTACTCTGACATTTAGAAACACTTAGGCTGGAACGGCAGAGAAGAAAAGCAAACTGATTATACATCGATTCAACCTTGGAAGTTTTTGACTTTTCTTTTGAGATGAAAATTGCCCTTTCACCAGCAGTGGGCTGTCCTGCTATTAAGTAATGCCAAAGGACCTGAAGAGGTCCAGATGCTTCTGGACACATGAACTGACCCAGTCAGTGAAGTATGGGGAGCTAGACACAAAAGGCTTTTCTAGAACCTTAGCCTCTGGGGAAACTTTAGGTAACCGCAGAAAGGCTTGAGACTCTCCTGGTGTGCACGTAAGAGACTGTAGCGGCAGGATGGAGGCGGCACTGGAGGCAGGTTCAGGATGGTTCTGTGCAGACGGGTCAGGGAAGGAGAGTCTCTTGGAGCCCTCGGTGGCTTTTCATACTTTATTTAGTAGAGGTGGCCAGGTACATGGCAGGCAGGGGTGCTGGGGGGCCGGGGGGCCGGGAGGCTGGCAGGCCTCCCAGCCCCCAGCGCATCTCACCCTCTCGGCTGCTTCTTCTCTCTCTGCTGCTGCTGCTCTCATCAGTTCTGTCTGTTGGTGCTCGCAGTTCTCTCTCGCAGTTCTGGCGTCCTCATGATGCCGCCCATTTATGCCTGTGTTCAACTCAGGTGCGCCCACTTGCGCATGTCCACCCTGGAATGCTCGCAGCACCGCAGGTGTCCATCATCAGTGGTGGGAGGGTGGAAATACCTGATCAACCTTTACCCTACAGAGACAAAAATAATTTCATTTTGAAAAATCCTGATATTTTCCTCTCCCCAACCCACTCTGTTCTCAAGAGCATCCTCAGTCTCCTCTACATAGTAATTTTGTTATTGTTATACTGAGGAAATCATGCGGCTGAAAAGAATACACAGAATAAGACACTTGGTGGGATGTGAAATGAGGAAGTAAAATATTTGTGCTTTTACAGCTGGTTTTACATTCTGACACCTAGCCGCACACAGACATTGTCACTGGCAGCAAAAATCAAAGCTGTGATGGACAAAGGTGGTGATCACAGTGCGCCAGAGCCCACACCAAGTGCTATGTTCACAGAACTGAAAAACCCCAGGTTAAAATCCCCAGAATCTTTGGGTTTTATCTGAGGTGTCTGGCTGATGCACGATTGTAATTTTCCAAGCTGTAAAGCACGTGTGTTGTTGCTTGCCAGGCTTCTGTGTGGAACAGTGCCTTTCTTCTTCCTCTTCAAAACCTGTCGGAGCCCATCTCTATTGCTCCTAACTGAGAAGACGAGGGGCTGATAACTTCCCTGGAGTAATTTTTAGCAAGACTTATTGAGCAGAGGCTGTTTTGATTGGTTTAGAACCTCTTGTATGCATGAAAAGTAATATTTATTAATCATGGAGCAGGTCCACCCACTCAAAAATCTTGCTTTTGCTATTTTTGCTTCATGGGAATAGCCTGTGTATTATATTGGGACTGCTACTTTGAGGTATCGCCTAGCTGTCTAGCTGTGCATTGGTTTTAGAGATAGGACGGTTCACTTAGCAACTACCCAACTGAAGGGCAAGAATTCATTTTCCTTCCTACCTTCCTCTCTTCACCCCTCTCTTTCCTCTCTCCTTTGGGAAGAATTCCTCTTTATAAGTTGGCCTTCTATTTGCTTACAACACATGGGCATGAATGGAGTTGGCTCAACATGTTCATATATTCTGTATTTTTCTGGTTCACCAGTTTACTAAAATTGCCTGAAATGAAAAGTTCTTCCAGCAGGGGGCACAAGAGGCTTCCAGAGACTCAGGAAGTCCTGGCTCCACAACCAGGTACATGTCCTACCTTATTTTCTTGATTCATTTTAAGGACAGAGATACATGCCCTAGATTTCATCCTGGAGTCTGAGAGCATTGCCTTATGACCCTTTTACAGACCAAACAATCATAGAGGCCATGTGGGAAATCAGCGCATACAGCCTTCCTCAGAACTGCCAGCCTGAGGAAATAGAAGGGTGAATTAGCTAAAATTTGCCTGGAGAATAATCTTAGGGACACACCAAGATGTTGGCTTCATATACGCTGTGTTAACAAAAACTAGATTGATTAATGGGGGAAACTAACAAGCCAAGTAAACCAAACCACTCAAGTATACATGGAGTGTGCAATCATGTGGGTTTAATCAATATTCAGCAGAATCACCTTAGAGCTTAAAGTAAAACAACCATTCCTAGATCCTGCCTGTGAATGGTCTGTGGGATAAGTCTGTATGGGATCTGGGTATCTGGTTCCTAAAGTCCTACAGATGATTCCTCTCTTCATACTCCTCGCACCTAATACACTTGCTGCAAAGCGTGTTTGCACTACCCTCCAGTTGGTGTGATGATGGAATAGGTCATAGCTAGTGAATTTCACTTTCCTGAATTAGTCTGCTTGTAGGGTCAGAGAACTCTCAGGTCTTTCCACCCTCCCACCACTGATGATGGACACCTGCGGTGCTGCGAGCATTCCAGGATGGGCATGCGCAAGTGAGCGCACCTGAGTTGGACACGGGCTTAAATGGGCGGCGTCATAAGGACGCCAGAACCGACAGTACTGACCAACGTGAGCAGCAGCGGCAGTGAGAGCAGCGGGAGAATAGAAGAGCAGAACGCAGCCGAGACGGGGAGATGCGCCAGGGGCTGGGAGGCCTGCCAGCTTCCTACCCGCCCCCCCCCAACCCGGCACCCATGCCTGCCATGTACCTGACCACCTCTACTAAATAAAGCATAAAAGCCACCGAGGGCTCCAAGACTCCCTTCCTTGACCCATCTGCCCAGAACCATCCCGAACCTTGCTCCTGTGCCACCCTTTCCTGCCGCTACAGTTTGCTCATGTGTAATACAGGCTTATTTGCAGAGACAGAAACCTTAAGTCCAGACTGAGCATGATCAGACACCCAGACCTTTTCACATCGCCCTGCTCCTGCCCACCCAAAAGCCCTGGGGCCACGCTGATAAGAGAAGGCAGAGCACTGCTGAGAGGCTTGCCTTCTGAGTAATCAATTACAGCATACTGATGCCTAACAGGATTAATTTGGTCCTTTCTCTAAGACTGGTAAGTATTAGAAAATTGAGCCTGCTTTATTTTACAGCCTAAGAAAAAGCAAATGAGTCTTAAAACAGTGCTCATTCAGGTCGCTAATTATTTAATGATTTGGGACTCAAACTCCTCAAAGGAATAATTAAATCTGTTCATAGTAGGACGAGAGTAATATACGGACATTAATGATTTCATTTACTGTTATTAAGACTCCCTGAAAAAGCACCTAGACTGAACACTAGAGCATGGACTCTTCCCAGATTACTTACAGCTTCCAAAACAACAGCAATTCTGCTACTAAAACGGGTCGTCTGGTAAACTGGCTAGTTCTCATTCTCCCTCCGCTCTTCCTCCTGATACTCTCCACATTCTTCAAGAGGGAGTGAAGGTCAGCTTGTCTGTGGGGCTTCCACCTCCTCTCAGCAATGGGGTCTCATTTCTCCTGGCTGTTTAGGTTGAAACTGTGTCTCTCTCTTAGACAGTGAGCTGGACCTTAGGGACTTTAACTTAGTCAAAGAGGAGTGAATGAATTAATAATGCAAGATAAACAGACAGGTAGGGTTTTCCTTTCTTGCAGGGAATATGAATGGTCATTTAAGGGTCTGAAAGAAAAGAACTTTAACACTTCCCACCTCCTAGTCTCCCATACCTCTTCCAAGTAGATATTTAATTTCCCCAATAATTTATTTCTTTTGGTTAAGTATTACTCACGCCTGAGGCCTTTGTTGAAAATATCAACATCCCTAGGAAAGCCAGACCACCCCTTTGGGATATGAGTGATTAGCAAATCTGCTTTTCTTGTGAGGGCTGAGGATGTTTCATTGAACCCCACCTAGGAGTTATATATATATACACATACACATATATACTTATATACACAATGGAATATTACTCAGCAATCAAAAATATAAACTCATAGCATTTGTGGCAATGTAGATGGAGCTAGAAAGGATAATGCTAAGTGAAATAAGTCGAAAGGAGAAAAGACAAATACTGGATGGTGTCACTAATATGTAGACCATTAAGTAACTAAATTAAGGGTCAGATAAAGACAAACTTAAAAAAAACTAACTCTTGATAGCACCGAATTGGGGAGGGGGAAGAGGGCTGAAAGCACAATGAACTGTGGTGGTGGACTATGGATGATTAGGTGGTGGGTGCACCATGGTGGTAATACTTGATGGAGGCATCTAAATTATTACTTCAACTAAAATTGAATTCATTTGTTGATTCAAGAGGAACCCCACCTGGGGAGTACAGAATTTGAAAGACAAGTGTCACCTCACAATTCTGCAGTGGGCCCACCCTGGACAAAGGGATGTCTTCCTAGGAAGGGCAGGTGTGGGCACCAGGGAGCATGGCATCTGGGTAATGAGAAGCAGAGCATCCAAATCAGAAGACAATCTAAACCTTCATTTCATAGACACAGCAGCTGAGGCCCAGGGAGAGGAAGGATCTTGCCCAAGGCCAGCGTGGGGACTTCACAACAGACATGCAAAAGGGATTCACCAGTGACGTAAGCAATGCCCTTGTGCAGTCTCCGGTGTGGCTGCGAGGCAGCTTCCCAATGCCATTGCCAGATACCCAGTGCCAGAGCTTTGCTGGGACCAGATTTCTAACATGACTCTGCATTTTTAGCACTTTTAGCAAGTGCTCTCAGGCAGTTGTGCTACTCAGCAGGTTTGGGGACCTGTGTAGTTTATCGGGACTATTCATGTGGACAAGCATGGGAAGGTTTTTAGTGTTCGGCATGAGGCTTATCTTGAGGTGTTTGTTCCTGGTATTGACAGGTGCTTGAGCTCTAGTTTATTCAAGGGTTCTGTTGTTTTGATTTTAGCCTGTAGGGGGGTATGTGAAGGAGGGAAGAGTGGCAGGTGTTTTGAATACAGTCTCAGCTTCTAGCAGTAGCTTCTTTCATGAGGTGGGTGCTCTGATTCTCCCTGCTGTCTCAGCCTCCAGCTTTTCCACATTGAGAGGGCTCAAGTCAATTGAGAGCCCTCTCAATTGAGAAGGCTCAAGTCACTAAGCCTTTGTGTACACCCCTACCCTTGCCACCCCCCATAGTGCACTCTCTGATCTGGGTGCTTACTCACGCACTTCCTTAGCCAGGGCAGTTGTGGGTCTCCGTGTCCCTGAAGTGGGCATACGCCCAAAGTAACAGCTGTATTAGGCTGTCTGCAGCAGTCACCCCACCTCTTGTGGGCTTTCCTATTCCATTATCACTATAAATAATGATCACTTAAGCTTTTTCCTGCTCCCTTCGACCAGAGACTTGTTTCCGCTGTGTGTTGAGGTCATATGTTCTTCTCTCAGACTATTATTTGCTTGGTTTGTTTTACTGTAACTTAGTTGTGAGTAGGCAGAGAGTGGAGGAGGTAAATCTGGCATCTCCACTCTGCTGCTATCTTGCTGGATTCCTTCCCAAGTGTAATTCTTTCTTAAGAAGTTATTTCGAAAACCTTCATTATAATAAAGAGGTGTGCACCCTCTTGGGAATCATTAGGTTCAGATTATTAGTAAAAGTCAGAAAGTAGCCTCTAAAGAAGAGAACCAAGTGACCAACACAGAAAAATCCTTTGAAAAGCTTTACAAGAAGAATGGAGGAGAATTGCAAAAATGAAGTGGTCAACAGTAGCAAATATTGAAGATGCTGAGTGATGTGAAGTGGGGATGTATCCTTTGACTTGGGCCTATGGAGACTGTTGGCAATTTGTCAATGGAGTGGTACAAGTGCAAGACAGATTATAGTACATTGATGCAGTGGATGAGAGAGTGTAGCGGCAGGAAGGCAGCACTGGAGCAAGGTTCGGGATGGTTCTGGCAGACGGGTCAGGGAAGGAGAGTCTTGGAGCCCCCGGTGGCTTTTTAGACTTTATTTAGTAGAGGTGGCCAGGTACATGGCAGGCATGGGTGCCAGGGGGCCGGGAGGCTGGCAGGCCTCCCAGCCCCCAGCGCACCTCACCCTCTCAGCTGCTTCTCTCTATCTCTGCTGCTGCTGCTGCTGCTCGTCCTGTCGGTTCTCGCAGTTCTGTTGATCCTCGCAGTTCTCACAGTTCTGGAGTCCTCATGACGCCGCCCATTTATGCGCGTGTCCAACACAGGTGCGCCCACCCTGAATGCTCACAGCACCACAGGTGTCCATCATCAGTAGTGGGAGGGTGGAAGTACCTGATCAACCTTTACCCTACAGTGAGGAAGTAGAGTTATGCTTAGCAAGCAAGTAGGGCAAAGAGCTAGAGAAAGCTAAAAGAAAATACCAAACCTGACTTAAGATGGAGCAATTGTTCCTTCTAGTACTAACATTTCCTGAACATTTATTGTGTGCCAAGCATTTGTATTATGTGCTCTTATTATCATTATTATTATTGTTATTATATAATGTCGGCATATGTGAAAGTAAAGGAGGTTAAAAAGATGGAACCATTTTGTGGATGCAGCTCTTAGGAAGGTTGTAGTGGCAGGAAGGGCACACAGGAGCAAGGTTTGGGATGGTTCTGGGCAGATGGGTCAAGGAAAGGGAGTCTTGGAGCCCTCGGTGGCTTTTATGGATTTTATTGTCAGAGGTGGCCAGGTACATGGCAGGCAGGGGTGCCGGGGGCCGAGAGGCTGGCAGGCCTCGCAGCCCCTGGCGCATCTCACCCTCTCGGCTGCTTTCTACTGCTGCTGCTCGTCAGTACTGTCGGTCCTGCTGGTTCTGGCATCCTCATGACACCGCCCATTTAAGCCCGTGTCCAACTCAGGTGCGCCCACTTGCGCATGCCCACCCTGGAATGCTCGCAGCACCGCAGGTGTCCATCATCACAGTGGTGGGAGGGTGGAAAGTCCTGATTTCTCTAACCCTACAAAGTGTAAGTAGTATATATGTGATGACGTTTTGTTTGCTGAGAGTATTTTTGTTCAAGAAATGCCAATACCTGTTAAATTAGCAATCATATGTGCCCACTTTCCACCACACTTTACAACACTGGGATACACAGGTGGCCCATCTGATCATTTTCTTGGCTTGGAGATGAGCAGGCGACTCAAGTTTGGCAATCAAAGTCCTTTCTGGTATTTTTTTCTCACGCTATCAAGAAAATGAGATTTTCTTTCCTGTAAGGACAATGAAAGCTAGAGTTGCTGTTTGTGATCTTTGCTAGCCACATGGAAGTATCTTCCTGTGACTCAAGTCTCAGGAATGAAAGATGAAAAGTTTAGAGGTGAAAGACAAACTCTGAATCTGAAAAATTTACAACAGTTTCAACTAGCTGTGGTTAAATCCAGCTCCGTCTTTAGGATTTATTTGCTTAAGTTGGGTGTCATAAAACTTTTATTTAAAAAAATTTATTTGATTGAGTTGGGTGTCATAAAATCTTTCAGGATTAATGCAGGTAGGTAAGGCATACAAGGAAGGATTAAAACAGAATGGGAATTAGGAAGTCTCTGCCACTAAGGCAGAAAGGAAATGATTAAATAGTGTATAATATAGTTGATGGGGGGGCAGCAATATATGGGGTTCTGATGACTTTTATTTTCTTTAGCATAACCAAGAATAACTCACCTTCAAATTACATTGGAGACAGTGGTGAAACTTCAGGAATGTGATCAGACTAACGACTGAGGAAGAATAAAGGGAGAAACTCACATGGAGACACACTGGAAATGTCATGAGCTTTGAGAAACTGAATATAGATGGAAAGATTCATACAGCGTTTCTTTTTTTCTTCCTTCCATTCCCCCCCTCCCAGCTTTGCCCTACAAAGTGTGAGTGTAAGAAGAGAGAAGGCAAAAGATTAAGTTGATCTTGAATTTTATAGAATGTGTGTAATGAGTGATCAAAAGGTTAAGGAAATTAGAGTTGAAGTTATGAAAGGAGAAAATGGCTGAAGTAATGGGCTGTGGAATCCAGGCAATACAGAGAAGGAAATGAAGCCTCAATGACCCACTAGACCAGGACAAGTGAGATGCCAAGGTCACTGTAAATTGATAAAGACACAGTGTAGTGGTTGCAAGTGAATGAAAACTGGGGAAAAGAGGATGATCAGAGGGTATGATATTGGAATTCAAAATTTGTAAGTGGGATAGATGTGAGAAATGTCAGGAAACTGGTATAGGAAATGACCCACTGAAGTAAGGAAGAAGTCATGGAACACTTAGCAACACCTCAATTGTTTTTAATTCAAATCCACAAATGTCAAAATGAACATTCAACACTACCAGACAATCATCTTTTTTCCTCATTTTTAGAGGGTGACCTTGATTCAAGCGTCAGAGAAAAAATACATGCAGGCAATAACATCCAGTTTGTAATCACCAAATGAAATGACCTACTTGTAACTTAATTCACTCGCTCTACTTTTCCTTCTGCTGCGAAAGTGTCCTTAGCTTCTCCAAGGTGAACTTCTCCTTTTAGAATTCTGTGTTCCATCTCCTCTCTTTCCCCAAGAGCTATTCCTCTGGAAGTATTTATCTAGCATCAATTCCTATATGCTGGGTGATTCTGCTCTGTCTGTCTGTCTGTCTGTTATCTACCTATCTTTGCACACATCCCTTAATATCAACCATTATTTAAAAACAGATCCCTCCTTGATAACACATTTCTCCTATCACAAGAAACTTCCTTAAAACAGTTGTATTCCCCACGGTTTCCTCTTCTAAACTCCATTTTTCTCCTCCACCCACACCAACTGGAATTTCATTCCTCTCACTCTTCTAAAATTCTAGTCAAGATCACTAATGACCTATATCTCTTAAAACCAGTGTTCTGTGCTCTGTTCTATTTTACTGCTCTCCCAGCAGGGTTTTGCATGCATGACCATTCTCTCCTTGAAGACTTTCTGTGACACCGCTTTCACATTTATGCCAGAGATCAATCTTAGAATTACTCCCTGTGTAGTGTTTTTCCTATCATCTCAACTCCTCCTCCTTAGTCTGTGTTGTGATCTACTTATCTTCCAGTCTTCCAAATGACCACTGCTAGACTCAAGACCTCCCTGTGTATCTCTGTGGACTGTCCAAATACCAGGAAACAGATAAAATATTCATTATTGTACTTTCCCCAGATTAATGAATGCATTCATGACTTTAAATATAAAAGACCTTTGCTTGCCAACCTGAGAAATAACACAGGGTTACATATGAAAATGTATCTAACCTATCTTTAAAATGTATCCTCTGTGTTTTCAGTTTGTATCTTTCCACCTTGAGGTCCTGACATACACATCCTTGAGCTTTATACTGCTGCCTTCTGAATGCCCCTGACATACCCAGTTCCCATCACTTTTCTTTTTTTTCCTATATCAGAGTTATGAAGAGAAAGACTTTGGAGCTGCTCGGTGGCACTTCCAGAGCCCTGGGTAAGGCCTGGTGCATGGCAGGCACTAACAAATGTTTGTCCACCAACTGACTTTCTCTCCACTCCTGTCTCCTCACAGAGATAAGAGAAATCACACCAAAACTAAGTCATGCCATTTCTTCTCCTTGAATGACTTTATCCTGCTTCTCAGCCTTGGAAAATCCTTGTTTTTCTAAACTAAACTCAAAATTCTTACACCAGAAAATTGCATTTATGCAATGCCCTGACTTTTAAATTAACAAATGTTTTTGAGTGAATGGCATATTGAATCATGTTGAATATCGATGAATGTTATATAGGAAATCACTACTTTAAAAATCGTCAATTGCATTTATTATAGGAGCATTGTGGGGACATTGTTTGTTATAGTTTTCAGAGACACTAAAAAACTCCCAACTGGAAATTTTATTTTAGGACATAGTTCTAAGAAAACTTTATTTTCCCTCTCGATGGACTGGTTTGCTTTTTACTTTATGACAATATATATTATGCAATTAACCATGACTCCCTCTTCTCTTTGACTACCAGAAAACTAACAGCAAAGTGAGATGCTAAAGTATGATATAAGTAAACTGTTCTTTTTGGACTAAAATTTATTTTCCCTCTAACTAATTTTCTCTTAAGTACTTTCATTTTCCCTGGTCCTGACCCCTTATTTCTATTTCATCAATACTTTAGTGTAGCGGCAGGAAAGGGCGGCACAGGAGCAAGGTTTGGGATGGTTCTGGGCAGACGGGTCAAGGAAAGGAGTCTTGGAGTCCTCAATGGCTTTACATGCTTTTATTAGTAGAGGTGGCCAGGTACATGGCAGGCAGGGGTGCCGGGGGGCTGGGAGGCTGTCAGTGCATCTTACCCTTTCGGCTGCTTTCTACTGCTGCTTCTCGCGTTAGTGTTCTCGCTGCTGCTCGTCCTGTCGGTCCTGGCATCCTCGTGTTGCCGCCCATTTAAGCCCGTGTCCAACTCAGGTGCGCTGACTTGCGCATGCCCATCCTGGAATGCTCACAGCACCGCAGGTGTCATCATCACAGTGGTGGGAGGGTGGAAAGACCTGATTGTTCTCTGACCCTACATTTAGTATAGAAGTGTTCATCAACACTTCTTGGTATGAACAGGTCCAATTCATTTCTAGAAAGAGGTAATACGTGGTGATGTCTCAGTGGTGCCATTTCCCATATCCCCAAGATGAATGCCTTTTTCTGTCCTTTATGCTCCCATAATGCTCTGTCCAGGTCTCCACTACAGTGCATGATGCAGTGACTAAGGAAGTGCTCACGATTCAATAACCAGGTACACCGAACTACGTGATCTTGGAAAACCACCTCACTGCGGTTCAGCTATAAATTGGGAATGCAGATGCTACCTACTGAAAGGAAACAATATAAGAACAAAATGAGGGTGATAAGAAAGCAGAGGCAAAGCCAGCAAGTCAGCAGAGACCAGCTGCAAGAGCCTGGAGAGGAGCCATCAGTCACCAGCATGAATTGCAGCCTGAGGCCTGAAACCTCTCCCCTGGTGGGATCCACAGCCTTTGACCAAAAAAAAAGGTACTTTCCTGATATAAAAATCTCTTATTTCCTAAAGTCTTGCCTTTCTCACACACAGATCAGCTACCAGAGATCACCAGTGAAGGTCTGCATGTTGCTCTACTGGGGATTAGAATGTGCCTGCCAACCTGAGCTTCTGTGTCTGACATGTGCTTGACTCAATGTACCTCCTTCCTGAGAAAGCCCAGCAAAGCAGTCGAGAGGGTGAGATGCACTGGGGGTTGGGAGGCCTGCCAGTCTCCTGCCAACACCCCACTGCACCCATGCCTGCCATGTACTTGATGCCACCTCTGTAAATAAAAGCATAAAAGCCACCAAGGGTTCCAAGGCTTCTTTCTTTACCCCCGTTTGCTAGAACCATCCAGAACTTGCTCTGTGCCACCTTCCTGGCCGCTACAATGTACCTACCAGCCTCCTGGCCCCCTGGCACCCCTGTGTTTATTCCAAACTCCCAGTGGCAGGGCTGCCAACCACTTTCGCCTGTGTTGGGTGACGACTCAAAGGCAGAAAGGACTGAGAAAACTTTATAGGAGGAAAGAGGTTGGAGGCTGTTGAGCTGAGACAACTGGAGGTGTAATGGGCTGAAGCCAAAGACTGTTACGGGGGCACACCCTGGAGGGGCTGCTGGTGAGGATTGATGGCCCCAGGTGAAATGCGAACAAAGCATTAGTGGGGGTGGAGATGCTGATAAGAAATACAAGGTACTGCAGAAGCAGCGCCTGGGATCAGTGTTGGGATTTAGCATTTGGGGTTGAAATGTTTTTGGGTCTTCAGCAGTTCTGGACTGGGGTCAGTGATTTCTGCCTCACCATGCCTGTAGGGTAAATGGAAAAATTACCAGGCTTTGCCACCCTCCTGCCATTTGTGTGATGATGGACATCTGAGTCCTGCACGCATGCCTAGGTGGGCATGCGCAAGTGAGTGCACCTGGGTTGAGACACGGGGCATCTAAGGGCAGCATCAAGAGGCCGCCAGATGAGAGTTAAAGCAGAGCAGAGAAAAAAAGAAGCAGCAGCAATAGCAGAGACACAAGAGGCTAAAGAACCCAGAGAGTGAAGATGCACTGTGGGGCTAGGAGGCCTGCCAGGCTCCTGGCCCCCAGCACCCCTGCCTGCCGTGTACCTGGTCGCCTCTGATGTAATGATGTAATAAAAGCCTAAAAAAAAAAAAGCCACAGAGGGCTCCAGGACTCCTTTACCTGTCTGCTGGGATCACTGAGAACATGCTCCGTGCCTTCCTGGCACCACAATGCCCATCTTCCAGAAGGCTCTTGCAATCTTCCTGAAGGACCAGGAGAGGCTTCCAGCAGCCAACCTCAGAGAAGAAAAGTTCAGAGGCTTTGTAAGCACCCAAGTGACCAAAACTGTTCCTAGCTTTGCTGGTACAGCCTGGAAGGGACACGAAGACCTGACTCTAGGACCTCACCGAGCTGTGTGAATGTGGCCGTTTGCCCAGTCGTTTGGCTGCTGCAGCTACTCTTTTGAGTGGCGACTATCTGGTGCTGGGCGGGGGCATTGCTGCAGCTCCGGTGAGCATCTCCTGTTTTGTCTTCTGCTGTCTTCGTGAGTTGGAACCGCCCTGTGGTCCAGCTGCCACATGCTCTAGGTCTGCAGTGGTGGGAAGACTTTCTTGGGAGTCACCACCCTTGGAGACTTTGTGTTTAGGACTTTAAAACACTGGACACTGCTTTGGGTGAGGTAAACGGCCATTTGTGGCCTCTTTATTTTCCCTGGTTTGTTAACTAAATCCCGTTATTGTTGTTTTCTGAACCTGAGTAGTCTTGCAATTGTGCATGTGAGTGAAGAACTCAGACAGTAACTGGGAAACCATCTGGGCAGTGTCCTTGGTCAGTTTTGGTGCCCCTCGCTGCCCTGTATCAATGTCAAGTGTCCTAGGGGATTGGTCTGGGAAGCACATTTGACCTTTTCTGAGTGGTCCGCAGTTGTAAGCGTGATGGAGGGCAGGATTTTTAAATTAATGTTTATTAAAGAGGCTTGCACTTGTTAATCAAATCCAACAATTTTGGTATGCTGAGATCCTGGACCAAAAGTTTATTTTTCTAGTTGGTTTGGTTATAACTCCTCAGTAAATTATCTCCCACCAGGCATCTGCTTCTGATTCCTCTGGCCACACCCCTTTCAAAGTGAGAGTTATCATGGGGCATTCACAGTAGAACTGAAACTTCCAAGGTGCTGGGGTTAGATCCACCTTGCCCCCTGCACACACACAGATTCTCCTCACAGAAAAATATTTAAGTAATAGGCACGTGGTTCCAACCTGAGGCTGTATCTTATGAACCCTCAGCTCTATAATGCGGATGGGTAGCTGAACACTTCAATTTTGAAACTGTGAAACCAGGGACCTCCCTGGTGGCCTAGGGGTTAAGTCTCGGGGCTCTTATCACTATAGCCTGAGTTCACTCCCTGCCTGGCCAGGGAGTTAACCCACATATTGCACAGCAGATCTCTCCTGTCTCACCTGCTACTCTCCTCAACAGTGTATTTCAGTAAGTCTGCCTGTTTTGCTTCCCACTCTGTCTTGGTGAATCCTCTCACCCCTCTAATCGGCCCCCACCAGACCTCTGACCTACCTCCCAGCTCTTCTACACAAAAATAAGTCAAAAAAATTTTAAAAATTGTGAAATCAGCTCACCTCCATATTTTATTGCAGTGCAGTCAGTGGCTACAAAAACCACACATGCCTATATGCCCATCATGTTCTCACGATTGTAACTAAGAAGCTGAGTATACACCACAAGGCTGGAGGGGACACAGATGGATGAGGCAGAGTGTGGTGGACATTCTGTGGCCACAACTTGGTGTTCTTCCAGTTTCTGCATTCACTAGCCTCCCAAATTCATTTTTGTTATACCCCTTTTCAGTGCCTGAACTTTTGTCATAATGAACTTTTTTGGATACCTGCAGTCTTTGAGCATCTCAGTGGGGTTTGGTGCATGTCAAAGGTCAACTGGTGATTCAGTCTTCAGTTTGTCCTGTCAGCTGTTTATTAATCTGTAACTTCCTGTTAAGATGCAGGCTGTGCTTTTTAAAGAAACTTGAGACAGCACAAGTTTTATTTTGGGACTGGACATAGCAATATATAAAGAGGATCTGTGAGAGTTACTTAGTTCCACAAACTGTTTTCTTTCAAAAAAATTTTGTCCTCACTACCTGCCAGGCATGTTCAGTGCACTGTGATTGAGGATGAGGGACATAGTGTCAGCTTCCAGAAGTTCACCATCTCCTCCAGGGAGACAAGCAAAATAAAGCATGGTAAGTGCAACACCAGATGTGCAAGAGATGGCAGGATGCAAAGAAGGAACAGGAAAACTCTAGGGGCACATAGGAGCAAGACAGTTTTCAATAGAAGAGACTCTAGAAGGAAATTCAAGAAAGAACTGCAATTGGTGGATCACATGACAGAGTCACATTTTGGTGGAGCGAAGATTAGATAAGGAAGAGTGTGGAAGTTGGTGGGACAATTTTGAAGTTTATTTGAGAGGTTGTTGCCTCTCAAATGATTTAGGCAAGAGATGAGAAAGGCCCAGTTGAAGACAGAGGTACAGAGGAGATCTGAGAGAATTTTTACAGTAGGGTGGAAGGTGAGGGAAAAAAGCTGAGTTAAGGTTTTTGTTCAGGAGCAGTGGGTAGATGATGTTGACATTAAAATGCTGTGGAAATGAGAGGCAGGTGTTTTGGGTGAGGCCCATGGGGACAGCATATTCACTTTTAGACCTGTTGAAATTCAGTGCCAGGGGAGAGCATCATTTAGTTATGGGGGATCAAGGTTTGTAGTTTGCGAAATGTCTGGGCTGGAAATATAGACCTGAATGTAACCTAGCAATCTGGAAGCACAATTGTATTAAAAACAGATTGTGTTTTCTGTTTATGGCATTGATAAATGATTAGTGCCTCAAATGTACATAAATTTTAGTTTAAAATACAGTTTTCAGGTAAAATGAAAGTGGGTTAGAGATGATGGCTTCTTGCTTTAGTGGAGCCAGCCTTTATGTTTGGGGAGCAGGCAGATCAGGGAGGAGGGCAGTACAAAGTGAAAATAATCTACAGATTGAACTTTAGGGGCTTAACATTGACATTGAAAGTACTCCTCTTTTCTGGATTGAAGATTGAAAAAATACTCTGATATTATGAAAAATTGTATTGTTGCAATTAACCTTGGAAAGCTGTGAAATGAAGGTTCTATCCCATGGGGCTGTACTAGTCCCTCCAAGTTGGTAAAGATGTGAAAGCCTGCCATCTTTTAACACACAAAGTAAAACTTTCAAGAACACTTGTGTGTAAGAGTGGCCTCCATGTCTAGGATCTGACCCTAATGTCAACCCTAGCTCCAAACTGTAGCCTTAATTATAACTTTAGTCCCAACCCTAAACCCAAGTTCTAACACTGGCACTAAGTCTAGCATGCATCTATATCTACATTAAAACACCACAATCTCAACCTCATCCCCAGGCTTAACGTAAACACTAATCACCAACTCACCAACCCAATTATAGCTGGCTCTATACCTCCATATAGCAGCAACCCTAAGTCTAGCCTTAATCCTATGTCTTAACACTGACTCTAAGCTTAGCCCTAGAAGTGACTTCTTAAGGGGTAGAATTCTTAGGGGGAAAGTTCTTTAGATTTCTAGAAACTAAGTAATCAAACCTGGGAAATGAATTTCAGTTTAAATGATAACTTACAGGCAAATCATCAATAGACCATCCTTAACATATAGATTAGGTAGTCTAACCTATCTGAGAAAGTCATCTGAAGGTCTGGGTATTATTTCTGGATGCCTGCATGACATCCTTGCTTCTGTCTCTGATTTCAGTAAATGTGTCTAATAAGGGTTGCTGTGAAAACCCAGTGATATTGCTGAGAGGCAAGATCCAAACTGAGAGTATATTCTCATAGACGCCACAAAGGTGAATGCTAAGCTTGACCCTAGTCTTCTAGGACTCCCCAAAGTTAAGACTTTCCTATTCCAAAGAATAGAATTTATATCTTAATTCCACTGTGACATGAACCTAGATTTTACCAGCCAAAACTTCTCTAGATTGAGTAGTCACTGAACAGTGTGTAGTGTTAGGCTCTGAGGTTTGTAATGTACAGAAGATACTGCATTGCATTTGGAGACTTTACAGCTGAACTGAGATAAAAATGAGCCACACTATAAAAGACTGAGAATATGGTGAGGTAGAATTTAATTCAGTGCTGCTTTATATGGACAGAACTGGGTACTAAACCAGTTCAGTGTAGATGATCTTTTCTCTCATTTGCATGACATTTAACATCTTACCAAAATTTTGTAACACATTCAGTCCAATCTAAGATTCTGGGAATTTTATAACACATTCAGTCCAATCTAAGATTCTGGGAATTTTATAACACATTCAGTCCAATCTAAGATTCTGGGAATTTTATAACACATTCAGTTCAACCTAAGATTCTGGGATGTTGCTATAAGGCAGTTATTTTATAAGTGTTCATATTTGCATACGTAGAAATAAACTCAGAGGAATGAATTCGTTCCCCCGCCTCCCTCCAGCAAAAATGGCAGAGACTTAAACTCAAGTTGATCAACTTCAGACACAGTGGGAAGCTTTTTCTATTTCATGGAGTACATGCCACTTGATCTGGGCTTTAGTTGAGTGAGTAAAATTTGAAGAGATGTGTGTGTGGGGGTAAAATAACCAACTGTAGGGGTGAATACAGTAGGGAGAAGGCAGGGACCAGGAATGGGAGAGGATGAGGTAAGACTGGGTGGGAAAATGGACCTCTAAGAGTCAGCACAGGTGTTCACGCTGCGTGGATTGTGACATGAAGATGCATCTGGTAGTGGTGTGCAGGAGGAATTAGAGCAAGGAGTCTCAGGAACATGAAGCTCAGCTCGGTGACTTTGGGTTGTGGGTACAAAGAAGGTCCTGGAATGGAGTGGCAGGAGTTGGTATAAAAATGGAAATGAGTTTTCAATAGGCAATTCAAATGGATAGATACGATTAGATTGAACATGAAAAAATAAAGTAGAAGTTAAAGAATCCTAAGTTTTATTTTTTTCTCATTAGATTTATTTAATTGTATTTGACAACATTTGTAGAATCCCAAGTTTTAAATAACTGGTTGTGCGACCTCAGACAAGTGAGTGTCTCTAGGCCGCTCATTAAAGACTCGTGAGGACAGCCCTTGTCTCACTGGTGGCGACAGTGAGAACCACCAGATTCATTGGTAGCTTCAATGAAGAGGGACATTAAAGAATATCTAGAATGATACACTCAATTGCATTATATAAATAATAAGGGAAAATCTAAATTCTCTGTAATCAGAAATTTAGAAATTGAGAATTACGTAGAAGTTAAAATCACATTTGAAGGATATGGGGATATAAATATTCAAAATACAAAGTGGAGGAAAGAAGATATATGCTATCTGAATATTATTACAAAGAAATGTACAAATAGAAAAAAGACTGAATGAAAAGCTTATGTGTGATTTCTCTAGCTGTTGCGCTTCAATAGCTGGTGGTATTGTGACTAATTGGTATTATCATTTTTGTGCTTTGCAGTTTGCAGTATCCAAATTGTGGATAGTGAGCATTTCCTGCTTTAATAATGAGAAAGTATATAGAAAAAAAGGAGAAAAATGAGGTCAACTACTAACGTCTAAAACTTGGAGTGTGTCATGTCTCATAACTGTTTCAATAATACAGCATATAATAGGTAGGGAAGTGGTATCCTTCTTTTTGTCTTGAACTGTATCAGTGGAATACGTTATAAGATATGACAGAGAGAGGCCTTCATAGGGAAGAGAGAACAGAGCAAATATGATAAAATGCTGCAGAAACAGAACAGAGATACTGCCTTAGCTGAAAGGAAATCAGAGTTCTTCTATGGAAGGTAGCCTGACCTCTGGAAGCTATTTACAGCTCAGATAAATGCGAAAGCAACTCTGGAAGCACATAAGAATGCAGTATGTCACAATTGCAAACAATGCTTAGTTGCACAAAGTACTTCATTAGGTTTGCTAACCTCAAAGAAATTTCTGCCAGGATTCCTCTTGATTTTCCACTAAGACGGCAAAATGTTCTCAATGAATGTGCATTTGGGCATAAATGAAAATTGACCATCCAGGACATTATGAAACATTTATGTGCTGAGAATTTTTATAAATTTTCAACAACTAAATTAAATGTTTGCGATGCAAGACCACAAATGTGCCCTTGAGGAAAATAATGATTGACAAGCAATAGAATAATTATTTCAGAATCTTGATATTAATATCGATCCATGGTCATTTTTGGCTTTGAACTTTGTAAACAGAAAATAAGACATGACAGGGCCTCCCTGGTGGTGCAATGGGTTAAGCAACGCACTATGAAGCAGACTGCAGCCACTGCAGCACGAGTTCGATCCCTGCCGCCAGCCGGGGAGGTGACACATATGGTGTGGCAGACCACTCTGCCTTGCCCACTGCTCCCCTCAGCAGTATGTTTTAGTAGATCTGCCTGTTCTGCTCCCCGTTCTGTTTCTGGTGGATCCTCTCACCTCCCACTATTCTGACCTGTTCTCCCCAGCTCTTTATGCATAAATAAATCTTATTTTTTTTTTTAAAGACATGGTAGGGCTACTATGTGAGGCAGCATGCAGTGGCAAAACACTCTTTGACTTAAGATCAAAGACTGCTAAGCAAGGTATTACATATGATCTTGTACTATCACTTAAATTGAAAATGGTGGGAATTATCTTTAACAGACAGAAAAGTTACTGATAAATGGAACCTTCCTTTAGGTCTATCTTTGAATTTATTGTACCTTTACCTACGTGTTGTTTTCCTCCAAATACACACTACTCATAGTTCAGGAAGTCTTCTCAAGTATTTTTCTCCACCTCCAATTACATTGACCTTGCCCATGTTCCCCATCCTCTGATGTTGGGGTTTGGTGCTTGGTGTCTTTGGGTCCCTCTGAACAGAGTCTCCCATTTAGCATCAATGGCAAGTTTATGGAAGAAAGGGAGCTGTTTGCATAGACCAGGCGGGCAAAGAGCTGCTTTATGCCAGAGCAAGAATATTCATATATATTCTTTGATGGTTCTGGGTTGGTTGGAAGGTTTTCTGTAAAGATTGATGATCATTTTGCCCCACCTCTGGTTTTAACCTTATGAAAACTTCCATCCTAGATTTTCTTCTCCAAGCTTCCATCAATAACAAGATGAAGTACATTAAGATTGGCCTCATAGAGGTCAGAGCTCTCTAAATACAAAGGGAAGTAGGTAGTCAAATTCAGCTCAGGGGCAGAATCTAAATACAAAGGGACATAGGCAGATTCCCCTGCCCAGCTGAATTTCTTGCTGCCTCCCACCATCCCCCCAATCTTTGTGATTCTTGTCTATATTCCATGTGCCAAGTGGGTCAAACTCTTTGATGTAGAAATGGAAGGTCTTTCGCAGTTGTAAGATATTTTCCAATTTGAGTTATCAAAATCAATATTTTGGGCCTCCCTGGTGGCGCAGTGGGTTGAGCAATGCACTATGAAGCAAACTGCAGCCACTGCAGCATGAGTTCGATCCCTGTTGCTGGCCAGGGAGGGGACCCACATGGCACAGCAGACCTCTCCTGCTGTGCCTGCTGCTCCCCTCAGCAGTGTACTTCTGTTGATCTGCCTGTTCTGCTCCCCACTCTCTGTGGTGAATCCTCTCACCCCCCTACACCTCTGGCCTGTACCCCAGTGCTTGTATGCATAAATAAATAAATCTTTAAAAAAAAACAAAATCAATATTTTAAGGTGCTTTCCTTATGATCAGAAACATTAGGGGTACAGAGATTCACATGACAATGCTAATTTTTAAAAAGTTGAACCTCATTGGAGGTTTTCACTTTTAAGATAACTAGAAGAGAAGAAAGAAGAGAATAAACAGAACTTTTTGATCTTATTTATAAAAGTGAAACAATAAGACCGAACATGACTTTAACTCACCAGTGCATTTCCTGCCCTGTGCTGTGGATTAATTGTCAGAGCCAAAAGGTCAGATTTACCCTCCAGCTTGTTTTAGAATCACTTTCCCTTCCTCTCTGGCTAGTGCCTTACTGCACTTCTATTATTCTAACACTGAAAAATCTCAGTTCTCTTTTGTCAAATACGCACAAGCAGAAAGGTAATGGGGTTAGTTACATCTACTTGAAGAAACTTTCAACTCATTTTGTAATGGCTGATTCCTAATTTGCTCGATGCATGCATATTGTGCACCTTTCCTTTGCAAGTTTGTGTGGCTTTTGTGGCTTAAAGTGTAGAAGAGAAGAGAATGAAGGAGAAAATAATCTGAAGATTTTATAGAGAAAGATTTTATTCTCTAGTGGAGTTCACTGATAAAGGCACTAACATCAGACAGTATTAACTGAATGCATTTTATATTTTAAGTTTTAGACCCTACCTCAAAGGAAGAGGAACCTCTCCAAGGAGCTGACAGATGTGAGCCTGGTAAGTCTCTGCTTAGAACCAAAACTTTCATCCTAGGAAAACTGTAGCAAAATTTTTAAGAAATATTTGGGTCCTTAAAAAATTGTGTCTTTTATATGACCATGACTGTGAATAAGAATTCTCACATGGTGGGGTGGGTGATTTGGAATTTTGCTGGGCTGTTTTCTTTTGGAGGAAGGAAAATCAGAAAAAATTTTCTTGGTTTTACCATCTAAATGTACTCTAGCAAAAGATGAAATACCAATGGCTTAGTGTTTGAGGGGCTAAACAAACTGATGATCTGGGAATTGTGATTTTCTTACAATATATTCTGAAGTACTGACTATTTGGATATGTAGAGTTTTCATGAATGCATACTAGGGATGATATCTGGAAAACTCAAGTCAGAAGAATCTAGTTCTACTTTTTAAAATTTGCCTTTTGCACTTTATTTAATATCTTTAATGTTAGAGACAAAATCATAATAGAAGCATTGTACTGATGACAAATAAATTATGAAAATCCCTCAAAATAGTAAAAATATTAGAATAAAAGGTCACATATTTTCAAAAAAGAGCTGGAGATTTACATTTCAAAAAAAACAGAGGTTAGTAAAGATAAAATTTTACTTTCTATTTATCCACAAAAATTGCCATATTTGTGGGTATATGACCTACTAAGTTGATCCATCTATAGTCCTTTGCTCCATCAAGTAAGTGAGGAGATAAGTAAATGTGAAATCATTACAGTTTATTAAATATCAAAGAAAAACTAGCTACCTAGTCATATTAGGTAAGCGGTTGCCATGCAGAGCAGTTGGTAACCACAGGAAATGTCACTGTTTCCTTTAAAGACCGCTGATTACTATAGAAAATACCTAGCTTATAAATGATTAGGAAAAAAAGATCAGAAATCATGCCACTGATGTTAGGTTCTATGTTCCTAAAAAGAATAAACATTGCAGTTAGCATCATCAACTACAATGACAGTATTAATATGTGAGGAAGTATTAATATGTGAAATGCAGACTGCATTTCAGTGAGATGTCAAGTGTGGGGAAGGGGAGGCCACTCCAGAGAGCATGTCATGATCTTCTATGGACAAGAACTGGAAAGATGAGTTTCTCAGGAGGAGCTCTTTCAGTCATGAGATATGATTTTCCGTTCCTCTCTGTCTTGGGAATTTCACTTCCTTGAGATGAGGGAAGGAACGTGGCCTTCTCTTGCTTTTTTCCTAGATGCTCTTTCTTTGAAAAAGAGGAAATGAAATTCCCAGGAAGAGATTTTTCACCAAGTTAGAGAAACCCTCGGGGTATATGAATTCAAGAATGTCCACCCTTGGACCCTTGGGTGGGCCTCAGGGCTGGTGAATTTGCTGCAATTTTATGACAGCATTGCTAGTTGAAGAGTTGCACCTTCTTATAAGTAGAATGTTTGAAGGAAAGCACTCACACAAGTGGAGTAGAGACAAGTCTTTGGACTATGGTTGCTCTTGAAGCTAAGACTTCTACTGTGCTGGCACCACCCTCTAAATCTCAAGCTATTCATGAAAAGAATGAACCTAATTCAATACCTCTCTTTGTTCTTGGCATAGGGTGTCTGTGTATGGAGAGAGGGGAAAGAAAATGATTCCTGCCTTTTGTGAACAACTGCAAGTTGGAAAATGAACTCTTAAAAAAAAAGAAGTTGGGTTAGTCTTGCCTAAGCAATGATAGAGAGGGTTACAGCCTTCACAGAAACTAAGGCTTATTAGGGCAGCTCTGAGCTGGAACTAGGAGAAGTGACACAAAGATTCAAGTGAATCATGATACTAGAGAATTAAGATCACAGTAAGGAAGAGAAATGGATAAACCAGAGGATCAAGGCAAGGAGAAGAGTTGGAAACTAAACTTGAAGTTGGTGCTAAGAAAGTTAAAGCAGAATAGAGCAGGGTGAGAGGAAGGAATTGTGATGAATGATTCTGAACTGGTGCTAAGCATTACCTCCTGATCTGGTTTCCTTTGAACCTACTGTAATCACACTTTTACTCACCCCAATTCAGCAAAGCACTCTTTAAAATGTCAACAATAACCTTGATGTTACTAAATTTGATAATCGTTTCTAGTCCTCATCTTACTTGACCAGTTGGTAGAACTTGGCAGTTAGTATAGCCTCCTCCTTGATGAATGTTCTTTCTTGACTTTGAATTGTCTGTGCTCTTCTGATTTTCCTTTTGTCTCACTGGCAACTTTTTTTTTCGCCTCCATAACTGTTTGTTCCCCATCCTGTTGACTGTGGAGTTCCCAAGGGCCTGGGCTTGGACATCTTCTATTTACATGCTTTTTCTTTGGGAAATATAACCCAGTATCATGGTTTTAAATGTCTCTTACATAGTGAGAGCTCCTGTATTTGCCCTTATAGTTGGGGCCATCAGACCTGAGACTCTTACAGTCAATTATATACACAACATCTCACTGAACAACTGTTATATAAGTAGAATCTTATCAGAAGAACAGAAATATGAGTGATAGAAAGTGTGGGATTTATTAAAGAATTAGAATGTAGACAATTGGGGGAGTTGTAGAAGAAGTCTATGAAAAGCTATTCATATAACAGAAACATCCTGAGGGCTCAGAGGTGAAGAGGAGGAAAGGAACAAGGGGACACTCGTGATGGTGGGGAGAGGGATATAAAAAGTAAAAAGACAGGTGCAGTTTTGTAGAAGAGGCATGTAAGGAAACACCAGGGGCGGTGGGGAGACTGGGAATGAGAGGGCAACTGGGGCAACACCTCGAATGTGGTTTCCATGGGAACAGGTAAGGCAAGGCAAATGGGTTTAGGATTGATTAGCATGAATGAGTTCAGTGGACTTTGGGGTTCAAGGGTTACCTCTCACTCGGCCATAAAGTGATGAGGATAGGTGATCAGACCCCCAAAAGATACACTCCCAGGTACATCGTTTACTATTTTCAGGACTTGATTGGCCATGGAGGGTCCAGTTTTCTAGGCAGAATAAATACAGAAAATAAAAGGCATGACTAATGTCATTTCATTTTCTGTTCCCATCTTGCTTTCCTGCTTGCTCTCTATGCTGACAACACAAGTAAATAGTCTGATCACACCCAGGAAGCGGAAACTGGGAAAGGAGAACTTTTGCAGGTCCAGCACCAACCTAATAGGTTGTGAGTGCTCGCTGAGTACAGTAGATTTCCACAACTGATCCTTTTCTGGAGATGAGGGTGTTTTTAAAAAGGTTTCATGAAACAACCCCCTCTGAGTAACTCCAACTAAATTCTAGTGAGGTGATCTTGACTTACCTGGTTGGCCATTTTCAACTTCTGACCCAAAGCCCCTTTAACCACAGCCCCTTCTGTTACAGGGCACCCCTGATATAAAATGGGTTTGCCTGACTGGGTCCTCACCTGTGCCCTCAAAAGGCACTTAAAACGCCCCAACTTCAGGCACACACAACAAAGGTTAATAAAGGGCTTTATTTACAAAAGAGGGGGAAATAAAGTAATGAATAACACAGGGAGAAGAGAGGGAAACAAATCTGTAAATGTCCTACCAGTTCCTCTGAGCTGGAACCCAACAGCACGCTGAGAGCTGGCTCTGAATCAAGAGCACCCCCAAGACCCACATGTCTGCTTTTATGTCAAGCCTGGCTGCTTAACTCCACCCTCAGGTCCCAGTGATCTACTTTTTGATGATGACCTTATAGGATTTGTATATCTTGGATATTGTTGGTCTGGAGTGGCAGTTGGCGTTCATACACCTATTTGTGTAATTCATTCAGGATGACCTTTCCCCCTAACACTTTAACTGAATTCCTCCTCCAGCTTTGTTCTTTGGGGGAGCCTCCTCTTCTGTAAACTCTCCTGTCTGGTGTGGGCTGCCCCTCCGACCATAGGGAGGAGATAGGGAGTTATGTCCTGTCCAGCATAGCTGTGTACCCCAATAGAGCCCCTTTTCTGTTTGCTCTACCACCTGAGCTGATCTAGCAACCCAGCCTCAGCTCATCCTTGATGCTGTGCCAAGCTCTGGCCGATGGTCTGTGTGACCTCCTTTCTTCCTCCCCCGCAGCAGTGGGAGGCACACACCACAGCTCACCCAGTCAGAGAAACCTCTGCCTCCACATCCAGAGTTTTTGCAACTCAAGTTGGGTGATAGATTAAACTTTAAAAAAGCAGTTTTCAGTTCTTACATGCCCTTTCTAGGTAGTTTTTGGAATTTGGCAATACCTAGAATCTATTTCTCAATCTTTGGGGTAAAATTGAAACAAAACAAGCCACGCCCCAATCTCCTGTTAAAATTAAAAATAAAACCCACTAATGAGGAAGACAAAACACCCATTAGATATGAGGAAATGTGCTGCGATTCCAAATGTTTTCAGCAGAAAAACACATAAGCCTTCTAAAAGATTAGTCACACATGAATGGTTTTTATAATCAAATTCCAGCAACAGTGGTACCGTCTTGCCTCAGTAATCTCATGCCATATCTATGCTCACAAGTCAGCTCAGTTATCTCTTCTGTATCAAAATACATATAATTCAATATTTTACTTGCTGCCTCCTTTTTCTTTAAGATTTTATCTGTTTATTTATTTATGCATACGAGAGCTGGGGTATAGGCCAGAGGTGCAGGGGAAGTGAGAGGATTCACCAGAGACAGGGTGGGGAGCAGAACAGGCAGATCAACTGAAATACACTGCTGAAGGGAGCAGCAGGTGAGGCAGGAGAGGTCTGCTGCTCCATGTGGGTCCCCTCCTTGGCCAGGGATCGAACTTGCACTGCAGTTGCTGTGGAAGCCCCATAGTGCGTCGCTCAACCCCCTGCATGACCAGAGAGGCCTTGCTGCCTCCTTTAATTCAGGCAAGAGTGGAACTTTTTTTTTAATATGATAAAATTATTGGAAATTGTATCTGGTAGCTATGTTTTGACCCTTCGGAGAATCAGGTGTTAGAAATTAGGGTTTTCAAAACATCTATCAAGTCCCAACTTTCTTACACATATTTGTTTGGCCAGATATGCTTAAAATGGGTATAGTTTTGACTCACAGAACCATTTCTACCCAATGCTTTCTCTGACAAAAATTTATAACTGATGAAGATCTATGAATAGTAGTTCCAATGTTTATTCCTAGTGTGTTAACTTTTGGTAGTATTGTTCTTATTACTATCCTAATTTGTTCTTATTCTAATTTGCTAACTTTATGGAAACAACTATAGTTTCAAACATATTAAAAATAAATGTTGGCTAAAAAATTCAGGCATTGAAAACTATGACTCCTGGTTACACGTTATTGTGGAAGGCATTCATATAACTTTAAATGCTATGTATTGAATGAACGATCAGCTCTTATATTCCAGAATGAATTTCTCAAACATGAGCTGCTTTCAGTCACCACTCCTGAATTTATTTTTGAGTTTGAATTCAGTAAGGAATTGTGTTTTTTCTTTGTGAGCAAGGATCAAAATATTCTCCAGTTATCTAATGCTATATAACAACCCAGAAATGAATACCTCAAACAGTGACTATCATTCAGCATTTTTCATGGGTTTTATGAATTAGGAGATTGGGAGTGGCCCCAATAGTTCCGGTTCATAGTGTCTCTTAGGATTATAGTCTGAAGGTGACTGCAGTGGGTGAGCCACGTGCTGGAGTCTCTGACAAGTGGGCAGGCATCTCTTATCATGTGGTCTCTCCTCGTTACCAACTGTGCCTTCTCATGGCAAAATCTCAGTGGCCTCAGACTTCTGTGGTGGTTTGGGGCTAGTGTCTTGGGAAAAAGTCAGGAGGAAATTGTATTTTCTGCTAATGACCTTGCCTTAGAAGTCATCTTGTATCCCAATGCATGTCCTATGCACTGAGGTGGTCATTAAGTCCCACCCAAGTTCAAGGGGCGAGGACATGGACTTCATTTCTTGATGGGAGAGTTGAGAAGTTCTGGAGGGGAACGTGAGATTTGCTGTCATAGCCACTTTGGAAAATACAATATGCCACAATTTTGTTTCTAGTTTCAGTAATTCACATCCCTTCCACATGCAGAATGCCTTCATCCCTTCTCCCAATATTCCAAAATGAAGATCCCAAAATCTCATGGTCCAGGCTTAGGTTTAAGGTTCAGAGCCAAGTTATTTTAATTATGTGTAGGTGGAGTCTGCCTGGTGGCGCAAGGGGGTAAGCACCACAATATGAAGTCTACGCAGCCATTGCAGCACGAGTTCGATCCCCAGCCAGAGAGGGGACCCACATGGCAGAGCAGACCTCGCCTGTTTCACCCGCTGCTCTCCTCAGCAGTGTACCTTGGTCAGTTTTCTTGGTCTGTTCCCCACTGTGTCTCTGGTGGGTCCTCTCACCCCCCCCACACACCTCTGGCCTGTACCCCAGTTCTTGTATGCATAAATAAATTTTAAAAATCTTTAAAAAATTATGTATAGGTGCATCTAAAGTTTCTCAGACATAAGTTTAATGTGTGTAATATTCCTTTCAATTTGAAATCTTGCAAAGTAGAGACAACATATCTGTCCTCTATGCAACCTACAACAGTAGCACAGTGTAGGAGAATCTCTACACCTGCTCTTCATCCTACTCCTTGTCTGTAGACATTTGTGGGTCAAAAGATCTCTTTTCACTTTATGCTCTTATGTTCTAATTGAGGAGGCTTTTGCTAGTATAAGTCTCCTTAAGTCTCCTTGTTGTGGGTGTCTATGACTGAGATCGGGTATCTATGATGTGGTAACTATACTGGGGTTCACTCAGTTGGAAAATAGCAAAATGTTTAAATAGAAGACTTCCAGAAAAATAGCCTGGCCCTTCACAGAAAAGCAGTTTTCTGTGAAATGTGAAATAAAATGCTCTAAGGGTACTTCTAGAGTGTGGGTAATTTTCTGTTCCTTCATTTGTGTACTTGTTACACAAAGGTGTTCAATTTGTAAAAAGTAATCATGCACCATGCACTTTATATTCTCCTATGTGTGCCTATTATACTTAGTTAAAAAGCAAACTACACTGACACACCACATCTCACTTGCCAGGTAGGCACTAAGCACTCATGCACAGTGCTGGCAGATGTGCCCAGAGGCACAGCATTGTGCAACAGTTAGTGAAATTACATGCACATCATCTTTTGACCCAGAAATTTGAAATCTGCAGGAAAAATTATAAGTGGACACATGCTACATTATTTGAAATTGTAAAAGCTGTAAAAATCCAAAAGTCTATCAGTAGAAGTCTGATTACTATTATGTCATACAAAGGATTACTAGGGAGCAGTACAAGGCACAGGAATAATCCTAAACGCTGCTATGGAGTTATCTTTTCTATGTATTTTTTAAAGCTTGAGCTATGGAACAGTGTTAAAAAGAGGCAACAAATGAAGTAATACATGAATTTCCTCATATTTTCCAAAAAGAGCAAATGAAAGACAAAAACTAATAAAAATGTTTACCAATGGGAAAGAGAGAAAAGGGTATAAGAAATAGAGATGAGTCTTGCTTTATAATCTTTACTTCAGAGACATGAAATGTTTTACATGGTGCAAAGGGTTAAGGTACAGCACTATGAAGCTATCCACAGTCACTGTAGCACAACTTCAATCCCCGGCCAGGGAGGTGACCCACATGGAGCAGCAGACCTCTCCTGTCTCACCTGCTGCTTTCCTCAGCAGTGTATTTCAGTAGATCTGCCTGCTCTGCTCCCCCCCTTTGTGTTCAGTGATTCCTCTCATTCCCCACACCTCAGTCCTGTACCCCAGCTCTTGTATGCCTATATAAATCTTTTAAAAAATGTGTTACATTAATTAGAATACTTTTGAGAGTGAAAGGGGTGATATTAGTAATTATTCTGAGACAGCAGGAATCAACTGAATGTTCTGGGCCAAGGGGGCCTGTGACTGCTGTAGGTTGGATATTATTAAGGAATTTCTCTTACTCTGTTATACATCATATATCAGTTACAGATGCATATTGAAATATTTATAGATGATATGACATAATGTGTGGGATTTGCTTGCAAACATTGCTTCCCAAACTGTGTGTACACCAGAATAACAGAGAACATGTTAAAACACCGAGCCTTAGTCAGGGAATCTGAATCCGTAGGGCTAAAGTAGGGCTCTTCTCATTTTTCCTTTTTTTCTTGCTCATGGAACTATTTTTTTGGAAACCATTAATAATCCCTGAAAACTTTTACTTTTAATGTTCTTCCAAAGAACAGAAGACAGATGATAAAAGTTGTGCAAATACTGAACAGAGGAAGACTTCTTGAAGAGCAGTGAAGAGACCTGAAATAAGATTTAAGAATTGAGTACAGCTCCTGACCCTGAGGAATAAGGCAGGCAGAAAATCTGTCAGAGGCCCTAGGAATTCCAAAGACCCTCTCCATCCCATAAAACTCACCTGAGATAGGTAGTTGAGAATTAAAAATGTCATTTGATATCATACAGATCACATCTCTTGGTAAAGTTATTTCCAGCATTCATTAAAAGTCCAATGTACTGCTTTGTTTTGTTTTGTTTTTTTGAGGAAGTAAAGGTTCTGATTTTATCAAGTTCTACTTTACCTTCAGTTTTCCTTTTTTTAAGACTTAATTTTTAGAGGAATGTGAATACTTCTGATAATTTTCCAAGAAGCATTTCCTTACAGTCAGGCTTTTAGTTGCAAATATTTACCAGAAAGTGGTTTGTGTCTTTCCTTTATTTTCTCTTTTGTATATTCTAAACAATTTCAAGGTTTAAATTGGAATGAAAAAACAGCTCTAATTTAAAATGGAAGTAACTTGGGTGGGAAGGGGTTGATCATGCTAAAGATATTGTATATTGTTTGTTCTTTCCTTCTTTCTCCAAATATTTCCATCCATTTAAATCCAAACAAAAGTTGCTGTTTATTCCTTTGTGTTTAGTTTTGCTTCACATTTCTAGTCTGCACTGAGCCATCACTAATTATTGTGAGAGCTGAAGTTGTCCTGTCTTGTCAAACATAACACTTTCCTTAGACTACTCCACAACATTGACAACTAAGATGCAAAATTTTCTTTTTCAGGATCTGATGTTTCCTTGGAAGTTGAATGGCAAATGATAGGGGATCATTCAGAGTTCCATTTCCAGTTGAGAGAGTCTAGGGTTTATGTTTTACATACCTGTGAATACAGCAAACCAAAGCATCTGTTTTGTTGAATAGCAGATATGAGAACAGAAAAGAAGACTTGCCATTCAGTGGTTTCTCCTTCATTTATAATGACGGCACTGTAATCAGTAATACTATCACAAAGTTTTTCTCAGACTTTGAGGATTGCACGGAGGGCTTTTTTTCTTTTAAAGATTCATTTATTTATGCATATAAGAGCTGGGGTACAAGCCAGAGGCGTGGGAGTTGAGAGGATATCACCAGAGACAGAGTGTGGAGCAGAACAGGCAGATTGACTGAAACACACTGCTGAGGGGAGCAGCGATGAGGCAGGAGAGATCTGCTGAGACATGTGGGTTCCCTCCCTGGCCAGGGATTGAACTTGGCTGTTCTGCAGCAGATGCTTCACAGTGCCGGGCTCAGTCCGCTGCGCCACCAGGGAGGCCTGTGTGGAGGGCTTATTAAACACAGGTTGCTGGGCATCACCTCAAAGTTTCTGACTCTGACTGTGGGGAAGCCCAAGAATCTGCACTTCTAACAAGTTCCCAGGTAATGGTGATGCTGCTTGAGCAGGGACTGCATTTTAAGAACCGCTGCTGCTCAGAGTTAAGTGTGGCTATTACACAGAGTGATTAAAATCAGCTTCTGTTTTCATTCTCTGTATATGCAAGAGAAACTGAAAGGCTAATGTGGAAATGTAAAATTTTGAGGAAGAACACAGAGAAAAATTGTATTTTTAGAAACCTATTTTTTCCTATAACTACAAAACTGTAACATAATACTTATAAAATACCTGAGGTAAAGAAGTCAAATCATCTTTTGTTCAGTGACTTGCTACTATGGGTGTCTCTCTGTCTTTCCTTTGCAAACGAATCACAAGATTTGGTGAGACTAAAACAGCGCGAACCTGGGGCAACAAGGTTGGCCTTGGTGGTGGCCATCTCACTTATATGATTATAATTACAGGACATGGCTCAAAAGCAGACAGTTGGGGGGCTCCCTGGTGGCCCAGTGGGTTAAGCAACGCACTATGAAGCAAACTGCAGCCACTGCAGCACGAGTTCGATCCCTGCTGCCAGCCAGGGAGGGGACCCACATGGCGCAGCAGACCTTTCCTTCTGTGCCCGCTGTTCCCCTCAGCAGTGTAGTTCTGTTGATCTGCCTGTTCTGCTCCCCGCTCTCTGTGGTGAATCCTCTAACCCCCCCCCCACACCTCTGGCCTGTACCCCAGTGCTTGTATGCATAAATAAATAAATCTTTAAAAAAAAAAAAAGACAGTTGGCCAGTTATGGCCAGATGCTGTCTATCCTACCCCAGATAGCGTCCATTGAGCAGAGACCAGGGCCCAAGTCAAAGCCATGTGTGGCAAGCTGCAGCTTCTCCACAGACACTTCTTGCCAGCTAGTGCCCAGACACCAGTCATTTAAGTGCTGAAACCCTACCTGTCTAACTCCCCAAACCCCCAGCTGCTTAACTGACAAAGACCAGCTTCACCCCTATTTCCCACCAGCCCCTACAATTTAATTGCTGATACCCCAGTTCTGCCCCTATTTCCCATTAGTCTCCTGCTCAGGACACCAGGGTGGAGTCTAGAAAGCACCTTCTACCATCAAATTGACTATTAGCACCACCATTGGCTGTAGGTTGCCCCTCACTATTCTTACCAGATGGCTGTGGTTGAGGCTGGATCCATTTATCTGTAAAACCTGTTGAATCAGCATTCCTTCTTCATCTTCAATCCAGTTAACTATCATCCAGTCAGTGGACTAGACTGATTGGGTGCATCTTCCCATAGCCAAGCCTCAGATCATTAAATGTCTTTCTCTGGAACTCTTTTTTAAAATATTTTAATTATTCATGCATACGAGAGCTAGGATACAGGCCAAAGTCAGGGGGTGAGGGGATAGTAAGAGAATTCACCAGAGACAGAGCGGGAAGCAGAACAGGCAGTGTATTGAAATACAATGCTGAAGGGAGCAGCGGGTGAGGCAGGAGAGGTCTGCTGCGCCGTGTGGGTCCCTTCCCTGGCTGGGCATCGAACCCACACTGCAGTGGCTGTGGAAGCTCCACAGTACGGTGCTCAACCCCTTGTGCCAGGAGGGAGGCCCTTTCTCTGGAAATCTTTGGAATTCAAACACAACTCTAATTCCCTGCACTGCCATTCAAAGAAATGGTGTGAGAGTACACACATTGTATTTTTCTTGGTTTGGCACCCCTCCCCCCCCTTTTTTAAAGCAACAGGTATTTCTGGTTTTTGATATACCTTTTGGTTACCAGTCTTTTAATTTCCTTTAAGCAATAGTTCAACTGTTTTAAAAGCCCAAGTGTTTGAGCCGTGGCAAGCACAGGCTCAAACACCGCAAAGAGAGGGAGCACAAGAGGAAGATGCCCTGCATGCAGACTGTGCCTTTTGGGACTGTTACCTCTGGCGCAGTCAGCCCTGCTGGGGCCAGGAGCAGCAATAGGACTGATGTAAGTATTGAATGCACAAATGAAGTGCCTACATATTTTATTTCAAACATTTGTGTTCTTAACATGTAGCTGAGTTTAAGGAACTGAGTAGTCCCTACTGTTTGGAGCTGGGTCTGTGTTAGCTAAGTAATCTTGGGAAAGCTCGGGAAATAAATCAGTGGCATGCATTTGGTTTTAATTGTCAGATATGCTCTCTCTATGACCTGCCTCATCTGGGAGCTTCCCTTCACTTTTCAAGTGGGAATTGAGTAAGGAGAGAGCAGTTGCTATTAGGAAGAGGCAAACAGCCCATGAAATCCTTCCAGTCTTAATTTCTCCTTTTTTTCATTTTTGGTAACTTTTGTTCTATCTCCTACTTCTCCCTTCTCCCATCCCTCCCCTTTTAAACATATAAATTGGCTATGAAGTCAGATGCTGATTATCCAAACCACATATGAGAAACGATCCTTGCTCTTATACTTATGACCAAAGAGACCTGGTCTCAATTACAGTTTCCAGGTTATTCAGTCTCATTTTCATTCTCTTTTTCTTTATTCTTTTTTTCTTAGTCTCAAACCAAAATCTCTATTGGCTTTCCAACAAACTCTCAGGTTATGTTATTGTTCAGCCATGTGTAACTCTCAATATAACTTCTCTAAAACATTGTTTAGATTAGTGATCTGCAAAATCACATGCACTCACCCTGGGTCCCCACTTTCATAGAGACCAGAAAGCTCAGTCACCGGGGCATGTAATATTTATATATTTACTGAATATTACTTGTCATGAAGGCTGTGGTTTCTGGAACCCCTGCAATTTTCGTGCCTCTCTCCCCTTTTCTTGCCACATTGATGGGTTCTCTAAATGAATTGAACTAATGAGAAGAAAACGATCAGCTGTGAAGAGGGTTACAGAAAGCAGGCCCTAGGGCAGGAGGCAGGGAAGATGATTATAGTTTGTAATGGCACACTGGGATATAATTATGTCAAATGTAAGTGACTCAATGGGACCCATGTAAAGGTAATGCAGAAATTCCATACTTTCAAAAATATGATTTGGAAGGGCAAGCTTGTGTTTAACATGTGTAGGAGGTTGAGTGGCAGCCTCCAAAATGATGTATCCATGTTCTAATGTCTGGGAGCTATGAAAGTGACCATTACAAAGACAAAAATGTCTACATAGGTGTAATTAAGGATTTTGAGCTGAAGAGATCCTCCTGGACTAGCCTGGAGGTGCCTCAATCCAGTGACAAGTGTCCTAGTGGTGAGACAGACGGAGGTTACACAGATGGATGAGGAGCAGACAATGAGGAGAAGAAGGCAGAGAGTGGGATGACTGGGACATAGTCAGGGAACGCTGAGGAATTCCAGCATCCAGTAGAGGCTGGAAGTCGAGGAACCATTCTCCCCTAGAGTCTTAGAGGCAAACCAAGGCTGGCCCATGGAAGTCTGGTCCAAAGCAGGCACGCTGGGCCTCCCAGCTTTCAAAAATCTTTCCCCAGCACGCAAATGCTCTACTTTTGTAAATGTGTCTGTTTTAGGTTTCTGTCCTGTAGAACTGTGAATGAAGATATTTCTATTGTGCTAAGTCACCAGCAGCCACAGGAAATGAATGCAGTATGGCGATGCATTTACAAACAGTAGCTTGGGGATCCAGTTTTTATGTGGTCCAGGTGCTACTTGAGGAGTGTTATCTACATACTAAGAAGTCTAGAACATACCAAGAGGTTAGACTCAAAGGAGACCTTATTTAGGGTGGCCATGTTAATTTATTGATCCATTGTTGAAGGAAGAAAGGAATACTATCAATGACTAGGTCTGGACAACAGGCAACAGTCCTGGACTATCCTGTGTAGTTAATGGTGTGAGCCATTTATTTCCAGCAAATTAGTGGTCTCTAGTGAGTCTGTTATTGGAACTGCAATCTCAGTTATTCATTGATTATAGACATCCAAGGGGGTTGAGTGTATGATATAGAAACTCTGTGGTGTTTTTGTTAAGATCAGTTAAAGACATTATACAAAAATGAGCTACAATGTAGAAATTTAAAAAAAGAGAAAATAACATTTTTGAAAAATCAGTTAAAGAAGTGAATACCTTCGAAGCAAGAACTTCATATGGCAAACATCAGTAAACAGATACATTTATAAAAGTAGAGAATTTGAGTGCTGGGGAAAGAGAGTTTTGAAAATTGGGAGGACCAGCAGTGCCTTTTTGGAACTTTGGCAGGCGCTGTGGAGATTTCCTGGCCAGTTCTCTGGTTTCTTTAGAGGCGGTGTAACTGCTGCATATTTGAGTATGCTCTCTCAGTTCATGGTGCATTAATTATTAAACAGCTTAAGGAGCGGTGGCATTTGGGCAAGAAAAGTAAAACAAATAAATTTTTCTAATATTAAAGATACTCAGATCTTCAACTGAATCCACTTAATAGGGGAGAATTAGAACTCCATCTTCCTACAACACTGTACGCTTTATGACATTCTTAAAGAGCGCAGACTTGTCTGATGTGTCCTAATGATTAGATTCAGGTTATACATTCTTGGCAGAAATACCACAGAAGCGATGTTACATTAGGAGTTGCACAATATCTATTTGTCACATCACTGGTGATTACCTTTACTTGATGAAAGCTATTTCTGCTGGAGAAGTTACATTTTTTCCTTGCCATTAATAAGCATCTTTCAGGGAGGTCGTTTATTTTTATATATTTTTATGTTTTTGTAATGAAAATAAGGAAGACAGGGACATCAAAAGTTCAGTTTTAGGTAATTTAAATTTGTTATATTAAAGAGGCTGTCACAGATATGAAGATGCAGCTCAGAGCAGTGTTCTCAGTGTAGTATAGTCTAGATGAGGGATGAGTGGGTGAAGAGGACATGAACAGTAAGGAAGTCTGGGCCTCCCTGGTGGCACAGTGGGGTTAAGCAGCACACTATGAAGCAGACCGCAGCCACTGCAGCATGAGTTCCATCCCTGCCGCTGGCCTGGGAGGGGACCCACATGGCGCAGCAGACCTCTCCTGCCTTGCCCGCTGCTCCCCTCAGCAGTGTATTTCAGTCAATCTGCCTGTTCTGCTCCCCACTCTGTCTCTGATGGATCCTCTCACCCCTGACACCTCTGGCCTACACCCCAGTCTTTGTATGCATAAATAAATCTTCAAAAAAAATAAGGAAGTCAAGACCCTTTGTAGAAACATTTTATAAATTTGGCGTGAAAAAGGCAAAATGGTGGGTTTGGTAACTGACAGAGAAGAAAAGATCAAGAAAGGATTATTTCTTATGTTGGGAAACAGAAAAACATTAGTGTGATTTAATGAGGGATGTAGGTGGTGCAGCAGAGAGACGTGACAACAAAAAGAAGCACTGATGTGAGGCTTAAGTGAGATGCTATTTATAATACGACCAGTGCAGTGTCTGCCCAAAGTAAATGCTGTGTACTTTTACAGTTAAATATGATCTTGAACTCACTGTCATTTGCTATCTTTGAATTGTTTTATGTCTGAGCTAATTCTGAAGCATTCCTTTAGGTCTGTCTTGTCCTTAATTATATCTGATTTGTTTTTTAACCCATATTTTGAGTTTTCAACTTCAATAACTATATTTTACTTTTAGATCTGTTTAGATTCTCCTTTCTCTAATGTCTTGATCTTTCATATGGTTTCCATTCCCTCTTTAAACTTTTTAATTGTTTAAACATAGTTATTACATATCCCTTTCTAATATTTCAGTTTGGCAGGGAGTACATATTTTCCTGTATATTTATATCTGCTGACTTTCCCTTATGGTGATTCATATTCTTTTGTGGTTTGTAACTTTCTACTGTGAGCTCATCTTTTTAACCAAGATTGTTTGTTTCTGTGGGTGTCCATGAGCCTGGTTGGAGAAATACACCAGCAGACTTGCTATGCACTTTCTTTTGCCAAATGTTCCATGAGTTTCACTAGTTTGGAAAACATCTCTGTCCTAATTTTTCAGTTTATGGTCCCATAAATTAGAACTCTACACTTGTCAGTGACTTAGGATTGGGATTGCATTTCTCACAGGAGGACATTTTTTGGTGCATCTATTTGATTTTATTTTCAAATCAGAGCCTTTTCCAGAAACAAGATTGTAGAGCTTTTCTAGTACTTCTTTCCAGGGGCTTAGCTCTATAGAGCATTTCCCAGTTTCAGCTCCCTACTCTGCAGAAGACTAAGACCACATCAAACTTCCCTTCTTGGAATATTAAATTCTAGCCCTTAGGGCCCTATAATCATGTTTGACATGCCCATGGGCGCTAAAGGGAGCTTATAAGTTTACCACTCTGCCAGAGACCTTTCTTGCTGTTGCTGGTAACTAGAGAAGTTTCATTTGTTCTTTTAATATTGACTAGGTGTTTATAATTTTTGGTTATATGTTATATTTGTAGAAGGGACAGGGTTTATTTTAGTTCAAATGGCCATATTGCTGGAACAAGAATGTTCCAGAATGTCACTTAGTATAGGTAGATACAATATATGTAGATATTTTAAAAGCCCCTGCGTGGGGGTTTTCCTGAAGAATGTACAAATAATCCTTTACTCTAGATTCTCTGTGCTCCACTTCCGGTTTAGGCCAGGTCAAGTACTGCAGCTTGTAATCTGTACCAGGAATGTACCTCATTGGACCTCTTGTGGGATTGATCTTTGTGAAATGTAGCTTGACCCAATATCTTTGGCTTATATAGATAAAATAATAACAGCTTTGCAAAGCTTCCCTCTCCCTTTACTCTAAAGATACTGTGGAAGGCCACATGATGCCTTCTTGCAGGACTGCTCCTGAATAAGTGGGTTGTTTTTTCATGGAAACTCTGAATTGAGTAACTATTGGTGTTCTCTTTGAGTGGACTGTTGGGAAGCTTAGAGCCAAGTTTGTGGCCAACTTCTACTGAGAATATATGATTCGTGGTGTGCATTATTGGATTCTAAGCTCTTTCTTGATTCCATCTTATTTCACGATGCTTATTTTCTCTTTCATACTCAGATACTTAAAATGTACTTTCTCTTGCTATATTTTCTTGATTTCTATAACCCAATTTGCATCTTTTAGAGGGTAGGATGAATGGTATATATATGGAAGAGTAACATTAATGGGCAAGGCACCAAGCTAATTGAATGAGACAGTGAACTGACCTTTATGAGTTTCTTTTAGGGGAAGAAAAAAATTCACAATTCAAGTGCCAAAGAGTTAAAATACCACAGAGTAGTAATACCATAGTAGGAGATTATATTCTTAAATAAATGGAACATATGTAACAGCAAGTTATGATCTAATGCTCCCCTCCTTACATATACCAATAGGAAATATGCAATAGCAAGTCAGTAGTGATTATCTACTTTTGATAGGATTATGGTTGTTTTTTACTTTATTCTTTATGTGTTTGTTTCCCCAAATTTCTACAATAACATATATTTCTATCATAATTATAATAGGGAGAAAAAGATGAAAACTTCCACATCTCTAAGGCTTACAGTGTGTCATTCACTCCAAAATTTTCAAATAAGAAGACTTGGATGGTGGATCATCTACAGAGGGGAGATGGGTTAAAGAAATCAGCAAAGGTTGTTCAGGCTCCAAAGAATAGTAACAAAGTAATCCAGGGGGATTGGAAGAGTGGGCAAAAAGAAATGGAATTGGAGCCTAGTGGAATGAGGACTGTAGTCTCAGGGACATACAGCGAGTTTCATGACACTGCATAAAGGCAGGAGATACCTGGAAATAACTACTCAGACCCTCCTTTCCTTTACCCTCTATGATGGCTCATCCTATGTGTTGACCTGACTGGGTCACAGTATGCCCAGACATTTGGTCAAACATTATTCTGGGTATTTCTGTGAGGGGTTTGTTTTGTTTGTTTTTTGGTATTGAGGTAATATAGAGTCTACAGATAGTTTATAACATTATGTAGATTTCAGATGCATGACATTATAAATCAACATCTGTAGACACTACATTATGATCATCTCCAAGTCAAATTTCCATTTGGCATCATACAATTGACCTTTTTAGCTGTTCTACTTTCCCCTACCCCTTTCCTTTTGGTAAGTGCCACTCTGTGGTCAGAATTTAAGAACTCTTTTTGTTTTGTTTCAATGGTTTGTTTTGTGTTCTTCCACAACTCCATGAGTAAAAAAAAATGTTTTCTTTCTGCATTTGGCTTATTTCACTTAGTACAATACCCTCTATGTCCATTCCTGTTTTTGCAAATGTCGGGATTTTATCCTTTTTTATATGGGTAGCTGAGTAGTATTGTGTATATATACTACATCTTCTATAGTAACTCATCTGTCAACAAGCACTTAAGCTGCTTCCATAACTTAGCTGTTGTAAATAGTGCTGCAATGAACATGGGGGTGCATTTATCTTTGCAAATTAGTGTTTTTGTATTCTTCAGATAAATATCCAGAAGTGGGATAGTTATTTTTATATTCTTAATTTTTGTGAAATCTTCATACTATTTTTCAGAGTGGCTATAACAGTTTACGTTATGAAGTTCCCTTCCCCACATCCTCAACAACACTTGTTGCTTGTCATCTTTGTAGTAGAGGTTCTAACTGGTATGAGGTGATTACTCATTGTGGTTTTCACTGACATTTCCCTAATAATAAATGACGATAAATGTCTTTTCATGTGTTTGTCAGCCATCAGTCATCAGTGTGTTTTCTTTGGGGAACTGTCTATGAAGGTATCTCTGTCCATTCTTTCTTTTCTTTTTTTTTAAATTTTTTTAAAGATTTACTTATGCATTCAAGAACTGGAGTACAGGCCAGAGGTGGGCGGTGAGGTGGAGGGGGTGAGAGGAATCACCAGAGACAGAGTGGGGAGCAGAACAGGCAGATCTACTGAAATGTGCTGCTGAGGGAAGCAGCGGGTGAGACAGGAGAGGTCTGCTGTGTCATGTGGGTCACCTCCCTGACTGGGGATAGAACTCGTGCTGCAGTGGCTGTGGATAGCTTGATAATGCTATGACTTAACCCTTGCACCAACAGGGAGGATCCTCTGTCCATTTTTCAATTGGGTTGTATGTTACTTTGTTGTCAGGTTGTATGAGTTTTTATGTGTTTTGGATATTAACCTCACATTAGGTGCATGATTAGCAAACATTTTCTTCCATTTAGTAGGTTACCTTGTTGTTTGAAAGATGGTTCTTTCACTGTGCAGAAACTTTTTAGTTTAATATAACCCCACTTGGTTCTTTCTCTTTTGTCTCCCTTGCTATTGGTGTTGAGTGCATAAAGACATTGTTAATGGGTGGTTTTGGAGAGTTTTCTGCCTGTGTTTTTTTGTAATTTATGTATATAATATATTTCGTATTTATTTGTATTTATGTATGTATTTTGTGTAATTTATGATTTCAGGCCTTATGTTCAAGTCTTTAGTCTATTTTGAATTCATTTTTGTGTATGACATGAGATAGTAGCCTAGTTTCATTCTTTGGCATGTGGCTCTCTAGTTTTCCTGACACCATTTATCGAAGAGACTTTCTCTGTTGCATGCTCTGTACACATAAATTAACTTGTTATAAATTAACTGTCCACATATATATGGACAGTCATGAGGTGTGGGCCCTCATGAGAGTAGTTTGGATGAGACTTATATTAAATTGGTAGATTGAGTTGCTTGCCCTCCATAATATAGGAGCATCTCATTCAGTCAGTGGAAGGCCTAAATAGAACAAAAAAAAAAAAAAGATTGTCTTCAGAATAAGAGAAAATCCCTCTGTGCTAACTGCTTTTGACCTGGGCCATTGGCTTTCCCCCTGTAATATAGGAATGTGACTACTCACATGAAATTTAGGTACCTAGCACTATTATTCCAGTATGGTAGTACTTAACACACCAAAAACTATAGTTATTTTACTAGTTAGCTCTACTGAACACTTTCCATGTGCTAAGCACTATGCTAAGAGCTTTACATGAAAACTGACATTTTGGGTATCATCCTTGAGTAGGGGCCATGCTAGACTTGTCTGTATCACTCCAGTTTTAGTGAATGTGCTGCCAGTGAATACTCCTTTTTAAATATTGGAAAATGATGCAGAAGTGAGTCCACCTTACAAATACTTATGTATATGTGTACAAATCCAGCAAGAGGCTAGAGGAGTAGTTGCATCTGCTCAGATACTCTGAAAATAAGAGATTCTGAGAATTAAGGATACCATTTTGTTGTTTTTAATTTCATGTTCGTTTGGTGAAATCTTAGTTATTGCCAGAGTAACACTGGCCTTATGGCAAGTCAAATCACTCCATGTATAAATAAAACAAATGCCTAGAGGCCACACCAGGAATAGTTTCTGTCTGTGCAGGAGAGACATGATCCTCTCACTTGGTAGCTGCTGAATATCAGACCTCTTTGTGACCCATGGTCAAAACTAGGGAGTAAGTAAAGAAAGGAAGAAAGTTCAGAAGGGCATGTGATTACCAGGGAATGTGATATATATTTAATCACATGCCCTAGTAGAAGATGGGAGGCACTTGACTTTTTACTGTATGAGATACTATTTCTATCTATTCTGTCCTGTGTCCTGCCAAGCCCTTGGAAGAAATGGAAGTGGGGTTTCCCACCGTCAGACATCCTTAGGTGCCTTAATAGAGAGAAAAAGCACAAGTGAAAGTCAAGTGGAATAACATACTGTTGAGCTGATGAGCCCTAAAATATGGGCTCCTAGTCTCTTGCTACTGCTGGGACCCTTTCAGGAGGAGCAGAATCCCCAACTTGAGACCCTGGCATAAGGGAGTCCATACTGACTATGTTCTGACATGTCACTGTGGTCTAGGAGATGTTTACAAATGGTTGACAAGTTCTTGATAGCTTATCTACATCAGGGAAGACATCGCTAATAGGTACTGATATTATTTTTCTAAAACCCTTCTCAAACTAGAGCTCCAAGAAAAGCACTATTAATAAATTAGATTTGCTATTTTTTTAACCCCACCTCTCATCTTTCTTTCCAGTTTAACATTTTTCATTGGATATTATCAAGATTAATTGGCTGGCATGGCAAATTGGTCTATTGTATGAGATGACCACATTTTAATTAGGACTTTATTGAAACTCTTTAAGCAAGAGTCATAGAATTTAAGTATTATATTAATGAAGAAATTTGTCCTTATAATTTAGCATAGGATAAGGCAAAAATGCCACTGCAACAGAATCACAGCATGGGTGAAGGGAAGCTGTAAATATGTGTCTGGACATCCTTGTAGAGCTCTGCAAGGAACACAATAAAATTACCCTGAACACACTCAGTGATCATGCTGCTTCTCAGTTCTGTTTATTTATGCACACAAAAGCTGGGGTACAGGCTTTTGTGGGAGGTGAGAGGATTCACCAGAGACAGAGTAGAGAGCAGAACAGGCAGATCCACTGAAATACACTGCTAAGAGGAGCAGCGAGCAAGACAGGAGAGGTCTGCTCTGCCATGTGGGTCCCCTCCCTGGCTGGGGATTGAACTTGTGCTACTATGCTGCAGATGTTTCACAGAGTGGCACTCAACCCGCTGCACCTCCAGGGAGGCCCCATGCTTTCTCAGTTCTGAGTAATAGCATCTCCTTCGGGACATTTCCATAGCTTAATGGAGTTTTGCAACATTTTGCCCTAATTATCTTTCACTTAGTTTAATTCATTTGATTTAATTTAGGTTGTTTTGCACCAAGTTAAGTTATTCATCCTTTACTTTATAAATACACATAGCAATGATTGGCAGGTAGCTGACACATAGACTCCCAAATGTCACACTGGGTTAAGAGTTGTTTTGAGTTTACATCACATAATCTACTCTGATGTTTTATGCTCTTCTCAAAAAACTTATCTATGGTATGATAAATAGCATCATATACTTGCAAACTTTTTTTTATCACATTGTAAAAATACAATTTTTTAATAAGTCCTTTGAATTTTGCCTGATACAATTTGTATCTAATTTTTCTCTTATTCAAAGATATTTTCTTCCATAACCCATAGCAAGCACCAGAGAAGATCAAAAGTAGGGTACTCAATTGAGGAAGACTGAGTTTTAAGAATAACACAGCGGGAAAGAGGTTTGCATGAAGATGTAGCAGACCTAGGGGAGAAAGTGGGAATGCCAAAGGACATGATAATAGGATGTCATGGTGGGGTACTTTGACACAGCACAGAATTGAGGTACTGGGGCCATGTACTAGAACATTGACTTGGAGCTGACATAAGAACAGAGACTGACTTACTGTGATTCTAGTCAAATTTATGCTTTGAGGTCTCTCTCTCTCATAGAATTTTTTCAAGATCCTGGCAATATGTTCATCTGTTCAGATGTCCTTGTAAAATATGCTCCCCAAAGGAAAAAGTTATATCGTAAGCATTGTTGGTCAAGACGTCTGTCTCTGTCTACTCCTTCTTTGCTTCCATCCTTCTTCCATCTAAAGCCAAATTGAATTGGGGATGCATTTAATTAGGTAGTGGGATATATTTATGAGCTTCACAGTCACTTTTGTTCAGGGTTAAGTGATTTCAAGCCGTCCCAGTGAGGGGATTCTGTGTCCTTCCACTGACTTGAGTACTACATTGAGATGGTACAGGCTCAGAGATAGTGTTGTAATGAGGGTGTATGCTGTGGCAACCACACTTGTACAGCTGGATAATGGTGGAGAAACTGGAATTTAAACAGGTGGAGACAGAAAGTGGTCTGGAAAATTCTTTCACTTATCAGGTATCTAAAATGATAGGTGAAGAGCCCATTTTCTATATAGTTCCTAGTCAGAATGGAAATCCTCTTCTCTTTGGAGTAGACTCATTAAATCAGTGTACAAAACAATGAAATACCTGTGCAATATTTTTCTTTGTTGATGGAAAGCTGTGAAATGGGTTGATCATGTCTTTGTATGATTAGGACAGAAACTTATACCAGCACTACCTATGAGGGAAACATAATATGCATCTTAATATATAGTGCCAGGCCAGAGGTGTCAAATACATCTTGTCCTAACAATGGCTAGTGGTTCCAGAGAAAATGATGTGCAAAGTAGTCACTAACTGACACAATGACTATCAGAAAGTCAATGTTTAAGGCAAATACGAAGAGAAAAATAGAAATGGAAATTAGAAAATTGCCTTTGAGTTACTTTAGTGTAGGTCTTAATTTCAAATTAATTAAGCTTTATAAATAAGTTTATAAGTAAATTTAGATTTATCATGTGTACTAAATTCCAAATACAATAAGAAAGTAACAGAACCCCTAATTTTATACTGAAAGAAGACTGACAGAGCTTAAAATGTCAAAAACTCTCCTTGCACACTAAAAAAGCAAGCTTTTAATAGTTAAAACTCATGAAGATAAGGATGAATTATTAAAGGAAAAAATAGATTATGAAAATGACACAAAGGAATTTAAAAAGATAATGAAGGTCAGGACACTGTTAAATGGGAAAGAAAAAAATGCAGAAGGAGGATTAAAGTAAGAATAAAAGAAAATGATTTGCAGTGGAACAGTAGAGAAAGACCAACACCAGTTCCATTTTGATGAATTCTCTGACTTTGATAAACATTATGATCTCATGAAAAGGTACTTAGCTTTCTTTCTTTTCCCCATTTTCCAAAGTTAATGTTGCAATATTTACAGAAAATAAAATAGAACACCCCAGTTTACACTTGCACACACACATAAAGAAATATTTTGAAAATAGATATTCTGGAAAAATATTTCAAATTGTCATGTGATTCTGAAATACCTATTCTAGACTGCATGTACGATTTTGTTTATAAACTGTTTCAAAAAGACAGACTTTCCTTATATCAGGTCACTTTTTAGATTGGATGACTATGTTGAGAACATTGAAAACTCATAAAGATTCCATAAAACACTAGAAGATGATGTTTATATGGATCATTATTAATCAAATAAACATTGGACCATGCAAGTATAATACTGTGTTTTAATTATGTTTTATTTTTATTTTATATTGAGGTAGCATTGATTTATAGCTTTGATTGTGTTTTTGAGGTATAGGATCTTCCTCTTCCTCTTCTTCACACCACCACCAAAACATCCATGGTTCTCCACCAAAATACACTAAGATCCCTCCCCACTTTGTTCCTACCCCTCCCCCAATCTCCACCCTAGCCTCAATTCTATGGTCAGATTTCTGAGGTAAGTTTTGTTTCTCTATATTCTAGATATAAGTGACACCATCCAATATTTGTCTTTCTCCTTCTTACTTATTTTGCTTAGCATAATCCTCTCCATTTCTGCCCATATTATAGCAAATGGTAAGAGTTTATCTTTTCTGATAGTTGAGTAGTATTCTGTACTGTATATATACCACATCTTCTTGACCCATTCATCTATTTTGGGGCACTTAGATAACAACCTAATAAGAACCCAACCAGCAATAGCTTGGCTATTGTAAGTAGTGCTACAATAAGCATAGGAGTGACTATTTTCCTGCAAATTGGTATTTTTATATTCTCCCTGGTAGATTGCCAAGAAAGGAGTTGCTGGTTATTATGGCAGATACATCTGAGTATCTTGAGAAACCCCCCTACTGTTTTCCAACAATCTATGTTCCCACCAACAGTGTAAGAGGTTTCCATTTGCCACATCCTCAGCAACACTTATTGCTTAAAGCTTCAGTTTATATCTTCTTTTCATTCATTTTATTTCTCAGGACATTTATTTGTTTTTATGAGTTTTCTTGTATATCTTTGAGTTCTTTTCTCTCTTTACATTTTATGAATTTCTTTATCATGGTAATGTGGAACTCTGCATCTGATAGGAATAGGTTCTTTGTGTATGGCAGGGTCCTAGGGGGTGGGTGTTTCTGGAAATTTGTCCTTTTTCTGTTCTGTAGTATTCCCCTGAGGACTCAAATTGCCATTTGTTGGGGTTTTCCATCTCCCCATTTTTGATTTTCTATGCATTAAGGGTGTAGAACTCCCACTTTTCCTGTAGCAGGTGCTGTATGCAACTTAAGATATATGTCAGGGCAGGATGACAGGAGGTCAGCCAAGATGGTTAGGTTGGACCAGACAGTCTGCCAGGTAAGGCATTTGGACTTCATCATTTAAGTTATGGCTAGCCCCTGGCAATTTTCAAATAAGGTATGCCAATGACCAAATCCTTATTTTGAGAAAATACAAAGATCAGAGTATGTGCCAACTGAGAGTCTTTAAAACTGTATTAGTCAGAAAATACTAGAATGTGCTGCAATAATAAACAAACCCCAAACTTTAAAGGCCTCAAACACATTAATTTCTGCTTTCCACACCACATGTCCATATCGGTCAAATGAGTTTTATGACACTTAATCCCTAGGTATTTCATCTTGTAACTGCACCATCTGGATGGAACATAAGCCTCCTTGTTAGCAACGGAAGAGAGAATTAGTCATGCAGCCTCGCCTAATTGCAGAATTGTTGGGATTGTTGATGAGGAATGGAATGTTTGGTGAGTCCTGTCTCTCTCACGCCTGCAGAAAAAAAAATATTTAAAATCTAGACAAGTCAACATAAGAACCATTGGTGGGATGAAGTGGGGTGGAGTTTGGGGCAGCACCTAGAACTTCTAGGGCTCAGCCAGGTCCATCCAATCAAGGAAGAACTGATTGGGACCTTCTGCCCCACCCATATGCTGCTTCTCCTTACCACACCCTTGCTCACAGAAGTTGTTGACTCGTCCCTACTAAGTAGTAGTAGATAATTAAGTAACACCATAAAGATTCTAGGTCTAGTTGGGGCAGGAGGTGTATCCAAAGCCATCCAAAGCCATCTAAAGTGTATCTCCATAACATGCGGAGTTATAAACCCAGGAACTTCTCAGAAGCAAGAACACCATTTTACCCATTTCCCTTTTCACATCTCTGTCCTATCTGTGACTGAAAATAAACCACATGACCTTTGGGTAAAAGAGGGACAAAGAAAGGAGAAAGAGAGCAAGAACAAAATACTTTTTCATGGGAAAAGCGTAACAATATGTTAAGAGTAGTTGTCTGAAGGTTGTTAAGAGGATTTACCCTCTCTTTTAGCTCCTTTTTTTCCTGTATTTTCACATGTAAAGACTAAATATTATTAGTTTTTATTATTTAAAGGCAACTTGCTTTATTTTAAATACTATATAGGAGTTTTACTATTTATTCAAACATTGGTTCTGTGAGATTGACATTTTGGGTTTCAATTTAATTTTTTACACTACCCAAGTAGAGAATAAGGAATTGAGCAAAGAATTGTACCAAGTTTTCTGTGAAACCAGCAGTAGACTTCACCAAAGATCTTAGGACAGAAGTGGGTCACTGCCTGGGAGAAGGGGCTGCAGGGGTCAGTAGGTAGCCCACCTCTGTCAGGTTCACTCACTACTGAGGATGGGCCTGAATCCTCAGCAAGAGAACCAGTCTGCTCTCTCAGGCACACTTTTTTTTTTTATCCATACCTTCAGGGCCAAGTCAACATCTGAGTCCCCCATCTGTCTAGAGAAACTCTTCTCCCCTTTGTCTGTGATCGAATGAAAGTGACTATTTATGAGGTGATTGATGTGATTTACATTGACACGAGTACTTTAAAAAAGCATTTTGAAGGAAAAAACAGATAATATTATGTAACAATCAGCACTATAACCAGTGTTAGCAGCACAGAGGCAATACTAATCTGAACAGACATAAAGGTGAACACTGAAAGGGAAAGAAGTTTAGGGATTGTCATTTAACCAATGCAAATTATTCTCTTGTCTGAATTTGGCCAGAATGGTAACCTGTGTTTATGGCACTGTGAACATTCTTTCCCTCTGCATCACTGGAGACGTTGTGCAGGCGTTCTGCATTTTCAGCTGTTTCTAATCAAATTAAATGAAATTTAGAAACACACTTGGAACTGAACCCACACCATCTTCTGACAGGTCCTGCTTCAAGCAGCTCTGGGGGAATGGAAACTTCTTATCACTTGTTTACCCACATTTATTTCATCCTGTAGAGAGGAAAACATAGTATGTGCCACTAATCAAGCAGAGGTTCTGCTCTGTTCTCTCTCCCTGGCTCTCCGTCCTTTGTAGGTCCTGCTGGTAGGACTGTGTGCCAAGCACAGGCATGGTGTGTTTGAAATGGGCCAATCAAATACAATGACTAAAGCCTCAGAAGATGTCTGAGGATCTGAACACTAGCTAGAGCCAAAGGGGAATTCAAACATTAGGAAGGCTAGGAACCATTTCTGTAAGGAAAACTGCACTGTGTTCCAACTTTGACTATAAGTGCAAATCTTGCAAATAAAATACTTTAAATATTTTTCCCACAATATGGCAACAGAGTAAAGTGGTAATGTTCATCTAATTCAGTAGAGCATGGATATAAGTGGGGAAAGCACAGGAGAACTGGAGCCCAGTTCCAGGTCCTGTTTCTAGACATCACTGCAGAAGTGATCTCAGTTCTCTCACCAGCAGCCACCCCATGTGCATTATAGGGAGAATGATTCCCTCATTACTCTATTGACTCACAGAGCCAGGATTCAACCTCACTCTCCTTGGACACAGACCCGCAGTGTAATCAGAAGCAGATAGAAGAAAAGATTTGCCCTAAACTGGGATAACAGAAAACTTTTTAGAAATATAAATAAATGAAGCCTTAAAGGAAAATGTTCAGATTAAAATACACAAATGTTTAAACCTTTCATGTAAATACACTTAAAAATTTAAAGAAGTAAATAACAAAGTGAAGAAAACAATCAACATATATTGGTTAGTATTCTAAGAATACAAAAAAAAAATCCAAGTGTTGAAAAGATAGTAAGGCAAAATATATACATTGAAAATTCACAAAATAAGAAATTCAAGAAAATTCACAAAACAAGAAAAGGTAAGAGAATATATAAGACAGAAAAAATTATGCAGGATAATTTGTAAGTTGGGAGAATGGCCTTGTTTTGTGAGTCCTCCCCATCACAGTTTTTTCAGACTCACAGCATGGCCTGAACACAGCCACTGCTGCCTGCCTGCCCTCTCTCCCACCGCTCCCCTGCACCTCATAGTCCAGCTACAGGATGTCATGGACTCACAGCATTCTCAGATCCAATTTTTCTGGTGGGGACTATTTGTAAGATACTCTACTGAGGCATGACTTCGAATCCTACTCTCATGAGGCTGATGATCATCAATGACTTTTTTAGTCAGAGTGAGCCTGACTGACTGAGAAGGGGTCCCAATTAACTGTACTTTATTGTTTCATATTCATTGTGAGGGCATTCGCATAAAGTAACAAAAACTGTTCATTTATGCAAAAAGCCCAAGGAAGAAAGAAAATGGCATGGTGGTAGAAGTCAAAGTTCAAGTGGGAGGTCTCTGAAATTAGAAGAAAGATATCTTGGGTTGAATGCATTCCATTCTGTAGCAGTTATAATGTTATTCACAAATAGAATATTCTAGAAAGCTTTCAGATTTATCCCTTTTGCATGTTAAGGAGTCTGCTGCATTGCTTTTCCCTAAACTTATGTTCCTATAGAATTTGGTATGTTTGCCTTTCCTGTTTTTGTCCCGTGCCCGTGCCTTCTCTTCTTCATCTCAAAGCCAAGCCCCAATAGTACTTCCTCTGAAAGTAAATTGGTAGAGAAATGGGTCACATCATCTTTGCATTCTCCTCACACTTTGTAGATGCAAAGTGTCATGTGAACTCTGGAGACAGACTGTCTGGCTCTACCATTTATCAACTGTGTGATCTTGACCCAGTTTCTTAATGTCTCTGCATCTCAATGTCCTCATCTACAAAATGGGGATAAACACAGCCCCTCCTGGGAGGGATGCTGTGAACTTTAATGAGTTCATAGATGGGAAGTGCTTAGAGCAGTGTCTGACACATACTAAGCCCAGTTTTATTATTCTCCTATAAAACTTGCCAAACTTAGTTATACTTAAATTTTATATGCAAGGCAGGAGTTAAAAAAGAAAACAAACACTGCCATAAATCAGTTGGACAGATATAGTTTCTTTAATTTTTTTTATAGATGTTTTGGACTTCCTACTGAGATAACAATTGCCACTTCTATCCTTCTTGCTCTGGGTAATAAAGCAACCAAATTACTCTAGTTTTGTAAACTAAGTTTAAGCCAACAATTTAAACAGTTCATAGACAATGCTGTCTTTGGGATAAAAATGCTTAGTATTGTTTTTTTTCCTCTTTATTTATATATATATTTGACATCAATTGTGTTCCCCCTGGGTTTCCCACCACCATTTCACCAGTGCACCAGCACCTCAGTCCCTTGTGCTCTTTCTGCCCTCAACCCATTCCTTCCCCCATCCCCACAAAGTGTCCCTGATTTGTCCTTGTCTTTTTGTTTGTGTTGTGTTTTTTTTATTGTTATTATTCTTTTCCTTGGTCAATTATTTGGTTCCCTTATATTCCTTATAGGGGTGAAACCATCAGTATTTTCTTTTGTCTTCTGACTTATTTCTCTGAGCATAATCCCTCTAGTTCCATCCATGTTTATATAAATGACTCTAGTTTATCTTTTTTAATTGCTGAATAATATTCCGTTTTGTATATGTACCACATCTTCTCGATCCAGTCATCTGCTTTTGGGCAGTTAGGTTGTTTTCAGGTCTTACCTATTGTAAATAGAGCTGCTATAAACATAGGGGTGCAGCTATTCTTCTGAATCAGTGTTTCTGTGTCTTTTGGGTATATTCCTAGGAGTGGGATTGCTGGATCATATGGTGGCTCCATTTTTAGTAGTTTGAGGAACTGCCACACAGTTTTCCATAGTGGTTGGACCAGCTTGCATTCCCACCAGCAGTGTAAGAGAGTTCCTTTTTCTCCACATCCTCGCCAACATTTGTTGTTGCTACTTTTTTGATATGTGCCATTCTCACTGGGGTGAGGTGGTCTCTCATAGTGGTTTTGATTTGCATTTCTCTGGCTTCAAGAGATGTTGAACATTTTTCATATGCCTGTTGGCCATTTGCATTTCCTCTTTGGAGAAATGTCTTTTTAGCTCTTCTGCCCATTTTTTGACTGGACTGTTTACTTTGTTTTTGTTTAGTCTGGTTAGTTCTTTGTGGATCTTTGTGATAAGTCCCTTGTCAAAAAATGCTTAGTATCTTACCTGCGGTTCTCCAAAGGCCTACCCAGCTCCTCTGGGTTGGAAGGGATGGGGGACATCCTGCCTCTGGTGGTCACAGTCAGAGTCTCTGGTCCTGTGGTGCCCTCTGGCCCTCTCTAGTCCAGCTGAGACAGACTCTCCTGGCATCCTGCTGGGCCTGCTGCCACTAAACTTGCACTGAGCTATTTCTCAGCTCATGAGGACCTAGTGGCTGCTTCCTTCTGCCTTCACCCCACCAGGTATATGTTCTTCAAGATTCCCATTATGTCTTCTATCTCTTCTCCTGTTCCGGCTGGTCTATTCCCAGCTCTTTTGCTACAAACTGGCTCTCAATTTAGCATCCTCCCACCCCACATGGGTGTATGGAAAGGTGGGGAGGGCTAATGAGGCTTTTACAGTGCTTGCACAAGCTACACTACCCTTTAAGCTAGACAGAAACTCTCCTGTCCTCAGTGTTTCCAAGTTCTATCAAATGTGCCGCAACCACTCTTGACTGTCTTATTCCCACTATCCTTGGGAGCACAAAAGGGGCTTTTCTTCATTTCTTCCTGACTGGCTGTCTCTCCTCCTTGACATGAAGCTCTGGTCTGAACAGCCAGCGTGGTGCTTATTATAGCTTTCTTTCCTTCTTATCATCCCTCAATAGTTCCTTCCTTTCAAGCCTATTTTGTAATTGAAAAATCCTATTTTGAATGTCAGAATCTGAATGTTAATGCTTGCTTTTCCCACTGGCATTCAGCTGCAAGACAAATGAAAAAAGAAAGTCAAATACAGTAACCCCTTCTTTCCACATACCCACCCACAGACACTACTCAAAACAGCAGCCCTGCTGTTTGAATGTGTCTACCAGCCAGCCCTGGCACCCTGCAGGCACAGGCCTTGTCCCTTTCACTGAGCTGGGCTTTGCCCAGATTTGAACCCTGCCCCTGCCACTTACCCTGTGAATGTAGACAAGTTACCCAGTCTGTCTGTGTTGGAGTTTTCAATTGTGAAGTGCAGATAAGAATATTAGTTATGAGTTGTTTTGAGGGTCAGTGACTGAATTAATACATGGAAAGTGTTCAGAACAGTACCTGAGGGTCCTTATCATTATTAACTCAGCACTTCTCCAAAGGTGTTTCCTCAGTAAGTGCTAATTGAAAGACCATAGAACAAGGCAGTAATTAAATTTGTGGTGTAGATCAGGAGTTCTGCTTATCGACACAGAAATTAGCATAATTTCTTTATTTCCTTTAAAGGAGGCTATTGGTAAGGCAAATGAAACACTGCATAGTTTGCAACCATACATTAAATTCTTACTGAGGGGAAACAAATGGCCCTTTACCAAATGCCATGCGTTTAAGATATTTAACAGAGCTACTTTTTAGAATGTTGGGCTAAGAGAAAGTAAAGATGCAGTGATAACAGCATGGGGAAAGGTAGCTCTAAAAATCAAACCCTAGGGATTCACTCACCTAGGCATGCTCTGGGTGAGCCAGGTAAATTTCCAGCCCTTCTCCTTGCTGTGCTGATGCCTTAGCTCCTAGTAAATGACATTCCTTATTTCTCCAAAGAAAGACCACATAGCATGAGGCTCTAGATTTGTGACACTGAATTTGCTTATATAGCCCTATAATTTGAGTCAGGATTCCATTAAAATTCTCTTGTAAAATAAGGCATTCTAGTATAGCCATTGACACCCCCCTTGGTTGATAAGAGTCTTTCTATAAATAGCCTCCTGTACAACAGGAAAAATTAAAGTGGCCTAGATACCTGTAATTTGAGCTCTTTATCACAAATTGATTTGAAGATATTGCTATATTTAAATGTAAATTACTTATGACTCAGTCAATAATAGCAAAATTTCAAGCACTTTTTATTTTTTTAATTATTATTATTTTTACATTGAGACCTGGGGTGTAGGACAGAGGGGCGGTGAGAGAATTCACCAGAGACAGAGTGGGGAGTAGAACAGGCAGACCTACTGAAATACCCCGCTGAGGGGAGCAGCAGGTGAAACAGGAGAGGTCTGCTGAGCCATGTGTGTTAGCTCCCTGGCCAGGGATTGAACTGGGGCTGCAGAGGTGATAGCGCTGAGACCTAACCCCTTGGCTACCAGGGAGGCCCCCTCAAGCACTCTGAGAATGAACCTCCCAGAATATTTTTAAAGCATTGAAATCATTTTTGTTACTCTTTTTATCCATCATTGTGAAGATGTTTCTGGTCATATTTCTCAAATGTTCTTCAAAACATTCAGTGTAGCCTGCATTTTAATGCTCTAAGAATATAGACCTTTGAATCAATGCTGATAGCTAATCTTTAATGCTATAGCCATAAGAATTTGTTTATATTTAATTTATGTATGCTAAGAAAAATAATATTTGATACAAAAGGTAAAATTATTTACCTTTAAATTATTATTTATTATTTATTTCCAGCTCAATTATCTTAATCCTCAGTTAAACTTTTGAAATGACCTGGTATTGTGTTATGACACTATTTAAGTTTCAGGTGTGCATCATTATACATCAACACATTAATCATTTTGTTCGCCACTAACTATATTCTTTCTTTCACCAATAATTGGCCTCTTTTACCTAATTTATCTCCTCACCCCCTTTCTTGCAACCACTAACTTAACCCTCTGTTAATTATTTTTGTGCATATATATGTTGTTTAATAACTTTTGACTTGTTTAATCTTCCACTTAAAAGTATATTGACAGGATCTGTAAATATCTATATAACACAGGCATAGGTTTAAAATAGCCACCAAGCTGAGAATAAACAGTGATAGAGACAAAGTCTACCATACTGATAAGAAGGCTAGCAATATCTATGAATTATTTCCACCTGACATTTCTGAAGTACTGGTTCTTCATTTAGACTAATAATTCCCTGTTTTCCATTGTTTACTTTCAGTTCTCTGAATCCATCCCTTTCTTGTTTTTATATCATATTCTACTGCTAGTTAAATCCCTTTCCCCAGTCAGACTTTAGATGTTTTTAAATTTCTTTCCTGAGGTCTTTTAAAATCATCTTATTTTTTTCCTGCTCCCCTTTGTTCTCTGTAAATGGAGGCACTACCTCCTGACATACCATCTTTTGTCAGAATGACAATGATGGCAGATGCTGCTGAGCTTCGTGTGTGGTAAAACTGTGCTTAGAAAGAAAACTTGCAATACTGTAAACTGCTCCCAAATTCAGCATGACCTTTGACTCTCCCAAGGATGCTAATGCTAGGGGAGTCAGCCCAGGTTTTGTAGGAGCAGCTTTTGCTGGAATTAGTATTGGTTCTCTTCCTAAAGAGGAAATCATGCTAACTTCTTGTTGGGAAAACACTTCTCCTTACTGAGTGATCTACCATCATTACAGTCAGCAAGGTAGAGTTAATTGACCTGAGATGAAAGGGTGTGGAACATTAATATTCCTTTCATGACTACATGTGTAAAGAGAAATTCTGAATCAGGCTTTAGGAAGATGAATAAAATTAGCTCCAATAGACTTGGATCAAAACATAGGATACTGGGTGAAAAAAAATAATTCTAAAGGGTTCAATTGTCAAGCTGTGACTCTAAACCTTTCAAGGGGATAAAAAACAGTAAAGGAGTGTGACAAACAGAAAGGACCTAGAGATCATCCAGGACCCAGAGATTGTCCTGGACCCACTCAGTGTAGGGGTGAGGAAAAGCGAGCCAGAGGTAGGCATGTCCTTGCTAAGCCTCCTGGTAAGTCCTGGCAGACTAGGAACAGAACGAGGCCCACTCCTATGTGCTCACTAGAGTTTGTTGGTAATGCCAAAATCAGTCTCCTAAAACTGCAATAGTTTGTATTGAGACTTTTTTTTAAAAAGATTTATTTATTTATGCATACAAGCACCAGGCACAGGCCAGAGGTGTGGGGGGGGGGGGGTGAGAGGACTCACCACAGCAGAGAGCGGGGAGCAGAACAGGCAGATCAACAGAACTACACTGCTGAGGGGAGCAGCGGGCACAGCAGGAGAGATCTGCTGTGCCATGTGGGTCCTCTCCCTGGCCGGCAGCAGGGATCGAACTCGTGCTGCAGTGGCTGCGGTTTGCTTCATAGTGTGTTGCTTAACCCACTGTGCCACCAGGGAGGCCCTGTATTGAGACTTTATGGAGAACTAGTGATTACCCTAAAATTGACTGAAAGAAATTGAAGGGTATCTTTTCCTATATATAGGGAAATGTACTTAAGAAAAAGTTAAAATTCAGACTTAAAATTTTACCACAGTTTTGAACCTTTTTAGTATATTTGTGATCTGATTTAACATATTGTAGTAAAGGCACATTCACGTTTCCCTAAATATAAAGGTATTTTTTAAGCAAGGTAGAAGTTGTGGGTAGAAAGGTTATAATAGAAGCATTTTGGAGGAAATTCCATATTTCCAGGGCACTTTCAATATAAGGGGAAAAAAGGAAACGTGTTGATTTTTCTTTAGGATTTGATGATTCAACTGAGGCCTTAGTCATAGTATAATATATAGAAAATTCATAGGACTTTATTTTAGCAAAAGGATTGAAATGAAACGGTTATCTCAAGGAACAAGACATCGGGCCCCTAAGTCATACAGCCCCATGTGAAGGAGCCGCTCCCTTCCTATGTGTGCAGGGGCCTGCTTTCCCGGTACGGCCTGGGCGCTCAGAAGCCCAATTGCCTACATTTTCCTTTAACTAAACCTGGATCCTAACTTAAGCCCTCATTCTTCCTGAAAATAGACTATGTAGTGAGCTCCAAGTAAATTTCTCACTGCAAGCCTTTTTCAGTCATTTTGTGATTTTGCCTGCCACCATCTCCTACTCTGAAGGATTCTGGAAATTCCAGAGACTTCTCTGGCATCCTGTTTAGGCAGGAGTAGAGGTGGGGAAGCCCAGGATCTCTAGTTACTCTTCCTGCAGCAGCAGCCAGTGAGTCAAAGGGACCTGCCTGTTTCTGGAGTATGAGCCTCTCTGGCCTCTATAGGGGTAAATTCACCCCCATTTCCCATGGGCAGCAGATGCACAGGCCTGTCTTAACCAGGAGACACTCTTCATGTGTCCCAGGCTAGAGCCCTGACTTTTCTTCCTACTCTCTGTCTTGATCTACACTATTCCCTCTCTTTATAAATAATAATCTTGTTTCAAAACACTAGTCAATTTTGAAAAACATCCCAAGTTCTGGCCACCATGGGCCCCCGCGTCTGCAGGACCCAGTTGGCTCAAGTGGAGTTCCAGCTGTCCTCCTTGGTCTAGACTCATGTAACCGACTTGTGACTCAGGCCTTAAACTAGTACCTTTTGCATTCAGTTTTAAGTTAAACTCCCCACGAGGCAAGGTGAGAAAAGTACGCAGAGGATGATAATTATTACAAATATAAGTAACCACAGAGTGGAGAACCAAGAAGTAATCGGCTGTATGACTTCAGTGAGCCCCTCAACCTCTCTGCACCTCACAGATGAGAGAATATTTACTAAAAAAGAATGTAATCTACCACAAAGACAATGAAGAATATAGAATGGAAAGGCAGCAGATATGTAGGGGAGATGCTTTACGGTAGCAAAGGTACCACGAGCTAAGTGAAAAGCTCTTTCAGCTAGTTTCCCATTCCTATAAAATTTCTAGTTGGGGAGTTGTTCTACAGATAGCTCTAACCGGCAAAGAAAATATACACAGATGAAGCGAAACACAGGTTGCTATAAAATAACACACAGGCATCCCCGTCGGGAGCTTTAGAATGTGCAGCAGCTTTCCAGGTTGGACATCAGGCTTAAAGAAAAAATGATGGAACCGCAGTGGAATGAAGCTCATTAATTTTTTTAAACATATTTATGGAGATGTAATTCACATAATAAAATTCGCCCATTTAGAGTGTACGATTCAATTGCTGAGTATATTAGAAGAATGTGAAAGCATCATCACAATCTAGTTTTAGAACATTTTTGTCACCACCAAGAAGAACTCCAGATTCATTAACAGTCTCCCGGGCCTCAGCAACTATTACTTTTCTTTCTGTCTCCACAACTTTGCACACTCTGGATATTTCATAGAAATGGAATCAGGCTGTATGTTGTCTTTTGAGATGGCCTTCTTTACTAACATTATGTTTTCAAGCCTCATGAGTGTGTGTGCCAGTGTCAGTACTTCATACTTTAAAAAAAAAAAAGATTTAGTTTTGCATACAAGAACTAGGGTACAAGCCAGCGGTATGAGGGTGGTGGTGAAAGGATTCACCAGAGACAGAGTGGGAAGCAGAACATCAGATTGACTGAAATATACTGCTGAGGGGAGCAGGGGGCAGACAAGAGAGGTCTGCTGTGCCATGTGGGTCAGCTTCCTGGACAGGAATTGAACTCATGCTGCAGTGGTTGCAGATAGCTTCATACTGCTATAACTCAACCCCTTGCGCCACCAGGGAGGCCCTGCTTCATACTTTTTATGACTGAATAATATTCTATTGTGTGGCTAGGCAGCCTTTTGTTCACCTACTTATCAGTTGGTGAACTTTGATTCTTTTCATTTCTTGTCTTTTAGGAATATCTGTGTATGGGATTTTGTATACACTTGTGTTTTCATTTATCTTGGGCATATACCTAGGAGTGGGATGGCTGGATCCTATGACAATGTTGTTTAATCTTTCAAAGAACCACCCAAGTGTTTTCCATAGCAATGGCACCACTGTACATTTTTATCAGCAATATATAGTATTGCTCAACAATGTTTGCTATTTTTTGTCTTCTTGATTCTAGTATCCTAGTGATATCTCTTTGTGGTTTTAAACTGCATTTCCTAAATGGTTAATAATTTGAGCATATTTTTATGTGTTTATTGACCATTTGTGTATCTTCTTTGGAGAAATTATTATTCAGAATTTGGTTGTTTTTAATTCGGTTATTTGTTTCTTTTATGAGTTCCTTAAACCTGACCAGTTCCTTGTTAGACAAATGGTTTACAATTCTTTTCTCCCATTTATGGTTTTACTTTTTCTTTTTTTTTTTTTTTTGCTTTCTTGATAGTTTAATTATATGAAGTCATTGGCTCTTATGCCTTGGCTTGTAAACCTTACTTCTTTCATGCCAGTGCTTCGATTGTAATATGCTGCTGAAAGCTATGATTCTCATGCCTTTGTCTCCAAATCCTGACTTCTCTGTTTAGTTTGACAGGATGAAGGAAGTTAAAGTTGTGCTGACTGAGACTACCTTTGTAAACAGCAGCTACAGTCACATTTGCTCTAGTCACATACCAGCTGCATTGAGTGAACCCCAAACTCTTTGCTAAGTATCAATAGGTTATATCCTGACCAGCAGCCTTTAAAGCAATGTCACTTGGGTGGAGCCCTTTATGCCCTAACTGGAGTTCGGGGTCAGCAAAACCTTTCAAACTAAAGTTGCAGCATCACTGCTAATTCTCTGGGTCACACCACCATGAAAGTTTATTTTCTGTTGTGTTAAGAAATTATCAAATTCTTCTTCACATTTTAGTCCCAGATAATCTAATTAGGGAGGGCACGGTGCACATTGCAAGCACTTGAAATCAAGTGTCTGCCTTGGAGTGGCACCCAAACAAGCTTCATTTCCAATTACTGTCCCATAACTGTGCCTGCATGTTCTCAGTCCTCTGATCTAAAACCTAAAGATATGAAATGGCCTAACTGAAAACGCTAAAGCCAGAAATTTCCAAGCACGAACATGCCTTTGTAAACCTAAACTCTCTTGGTAACCCTCTATTTCTACCATGCCAGAGGAGTTTGTTGTGCAAAGCGTGCTTTCCGCTTTAGTCAGTCTTTCAATTAGCAAATCACAAGCATACATGGAGCAACTACAGGTCACATGTTCTGAAATTCATTAATAAAACTGGTGGGAAGCTCCAAAAAATTAGGAGCCATTTATGGGGTCCTATGAGCTGTCAGCTCTGCTGTGGACAGATTTATGGACATTGGTGTCACCATCCCTGCTTCCCAATGTCCTTTTTTAATACATGGAAATTTATTTAAAACATGATACTATATGCAAATAGTCAAATTCATGGATTGATGACAATATTTATTACCTTAGGCAGGGTTTGCCAGAACAGGTTCTGAGAGAGAGTTGAGCTCCCAAGAGGTTTATTGCAAGGGCTCTCAGGAACCCTGCATTCTTCTCAGCTGAAACCTGACCTGCATCATGGGATGAGAGAGCAAGAGGTGAGGTGGCAGTAGGTGTTGCTGGGGACAAGGACACATATCTGTGTTGGTAGAGGTCCCTACCATGCAAGGGGCAGTGCTTCTCTTAATAGGGAGGGTGACTCAATTCTTCAGACCCAGAATTAGATATTTCACAATTGAAGGGGGAGCTGATTTTAACTCAGATGTCCTTGACCTTCTTTAGTCACCTCCTTTGGATCTCTGCTGTTGTGAGACCCTTATTCTGGAGCCAGCTGTCTCTGTCTTCTCCCTGAGCACCACTGTGTGCTGCAAGGGAGACTTCGTCCACATCTGATTCTCAATAACTCTATATCACTCTTGGGTTTTTATTTCTAGAGTATTGACCTATCTTAGTAATAGCTATTGAATTCTATTGTTGTTACAGTTACTGTTTCCTCCAAACTGTTCACACACCTGATCCTTTACACCAGCTTCTTATTTCCTTCCACTCATACACTCTCCCAATTTGCCACTGAAAAGCTTTAACATCTAGATGAGGTGGTACTTTCCTAGGGCTGCAATAACAAACGGGGGGATTAAACAACAGAAATTTATTCTTTCACTTTTCTGGCTGCTAGGAATCTGAAATCAAATTGGCATGGGCCATGAACCCTCTGAAGACTCTAGGGGACAATCTTTCTTTCCGCTTCCTGTCCCTGTTGGCTCCTGGCATTCAGAATCTGCATCTACACTTCCATTGATTATCTATATACACTCTGGGAAAAGCTTCCAACCAGTAACAATCTGTCTTCCAAATTTTGCACTCAGAAAAGTGGCACCATCTAAGTGAATCACATGCAAATTTTTTTGGCTAGTTTTTTGTGTGTGTTAAATGGGTTATAGCATGACTTCTGAAAATCCTCAAATCTGTCAAGTAAATTTTTGCATGATGGAAGCAAATCATATTGTTCCCAGAAAGTGTCATTCCAGTTCTAAGTTGAAATAAGTTCTAAGCATATTATCTGATGACAATTCTTGCAAAGTCCTGACACCTTTGTGACAAGTATAGTAGGTGTTATGGCACTCATTTGTGGTACAGTGTACGACTCCAACTGAACATGGATCCATCATTCTTAATTTTAGCAAATTCTCCTCTTGTCTAGAGATCTCTCTCTCATAGTTCATGCGCTTCTCACCCTTAGTATGAACTCTCTTCCACCTGAATTTGGGAAGTATCCAGATCCATATCTGCCAACTTCATTATGCTTTTCAGCTCATCCCTATGCTATCCTTAATAAATTTTACTTTTAAATTACAATATGAAAGTTATTTTAAAATAAATATTTCAAGGATTAAGGTTAGCAGAGCATTCAGAGTTACTAATGAGGAATAAGTAAACTTTGTTACCTGGTACTGTGGTTAGAAGGCTCAAAAGTCCAGAATCACAATGACAGAACTAATGTCAAGCAGCCTTCCCTGCACGTATAGTCACACATCTGGATTTGGGCTTCAGGAAGCATGATGCCCATAACCCTCTTTGTGGAGGCAGAGGCCTCTACTCAACACATGGGTCTCAAGACCACATTGTGAATTCTTTTATCCAGGTGTTTTTTACACAGTAAGAATGAGAATTGTAGTTCAAGAGCTGGAATTTAGTGAAAAAGATAAAGGCATTCTGGCCACCATGAAATGTTGAACTTCTTTGAGAAGAGAACCCTCTTAGCATATATTGAGCATACGAGTTGAAGACACTCGCTACTGAAATTGTGCAGCAAGTAGGAAGTCCAAAATTTTCTACCCAAATAAACCAGGTTTTCTCTAAAACCTAACAAAATCTAACCTTCAATGAGATTTCTTTGAGAAATATTTTGTTTTTTCTATCATTAGCAAAATATACATGAAGGATATTTTGTACAAAAAGCATAATCCTGAAAAAGAGATAGATGGAAATCTAAATTTTTATGTTTTGAAAAGTTTAAAAATCAATTTAAAGTTTAAAAATTAACTTAATAGGTACATTGAACCCAGGGGTGTGTAGGTCAGTGTTAACAACAGACTGCAGAAGGAAGAAAGCTCTGGTCCATAGTGTTTGCTGATTTCTTCAGTGTAAGTATTCACACTGTACTGGATTTCATGCATCACAGTGACATTACTGAACGGGGAGTTGGGAAGGATGCAGCTCCAGTATATTACTGATTGAATGTGATAGCCATACTCGACAAATATGAACAATTTTACATGACATTATTTCACAAGAGAAACAAAAAATACGAATCATGGTGAAATAAGTCCTCTGTTTCTCTGTGCAATCATAACCTCCCATTCCTCTCTCAAAGATACCAATCTCTAGAATCTGGTATGTATTCTTCCAGACTATGTTTTTATACTTTTACTACGTATGAGTATAGTCAAAACAATGTGTAGTTATGTCTCGCATATTTTCAGCTTTACCTAATCGCATCAATAGTATACATATTCTTCAACTTCTCTTCAGTATTATGTTTTAACATTTTATTTACATTTATGTACATAGATGTAGCTATCCATTTTAACTGCTGATTGCGCTCTATTACATGAAAACATCACCATTTATCCAGTCTCTCATTAATTCAGTATGTTTAGGTTGTTTCCAATTGCTAATACAAGTGGTACTGTAACAGTCCTGTGGATGTGTCTTAGTACATAAAATGAAAGGAATGAGTTGTGGGAGATGCTCATTTCTACCTTAGTGATATTGACAAAATATTTTCCTAGTGGTTATGCTAATTTAAACTATGGCAAATAGTATATGAGAGTTTCTCATTTCCCATATTCTTGCTATTTATCGTGTTACCAGACTGTTTAAATGTTACTAACTTTAGGGTATTAAGAGCTAGGTTGTTTAAATTTTCATTTCTCAGATTACTGGGTAGGTCAAATGTTGTATTAATTAGGGTAAAGGCTAAGCTGCTCTAACAAAGACCCCTTGGCACCATAGTTTATTTTTTTTCTTTATATATATTTGACATTAATTGTGGTCCCCATGGGTTTCCCACCACCATTTCACCAGTGCACCAGCACCTCAGTCCCTCAACTCATTCCCTTCCCACTCCCCACAAAGTGTCCCCGATTTTTCCTTGTCTTTTTGTATGTGTTGTGTTTTTTTTTTATTGTTATTATTCTTTTCTTTGGCTGTTTATTTGGTCCCCTTATATTCCTTCTAGGGGTGAAACCATACAGTATTTTTCTTTTGCCTTCTGACTTATTTCTCTGAGCATAATCCCTCTAGTTCCATCCATGTTTATATAAATGACTCTAGTTTATCTTTTTTAATTGCTGAATAATATTCCGTTTTGTATATGTACCACATCTTCTCGATCCAGTCATCTGCTTTTGGGCAGTTAGGTTGTTTTCAGGTCTTACCTATTGTAAATAGAGCTGCTATAAACATAGGGGTGCAGCTATTCTTCTGAATCAGTGTTTCTGTGTCTTTTGGGTATATTCCTAGGAGTGGGATTGCTGGATCATATGGTGGCTCCATTTTTAGTAGTTTGAGGAACTGCCACACAGTTTTCCATAGTGGTTGGACCAGCTTGCATTCCCACCAGCAGTGTAAGAGAGTTCCTTTTTCTCCACATCCTCGCCAACATTTGTTGTTGCTACTTTTTTGATATGTGCCATTCTCACTGGGGTGAGGTGGTCTCTCATAGTGGTTTTGATTTGCATTTCTCTGGCTTCAAGAGATGTTGAACATTTTTCATATGCCTGTTGGCCATTTGCATTTCCTCTTTGGAGAAATGTCTTTTTAGCTCTTCTGCCCATTTTTTTAAAAGATTTATTTATTTATACATACAAAAGCTGGGGTACAAGCCAGAGTCCAGGGCGGTGAGCGGACTCACCAGAGATAGAGTGGGGAGCAGAACAGGCAGACTGACCGAAACACACTGCTGAGGGGAGCAGAAGGCGAGGCAGGAGAGGTCTGCTGTGCCATGTGGGTCCCCTCCCTGGCTGGAGGCAGGGATCAACCTTGTGCTGCAGTGGCTGCTGTTTGCTTCATTTGCTTCACAGTGCGTTGCTTAACCCACTGCGCCACCAGGGAGGCCCACTTCTGCCCATTTTTTTTTACTGGACTGTTTACTTTGTTTTTGTTTAGTCTGGTTAGTTCTTTGTTGATCTTTGTGATAAGTCCCTTGTCCATAGTGTTGTGTGCAAAGATTTTCTCCCAGTGGGTGGGGTGTCCCTTTGTTTTGGTTAGTGTGTCTTTTGCTATACAAAAGCTTTTAAGTTTGATGTAGTCCCAGCTGTTTATCTTTTCCTTCACTATCTTTGCTTTGGGTGCTGTGTCTTTAAAGATGTTACTGAAGTGTCTGTCATGTAAAGTTTTGCCTAGTTTTTCTTCTATAGGTTTTATGGTTTCTGGTCTTATGTCTAATTCCTTAGTCTATTTTGAGTTGGTTTTTGTGCATGATGAAAGGTAGTATTCTAGTTTCATTCTTTTGCATGTAGCAGTCCAATTTATTGGCACCATAGTTTAAATAAGAAAGATGTTTCTCTCTTGTATTCCAATCTGATGTTAAGCAGTCCAGGCTGGTAAAGTGGCTTGGCTCCATATGGTGCTTCAGGGACTTCAACTTGTTATACTGCCATCCTTTAGAGCATCTTCCTAGTCTTTGTTGTTGAAGTTTGGTTGTTGCTATATGTGTGTGTGTGTGTATGTGTATGTATGTGCATGTATGAACTCTTGGGAAAAGATTAGGAAGTTTTGGGGGAAAAATTCTTATAGGCAAATTAGGCAGAAGTTGCAAACATTCCTTAGACTCACTTTCTATTAGCAAAACTTTTTTTTTTAAGATTTTTTATTTATGCATACAAGAGCAAGGATACAGGCCAGAGGTATGGAAGGTGAGAGGATTCACCAGAGACAGAGTGGGGAGCAGAACAGGCAGATGAACTGAAAATACACTGCTGAAGGGAGCAGCAGGCGAGGCAGGAGATGTCTGCTGCACCATGTGGGTCTCCCTGGCCAGTGAGCTAACCCACGTTGCTGTGCTGCGGATGCTTCACAGTGCCATGCTCAACCTGCTGTGCCACCAGGGAGGCCCATATTAGCAAAACTTTTAAATGGATATATAGGCATATTTTTAGGAGAAGGCTGGGCAATCTAGTCCCAGGTATCGTGGTGTCTAGGAGGAAGGGAAGGTGGTGTTGGAAGGGACTAACATTCCTTTGTACCCAGATGTTTGTGGACTTTCTGGGCTTCCTCTTCTATGACTCAGTTGGTAATATGTTTTATTCATTTTTATTATGTTTGCCTTTTTTCACTGATTTATAGAATGTTTAAAATATTTTCTAATGTGTTTATTTAATTTACATAATAAATTTAATCATATCAGATGTACCAGTGTTATACATCAATACATTATTTAAGTTTTTTATTTAAACAAATCATATCATATACTTTTGATAAAATAAGTTTTTTGTTTTGTTTTACAAAATGAATAAAGCTTGATTGTACATTCCAAAGGCAAATATGCTCTGGATGAGGTCAGGTCCAAGATGAGATTTTTATGCACCAAGTAACACCTTAGGATAGCCAAAAACACCCTTGCTTCAAAAGCAACACCACATCTAACCTTGTTACAGGGCAGGGAGAGGAGCACCCCAGAACCCCCAAACCTGCCCTCTCTGAATGGGTTCTGCCATCCGCCACATTAAGACAAACATATAAGGCCTT
>JAGFMF010011796.1:7369538-7402751 GCA_019455555.1 Galemys pyrenaicus
GAGGGTGCACAAGGGACTGAGGTGATGGTGCACGGGTGAAATGGTGGTGGGTACCCACTGGGGACTACAAATGATGTCAAATATAACTAATAAAAAAAATTGGAAAAAAAAATAAATCTTTTAAAAAATTAAAAAAAAAATCTACTCTTAGCAACTTTCAAATACACAATACACTACTATTATCTATAGTCCTATACTGTACATTACACCCCTATGCCTTGTTCATTTTATAAATGGAAGGTTATGTTTTTTGATTCCTTTGATCCATTTCACCCACCACCTACCCACCAACTCTGGCAACCACCCATCTTTTCTCTGTTTATAGATTCAGATTTTTAAGAATTCCACATGCACATAAGATCATATGGTCTCTCTCTCTCTCTCTTTCTCTCTCTCTCTCTCTCTCTCTCACACACACACACACACACACACAAAAGGTTCTTAAGGGGTTCTATAATTTTAAGGATATGAAGGGGTCTTGAGGCCCAAAACTTTGAGAGTGTTGGTCTAACTAGATTAACAAAACCAAACAAATTTTTCTTGATGTTTTATATCCCCTATTCTAAAAAGAAAAATGAAAAACTCAAAAGTGTATGGAGTGTATATATGTAGTAGTTTCTTCTAAATTCATTAGACCAACCTATACATTATGATATTTTTGTTATGAAGATGCTTCTATTTTTTAATCTTTGCCACTTAAAAAAAATCTGTGTAGTAAAAGTAGTTGGGAACAAGCAAGAAAATAACATTCACCTTTCTCTTTCATACCCATTGAAATAAGGACACCTTTATAGAAGGGAACTAGGTAAAAAGTTTTATTTGAAATATCTTAAATAAAAAAAAAAAGAAATATCTTAAATAGATGAAAAAGTGAAGAATATAATATAATTAACACTCATAACTCACAGAGCTAAACACCAACCAACATAAATGTCAGAATTACACCTATATGTCACTTGTAACTCTGGATTGGCTACAAATTCAAGGATTTATCAAAACTTAACAGAAAGTCAATTAGCTCCATGGAATTAATAATAAAGAGTATTGTGTATTTTATTTCTAAAATATGTTTTGAAATGATATATCCTTTATATCAGGAAAATTTAAAGTATATACAGATATAACTACAAACATCTTTTTTAAAGTTAGTTGTGAAACATTGTTACATTACTATTTGTGATATTTTCAGACCTACTAATTCTGTTAATTACAGGGTTGTGAATATAAATTTGATGGATAGAAAATGCATTATCTTTGTTATTTTAAATCTGTGTTTACTTGATTACTGCATTAATTTCCTATGGCTTCTATAAAAGTATTTAAACTGTGTAACTTGAAACAAAATACTCATTCTCTCACAGTTCAGGAAGCCTGGACCACATTAATGGTTATAGGAACGGAAAATGTCAATCTGGTAAAAGGTTCAATTTCATGATGAAGGATAGAATTGGACTTTAATTTGTGAACATAATGTAGAATGTACAGATGTTTATTTGTAATGGTGCACACCTGAAACTAAGGATACTGTTTTAAATCAATGTCACTTCAATAAAAAATAATTGATAAATAAATGCTGATTTTTGCAAGATGGTGGAAGTCTTGCTAAGGAACACTCTGATGGACTTTTTCATGAAGACATTTACAGATCAGCAGGTGGTGTAAGAGCCATGAGATACAAGGGAAGCAGCACAAAGTTGCAGAACTTTTAGAGCATGAATACAAGCATGGTTCTTGACAGTCCAGCCAAGAGTGCTGTATGTGGAGCAGTAGCTTCAGTGCTTCCCTCCTTAGGGAGCCTGGGGTTAAGGACAGTAGTGGCTGGTCACTAGGTGGTTGTCTTGGATTTTCAAGTCATGGCTGAGACAACCCTATGGGCACAGGAGGGATGAGATTGTGCCAAATAAATTGGCAGGTAGAAATTTTGTAGGGTGCACAAGATCTGAATGGTACAGTCTGTCTTTTGTGTCATGTAGGCTAACTATATTCACGTTCTGAATTTATACCAGAGCAGTGGTATTCAAAAGCAGACAAATAGTAATTTGATAGATATTTGACTATAATCACTGCATATTATAAGCATTATGACGTTGCATATCAAACACACTCACAGGGAAAGAGAAATGGAATTTTTTTCTCCAAAGACAAGGAAAGTATATACCCAGTATTTCATTTTCTCATGTTCTGTCATCATGCAAAATGAAGTTTAGGTCCAAAGGGCAATAAGCAGTAACAACTATGAAACATCCATCTGGAGTGGTGTATGAATAGTCACTAAGGATATATGAATAGTCACTAAGGAAATGTTTCCAAGAAAGAAAATCAGAAATGCTTTCACTGAAGTTAGTAATTAGAAGTGTTGTTAAAGAAACAGTGTAGGATTTTAAAAAAAGACTTCCTGGTTAAGATAAATCAGATCTGATTCTATTTTAGCTGCCAATTCCTACCCAAATCCTTCAACTCGTTCATGAAAATGAATTAAAATCACAACTCTCAGGAAATTTGAGACCAACCAAACACTCTCCATAGGTTAAAATGTTGCATAGTTTCTCAAAAATAATTCATCATCTTAACAGTACAACATATTCATAGATTATTGTCTTCTAACTCATGGGATTCATTTTCTCTTTATAGTTATACTAAAAAGAACCCATATAATTTTTTTCTGTCTTGGCAAGTTTGGAGAAGGTAAAATGAATGACTGTAATTTGATGTAGGCTTGCAAACAGATTCACCCATTCATAAAGAGACAACATGTACTTTATCTCAATGTATCTCGAACATTTGGCCATCATAAACCTCTCCAGTGAGTTACTTTTGAGTCAGGGCAGGATTGTGTAAATGAGGAACTTGAGCATAGAAGAGGAAAGTCACTTTTGATTAAGTGACTGAGTCAGTAGAAAAATCAAGTTGATTAGTGTCCTTTCCTTCCTGCCTTCTGGGCTCTAGGGTCCCACAAACAGTCTTTCAGCCCCTTATCTGAAACTCCTGGGGTGTGATGTGTTTCAGAACCCAAATGTTTTGGACACATGAGTGTAGTCTACTTTGGATATGTTACATATGATGTGATGTGACATCACTGGGGGCTGGGGCAGCATCTCATGACCAAATATAGCTGCAGTTCTGCAGCAAGTTATGTATGAACATCGTGCCACAAGGGATAAAGAAAGACTGAAAATAGATTCAAGTCAGTTGAAGCCAGGTGTTGCCTTCAAATGTATTCTGAAAAATCATTTGATTTTCAGAAGTTTGTTTCTGAACTATGGATAAAAGACAGTGAGGCAATAATTAAAATCTTAAATGCTGTGCCTTCTTCCTGCACAGAGAACAATCCTTTCCTGGGCTGTTGGTGGAACTTCTTCTCCAGTGCCTTCTGTATTCTCTGTGTCCCCTTGGCCCTGTGCACAAGAACTTGAGCAAGAAGACAGCAGGGCCATTCATGCCAGTGTGACCTTGGCTCTGAAAGATCAGGGTTCCCTTTAAGAGGGGAATTTGATATTTGGCCAATACATAGATTTTTGCTATCAACATTTCCCAGAGAATGATTTTGCAACCTCTGGATTTGGGGAATCACAGTGAATATGTAAATATCTAATTATCTTGGGGAAACTTTTCTACTATCATTCACCTTTGTTTAAATTATGTGTTCTATTTGTCTAAGCAGTCATAAGCAATCCAACAATAAAAAATGTTTTAGTTTCCTAGTGAATTTAAATGGATGAGGTCTTTTCTCATCATTTCTGCTCTCTTTCTCTCCTCACTAAATGTCTGCTTCCAATCCAAGTTAAATGATACTAAAAACATGAGCAAATTCTAAACATCTTACTTGGGTATTGAGATGACTAGCACTTTGTTCCAAAACATTGGCTATAAATAGCAATGTGAAGTAAGATCATTTTTTTGTCTTTGAATCAGATTTTAAGTTTGAAATGGCTAAGCTGTTAGGTTAGGAACTGAAGATCCCATTTTCTTGGTCTTTAGGTCTCTTCATGTTAAGAGATGTGTGTCAGTTTTCGGCTAACAGGAAGTAAAATTTGAATTAAAAGTTAGAGGAAACAGTGTAATCAGAGCAGTTTTGTCCATTGATCTTTCTGTAAAGAAAAATTTGCAGAACCAGATTCTCTGTTGATTTTAATTCCAAGGTCTATTGATAGCAATTTAAACTGATCTAAGGAAAGTACAGTGAGTGAACTTGGTAGATGTAATAGGTGAATACTGAAATATTTAGAAATAAAATCCAGATGTGGTTAGGCAATTCAGTTTCTTCTCCTCCTAAAAAAATTTTGATTTTACCATCTTGGTAAACCAGTGGCATCTAAATTTTTACAATGATAAAACGAGAATAATATCTAGTGTTTATTATAGACATTGTCCTCAGTCTAGTACATGCATTAATTTTTTTAATCCTCATAGTAGTTGCATAAAGAAGACTTTATTTTATTTCACTTGAAAGATGAAGACACTGACACCAGAAGGTGAGGCCAGGAACAAGTTGGTGTTACAGCGATAGGAGATACACTGGTAGCAGCAGCATTACATCCAGCAGTGGCAGCCCCCGCAGGCTCCAGCTGCAACAGTGGCCCCAATGCCCTATAAGTGACCAGTGAGAGGCCCTAATATGGCCAGTTAATGCCCAGCCCCCAGGAACCCTATTAGCTTTTATATGATTTGTAGACAAAGCCAGCAGAGGACCAAATTTAAGCCTAGTTTATAGAGGTATGTTTCACACATGTGAACTATACATCAAGGTAATGTGTTATGTACTGCCTCCACTCATGTGGGCTACATCCCAAGGCTACAATCTACTAGGCCACCTGTGCTGGAAGGTCATGGAGAAAACAGTGTGAAAAACTCTGAGAAAACTCTTTTTCCATGGGCCCTACAGATGGAATCATAAATTTGATCAAGAAACATTGACAGAAGCATGAAAGAACATAACAGAAAATTTTAAATTGAGAAATATAATTGTTGAAGTTAAAGCTCAATAGTAGTTAAAGAGAGAAACTGATCCCGAACATAGAAAATATGAGTAGGGGATAAAGAGATATGGATGCTGGACTGAGGAGGCCACCAAATATGTAGTCGGAGCCCCAGAGCAGAGACTAGGAAGAGGGAGGCAGGTGATAATTAAAGAAAAATGTTGATTTCTGATGAGAGTAAACTTATCAAAGAGATAAATAGAAGTAAAGCTATGCCGAGATGGTGAAACTGCAAAGTAAGCTAAAGAAAAGAAAAATGCATATCCAACCAAAGAGAAATTGCAGACACACACAAAGGTATGGCAATTTTTATCTACAGCATATTTACAGCACACATATCAACATGGGGAAAAAAAGCTAGATCTGTGGAATAATATTATTAGTAGCTAAATAAATCCAGAGAAATGGTTTAAGAGAGTGAAATAACACGGGGGACTGAGGTGATGGTGCACTGGTGATATGGTGATGGGGAATACATGGGGATTACCATTGATGTCAAATATATATAAATTAAAAGGAAAAATAGAATAAAAATGATCAAAAAATAAATAAACCATGTTTTTAATTAAAGTAGCATTGCAGGTCTAGCAGTATATAGATTTCAGGTGTGCATCATCCTAACTCAAGGTCACATGTAGCATCTGCTCACTGTTAGGTAGTCAGTACTAAGAGCTGAAGACCTTTACTAAAGAAATTCCTGAAGAATCTACTTGGAGATTCCAGAAGGAATCTTGCAAGAAGGAATGGTGAGCAAATAATTTAGAAAGTACACAGTTCAATAAACACTATGTTTAGTTGTGGAAGAATTATTCCAGGGTCTTGTATTTTGGAGAAAAGAGTAAGATTTGATTATACATAGGCTTTCTTTACTTAAGCATGGTCATTGAAGTAAATAGTAATAGAATATTTAGCTTCCGAACCAAGAGAATAAAGAAACTAAGGGAAACACTAAATAAAAATCTCATTAAATTATTTTAAAGGGCATGGGGAAGAAGGAGGCATAGGAAAAGAAAGATGAACAAAAATAATAAAGATGATATAAACAAGTTTAAATTTATAATCACAATTGAATATAAACATTTTCATCTTAGAAGTTAAAAACAAAGTATACCAAAGAAAGAGACTGTCATATTGAAGGAAAACAGTTCTAACTATATACTATTTATAAGGCATACCTAAACTATTAGTATTGAATTGAAGTAAAAGAATAGAAAACTGTAATAGGTAAGTATTAATTTAAAGCAATATCAAATAACTTTTGAACAAAAATATTAAAAATTGCTCAGAATCGCAACTGTAATTATTTACAAATCTTTCTTTTGTCCCAAGCTTCCACATGATTCACCAGAGACAGAGTGGGGAAAACAACAGGTGGATCTACGAAATACACTGCTAAGGGAAGCAGGGGGTGAGACAGGAGAGGTCTGCTGTGCCATGTGGGTTAGCTCCCTGGCTGGGGATCAAATTTAGGCCATAGTGGTGATAGTGCTGAGACTTAACCCTGAGGCCACCAGGGAGACCCATGATTTGAGTATTTTTTGTAAGAGTAGTAGGTCCTTGGTTGAGAATTATAACAGAAGTGAAATACTCAAAGTCTCTAAGGGGTGCACTTCTTTAGCAGAGGTGCTCAAAATTACAAGCAAAAGGCAACAGCAACAATAAGCAGTATTTACATAACACCTCTTATGTGCCCTGCACTCTTTAGCTACATTACAAACAACAGTACTCAATGATGACTCCATGAAGTCCTTAAATATCTGTTCGAGTCTTTTTTGTTCTCCGCCTGCCTTCTTTGTTTCCAAAGAAATCAGAGCCAAATGACTAGGAATTCAGGCCTCTGGCCTGTTTACAGAAGCTATAAAGTTGGCATCAATACTTCCATTCATCTGCCTCTCTCCTGGGTCAAGAGGGCACAATGACAGTATGAATTATGAAACAAAGGAGTGTTAACTTTGGGGCAGAAGGCGCCCCCACACAAAACAATCCAAATAAACAAAACCATAGAGACCAATGCTAATGAGAAGAGAACTGGCTTGTAGCTAAGACTCTCTTAAGTCTTCAAGGAACTTAATAAAATTAGATTATGTTTCAATGACTGGCATCAAATCAAAGTTAAATAATAATAATTGTATAGTACATACAAATTACTTTTGTACATAATTATGGATTTATGTAAACTAATGAGCCAGATGATCTTCTCCCTCATCTCTCACTGCAAACCTTTGTTTCCCTCCTGGGAGTTAGAAGTGTGTCAGCGAGTCATCTATTTTTGCCTGTTTGTTCATCATGCAGAAATTAAATGAGGTGCATAATGTGGATTTAGTGTCAACATTCTGTTAAATTCTAGAAAGAAGCGCTAAAATGTTTAGTTTGCATTACACTCCAACAAATTTGTGTCATTCTGAGCTTACTAATTTTGGATTATAGAAAATGAAAGCTTTGCATAAATCTAAATTCTACTAAGGACCCTGTATTAATATGCTTCGTGTTGCTTTTTCCAAAGTACAAGCTTTGATCTGTTCAATATAATCTTTAAAAAATCTTCATTGTATACTTTGGAAGGCAATACTCTCTTAAGTTGCAAACATTCAGCCATTAAATTAATCTTTTGAACATATCCTAAAACACTTAGTAATTTTATCTGGCAGACTAATTACTTTATACTAACATAAATGGGATGTCTTAAAAACCAAACCAAACACTAATTGGAAGGGATATATGTACACCTATGTTCATTGCAGCACTATTTATAACAGCTAAGTTATGAGAACAGCAGCCTAAAGAGAGATGGACAGATTTGGAGGTGTGGTATATATTCACAATGGAATACTACTCAGCTATAACAAAAGATAAACTCTTGTCATTTGAGACAACATGAATGGAACTGGAGGGGATTGTGCTAAGTAAAATAAGTCAGAAGGAGGAAAAAGACAATTGCTGCATGCTCTTAGTTACATGTGGAGTATAGAGAATGAAACAAAGACTCAGATGAAACCAAACCAATAACAAACCCCAGAAATCTGAGTATAGAATTGAGGCTATGAGAAGGGGGATTGGGGGGGGGGGTGGCCGAGCAGGGAGTTCAGTGGGGAGGGAGCACCATAGACTAGGATGAAGGACTGTGGGTAGCCAGTTGTCCTAACGTACAACTGACGAGTGTGATACTGTTTACAACTGATGAGTGTGATACTGTAAGTTACAGTGTGTAAACAAATGTTACTTCAAAAAAAAAGCTAACTATGAGCTTAAATAATTAAAATAAAATAGAAACTCAAACAGATAAACAAGGTTCATGTTGCCAATCATATGGTCAGTCCCCCTCACTGGGTGCCTCTGACAGACAAAGGACACATGGCTGACAATAAAGGCTGTCAGAGCGGAGCTCTGGAGAGAATTATGATCACAATTTAATACTGCAACACAATGTTAAATATTAACTTATGTAAAGCAGCCTACAGCTGGAGCTGCTTCTATCATTCATTGATGTGATAGCTTACCTTAAAACTGGCGCCTTGTGGCCAATTGCCCCACCACTCTCTTAAGTAGAACCACCCTCCGCAGGACCGTGATCTAAGCCCTCATCACCCAGATCGAGGCCACGGTGACTCTTTCCTGTTTTCTTGTCTCAGCCTCCTGTCATTTAAACGGTTCTCCACTGTCAAATCACTCTTCCTGTAATAGCACCATTGTCTTGTCATACTCTGGCTAAATGACCCAGAGTAGCCACAATTGCCTATTGAATCAGGTTCATACTCCCCAATCTGGCTTTTTCATCAGGTTTTCCTTCTTTCTCCCCTCCTTTCTTCCTCTTGACTTTTTATTAAATTATAATGCATTAGACTCCCCCTTATCAGTGGGGGGATATGTTCCAAGACTCCCCAGTGAATGCCCAAAATCAAGCATAGTAATGACCTTTTCCTGTACACACAAGAAAGTTTGATTTCTAAATTATACTCTGTAAGAGATTTTAACATCCATAACATAATTTAACATAATTGTAACAACACACTAAAAGTTAATGTGGTATCTTTCTCCCTCTCAAAATGTTTTATCGTGCATATTTAGACTGCCACTGACCATGGGTAACTGAAACCATGGGAAGTGAAACTGAGGACAGGTTGGGGGTGGGAGGCACCTATAATATACAAACAGAAAAGGGCCTCCCTTGTGGCGCAGTGGGTTGAGCGCTGCACTGTGAAGCATCCACGGCACAGCAGCGCGAGTTCAATCCCGGCCATGGAGGGAACCCACATGGCACAGTAGACCTCTCCTACCTCACCCGCTGCTCCCCGCAGCAGTGTATTTCAGTCTACCTGTTCTGCTCCCCACTCTGTCTCTGGTGAATCCTCTCACCTCCCACACTCTGGCTGTACCCCAGATCTTGTATGCATAAAATAAAAATAAAATCTTTAATATATATATACACATACATACAGAAAAGTGCACACATACTAAGTGTGCAATCGCTCAGTACATCCCCAACCTGCACACACCCAAATGTGTCAGGTCAGGAGAGAGAAACTAATTTCATAAGTTCTTTCCTACACCCTTCCCATAACTACCCATACACCCTCAAGGTCACTACTATCCCACCTTCTAAAAAAACAGTGACACATGTGGCCAGACTTGACTTTTACAACCCTTCTCCTACATGCAGGACTGGCAAGGCTCTGACTTGGGGTGCATAGGGTGCCTCAGGACACCTGACTCTCAGTCTGTTGTGGCACCAAGTCTATTTGAGTCCTAACAGTCGATGGATCTGTGCATCCCCAGATATCTGCCTTCATTGAAATTTGCTCAAGGTCTGCCAGTTAGAGATATCAGGGGACAGCTGAGGAGAGTTAGGCAGAGAAAGTGTGATGATGGGTAATGCTTAATGATAATAAAAAGCTAATATCACGTGATGCAAATCCCCTCACCCCCATTTCCCTAGCCTAGCTTACTCAATTGTATTTCAATGAACAAAGCCCCAAAAGGCACCTGCAGTTCTGGCACTGGGGCATAGAGACCCAGGGCTTTTTGCACCCTGAGCGGAATGCCTCCAGTGCGAAGGGCTGTCCACACTGCTCTGACCTAAAGAACATTCTCATTGTCTTCCAAGGAAAGGACAAGAAAAGATTTTTTTTAACTATGATTCTTTTAAACAGCGATGCAGTGTATACAATTGTTTTTGCCTTACTGTAAAATTCAACTTTCTGTAAGCATGTGTAGTGAATATATAAAAGTAGTGAATTAATTGAAGAAGAGTCGGGGGGATTACACACAACCCCAATCTACCTCTACATAACTAATTTGATTTTGCATAATTTTCTATGTACTGTCCACATCCACTCCAAGTTATATACTCCTATTATTTTAGTGTTAATATCAGGAAATTCTCTTTGAGAGGCCTTTTGTTTATGCCAACAAAGGATCATTTTTACATCTACTCATCTGTTATAAAAGTAATCACAGAAAATCATAAAGTCCACCTTACTCTTCTTATTTACCACCATTGCCTTCATTCAGAGGGCTGACTAGCTGGACTCAAACAATGGCAACAACTTTTCATAACAGGAGGAGTGGTGCCCCTGCATTGTCAGTTACTGGTTGCATACATTTGCAGTTTTTTTTTTAAGATTTATTTTTATATACACATACAGGAACAAGGGTATAGGCCAGAGGTTTGGGGGAATGAGAGGGTTCACCAGAGACAGAGTGGGGAGCAGAACAGGCAGATCAATGAAAATACACTGCTGAGGGGAGCAGTGGGTGAGGTAGGAGAAGTCTCTTGCACCACGTGGGTCCCCTCCTTGGCTGGGGATCCAACTCGCAATGCAGTGGCTGCAGAAGTCCACAATGTGGTGCTCAACCTCTTGCGCCAGCAGGGAGGCCCACTCCAAGAAGCTTTATAACATAACCCTATACCTAGCTCTACACTCTGGGTGAGGACTTGCTGTCACATGTCACGCAGTGCCTGGGCAGCAGACAGGTGAGGGCTCTGCTATAGGTGGGTCACGCACTCACTTAGGAGAGGACTCTAGGCTACCTGGTCCAGGCTCTGCTTCTGTACAGCCCCACCAGGGGCCTTCCCCTCACCGTCCCTAAGAGCAGGCTTCCACGGTCCCAGGATGGACACAGGCATTGAACTCTGCTGAGTCCCATCTTGTCCCTTTCTCAGGCTCCTCAGTTCTTCCCTAGCTTCCTCCACACCCTCATAAGTGCTCCTTCACCAAAACCTTCTCTCCCCTTCCGTGGCAGCATCGGGTGGTCCTCAAACTAGAGCCCAGCCCTTGACCACACAGGCCTCACTTACCCTTCCTGGAAGGGAGCTGCAGGGCTTTAGACACTTGGGGCCTCCCTTCAAGATATATCCCCACCCTCAAGAATGTGCAGGAAAAACAGTTTTTTCTGCTGAGGAAGGAAAAAAATTGTTTTAAAACATTCCTTTTCAAATTTCACATCCATTTCTACTTACACAAATTAAGAAGCAGGAACAGTTATTTCTGGTTGGAAAGGTCCTGCGGGATTTTGCAGAAAGGGTGGCATTTGTGTCAAGCCATTAAAGACAGATGGGACTGAAATAGGACATCTCTCTCAGAGGAGCATTGGGGGCAGAGTTCAAAGGGGTGGGGGGAATCTCAAGCGTGTGGGAGAACTTCAAGCATGAAGATACAGCTGGAGTGTACGTCTGTGGAGTATCTGAGGGAGACAAGAGCAGGATGATAGCCCCACAGCACCAGGGCCGAACCCCTCTTCCAACAGGCCAGCAGGCCCATTCCCTGTGCACACCCCCTCTGCTATGATTACCCTGGAGGTTCCCAGATCCCCTTCATCCTTCACCTGAGCCCCGCCCCCATACTACAAATATGCTGTAATGTGACCCAACCCTCCTGCTAGCCCCTCCTAAAACTTGCCCACATCACCACCTCTCCTCTGAAACATGGAACTCTATGCACACTTCCGTGGCCTTCAAAGGCTGTTTTTCCTACCACATTCCATGTAATCAAGAGCCCAGAGCACCCTCAGACCATTGTTCTCCCTTTTTTCTATAAGATCTTTGTCCTTTGAAGTTCATGTGATTTGAGTATGCTGCCTCGCTTATCCTTGCCATCCCCCAGTCACTTTTCTCCATCTGTGCTTCCCTCACTTCTTCTTCATTCCAAATTCTATCACTCTTTATAACTCCAACATTCCCAGAAGAGTCTGTTCAATACCCTGATATCTAAGTTTTTTCACCAACTTCTTTCAAATGATCTTTTCCTTCCCTTGGTTTCATCACTAGCACTGGTAGCTGTTCGGGGACAATGCAGCACCTCCAAAATCGTGAACACCAACAGCAAGCTCCTAGACTACCCCACATGTTTCAAATTTAATTGTTCAAGAATCCAGAATACATAGTCATTCAATCTCTTTATGTATTCCACTTCATTCCTTCTCCCCTTACTCATTATCAACCAACATCCTCACAAATGCCTCCTTGCCTAGGTTCAAACACAGGTTCTACTGTGGGATTCATGCAATAATAGCATTTTACAAATGCCATCCATTCCTTTATCTGTCCTACCTTCATGAATGTACGATAGGAAAATCTCCCGAGTAGCAGTATTAAGAATGGATTAAGCTAGAAAGAAAGATGCTAGAGGATAAAATTTTCAGCAGCCACATACAATCTATGAGAAGGAAGATAAACTGTAGAAATCAATGGTTGCACTAAATTACTAAAGAATATATAGTAATTATATTGTTCACTAAGAATTAATAATATTTAACTTGATCAAATCATTCAACTTTGTGATGTTCAACTGGTCATAGTTTGTGAATGAATGTCCCAGATTATCAGAGCATATTTATGCCCATAAGCTTTTAAACATTTATAGCTTGTGGTTTGGGGGCTAATCAGGCTTGAAAGTATCTTTCCACAGTAATTGGAAAAAGCCTCCCATATTCAGCTGGCTATTTTTAAACACAAGCAACCTCTCCCTCCTTCCAAATCAGATTGCTTTCAACTTGGAGAACAAGCGCTCTTATTCAGGACACGTGGGTGCAGCCCTGACGTCCCGAGGCCCAGTTCCTTCAAAGTGTCTGGATTGAAATAGTGCCTGGAAAAAGTGATTGAAGTAGCTCTGGGTTTTGAAAACTTCAAAAATAGCCACACAGGTTTTAAAGATGTATTTAAAACAAAGAAATAGAAACTAGTTCTACCCAAAGTATCTGGAAAATAAAGAGGCTAAGAACAGCTCCATTCTCAGTACCAAGAGAAATGGACAGTGGAGAGAGAAAGGTGTTGAACTGAATTGAATGAATGACAAGAAGCCTGCTCAGGGAAAGGACTTCAAGTGAATCTTCTGTGCATGTGCTCTCTCTAAACCCAAACCTTTGAAGTGACGAAAACACTCCAGGCTTGTTGGTGCTGTGGCAGGAGTGCTGGAGGGAGCAGGGGAGGGAGGCTGGGGGTTCACCTACTGGAATAAAGGCAGTCTTAAGCCTCCCCATTTCATGGGCTCTCTGATTGTAGGTCCCCTCTGTTTTCACCTACTGGGGCACTCTTGGTACAGGGTACCCCAGAGAAAATGCAGGAGGGAAATACATGAAGCTTCAATGAAAGACAACTGAATAAATCAGTCTTAGTTTTCATCATTAGGTCAGAAAGAATTATGTTAATTCCTCTGTAATTCTGGAAATAGTTTATCTTGAAGACACAGTGCAGTAAAAAGGAAGGAAACAAAACCGTTGTAGTGAAAGAAACTTGACAGATTAATACCAGTAGACACACCACGAGTAGGTAATTCCATGCCAGTATAAAAGATGTGTTAATGGTCTTCATCTTGGACCTCTGTGACCTGACGGGAGGTGTTGGTGGCAGGGTGGCTAGGGGAAGGAATCCTGTCAGAGTGCTGTCTCTTCCTGGTTCTCCAATTTCTGAGTGGTCGCCTCACTTCTCTGACAATTCTTTCCTCTTCTTGGATTAAAGTGGGCTCTTGCACCTTAAGAAGCAGAGATCGCTCAGGACACAGTCTGTAGACCCACCTGTGTGAGGCTGAGACCCCTTGGCTTGCGGTTTATCTTTTCTGTCAAGTGGGAAGTGAGTTCATCCACTAGCGAAGAGGCAGACCCATGGGAAGAGCTTTGGCAAAGCGTCTGGTGAGCAGATGGCCATGAGGAAAAGCTGCAACCCACAGGGACATGTGCAAGCACAGACCGGCAGGAAGTCTGCCCTGTGGCACTGCAGAGACAGCATCGCCCTTGTGGGAGCTAACAAATGGGGTCTGTGAGGGTGGGAGTGCATGAGACAGAGGGCTCAGAGAAAGTTCCTGTGACCAAAGGCAAGGCAGTGTTGCAGATGGGAGATACATGGTACAGCTTTCAGATGGAAGGCTCTGACAAGTACTGCAGCAAAGAAACAGGATTAATTCTTTCACTCTTACTGTTTCCAGAACTTACTTTGCCACAGAAATTTTAAAAATGAGTTTGCTGAAATTTTACTGAACATAAGAGATAGGTTCTAGATCCAAGTTCCCTGTAACAAGACAGTGAGCCTTGCAGACTGAGCTTCTGCCTCAGATCTTCTATTTAGTATTTCTGAGCCAAACCTCCAGGATTCATCTCTGCCCACTCCTTCTCCAGCCCAGTCTGTACACCCCAGCCTGCCCTGCAAACAGAACACCTCATGGTTTCCTTGTGTTTGTGTTTTGCATAATCAAAACCTAAATGTTGCCTTTGCTCACAAATGCTCTCATTCCTCTTTGACTGCTTCAAATTGAAGCAGATTTGAAAAAGATTCAGATTGTGAGATTTGAGTTAGCATCACCAGAAGGATATGTTCCTCAAGGGTATTTCATAACCTGGAGTGGAGTCATCTATTTGGAAACATAACTCACCTCTACATCACTGTTTTCATTCTACAAATTGCTTCCTTTCATATTTCTCCTTTGGTCCTTGCTTCTGTTCTGCAAGGTGGGTGTTTTCATTAGCATCATTTTATAGGGGAGCACATGGGGATCAGAAAGCCCAAGTGACTGGCCCATTGTTGCCATGTCAGGAAATGGCAGAGGCAGGCAAGTCTCCCTTCCAGGCCAGGGTTGTCCCTTAGAGCGGGCCGTGACCCATCAGGGACAGGATTCAAAGCACTTGAGGAGTTGATTCTACAGCTGCTTCTTCCTCTCATATCTCTTTCTCATTACTGTTGGCACCATAGTGTCTTGCTCCGGCATGGACCTCTGCTGGCCGAGAGGGGGCATCTAGGATGGGAGGAAACTCATCGGTATGCCTTGCACATGCGCCTGCTCACAGCTGTGCTGCTGCTGCTGCTCTGTTCTGCTTGGCTGGACTTTCGAGAGTGCTGCTTTTCCCTGTTACTAAATGCAAAACAAACAAAATGCAGTCACGTGTGTGTCTACAATATGGGGTTTTCTTTTATAAGCAAGTATTTGGAACATCAGGGAGCCGGAAAGGATGAAAACCTCTCTCTCACAAAATATTTCAAAAAAATTTTTACATCACGTACCATATTTTCAAAGTAGAAAGCAACTAAAGGAAAATTCCCAGCCACCAGGGCGGCATGAAACCCCATGAACTGTGCTGTTGTGGGGCTTTAGCTTCCTTAGGCTCTAATTTCTGTGGCGTTCACTTGGGCTGGTGGGTGCTGGAAGGCTGGGCCGCTGCCAGCTTACAGCAGGTTCTCTCATCCCACACCCCCACCCTCGCCCCCGCCCCCAGGAGCTGTGCTCCCGGACAGTCCACAAGGAAGCCGTCTGAGGAAGCACTTGCACCAAGATGATGGATTTCTCCACCCAGAGTAACAGTGTTTGAAAGGAGAACCCACCCCCACCCCTTAGACAAAAGTTAGTCTCGAGAAATTAATCCACAGGGCCTTTGGTTATGTCACGCGGGTGGGCAGGTACCTTCCCTACATCTTTCAAGTTGCATCCCATGGAAGGATTTCTCTCTTCTCAGGCCGCCCTGACTACCAAGGCAAACAATGATATCAGGATGAAAAAGAGGCCCTAGTGCTGATGCCTATTAAATGGAAGAAGCAGTCATTTCCCATTATTTAAACAGCTGCACAACCTCATGAAAAGCATTCTGTTTTCAAACAGTTGTGCTTTTAAGTGTTGCTTTCTGCCCTCCACCCCTCACTCTTCTTTCACTTGATGTGGGCTTTCAAGATAAATTTTCCCCCTGAAAGGCTGTGAGAAGCCCATGCCTCCCATTCAGCCAAGGTGGCTGATATTGCCTGACTCGCAGGCAAAGGTGAGCTGGACCCTCACGCCTCTGCCTCCTTACCTGATCATGTGCCCACCCTCCCACCCCACCCTCGTGTTCCCAGCAGGCTCTGTTCTCGCAGCGAAAAGGGAACAGTGTGTCTCACAGGCAATGCCTGCATCCTGGCAGGAACAGTCTGAGTACTGCAGAGGGGGGCTTTGAAATCTGTCAGACACTACCACTTACTGAGGCTGCTGCTTGGTCAAGTTACCCTTGGAGATGCCATTCCATCTAAAACTGGGGGTACCGGTGAGTAAGTGGGAACTGGCAAAATGCAGTCTATGATGTGTCTGGCATGAGGCCTCGATTAGCCTTTTCCCTCATGCCTGGCTCACTCAGAATGAACCAGTTATTCCACATAGTCTTACCAGATATTACAGAAAAGTTTCCTGGAAACCTTAAACACAATGAACTATCTTTTGCAGACTCAAATTCACCTCTACCTCAAAAGTCTTAGGAAACACCCCTTGTCATGATTTGCAGAATGACCCTCCATACTTACTTCCCATTGCAAAGCCCACAGGAGCTTCGTCACTTAGAGCTACCCCCTGCCCTTAACTTGTATCTACTTTCCCATGTCTGTGCCTTTCCTGTACTTTCCTCAGCCTTGAAATGCTGACCTGCAAGGCCCACCTCAAATGGTACTTCTTTCACAAGTCTTCCTGTTAGCTCCATCCATTCATGTCAATTATACCTCTGTTCAATATTTATCATATTCTCTCTTAATATTAAAGCTCTAGAGTTTTCCATTTCATAGTTTTCCATCTTCTCCATTAAATTATAAGTTTATTAAAGGCAAGAACGTGACTTCTCTGCACAGACTCATCCAAATGTTTGTTCATTTGACCTCTTGTCCCACTCTCAGCTTGCTCTTCAAAAGTCAAGCATTTATCATGCTTTTTACAAGGTAGCTCTCACCCACACCGATCTCCTTATCAAACGGTTGTTTGGCCACACCTGGGTGTTCTCTCCTAAACACACTTTCTGTTTCTTTGTAGTAAGCGCAGGCTGAGGGGTCTTTAAATCTCTAACTCCAGTTCATTTTGTTGAATAATTCCATCTTCAAGTCCTTCCTCTCTGCTCACATTTACAACAAGAAGTTAGAAGGAGTCAAGCTGTTCCTTCAACACTTGGCTTAGAAATCTCCAAAACATCTTATTTCGTCACTGGAAAGTTCTGCCTTCCACAAAATGCTAGAACACCAATGCAATTCAACCATGTACTTTGCCACATTATAACAAGGTTCACCTTTTCTCTACTGTCTATTCACACAAGTTATTTCTGTCCATCTGAGACCTCATCAGTGACCTTTATCGTCCTATTTCTACCAACATTGTGCACATGATTATGTATTCTCTAAGCTGGGACCTTTTTGTGGCTCTACTTCCCCTTCTGAACTCTTCTCAGAGTTGTTTTTAGACACCCCTATATGATGATCTCAGCTTCTTCTAGCATGTACTTTATTTTTTTTTAATATAAATTTTTTAATTTACATATATTTAAACAAGTCAAGTCTCTACTTATGACCCAGCTCCAAAATCATTTCCACACTTCAAGGTGTTTGTTATAGCAGCACCTGATGTCTTGGTACCAGTCTCTATCTTCATCAGCTCGGACTGCTATAACAAAACGCCATAAACAAAATGGCTTATCAACATCAAAAGCTTCTATCTCACAGTTCCGGAGGCTGGGCAACATGAGATCAAGGTGCCAGCCAATTTAGTGCCCTATGAGTGCCCTCTTTCTGACTCATTGACTCAATTCCGTGTGTTTTCTCACACAGAAGAAAGAGAAAGAAAATGGGAGAGAGAGGGACAGGGCGAGAGAGGGAGAGAGAACATGACATTCTGGAGCCCACCAAAGGGGCTCCATCCTCATGACCTGATTACCTCTCACAGACCCCACCTTCAGATACCATCATTGGTATTTTATATTTTTTGTGTGTAGAAGAGCCAAGGTATAGGTAAGAGGTGCAGAGGGGTGAGAGAATTCACCGGAGACAGAATGGGATTTACTGGAACAGTGTACTAGAGTACACTGCTAAGAGAGTGTATTTCAGTCAGTCTGCCTGTTCTGTTCCCCGCTCTGTCTGTTGTGAATCTTCTCACCCCCTACACCTCTGGCCTGTACCCCAGTGCTTGTATGCATAAATAAATGAATCTTTTAAAAAAAGAGAGAATACACTGCTAAGGGAAAGAGCAGGCAAGACAGAAGTGTGTTGTGCCATGTGTGGGTTAGTTCCCTGGTTGGGGATTGAACTCAGGCAGTAGATGCTGAGACTTAACCCCTAGGCCCCGGACATTAGGATATTAACATGGAGTCTTAGGGGAACATACACATTCATCCCATAAGGACAGTCTTCTATTAACTTGATCGATCTGATGTGATGTCCCCTCTTCTAAGCCACATAGCACTTTAGTTTTGTTGCCTCTGGGACATTTACTTGTCTATGTCTGTATTCAGAACTACCCACATAGTGGGCTCTTTATCAGGTATAAGCTGCTTCCAGACACTCACTGGTATGTCCTTACCTTTGCAGCCCCGTGATACAGGGCTCACAGTGCCTGGTGCACAGTAGATGCTTGACAACAATGTCGAAATCATGAATTTGTGTCACTTCATGGTGATGACAAGGCTTCATTGATGTTAAACACATCAACTGTTTAAACAATTTGTCTTACTGTAAAAGAAAGCACCAGGATTCCAATTCTCTGTAGTTTTAACAGGGTAATTATTCAATAGCATTCTGAGTTAGGGAAGACATTTTTATATCTTACACACACATGAATGCAAAAGTTGAATTTTCACATTTGTGCTGCTCATGAGGTATGGGACCTGCTTAAGGCTTAAGGTTCTTTCCTTTCCATCATCTTCTCCAAACCATAGCCAAGGCTGTCTCAGGGCATTTCTTCAACTTGTTGCATCTGTCAAATAAGTATAGTGGAAGCCCAGAAATCCTCAAATCAAATTCACTTTGGCCTCAATAGAGTCTAGATTTCTTCCTTCCTGTTCTTAAGGGATCATATAATGCCTTTCTTGAGAAAGAAATCACAATTGGTCCTGACCCAGATGACTGGTTCTTGACTTCTGGATTATTCTGTCCTTGTAGAAATTATAGAATGGATAAAAGATGAAACTCTCAAGAACACCATTATGCTTTTCTCCTTCGAAGGCATCATGCAGGGCCATTACTAGAGGACAATGCTACTGCAGGGGGAAGCGGGCACTTGGCCAATGTGTTCAATCATTGTTTTTATGAAAACGTAATAAAACTTCCTTTATGTCTATTAAAGTAGTACTTAACTGTATAAGTGGAAATATCACACACATAGCTGTCCAAACTCATTGCTGAATTAGTCATATTTTGATCACGTTTCAATGAATTTCATTGTCTTGTATACATCTATAAAATCACCAGAACATAGTTCTTTTTAAAATTTTATTTATATATATTTTTTCTTTATATATTTTTGACATCAATTGTAAGCCCCATCACCATTTCACCAGTGCACGATCACCTCAGTCCCTTGTGCTCTGAGTTTATAAATGAGCCAAATGTTTTAGTTATGAGAGAAGAGTTGCAACATCAAAATAATTTGGGTGGCTTTTAAGAGTGATTCAGGATTTAGCCAGAAGAAAACTTCTATAAAACCTTTTGTAAACTTCTTTCTTTTCACCGCAGGGAACAATATGTGATGAGCATCAGAATAAATGTTATTGACAAAAAGTGCTAGAAAGGGGAGGATTAATGATGGCTGGGGTGTCTGGTGAGGTTCTCAGAGAGCTTATAGACTCCAGACAGACTCCCAGAAGGCAGTTGTGTTTGTAGGGTGAAGGGTCTCCGAAAAGGTCTGAGCTTGGCATGGTAGGCCTGGAAGACTGTCCTGTCTGAAAGGGACCATTCAGGGGAGTGTGGAACAAAAGTCTGGAAAAGTGGGGTGGTACAGGCAGAGCAATAACTGTGGGTCCATCTTTAAGTTGGAGACACTGACTGTGGGTGGATATTTTTGGAGATACTAATGACCATAGCTCACAGCTCTAAAACTTGGGGTCTTAGAAGACAGCTGTGGCAGCAGATTCTGAGATGGATGGATGGAATAAGTGCTGAAGGACTCCACTGCAGTGACCTGAGGATGAGGACAGGTTGTTGCTGAGAAGCACTCACATGTACTGGCTACACTTCAGACCCAAATGCGGAGTTACCACAAGAATGGCTCAGGCAGCTGGGCTGGCCTTGTGAGTAATCTTGGACAAGTTGCTCCTCTATCTGGACCTCAGTCTCTTCATTCTTATGGCTCCCTGAGGGCTAAATTGGATAGCAAGTGGGAAGTGCTTGGCTCTAGATAAAATTATCAACTTCAATAGAAACAGTCCACTGTCTCTGATTATTCGATAATATGTGTACATAGAAATAATTTCATCAAGTTTTTTTCAAAGCAGCTTTCAGTAAATCACAAAGAGGATGGTTTCACTGAGGAACAATCTAGAACAGCTAGAGGTTAAGTGGAGAACTTGTAGCCTTAGGCTCTGGCTATGCCTCAAAACATGAGGTATCATGCCTTATACCTCACACCATTCCCTGCCCTGGCCCACCCCACACACCCCTCTGTAAAGTGAAGGTACTTCCTACCTGGTTGTGAGGACTCATTGCTAACTGCCAGTGACTGCAGAGTGTGCAGGGAATAAGAAACCATGAACAAGAGTACAGTCATCTGGGCATGACACAGAAAGAGCATTTAAATCCCTCATAGCCGTTGCTTGGGTGTGTTCAAGAAAATTTTCCATTTACTTCAAAAGCAGCTTTTCTGTGTGATCAGATGCCAGACTAGTAGGCACATGGCTTAAGATATGAAAGATTGCTTAGAATACACATGTATATATATGGGTCAGGGTGGCAAGTAAGAAAGGAATGAGCAACCGACTAGAAATAAAAGACTATTCTAATGAGAACATTGCTCAAGCACTGAACACTGGTTCTTCCATAAGTAATAATCACTAAGGATACACCTGACCCAGAGTGATCTCCTAGAGAATTGATCTGGGTTTGCTTTTCAGGGAGAAGTCACAGGCAAAAAAAATGGTCACAAGGGAGTGAGTTTAAAGAGAGTAAGAGGTTATAATAGAGTTGAGGGAACGCTGTGTTGAGGATGTGGGAAAAGTTTTATTTTTTAACCTCTCCAAATCTTGAGTTTTTGTAAAATAGAAGGTAAATTTGGCATCTACATATATGAGTTGGGAAATAGGTGATATGAAAACAGACTTTGGAGCCAGAAAGACCGGCGTCTGTTTCTATTTAATTACTATTTCACTTTGGGCAGATGGTTTAACTTAAGCAAACTTCAGAGTCTATGACTTTAAAGCAGAGGTTCTAGTTTGCACATTGCTCTGAGACTTAGCAGTAGTACATACGAAATGCCCAACACAGAGTCAGGCACATAGTGGACAAAGTAGACATTACGGCAGGCATAAATGGCAGCTCTCATCACCATCATCACCATCAGTGGTGCATCAAAGTCAGTTTACACAAATCCCTTTACAATATTGGAAGAAACTAAGCTACGCTTTTCTAACTAGTAGACAGAATGTCCTAAAACATCTTGAAGCCTTATTTGACAGAATAGGGGTAGGAATGATCATGCTTATTCTTGGCATTTCTTGGCTCTCTTAGGTCATGTCTTCCAGTTTGGCCCCTATGTCCATGCCCTTGACATGCCCTCTCTCAGCCCCTTTATTCCTTCTTGGGTCTTCAGATTTCATTTCTGTCCGTGCTCCACCAGTTCCATACTGCATTCCTACCTCTGCCTTGTCTCTTTTTTGATTCAAGGTTGTATTTTCCAAACCTATCCTGATAGCAGGAGAGAGAGTCAATACCTTCCTTTCTTCATAACAGGCTGGAACTGCCCAGCAGGTCACAACCAAAGTGGGTACAGTGACTTGAGGGGACTCTCCACTTCACACCAGGGACTGATAGGTGTGGGCTCCACTTTCTGAGAGAAAAATGAGCATTGAGAGGCAGGTCATGACACCCTTGACTTGAAACTCTGAATGGACTATTTCCAGGAACCCTTGAGAGCTCTGACACTTGTTCTCTGTAATCCCTACTCCTGACAGAATTACTCAGAGAGAGATTTTGATAAGGTACAATTTTTTCTATAATCTTGAATCATTTGAACAGTTAAAAGTAGTGGTGCAATAGTTTTAGAGAGAATAAAGTTCCCAGTCAGCAGAAGCCACACCAGTGGGGTGAGTGAATCTTTTCTGAGAAGCCAGTCTTTGGTGATAGGAAGAACAGACAACTGGACAAGCTGTGTGGACTAGGTCTGCCAGGCATAGAGAATGCACCCATGTTAATATTCTGTAATGTTCCTTTTATCTTTTGACATGATGAGAAATCCTAGCAAAAATATACTTTAAATTATCTGTTGTTTGCATTTATACCCAATGGTGGTGGAAAGACACAAAGTCAACTTAGAATCCTTTCATGCAAAGTAATCTTGAGTTTTCAGAAATTAGAGAAAATTATCTCATGTAGTGTTATTATGAAGGTTATTTTGAAAACACCATCCTGACAAAAAAGATTTAAAATATATTAATTTTGGTTTTACAAAGTTCTCTTACATAGATCATCCCACTTAATCTTCAAAAAAATTCTGTAAGGCAGGAAGAGCAGAAATTTATTTCACTATTTATTTATAATAAGTCCACCGAGGTTCAGAACCTGCTGTGAGTCACAGCTAATAAATGATTATGCCAAGACTCAAACATATATCTCCAGGCCCAAATCCACTGCTAACCTTTCCTCATTTCAATTAGGTCCTTGGTGCTTACATGCTTACCCATCAGATAAGAAGCACTAAAAACCTGTTCAAATTGTCCCACTGGGCCAATCAGTTTTCTCTAAACCTCAAAAGTGTATAGGTATAAATTCTAAGAATAGTTAACATTTATCAAGAAACCATATATGGCAGATACTATACTAAGTAACCCTTTATATACACTTTCACTTAATCCTCTCAACAACCCTATGAAGTAGGTATTGATATCTCATCTTTGAGAAGAGAAATTGATTGTCAAAGAGTTAAATAGTTTGCCCAAAGTCAAAAGATCACATAGTACATACAGAGAAATGTCTTGTATTCACCCTAAATTTTCCTGCAGAATCCCAGCCTCCTAAAGATCCCCAAATGCTAAGGAAGTATCTTAACTCCTTTGTCAGTTGTCTGGAAATGTGGGCAGAGAAATCATAATGGGGTGGGGGAAGACCTGTGTGATGTTTAAAGGGAAAAGCACCCAGAGTCTCAACCAATTAGGAAATTCGATCCTAAGAATTTCCAGAAACTCACCTTGGCCAGTGGTGGTCAGCCAGGGTCAACTACTTCCTGAGTGCTGCTAATATGAGGGGCAGGAGGTGACAGAGAGAGGTGACAGACTGTAGGAGGTGACAGAGAGAGAGAGAGGTCTCAGAGCAGCCAACTTACCCAAACACATGCTCAGGGTGATTTCCTGGTTCCCTTTCAGTCAAGTTCAAAGTGATGGGTACCCCTCCCCACCCCCCAACACATACTACTTTCCCCAGGTACAATGTCAGCAGGACTCAAAAGTTTGTTTTCCATCCTGACAACCATTGAACAGATGGAATATTGTGAGTGTGAACTCTGAATGAATTTTCAGGTGATTTGCTACTCTCACAGGTTTAACATTAAGAAGTTAATGCTAAAAAGAGCAAAGCAAAAAAAAAAACCTCCCTGATTTGTTACATGGATACTTTTTCTTATTTCGTGCCTCTTTTTATTGCTATTTTCTCCATTTTTTTTGTCTTTATGATGCCAAATATTTTGATAGGGGTCTGTGGGGTTACCCTGGGGAACTCCCTAGAAACCACAGGATTTGAAGTGGAAATTCATCAAAATATGAAATTATTTACAGCTGTATATCATACTTCACAGAGGTCTTCCATGTATTTAGTGGATATTAATGCAGGCCAGTAGATTAAAAGGACATTTTGCAGTTTATCAAAGGTTTCACCTATAAATCACATGACACCCTACAGGTCAGACCCCAAATAACAGGGACAGAAGGAGAACCATCAAGAAAAAGGAGTTCCATCAGAGATATGAAGGCAAGAGAGAACAACTCTTCATCATCTAAGTGAGGAATGCTCAGGCTTTTGCGCTGTTGGCCTCTGTGGCCTTGAATGCAGCAGGTGCTTGGGAACGTGAGTTCGGGCACATGTGCCTGGAGGCTGTCCACAGAGGCTGGTGTGTGGTGGAGAGACCATGAGACAACACCAGAGAGAGCCCTAACAGTAATGATTCACCGGGGGGCTAGGAGGCCTGCCATCCTCGTGGACCCCTGTCTGCCCTGCACCTTGTTGCCTCACTACAAATAGTGTAGAAAGGTCATTACAAGCTTAGAAAAGTCACTGAGGGCTCCAGAACTCTCCTTTACCCATCTCCCAAATCCATAGAAAACCTACCCTATATATTGTTGGCATACTACCTCCCCGCTCCTCAATCCTAGATTGAGAAGTGAGTACCCAGTTCAGTCCCAGCATCCCACATCCCTGCTTCTTGAAGATGCCTCCTGAATCTTCAAGTGTGTCCTTTGCCTCCTCAGGCAGTCAGTTTGTCTTCCGTGGAGCCAAGACACATCTGCCTGCAGCAGCTGGTGTTCGCATCCCTGGATCCTGAGGTCTGACCCTCGACCCCTGCAAGGATTGGCCCTACCCCCTTGGAGGAAATGACCGAGCAGCCTCACCACCAGCAGATGAAAACTTCCTTCCTTTTCATCCAGCTGCAGGCCCCCCCTGCCCAAGCTCTCCCCGCCCTGTGGACAGCAACCCCAGGGGGCCCGGAGGAGGAACACATTTTCCCAAGACCCAAGACAGGCATCTTGGCAGGCCGGGACCTCAGGCACCCAGAGGACTGGGCTGCTCCTCCCTCAAGCCTGCTGCAGAAGGAGGGCCGTGGGACAGAGGAACCAGCTGCTTTCGGTTACTCTGCACAGCAGGAGGAGGAGGGAGAGGAAAACCCTTGGGATCTGGATGTAAGGAGGGGGGGCCTTTGCGGCACGCCACATCACAGGCGTTCCCTGGCCCCTGCCTCCAGGAAATGTGGCCAGCTCCAGGTCCTGTCATGCAGACTTCCTAGCCCAGCTCCTGATGTGAGCAGAGGGAGTGGCCATGGCCTGGCCATGGACTGGAAGCACTGGCCGGTCATGCCTGCCTCCCAGGACCTGTGCGGCCCAGACCCTCAGTCTTGGAGCACCTTGGGATGCTCAGTGTCACTAGCCACCTTGGCCCACACTGCTGACAGGCCCGTGCCGAGGAGAGGGGTTGCCACCTGCCAGGTACTCTCCAGGAGCCGTGAGGAGGATACAGGTTCCACCATGCAGGCAAGGAGGGCAAGACTCTTCAGATACTGTCCACGCACTCACACCAGCAGGAGCTGTCCAGCCCCACCCGCGGCTCCGCCTCACAAGGTAAGAATATGTGTGTGGCTGAGTCCCTGGACTCCGGCAGTTCCCACTAAGGAGACTGCAGAGGGGACAGAGGTGTCTCTGGGACCTCCATTCCCTTCTCCGTGCTCTGCCAACTTCCCAGCTATTAGCAACATTTTGTTTGGAAGCAGAGGAAGAATAACTGTTTCCCAAGTCTACTGTCAAAGATGAGATGAAAAGGCAGGCAAGAGGTGCATGCTTTCTAGGAGAAGACCAGACTGCAGGACTGAAGAGGCACCAAGGTATTTTTGAGTCCTATGCCATGCCAGTCATTATGCAAGGGGTTTAAGACCACCCCTTCTCCTTATAATCCCCCTGAGAAATAGAATTCCTATCCCTCATTTCAGGTGAGGGAATGAAGTAGTGACTGGGGAAAAATATCTTCCACTTCTTTCCTAAAAGACAAGCACAGAAGAAAACCTGTTTTCTACAATGAATATTGGGGACCTTGGGAAGGTTTTGGTGAGTTTTGTAGAAGATTCCAGAACTGGAGAGCAGCTTTGGAACAAGCTCACATCTATATGGTCATCTTTGATCTCTAGGCCATCCATCTTGATCTCCTAGGGCCCACATCCACTTCCCATCGTCCTCCTGCATATACCAGGGTGTCAGCCTCCTGGGCTTCAGCTCAAGGGCAGGAAAGGAGAACCCCATGTGCCCTTGAGGTCTCTTCTAACTATGAGAGGCTCCACCTCCAATCACTACTGTACTTACCCTTTGTTCTTTGCATCTTATTCTCTGCATCTCTGACTCAGCCTCCTCATCATGCTGGTACCTAAGCCCTGCCTGCCCTCTTTACCCAGTTCAGGGGCTCTATTCCCAAAATGGTAGATAAATTTGAGAGTTAGGTTCCCCCCTCCTCTTATTTCTCCACAGCAAGGGATCTTGCTATACTTTGCACGTGTCAGTGATGGGGGTAAAAGTGGGGAAAAGTGTATGTGTGTTGGGATGGGTGGGCTAAGATAAAGGAGGGAGACTCTATATTGGAGTATGTAGAAAGTGGATGGGGAGGGGATCTCGGGGAAGTCATAGGAGAAAGCGATGCAATTCACCTTAGGAAAGGGACCTTCACTAGGCTTGGAAGTGCTACTGTCTCAACTAGATTCTGAGTCTCTCCTATGTGCTTCTTTGCAGATCCCTTCAGCCCCTTCTTCCTTTAGCTCAGAGTCTGTATAGCTCTAGTTAAGAATCAAGGAGAGAGGATGAGCCCATGTCCTCTTGGGAGGGGAACTTTTGAAATAAGGAAAATGCTAGTCTGTGTCCTTAAGAAATAGTTTACATTCCATTCCAGTTCTTTTATCACTTATTTCCTTCAGGGTTTAAGAGAAATGACATGCTTATGCGTCAGAGCCCAGTCCTTGTTGGTGGGGTCATACAGTGGTTATTTGTGTACTTTAATGTTGACCTAAGGACTTGAAAGCTCCAACTTGCCCCACTGCCCCTGCTACCTTCTGTTTATAAGTCAAAGCCTCAGAGTTGTTGCATTTGCTCCATGGAGTTGGTACAAATGGGTAGATTTCTGCCTTCTAGTCTCATTTAACCACTTTTGCTAATGGATCCCCAAACATCAACCTCTCCTGAAATAAAGACTGCAGGATTCTAGACTACAAACTTAGAAAACTTAGAAACTACAAACTTAGAAACAAGCCCTAACCTCAGTTTTCCCATCTGGAAATACGTATGTTCTTGCCTTGGTTGCTACAGAGACTTTAGTAAAATGTTGAGCCAGTTAACAGAGACCCCAGTAGACTTGTTTTATGGGACAGAGGAGCAGAAACAGAATGAGCGAGGTATAAGGCAGGAGCATTTAGAGATATCAATGTGGGTGGAAATTGGGGTCTGGTGAGTAAGGGGGGCTATAGACATATATCATGACCTTGCTGGTTAAATGACATGATGATTCTCTCTGCCACTGGGAGGCAGAAGTTGGGAAATTAGTGCTCTCAGAACAAGTTTTTAAATTCATGGTGGCTAACAATACCCTGGTTACTCCTGTCTGGTATTAAGTGTTAGAAAAAGGAGCAGAAGCAAGAGAAAATTTTCCATCTGTCCAGCCCTGAGTGGGTTAAAGTGTCCTTTGGATTGCACAGATGAGTTCATGAGAATTACCCACTTAGTCACAGCAAAGTCAAAGGCTAATTACAATGTCTTTTCAACTCTGAATGGCTAGAACTTGAGAGACTCATGAAAATTATTACTAGTTGTATTTATGAAAGTGAGATGTGGGTTACATGGGAGCAAAATTTATTCCTACAGATGTGTCACAAGGTTGAGAGGGGTTGAGTTCCTTGTATCAACTTTCTAAGCCAAAAAATCTACATGTTAAGTAGAAAGTGTCTTTTTCACGTGCTCCAAATGGCTACACTTATTCTCTCACTGTTGAAACAAATGGGCTCCAGAGCAAACATATTTACTTATATTCTTCCAAGTATCATAATAGTGAAGACATTGAATCAAATCACTTGGTTCTTAATTTATACTTAGGATTTTAGTAAACATTATTATTGTACTCTTTGGACTACAGAGAGATTCTATAGCACTATTTCCTCTTATTAAAGCCTCAAGCATCCTCGCAGATGAAGAGACATATTCTTAAAGACAATCAGCAATTTGCTGGGACCCAAGACTGGGATGCAGCAGTTCAGGCCAGAACTCAAGTTTGTCTTCTCTGAGGCCAGAGCCTTTTTGGTCTTTTCTCACTGTCTTCTAAGGCAATGAACTTTCCTGGGAAGGCGATCCTCATTTTTCTGGGGCTTGGTAGGCTATGCTACTCTCCCAATTTCTCCATCAGAGGGGATGAGAGAAGGAACTGCAGGCAGACCAGGTCTCAAAAGTCAGCCTTGTGTGAACAATACTGCTTTCTTGAAACTGCGAAGGCTTGGATTTGGAAGATTTGGATTCTGATTTGGGGCAGTTCTGGAATGTTCCTGTGGTGAGTCCATCAGTGTGAATCAGAGTATGTTCCATGATCTTGGGCTAGAGCCTACTCCAACCATCTCTCAGACCCCAGATTCTGCTGCCTCTCTGTGGGAATGCATGGAAATGTCCACATGTGACTTGAGTTTGGAATGATGATATGAAGATATTGCAATTCAAAACAGGGGAAAAGAGTCTACAATAATTTTAGGAAATTTCCACAATTTTTTCTTAACTGGTTCTTTATATCTTCCATATTTTGTTTTGACATAATGATTTCTGATATGTAAATGACATTAGAAAATTGGGGAAAATTTTTTAATATATGTTTATTATTAAGTGTCATGTTTTTACAAACCCTACAAAATTTTTTTACCTGAATCTTTAAATTTCCCAGAAACTTTACATCTCTAATTTTGGTATTCATTTTTCTCTTCTTCTCATCTCAAAAACAATCAGTTTTTTGAGTACCCTCACTAACTTCGATGAGTGTTCAGGGTATAGGAGACAGGATGAGAACAAGACAGAGTGGGAATCTGTGAGAGGCTAGTGTGGGACGGCCATGGCTTAGACCTGACATTCCTTGAGACAGTGGATGAAGGGGCCTCCCTACTGGCACTGCAGGTTGAGCCCCACAGTAAGAAGCATTCGCTGTACAATAGCGCACGTTTGATATCCTGCCAGGGAGGGGATCCACATGGAGCATCAGACCTTTCCTGCCTGGCCCATGGCTCCCCTGAGCAGTGTACTTCAATAGATCTGCCTGTCTGTTCCTTACTCTGTCTCTAGTGAATTCTTTCACCTTCTGCTCCCTCAATTCTGACCTGTACCCCAGCTTGTTTGCATAAATCTTTTTTTTTAAAAAAAGACAGTGAATGGAAATGTGGACAGCCCTGTTGAGCAAACCAGATAAAATAGTTTTAACTCTTTATGTCTTGAATTGTTTTTTCTTAAATAAAGCCAATGCCTGAAATAAGTTTGTAAAGTACATTAAATTTCTTATGGAAAGTTATTACTTAGCATAAAGGTCTCTGTCACTGGGATTCAAAATATGAAAATAAAGCTCTGGTTCTGCCACTTAACTAGCTAATGTAACTCTGAAAAAAAGTTGTGTGATCTCATTTCTTTTCTGTTCTCTTTCTGATAAATATGGGTTTATGAATCCATAAAGAGAATTAAACTGTTTAATGAAATAAAATCACTAAAGGAATTTAATTTCATTTACCTCAGCTTGTCCCCAAAAATGAACTATTCTGTCAAATGACTTCACTCCAGAGAAGCTATATGTAGTGGGATTGCTCTTTCAAGGTGTGGGATTTTAATGGGGAACTCTTCTTTCCTTGAATAGCACAGTGCCTGGCACGTGGCAAACACTTAACAATTAGATGGATGAATGAATGAATGAATGAATGAGCCTTTAAAGTCATTCAATGAGCTGAAAGAGTCGGTGCCTTCTTTGAGCAGCAACACAAACTCCCACAACAGAATTTTAGAGCCAAAATAACAAACTGCCTGTCCTCTAGTGATTGATATTTCTTTCTCTGACTAGACTCTTTGTTGAACGAACTCCATTCTGAGAGTTGGCCTCCTGGTATACTTACCCCATGGGAGAAGTCATTTATCTCATTGGAGGTAAATGCTTGATTATCCAAGCCTGTTTGACTATTCTGCCCTGTCATAAGTTTAGAAATTTGTCTGTTCATCAAATCATATCCTAGAAAATCCCATCTTTATAATGAGCTTTCTTGGTGAGAAATTTAGGATTTTTAAAAAAGAAGCTAGAACAAAGGGAGAGCATCCCCAAATGCCCATATAGGAATTTAAAAAGTGATATAGATATGTGTGCAATGAAACATCCCTTTTAAAAGATGTTGTTTAGAAGGCAGTATTGATTGGACTGAAAGGCTTATCTTTAGTCTATTTTACACTGCATTGGTTTTGACGCAGATGCCTTGATTTATTACTTGAATAAATAAAGCCTGAGATAGCAGAATGGGTTTCAATTCTTTTTCATCTTGTGATTTTCCTTGGTGTTCCCATGACAACGTCCCCTCACTCTCTTCTCTCCTTAGCCTTTTCTTTGACATTACACATAGAAGTCCTGCAAATCATCATACAGGTGTCCCTTGTGGAATTACATACTTCAGCATCGTGTTTGGAAGGTGAGGACAGGTGCTGCATGAACCGCTAAATAGTCAGGTGTCCTTGGGACATGTAGAAAAGCAATTGAATTGGGAGGTAGGACATAGAGATTCTGAGCCTCTCTTTGATGCAAGTTAGCTAATACGGACAAGTCTTTTAATTCTGGTTAATTCCTTATCTGCAGTGAAGAAAGATTAGATTATGGTTTTCTCCCTTCTAGCTCCATGATTTGAAGTCAGTTCTTGCCAATCCATGCATGCTTGTATATGTGAAAACTCAATCAGTTACAACTTTTGATGGAAAATCTGTAAAAGTTCATCATTTTGAAAGGTCGCTGCATGCTGGGAAATTCCATGTTGGTAAAAATGCATGTCTCTCCAATATCCCAAGGAAAAATAGCAATTGAAATACAATTTAAAACATTTATTCAATTTTCTAATCTCGAGTGTTAAATCTTTTACAAAATATTGCTATTAGCTAAGGAGTAGATTCAGCCTGAGAAATTTGGATGAAAAGATTAAAAAATTGTGTTTTTTTTATAATTTTACAAGGAGTTCTGTTTTATTACCCTCCCATGTTAAGTGGCAATAAATTTCCAAAAGATATCGTTCCATGTTTTTAGTCTCTCAAATCAATTATTCAACAAAGAAAATATTGAAAATAAATTCCAGTTTTAGAAACTAAGTTTCAGAATGATGATGAGATTTGTGCTCACTCAGCTAGTGTGAATCAATTCCAAGAGATTACCTCAGTTTAACTTTGAAGTTTCATGCCCTTGAACACAATTTTTCCATTGCTTAGAGAGTAAGTTAAGATTCTTGGTAATATATGAAAGAAAATTTCCAGGCTTCCTAATTTGAAATGAGGGGAGTCATTAGAAGAACATGTGTGTAAGCGTGCAGTCTTGTAGAGGTCAAGGGGAGAAGTATGCATGAACCTCAATGCCAGCTGCAATGAGGTGTCAAAGCGCTTAGGTTATTTCAACTGTTGCCCCTTGCCTACTCTACTCTCCTCTCGGAAACATTCTTTCTCTTTCTGCACATCTACTACCTCTTCTTCATTACTCCTCAGGTAGCACTATGTCACCTGCAACTCCTAGATTGGCATCTTCTCTCTATAGAGACGATCCTGACTAAGACTGGAATTTCTTAGGTCTACTTCTTCATCCCCCAGGGGTGAGGCCCCTTGGCCCAGTGTGGATTGGATGCCCACCCAATCTACCATAGTGGGAGGGCATGAATGGGGAAGGCTTGTTTGTACTATCTTCTAAAAACCCAAAGATGAGTTCTCCATAAAACTGAAAAAAAAAAAAAAAAAAAAAAAAAAGNCCATAAAAATTAAAAAAAAAAAAAAAAAAAAAAAAAAGCAATTCTTAGACTGTGAAGGAACATGAAGAGGCTAGATAGCAAAAACTGTCTAGCCAATGTGATTAATGACTTTTCAGAGAGCTGCCTACTAAAACATACTGGTGATTGCTTTAGTGTCCTATTTGAGTCCTCTCAGATTTTAGGGAAGCCAGTTTTTATCGTTTTGGGGGGAGATATTTTTAAAAAGAGCATCCCTGACTACACAATATATTAGAATCAAATTATTGCTTGAAGTGTTTTACAAATAGTTTTTTTTTCCCCAAATCTAATACTGTTATAATATGGGAAATTTTCTCTTTTGAAGATTATCTTTTCCTTAGAGATTCTAATATGCTGCAAGAGATTGTAATATGCTGCAAGACTTAGTCACATCAAAGTCCATAGGTGAAATGGGGACCTATAGTAAGCAGAAACTGGGGTTCGACTTGTGATCTCTTTGCATTACAGTACTCGTTGGGATCTCTACTCCTGTACTGGAGAAGTTAGAACAGTAAAATATGGGAGTAAAAAAAATAAAATAAAATCCAAAGTCACACTAGTGAAACATAGACTTGAATACAATTCTTTCTTTAGGTCCTGGATAAGGAATAAATAAATTCAGGCATTGCAACAACAGCGATAATAGAAGAACTAGTTATTCTTCAAAAAAAAAAGTGATCACAAAAGTTTATCAATGTAAAAAGAAAATATATGTGAGTAAAGAGAAATTATGTTCCTTGAACAGAAACACCTCAATGAAAACCAAAAGGTGGACAAAGAAACACCCCATACAGTGAACTGTTATAGGGCCACCCTAATATAAAATGGGTTTCCCTGACTGGGTCCTCACCTGTGTGATCAGAGGATTTTATAGTAAGCCACAACTTCAGGCACACACGACAAAAGTTATTAAAGGGTTTTATTTTACAAAAGAAGGGGAAATAAAGTAGAAATAACACAAAGAGAAGAGAGGGATAAAATCCGTAAATATCCTGGGCCTCCCCGGTGGCGCAGTGGGTTAAGCAACACACTATGAAGCAAACCGCAGCCACTGCAGCACGAGTTCAATCCCTGCTGCCGGCCAGGGAGGG
>JAGFMF010011796.1:7402801-7490928 GCA_019455555.1 Galemys pyrenaicus
TGCTCCCGCTCTCTGTGGTGAATCCTCTCACCCCCCACACCTCTGGCCTGTACCCCAGTGCTTGTATGCATAAATAAATAAATCTTTAAAAAAAAAAATCCGTAAATATCCTACCAGATCTTCCGAGTTGGAACCCAACTGCGAGTTGAGAGTTGGCTCTGAATCAAGGGAGATGGCTCCAAAGGAAGAGAGAGCCCAAGACTCACCTCTGGTTTTATAGCCAGCCTGGCTGCTTAACTCCACCCTTAGGTCTCAGTGATTCAATTTTTGATAATTATTTTATTGGATCTGTGGTTCTGGAACACTGGTGGTCTGGAGTGGGGGTTGTGGAGTCCATAAACGCATCTGTGTAATCCCTTCAGTACTGCCCTTCCCCCTTACAGAACCTGAACTGTACTTTGGGAAAGTTCACTTTCCTTCATTCTAAAGTAGTCAGCAGCTGTGACTCTCTCTTGGCTACCCTTTTGTATTGTGCAGGTTTCCTGTGATTATATTTAGCCAATTTTAACTTTTTGGAATTTTACTTTCAATTTTCAGAATGTGTGACTTTACATTAACCTTTCAATGACCAAGTTTAGAAGATTATGAGCGAAAAACACGCCAGGGCATTATTCAAGCACTTGAAATGGTTTATCACTTGAAAATCCCATTTTATCTGGAAGGAACTTGGTTATTCTTTATTGAATTCACAATTTGATTGTATGATGAAATAACAATTAAAATGTCACCTCATCTATCTCCTACCATTAGCAGACAGATCTCAGGAGAGTTTGTTTTTGCATGATCAATCTTTTTCCATAATTTATTTCAAATGTTTGATAATTTAGCACAAAATGGTAAGGTAAATAGTAATAAAGGATCAAGTCCAGGAAAATATAAATAGGGTCAATACTGAGGAAAGATCATATCAAAATCCAGAAAAGAACCCCAAAGTACAAGCCATAGAACCCTACAGACCTACTATGTTTGAAAGTCAAATTTGGTTCTGTGTTTTGTTGTTGTTCCAGTTAAAAGAGACAATGTTGGCCACATTGTTCTAATTGTGAGAGGGAGGGAAAGAAAAGGAAGGGAAGAAGAGAAGGAGAGAAAGGAAGGTAGAAGGGAAAGGCCTTTGAACATAAAAATTATTTCTCTGCAAATTAATTCTCTGAGAAAATCACATTTTGCTTGGCTTTCACATAAACAAAAATAACATTTGGTGTAAAATTTTTCTAAGGATCATTTAATATTTCCAATTCCCTGTTTCCTTAGACATGTACAGCATAATTTAATTTTCTTGATAACTGAAGTAATAGCAGTAATTCTCACACCATTATATCTGTAGGTTTACGGCTCTATATACTAAATGCCCCCCCCCCATACTCTACTTTTTGAGTTTTTTTGCTTAGAGCCATTAGTCGATTTCTTCCATGCTGACCTAGCACTCCTTGCTGTTGTTAACGTGACTAGCCATAACACACTCCTTTCAATCCATCAAGGCCAGGAAACTAGAAAACAAGTTTGATTAAGGCAAACTTGTTAATTTTGTAAAGCAAAAGTAAAAAGACTGTGTGAGATGTTGAGCAGCTCACTTAGGAAGAAACCTTGTGCCTTTTAGTCTGGATTTTTTTTTCCTTCTCGTTTTGTCTTTTCAGAGCTGGTGGCTTTTGCTTTCTATGACTGTCATCACACCCTAATGAATAAAGATGCCAAGTAACTAACTTCTGGATTCAGTAATTCAATAAATGTTTTTTGAATGTATCACGCACGTTCTAAGCTCTGGAGATACAATAGTGAGTGTGATAAAAATAAAAGAAAGTCCCTGCTCATATAGTCTAAGAGGAGCAAGCAAAGACAAACACAACATGAACATATTGTGACAGGGCACCCCTGCAATACAATGGTTTGCCTGACTGGGTCCTCACCCAAAAGACACTTATAATGCCCCAACTGCAGCACACACAACAAATGTTAATAAAGGGTTTTATTTACAAAAGAAGGGGAAATGAAGTAATGAATAACACAGGGAGAAGAGAGGGATACGAATCCATAAATATCCTAACAATTCCTCTGAGCTGGAACCCAATGGCATGCTGAGAGCTGGCTCAACAAAGAGAGACCCCCAAGGCCCACATGTCCGGTTTTATACCCAACCTGGCTGCTTAACTCCACCCTCAGGTCCCAGTGATCCACTCTTCGATGATGACCTTATAGGAGTTGTGTTTTTGGAATATGGTTGGTCTGGAGTGGGTGTTGGAGTCCATAAATGTATTTGTGTAAGCCATTCAAGATGACCTTATCCCCTAACAATATGACTTTTGATTGTGACAAGTGCTTGAAAGAAAATATAGCAGAAGGGAGAGAGGGATGGTGGAGTGAACAGTTTTGTTGATGTGATGAAAAAAGGTCTCACAGAGAAGGATGACCTTGGAATTGAGACTTGAATGGCAGGAAGAAGTCAGCCATAGGGAGATCAGGGAGAGGAAGGTTCTAGGCAGGGGGTAACAGGAATTCCAAGCAGGATCTTAATGAACTAATGCTTTACAGGGCAACACTGAAATAAAATGGGTTTGCCTGACCGGGTCCTACCATGTGCTCAAAAGTCACTTATAATGCCCCAACAGCAGGCACACAGAACAAAGGTTAATAAAGGGTTTTATTTACCAAAGAAGGGGAAATAAAGTAATGACTAACACAAGGAGAAGAGAGGGATACAAATCTGTAAATCTCCTACAAGTTCTGTTAGGGGAAAAAGGTAGTCCTGAATGGATTACACAGATGGGTGTGTGGACTCCAACCCCACTCCAGACCACCAGTGTTCCAGAACCACAAATCTGATAATATGATTATTGAAGAGTGGATCACTGGGACATGAGGGTGGAGTTAAGCAGCCAGGCTGGCTATAAAACCAGAGGTGAGCCTTGGGCTCTCTCTTCCTTGGAAGCCATCTCACCATCTCACTTGATTCAGAGCCAGCTCTCAACTCGAAGTTGGGTTCCAACTCAGAAGATCTGGTAGGATATTTATGGATTTGTATCCCTCTCTTCTCTTTGTGTTATTTCTACTTTATTCCCCTTCTTTTGTAAAATTAAAAAAAAAACCTTCAATAACTTTTGTCACATGTACCTGAAGTTGGGACTTATGAAAAGTCTTCTGAGCACGCGGGTGAGGACCCAGTCAGGGAAACCCATTTTATATTAGGGTTGCCCTGTAACAGTTCCTCTGAGCTGGAACCCAATGGCACTGAGAACTAGCTCCGAATGAAGAGAGCAGGCTCCCAAAGAAGAACCAAGGCTCACATCTCTGGTTTTATACCCAGCCCAGCTGCTTAACTCCACCCTCTGGTCCCAGTGATCTGCTCTTGGATAATCACCTTATAGGATTTGTGGTTTTGGGATATTGCTGATCTGGAGTGGGGGTTGGAGTCCATAAACCTATTTGTGTAATCCCTTCAGGACTACCTTACCCACTACAGGTAAAGTCAGAGTCAGGGAGCATCACAGTCTCTGAGGAGGATTAAGGATTTTATTCTAAGCATGATAGGAAGCCCTTGGAGAGTTTTAAGCAGGAGAAAAACACAGAAACTAAGGGAAGGTAGGTGCATTTATAAACGACTTTGCTGCAGTTACTCAGTAGATTGCAGGATTTAACAAGACTTGCCTCCCAGTTCCTAATCTGGTTAACAAACCCTTGAGGCAAAGAGCTTAACTCCCTCCAAATGATAAGCAAATTCTCCTAAATTTCTCCTAAATTTCTTTAGTCTAGACCTCTAAGGGTATGATGATTTCATGAAGCGGTTGCTAAGGGTTTGAACAGCAGTTAGTCAATGGTTTGTGGTTTTGTTACAGGGCAATTGTGAAATAAAATGGGTTGGTTTGATTGGGTTTTTATCTGCACGTTTGAAAGGTACTTATAATAAGCACTAACTAGAGATACACAAGACAAAGGTTAATAAAGGGTTTTAATTTTTTTTTTAAGATTTTATTTATTCATACAAGCACTGGGGTACAGGCCAGAGGTGCGGGGAGGAGAGATAATCCACCAGATAAAGCAGGGGGCAGAACAGGCAGATGGACTGAAACACACTGCTGAGGGGAGCAGCAGGCCAGGCAGGAGAGGTCTGCTGCGCCTTATGGGTGCCCTTCCCCGCCAGCATCAGGGAATGAACTCAACTCATGCTGCAGTAGCTGTGGTTTGCTTCATAGTGCTTTGTTTAACCCACTGTGCCACCATTAAAAGGGTTTTAATTTACAAAAGAAGGGGAAATAAACTAATGAATATTACAAGGACAAGAGAGGGATACAAATTTGTAAATATTTTAATGGATTTTTTTAACTGGAACTTAATGGTGCGCTGAGAGCTGGTTTTGAAAGGAGAGAGTTTTCAAGGCTTACGTGTTTGCTTTTATGCTAAGCTTGGCTGCTTAACTTTACCTTTTGGTCCTAGTAATTTACTCTTTCATAGTGACCTTATAGGATTTGTGTTTTTGGGATATTGTTTGTTTGGAGTGGGGGTTGGAGTTTATAAACTTATTTGTGTAATTGTTTTAGGACTACTTCTCCCCCTAACAGTTTCCCCAAATGAAACTTCATTGCAATGACAGACAACAAAGAAAGAATGCAAATATTCTTTCAATATTTGTAACCTTGAAAATTTTAATTTGTTACAGTGCATAATGCTTAGAATTTAAATAGAAATGCCTCTTTTTTCAATCATTACAAAATGCATCCTACCTAATATGTGCTCTATAAATATTTTTAACTTTTAGATCACCTGTGACCTTCTCTTTCACTAATCCCCTCAAGTCTTTCCTCACTTTTCCTGTGCCTCCATTTCAACTGTAAGGCGTTAAACTGTGAGACCATCCTGGTGACTCGTCAAGCTAGGGATGGTTGGCATCCTTGAAGTCAATCCAAAATGGAATAAAATTTTAAACTATCTTTGGGTTCATAAATTATAGTGGTGTTGCATTTTTAAGAAAATGCATTTCTCTTGTGGCTGAGACTAATGTTTAAGGAGTTCTGGGTGGGCATGTGGCCAAGGGATTACGGTAATTTTTTCTTTGGCTGAGCCTGTTGACTTAGTTTTCTAAATCTATTTTGTGATTAATCTTTGTAAACAATGTCTTCCTAATAGGGATAACTATGCTCCTAAAGAACCAGTTTTACTCAGTGTTTTAAACAACCGATAAAATAAATATTTTCAGCTTAAATAAACATTCTACTTTCCATGCCATTTTAGAAAGCTTAGGTCAAAATTCTTTTCTTTCTCGCCTTCAATCTATTTTAATAAGGAAATTTTTTTACAGATCTCTGCACTCATCTTCGACCATCATTTCATTCCTTTTTGTGAATCACCTGTGGCTGGCTACTTTTTTTTTTTTTTCCCCCATTTATTACGTTGTCTTGCTTGTAGCCTCTGAAAAAAGCATTATGCAAAACAATGAGAAGTAATTTCAGGAATTATACTGCTGACTATCTGTAAGTCACTTAAAGGATTATTAAAATCATTTATAAATATTTCTTTAGTTCTTTATAAAGCATAAAACAGAGACAGAGAGATTCTGTCTGTCCAGTAAGCTTGAAGTATAAGACAAACAAACATATACAAAGAGGTACTTTTAAATAAGAAACATCAATGGAAAAAGGACAAAGGTTCACTACGTTGTGTAATAATCAAGGTAGGGCTACTGTTAGGGGTAAGCAAGGTAGTCCTGAAGGGATTACACAAATAGTTTTATGGGCTCCAATCCCCACTCCAGACCAACAATATCCCAAAACCATAAATCCTATGAGGTGATTATCGAAGAGTCGATCACTGGGGACCTGAGGGTAGAATTAAGCAACCAGGCTGGGTATAAAACCAGACATGTGGGCCTTGGGGGTCTCTCTTTTCCTTGGGAGCCAGGTCTCAGCGTGCTGTTGGGTTCCAATTCAGAGGATCTGGTAGGTTACTTACGGATTTTCTTTCTCCTTGTGTTATTCATTACTTTATTTCCCGCTCTTTGGTAAATAAAACCCTTTATTAACCTTTGTCATGTGTGCCTGCAGGTAGGGCTTATTCTAAGTGCTTTTCAAGCACGCAAACACAGGTGAGGACCCAGTCAGGCAAACCCATTTTACTTCAGGATTGCCCTGTAACACTACCAGGGGGTGAAACCTGAATAAGAAAGTTGTGCAAATTATTACCACACACATAATCTTTTTTTAGATTTATTTATTTATACATACAGAGCTGGGGTACAGGTCAGAGACGGAGGGTGAGAGGATTCAGCAGAGACAGAATGGGGAGCAGAACAGGCAGATCAAGTGAAATACACTGCTGAGGGGAGAAGTGGGCGAGGCAGGAGAGGTCTGCTGCACCATGTGGATCACCTCCCTGGCTGGGGATTGAACTCGCGTTGCTGTGCTTCACAGTGTAGCGCTCAACCCACTGTGCTACCAGGGAGGCCCCGCACACATAATTTGAGGAGAAGAGTCATTATCTCTGTTTTATTTAGTCAGGACAGGTGGACATGGATTGACATAATACAGAGAGGGTTTGAGTTCATGGTAAAGCTTATTCATTACCAAAGAACGTAACAACTGCATGATTGTTTATACATAGAATGAATATTTTCCAAAGTGAAGATTAAGATTTCCCATTCTTTAAATTTATAGCTTTAATGCAAAAAACAAAAGAAATAAACTAAAAATTCTCAGCTACATTTATTGGAAAAGTAAAATGTCATGGAAAGAACTACATATTTCAGCATTAAAAAATAATTTAAGGTAATTTAATATCAGGATCTGAAATTCTGAACCTAAAGCACTTTGTCCCTGTTTTAAGAGGGGGCTAGCTTCCCCCAGGCCTGTAGTTCTCACCCTGGAAGATTTCCTTTCCCAGGTGGCAGGTGGTGATGGCAACTGAATAAGGCCACCCAACAAGACGTTGCTAAGAGACGGCAGAACCATAGGCATGGTCCTGGAAGCTTAATCAAAGTCAGTGAATCTGAAGTTATTTCCTGTCAGAGCGTGCAGGGAAGTGGAGAGGGAATAGGCTGGGCTTAGGAGGTGTCTTTGGATGAGGCTCCTTGTGCCCAGACTGCAATCTTGCTGTAGTGCACAAAGCAATTCTACTGTATGGACAGCATTTCAAAGCAGGTGATCCAGTCTAGGAGGTACAGACTATGACTCTTGAACAAAACTGAGGTTTAGAAAATTGTGAGATTCTCTCAACATGTTACTTTACAGCAGGAATGTAGAGATTGACTTTCTGCCTCTTTCTCTCCCAAACAAGAAAATGATGACAATCTCACAGACCTCTCAGTCACGGAGACCCATCCTTAGGTACATTCCAAAAGTCACCTCCTGAACATAACAAAAGATACTTTTTTATTATTAATTAACTTATTTATTTTTCTTACGTTTGCTTGCTTTTCTTGGTGTAGTCCCCTTAGAATTTCAGTCACCAATTCACCTGTGCGCCATCACCCCAGTCCCTTGTGTTCCTCCCATCCCCACCCTGATCCCAGTCCCTTCCTCTACCCTCCCTAATGTCTCTGATTATAGTTGTCTGTTCGTTCTTGTTTTGTTTGGTTGTGGTTTTTGTCTTTGTTGTTGAGTTACTGTTATTTTTCTTTTCTTGTTCACCTATATTGTTCCTATGAGTGAGACCATCCAGTATTTTTCTTTTTCCTTCTGGCTTATTTCACTGAGCATAATCCCCTCATGCTCCATCCATGTTTCTATGAATGTTTCTAGTTTATCGTTTTTGATCGCTGAATAATATTCCATTGTGTATATATACCACATTTTCTTGATCCAGTCATCTGTTGCTGGGATTTGGGTTGATTCCAAGTCTTACCTATTATACTTATGCTGCAATAAACATGGGGATACATGTATTCTTTTGAGTTAATGTTTTTGTGTCCTACAAAAGATACTTTTATAGTTCCAACCTCTTAGGGAATATAAGGGCTCTAGGGGTTGTGTGCCAGGAACTGGGACAAAAACCAAATCTTTTTGTCTTACTATAAATCATGATATCACATTTGGGCAATATGCTATTTTGTGATACTCCAAACCAGTAAGAATCTCTCCTAGTCATGAATTTTATGCTATTTAAAAATTGTTTCATAGGGTGATATTCGGAGAAGGGTTGCCAGATTTACCAAATAAAAATAGCAATACTTTAGATATACTTACACTTTTTAGTATAATTACTTGGTGTTTTTCTGAAATTCAAATTTAATGGAGTCCTGTGTTGTTTCTAGCTAGCTTGGGCAAATTATTTGACTCCTCTAAACCTCACTTTCTTTGTACTTCCTGGTTGTTGTGCACAATGTTTTTATAATGGATACAAAGCACTTAGCATAGTTCCTCCCAAGAATAGATAAATTTCTCACTAAATTTACTATCATAATGACAGATGGCCCAGTTACTTGCAACCCAGTTTCAAGCGTTTATATACAAGTGTTATCTCCTTTACTAGAATGTAGGAGCCATGTCCATGCAGATGGGCGAGTGCTGTGTGCACGGGTTTGAAATTTCCTAAGTGTAGCACATGCCCAAGCACTTCTGTTGAGTCTGGTTGACCAGCTACTTGGCTTGTTCCCTCCTCCAATCCCCCTATTCCCTTTCCTTTCCCATCCCCCCAAAGAAGAATGAAGCTTTGTTCTGATTTCAAACAAGCTAAGTCCCTGTGGATACTGCTTCACTCCATTTTAAGAGGCCCGTAGATTCCACAACATGCTTAAGATTTATTGTTCATATTAAATTGAAAAGCTCCCCTGTGTAATTCTTTGAAACTACAGATGAAAATAAATGGCATTCACTGAAAACGTTGTAAAGATTTAATGACACTTGTGTTCAAGCAGCTGAAAGTAAATAATTATGACACTGGGTGGCTATTCTTCTGCTGAGGTTAGACAGTTTAAAATAACTTGCCCTGTGTTAGGGAGACATTTACTCAGGATGTGTGAACAGCCCTCATCAAACTGTGAGCTGGAACTGTGGTGGAAACTTAGACATTGCTATAGGATTATTAAGTAAAAGGAGGATTTGGGGAAGGGAACAGTGAAGGACTTCCTGAAACTCTCACCTGTCCAGAGAGGAAGCAGAGGTGCCAAGAAAGAGGCATACTGCTGTCCTCACCTTCCCTATGACCCCCCTCTAGCTGGTCTGTAAGTCCCGATACTGAGATACTTTGCAATTTAGCTCTCTGTGCCACCTCCACTTGCTGTCAGGAGGGGAGATAAAGTGAGAATAAAAGACCATCTAAGTCTGACTTCATTATGAAAAATTGTTACTGACCTTGGTATCTTCCATTTCAACTCCACTATTACTAAGTATGTCACTGGGTTACCCTGAATCCTCTAGGGTTCTGGGGACCCTGGTCAGTATCTCCCTTATGTGAACTAGAGCAAACAAAGTCAAATGGCCAGGCAGTCAGCCTTGGTTCCCAGCATGTGGGTCTGAGCCATGAACAGATGAACCTGATTGAACTTCCAGGCATGTAGATGATCATCCTCTTTCATGTGGTGATCAGAAGTATTTCCTGTACACTTCACAGATGAAGAAGAGATTTTCCTTCTGCCCCTCCCTAGGTATTCCCTGTTTGGAATCTCAGGGAGATATCTGCAGCTAGCAGAAGAGAGAGAATGCATAGACAGTTGCCAGGAACATTTCTCCAAGCTGGCCAGAGGAGCGTATGGAGGCCTGCATTTGAAAAACCCTAAAGTCACCCAGTTGGCTCAGAGGAGTGGAAATGAGTCATGCAGCAGCAACTGCCTTGGGCCTCTCAGGAACCTCCTGCCTGCTTGGCTGACCAGACTGTGTTTCACTTTAGTTCATAAGACAACAGCTTTCTTCCAAGTCCTTGTTGTCAATATGCGACAACCTACGGAAGACACTGCATTTTAGCACCACCTTCTAGTTTTATCTGCCCATTTTTGTAGCCTTTCCTGTCCTGTCCTGAAGCTCAGCACTTTTGGTCATAGCAGCTCATAGGACACGTGGTCAGACACCAAGGCTTCTCTGGTGCCCACTCTGTAGGAGGCATTTGGGGTATGTTTTTTCATTTCTTTATATTTTTGTAGGAGGCATTTTGAAGAATGTGGTATCTCTTGATGCAATGTTCCCTTTCAGTTTTCTTATCTTTCAAGTGAAGCTTTGTTATCCCCCCCAATTTTATTGCTTTTCCAATCTTTCATGTAACTATAAAATTTGGGGAATACAGCTTCACCCCTATATTTGTGCACATGCTTCTCTAACTCCATCAAAGTTTCTGTGCCATTACCCCTCTTTCCTCTTTCCTCTTTCCCTGACTCCCCTCACCCCTCCTAGCCCCCCCACCTCATCTCCTCTGGTAACCAGCATAATTTTCATAGTCTAAGAATTATTTTTGCCACTGTGTTTTCTTTGAGTATTTATATTCCACAAATGAATAAGACCATTCAGTAACTGTCTTTCACTTTCTGGCTTATTTCATGTATCATAATCGACCAAAGTTCCAACCATTTATCCCAAATGGAACTATTTCTTTTTTTATAGCCAAAGAGCATTCCACTGAGTATATAGCCCACGATTTCTTTATTCAGCCCTCTGACGGCAGGCATTTGTGCTGGTTATTGTGAATAATGCCTTGGTTATTGTGAATCATACTGCTATGAACATAGGCATGCCTAAAAATTTTTGTTTAACTGTTTTCCTATTCTTTGGGTAAATGCCTAGCAGTGGTGTTACTGAATTGTATTATTTCCATTTGTGGGGAATATCCATACCATTTTCTATAGAGACTGCACCAGGTTACTTTTCCACCAACAGTGGGGGAGGCTTCCTTTTTCTCCACCTTCTTGCCATCATTTGTTGTTTTCCAGTCTTTTTGATATAGGCCATTCTCACAGGAGTGAAGTGGTGTCTCCATGTACTTTTGATTTGCATTTCCCTTATAATAAGTGATAATGAACCTTTCTTCATGTGTCTATCAGCCACCCGAATGTCTTTGGAGAAATGTTTATTTAGGTCTTTTGCCCATTTTTTAATTGGGTTTTTTGATTTATATGAGTTTTTTATATATTTCAAAAGTTAATCCCTTGTTTGATGTGCTATATGCAACTTCTCCCAGTCCAAACTTCTCCCAGTCCGAAGGTTCCTTTTCTTGTTTTTATGCTAATTTCTTTTAGAATATAAAAGTTTTTTAGTGGATATAATCCCATTTGCTTAGTTTTATTTTTGTCTCCTTTGCCATTATCATTGTATCCTCAAATACATCTCAGTGGTGGATGTCCAGAAGTCTTTTACCCATGTTGTCTTTAATATATTAAAGACATTTTATTTTATATATTTATTTAATATACTAAAGACATTTTATGGTTTCAGGTCTTATATCCATGTCCTTAATCTGCTTTTAATTAATTTTTGTGTATGGAGTTAAGTAATGGTCTAGGATCTAGTTATCTAGGTTCTTTCTACTTCTTTTTGCATATAATTGTCCAACTTTTTCCTGAACCCATTTATTTGCTAAAGAGAACTTTCTTTCTTCATTGTATGGCCAAAGCTCTTTTGTCAAAGATTAACTGTCCATATTGTCTGGGGTCTCTCTTCTATTCCTTTGGTCTGTGTTTCTTCTAGTTTCTCCCAACTCAGTCCTGAGATGAAAAAGGTATGACACTCCATAAGTCACAAGAGGGTATGGAAAGCTTAAAATTCAGGACTGTCATAAATATTACTATGTTTTCCTTTAAATTATATCACAGACTAAGGTGGAGGGTAATACCAAAGTCTCTCCGTAGTTCCTGGAAATTGACTAAATTTTTAAAAATGATAATTGACTATATGATCAAGGAATTCACTAATATAGATTATAGAGTCAACAGCTGACTTTTACTCATTTGACAAATATGCATTTTCAGAATATTTGCAGACACTAGGACTTTAAATAATTTTGAAAAGCAGACCTGTTCATGAGGTATGTATAGCACAGTTAAGACAGACATTGAATAAATAATTAAAAGTATGATTAAGTATTACAAGGAAGGTCAAGAGGCCATAGTATATACTTAGGGCACCCATGGATGGTGAAAACTCCTCTTGGAAGTAACTACCCAGGTTAAAATAAGAGCTAACATTTTTTTGAGCGATATGTGGTCATGCTATGTGCATTACTTCATTTACTATCTGCAAGAACTTCAGGAGGTAGGATCTATTATTGCTCCTATTTACAGATAAAGGAAATCAAAGCACAAGAAGTGAAAAAATATACACAAAAAACTCACAGCTAGTTGAAGTAGCACCCGGACATCAGTGAAGGTAATTATGCAGCCTCTGCTGACTCTGGGGTAGGAGGGAAGCTGGGTGAGCCTCTGCTGACTCTGGGGTAGGAGGGAAGCTGGGCGAGGCCAGGGACAAAGGCATGAGCCATGTGAACAAAAAAAGAAAGCCTCGACAGATTGCATGAATTTACTTACCTTTTCATTAAAATGAGGAGCATTAATGATTTACATTTTGTTTAAATATGAAATAAAACCTTAGTGGCACAGATGGAGATTAGATGAAATAAGAAATTACATCTAAACAATTTTTTTTTAGTTCCAACTATGTGTTTATTTTATTTTTATTTATATATATTTGACATCAATTGTGGTCCCCATGGATTTCCCACCACCATTTCACCAGTGCACCATCACCTCTGTCCTTTGTGCTCTTTCTGCCCTCATCCCATTCCCTCACCACAAAGTGTTTCTGATTTGTCCTTGTCATTTTGTTTTTGTTTTTTTCATTGTTATTATTCTTTTCCTCGTTCCCTTATTTGGTTTCTTTATATTCCTAGTTTGCGTGAATTTAAAGGGAGTTTCGTTATTGTCCCTCTGTCCCCTAAGACAGTGATATGTTTCTAGAAGAAAAACAAGTTGCTTTGTAATTCAAGACAGTGTGAGACAGACTGGTTGATATACCAGTAGGAAATATTAGGGTTTGTTACAAGCAAAATTTCCTTAAAGTAAAATTTTCTCAGAACAGAGATCAATTGCATAATTGAATTTTCTAATAAGTTTTGAGTAATAAAATCCTAATAAGCTTTGTGTAATACAATTCTATAATGGTTTTAATGAAATTCCACCTGGTATCAGGTGGTATCATGATGCTAACAGCACATGCTCACTGTTTCAGTAACAATAATTCCAACTAAAATCACCAAGGCGTTGATTCTATATAAGTTCTTTTTCTTAATCCTGGGAGTTAGGGAAAATGTAAAAATAATGTGGAAATATTACAATGATGTTAGAGAGGAAATTTGTTCCTGACATTTTAAACAGTGTTCTAAAGAGTTTAACTTGTATATTTCTTGGCTAGACATAACCTGCTGGAGATAGATTTGCTGTGCAACATTTAGATTCTTTCAGTATTATTAAAATGTTTCCACCTTAACTTCAAAAGAAGCAATTTAAGCATGACCACGTTCAATACCACTTTATCTAGGAGGACACCAAAAGCATCTTTAATTATTAGGAATGACATGCTATTAAAGCTTCAATAGCTAAAATTCAGCTACCTGGAGTTCTTGATTCATTTGAATTTCTTTTTTATATTGCATCTGAGGCTTAAGGGAAATTACCAGATTATAAAGTGTTTAAAAAACAACTCAAATATTTTAAGACTAAGGGATACCATGCTGACATGTACCTCAGGCCAGAATTCTGTGGACTCCAATTCTGCAACACTGCTAAGCTTGTTGGGAGTAAGAAAATGATCTTAAAAGGCAGATAGACCTGGCTGAGAGTTAGTCCCTTATTACACTCTTTGTCTACAGGCAAACTATTTAGCTTCTTGATAGTTTAATTCATGCATCTTCACAAAGGGGTGCGATATGGGAAAAGTCAAATGGGGTTGCATAAGTAAAAACAGAGGCCCAGCTCACGACAGGTACTCTGGAGTCAGAAATCACTGAAAATCGAGATTTAGCCTAAGCCACTGTCAAAGAAATGTGACATTACATTTGGTATTTTGTTCTAACTCTGACAAAAAATATGCCTTCGTATTTTCCAAAGTTATTTCTAGCAATGGCAATTAAAATATTTTCTGATTAACTTTCAGTAAGTTACAATAAGAAATCAGTTAACTAGAATGCCCAATTTAAAAAAAAATCCTCTTAAGAAGACTTAGTATTTCTTGCATTCAAAAATATGAACTATTTCTGCATAAAATATTATAAAACCTATAATATTTTATTTACATTCAAACAGAAACATCTGTCAGAGTCAATAGGATTGTGAAAACTGATTCTAGGAGTTTAAATAAATCACCAGATAGATATTAGTGCTGTTTTCTCCCTGCTTTCTTAACTGATTTTGAATTCTTTAAGTCTAATGTCTCACACATGCCTGCTAATTAATTTCTTTGTTCTGCATTTTGCTGAATATTTATTAGCACCGTCATTTTTGCAGGGCAAATAGTCTTTTTTCCTTAGTTACTTTGAATGGTTCTGAATTTTCTTTCTCCTTTGAAGTAAAACAGATCAAATCAAATAGATGTGACTTTTAAAAGATGGATTTTTCTCATATGGGGGTCATAACATATGTATATAGTAACATCTATGTGAATTGCAGGCTAATTTATCTGACTGACCAGTATAGATTTTGATGTATTATATTTTCCAAAAATGTAAACTTTAGTTGGTAATGCAATTTTATTTTTATTCTTAAGGTATGTGTTTTAAAGAATATTAATATATATATTGTACTTAGAGAAAATAATACTAGCTTATCATTTCTTGATAATTGTAGATATTCCTTTTAAAATTATTTATATAAAACATTTTAAAATGGAACACTGATTGTTCATATATAACAAAAACTGTGCAGATGAGTGAGGGAATGATGCTGGAGAAATAGTGATGTATTTCTGCTCTCATGTGTGTGATTTAAGCAGATCACTTTCCTTTTCTGAACTTCAGTTCCTCATCTATAAAATGGGAATTTTCTTGAATCAAGAAAAGTGTTGGAAATGGTAATTGTCATTACAGCTTTACGATTTTTATTTCAGAGGCACTTAGAAGGCACGTTAACCATTTTGGTGAGAAGATGCAACTGGAAGTGGCAAAATGTAGCGGGGGTGGGGGGCAGCCAGGTGTGGGGGGGAAGGTGTCAGCAGTCTAGAAAGGAGAATAGGACATGACTTTGAAGGAAGGGGAGTTTAAAACAAGGAGCAAGAAGAAGGAGAACATTTCAAATTGGGTTAGTCATATGTGTAGTCTTGGAAATGATTTTTTAAAAAATACATGATTTAACAAATTTACCAGCAATGAAGCAACAATAACTGTCTACTGCCAACTCAGGCACACTATTTGCAACCTACCTATTTGCGGGGTGAGTCATTTTGTTACTCATAGTATGTTTTATCTTTTTACCAATGATTAAATTACCAAACATACCCCCCCCTGCCAAATACCCTCTAAGAATAAGGATCTTGACCAACTAGATTTCTTTATCGCTTTTGCTTATTTCTTTTGTCAATGTGGCGAGGCTGCATGCATGCTTACTTAAAGGACTGCTAGCTATGATTTTACTATTTCTTTTTATAAAAATTCTACCTTGCTATAGGGAAAGGGTGAGAATAACAGAGGCATGATCAGACACCATGCATAGGAGCTGGCACCTAGTTGTTGCCTGTTAAGTATGCCAGGGTTATGCAGGAGATGCTGGCTAATGAATGAGTCCCACTGTGTTTGTGGTTGGTTAAAAAGGGACAAAGGAAGGGCCAGTTAGAGTAGGTAGAAGCCAGGTAGGTAGAGTCTTCAACAAGGCACTGTTGTTACCTTGCCAGGAAGATATCTAGATAACCAGGGACAGATATCTAGATAACCTGAGCCACTTGCCATTTTTAAGTCTCATGTCCTTGCATGACTGATTGCTTCCATGCATTATCTTTCATTTCTCTCTTTCCCACTTAAGTTAACTTTATGACTGAGGGAATCAGAAAGAAGAATTCCATTCCTATCATTGAAAAATAAGTGTAACAGTTACCAGTTATTCTCCAATATGGAACCATAATTCACACTAACAAGATCTCTGGATCTATATTAATGTTAGTTTTACGTCTAAGAGGATCAACAGTTCTGTAAATGGAGCTATAGATCTCTATGTATTGGTCATAGATGTATTGATATCAAAATCTCTCTCTGTAGATATTCCTAAATCTGCTTTTTGAAAACTCAATTAAAATTTAAGATTAAAACCATTTTTCTTCTAATCATTTGAAACCACACACCTCTTAAATGCCAAAGCTTTAAAATGCATTCGTGTCCATCAGCTGATGTTATTCACAAGTAAGAAAGGAGACAAAACCCCTCTCAACAAAATCTGAGCTTTTCTGAAGGAAACTGACCCTTTGGAGTTAGGACTCTCCAGATATCATAATACTATCATACCACCATAAAGGCCATCGTTTAATAGGAAGTGGCAAAAAGGCTGCCTTGGTCAAAAGCTCTCACTCATCCCAAGCACAGATTTCACAGCAGTCCATGCAGACTTACTAAGTCACTGTTTCTCAATGCAATTGCTTGGGATGCAGCCCAGGGCTCGGGGCAAAGACAAAAGTTCCATGGTTATAGAAGTTGACTCTGGAAAGGAAGTTGATCATAGACAGCTCACAGAGACTTTAGCAGAATGGGAAAAAAGAAAATAATCCAAGAGAAAGAGAAATTTTTGACTTTATATTAATTTTTTTTTCTTTCTGTCTTCCCTCCTTTTTTTTTTAATCTTGAATATCTCTTCCCTAACTTTCTTTTTACCTGTTGTGGAAGTGACTAAAGGTCATGGTTAAATACTTGACAAACATAGGGAAAAAAAGAATCTTAGTAGCAATAATAATAACAATAACAAACAACTTAATAGAGTTAGTAAATTTATTAATAACATTATTAATAAGCTTTGCTCTCATAATCTCCACCCACTACTTGGGTTAGGAGGAGGAGAGATCAGTTGTATCTTTCCAAGTAAATTTTCTCAGTCCCACCTGCTACTACTGGTTTAAATCTCAGACTTTCCTAAAAACTTAAATCTCTCCTCCTTCTGCTCAAGCTAGTTTTGTTTTGTTCCAGCAGCTACCAGAAGTAGCAGCTTGCAGAGCCTGGGCACCCTGTTCTTCTATTCCTCTTGTGACCTTCTCTGTCTTTTCTTTGGGCTGCACCTCTGCAGAAGCAGAAACATGGCTGGAGAGTAGAAGACCATTTCCTTCGAGGGTGAAGGCTGTCTATGGAGTCCAGAAGCCTGGGGATGGTCCCTTGGCTGTGATGACATTTCCTGAGTTGGTTGCCCACTTGCCAATGCAGACTCAGTAACAGCTAAGTTTGAATGGAGGGAAGTGCCAATGACTTAGACCTTGGAAGTCTGTTATTTATGATCTTTGCTAAAGTGAGGATTTATGTGTATGTGGCATACAGAATTTTCATGGGCAGCACTCAGCTTCAGTACAGCTAACTAGTCCAAAAGAACACTGAGGGTAAGTCACACTTTCCCATGCTCTTGCCATCAGTCCATTGGCATTTAGTCTGGGTAACTCTGCTTTGCAGAAGATGACAAGAGCAGGCTACTGGTTCCTATGTTTCATATTATCTCATTTAAGGCACAGAAACCAAATGGATTTCCTTGGGCCCCAAAGCCATCGAGAACTAGAATGGCAATATCCTCACTCTTTCCTAGGTTTTCCAATTACTGTCTCCTCTTTCCCTACTGGCCTAGATATTGCTGAGCCACTCACCATAAAAAAAAAAAAATCTGGAGAGAGAGCTGACACCATTTCCTCCAAACTTCAGGGGTCTTTTGTATGATGTGTTTAACCACCCCAAATTTAAGAAAAGGGACATAGGAACTATTTTAGTTATCCAAGCTAGTAGACAACACACTTAAAAATTTTTGTCTTGTATTAAAATGGACTTATTTGTGTATGTGCTGAGTACTCCTTGTATGGATGTTCCATTCTTTGTTTACCCTTTGAAAGTTATCAGTGTTGTTTCCAAGTTTGAGCGATTATGAATAGACCAGTTGCAAATGCACAGGATTTGTGTGGACATAAGTTTTTGTTTCTTTAGGGAAAAACTCAGGAAGGGACTGCTGGGTCATATGATAAGTCTATGTTGAACTTCTATAAAATAAACTGCCAAACTCCTTCCTGGGGAGTTCCACAATGTTGCATTTTCACCAAAAATGTGTGAGAGATCCAGCTTCTCCCCGTCCTTGCCAGCAGAAAGTGTTTTCACTTAAAGTTTTGGTTTTGGCTATTCTCACAACCTATTTAGTAAAATAATTGCTAAAGTCTTGGCCCATATTTCCCTTTCCTCTCTAGTAAGTGACTTTTTTACTTTTGTTCAATTTTGGACAATATGTATTCTGGATATTCTTTGATATGTGGCTTATAAGTATTTTATCCAGTTTGTAGCTTGTGGTTTTTTATTTTATAAATAGTATGTTTCACAAAAAAAGTTTTGCTTTTTAATAAAGTTTAACTTATTTTTATCTTATAGATGCTATTTATACAATAACATTGCTGAATACTTTCTGAAACAAAATTTTCACTTGTTTTCTTCTAAATGTTATATAGTTGTAGATTTATATATGTTATATAGTTGTAGTTATAGATTTTACATTTAAGTCTATGATCTATTTTAAGTTAATTTTTGTACAAGTGTGAAGTTTGAGGTAAGTTTTTGTTTTGCATGTTGCTCCAGTGTCATTGTAAAATTGAAGTAGTCATATTTGTGTAAATCTACTTCTTGATTCAATCCTTTCCCTTGATCTATGTATATCCCTTCATCAATACTTTTTCTTATTGCTGTAGCTTAAAGTCTGAAAATTGGAACCTATAATTCTTCCAACTTTATTCTTCTTCAAACTTATTTTAGCTCCTCTATTTCCCTTGCTTTTCAATATAAATTTTATAATCAGTTTGTCTACATATTCCAAGGACTTTACTTGGATTTAGATTGGTAGTACATTAAGTCTGTAGATCAATTTGATGAGAATTGGCATCTTTACTAAGCTGATCTTCCAATAAATGAACATATTATCTCTCCATTTGGTCTCTGAATTCTTTTAACAGATATTTTATACATTTCAGCACACAGCTCCTCAATATTTTTTAAAAGAGCTATACCTAAATACTGCAGTTTAGAAAAGGATTGTATATAGCATTGTTTTTGTTTTAATGTTGATTCTTTTTCAAATTTTGGTAAAATATACATAACAAAATTTACATTTGAATCTGTTAAAATTGAATGTTTTAACATGTTCAATTCAGTGGCATCTGTACTTTGATAGTACTATCTGTCCCACCACCAGACTACCTTTTACATAACTTTTTTATTATCCCCAAAGTAAATTATATTGTTTTTTAACATTCAGTTTCCAGTTGTATATTATAAGACAATAGAAATATGACTTTTGTGTTTTACTATGTATTTTGTGACCTTCCTGAATTTACTTATTAGTTTTAGGAGTTTTATTATAGAGTTACTGTTTTTTTTTTAACATATACAATCTTGCAATCTAAGAATAGGGATAGTTTTGTTAATTCCTTTCTAATTCATTGAGCTTTTTATTTAAATTATATTTTTCATTTAAAAAATTTCCATCCATTTCGTCTTTATTTCTGCTCTTTATAACTATACTGTCTACTTTAATAAGTCTTTCATGATTCTTTGCAATTACTTATTAGAACATTTTAATAATAGTTCTTTAAAATCTTTGTCAGATAATTCAACCACGATTTTTTTTATTATTGTCATCTGTGCTGATTATCTTTTCCTGCATGAGTTAAGATTTTCCTGTTTTTTTCTAAGCCAAGTCATTTTGGATTGTATCCTGGACATTTGGAATATAAGTTTATGGGGCCTTCAAGTTGTTTAAGAGTGATTTAAATCGTGTGGAAATGTTATTTTTTGTTTTATAGATGGTCAACACAGTTAAGTTCAGGCTGCAATACCAATCTCTTTTTTGTGGTCTATAGCTGCAATATCACTTCAATTTTCATGACTTTCAGAATAGTGCTGTTTGGATTTTCCCCACATGTTCACCTCTCAGTGATCAGTGTGAGACCCGGCAGGAGTCTGTCCATTAACTTAGTTCCCAAAGTCATCGATAAGCTAGTTAGGATTAAATCTTCATGAGAGCAAGTCAGAGTGCATATAGGAGTTATTAGACTTTATGGATTCAGTCTCCCAAGATGTTCCTTTTTCACGATCTCCCTATTAGTTTCTACTTCATGAGTCTCCCCTTTAAGTCCCCTATTCAGAAACTTTCCATTTCCACAAGTGCAAGTGGCAAGAGGAGATGAGTGACACACACAGAGGAACACAGTGAAATTTGGCCATATCTCTTAGAGCTGCAACTCCAAAGACTGGACAGAGAAGCTCCTCTCCTTTTGAGTTTTGAAAGCTGTGGCTTTAGCAGATTGGGATTGTCACTGCCCTTACTGCTGCCACCACTGCCACAGGACTACCTGGTGGCTGGGACCAAGGGATGTAGAAAATGAAAAATGAAGGGGTGCGGGCTGCAGCACATGTTCCATCCCCAGCCAGGGAAGGGACCCACATGGCACAGCAGACCTCTCCTGCCTGGCCCGCTGCTCCCCTCAGCAGTGTGTTTTTAGAGATGTGACTGTTCTGCTCCCCACTCTGTCTCTGGTGAATCTTCTCACCCTACCCCCACATCTCTGGCCTGTACCCCAGTTCTTGCATGCATAAATAAATTTACAAGAATGAAGGGGTGTGTCTCTATATGCTCTGAAATGTAGGCGTCCCCTTTATTCATCTCCAGCCAGAATTAGAGTTGGGGGGGGGTGTCTCCTGACCACACACCATGCTCATTTCACATTTCCAGTTCTGTCTTGTTCAGGAGAGGATACTGGAAGGAAAATAAAGTGGTAACTCACCCCCAGATCAGCAATATGTTCAATCCTGGTGTTCTTCTCTGGTCTGCCTGCTAATGTACAGTCATGCACACAAAACTGACTCAGGCAGTGACTGACCCCATTGAAATACACAATGATGGTTCCTATTTGTCGCCGAGGTGCTTAGTGCCATGTTCAAGGTGGAGATCAAAGAATCGGGAGGGCAGAAGGACACTCTTCAAGTACTTTGGACAGGACCCCTTAGGAAAATTCTCGTAGTTGAAAACTGTTACTTGTTTGAAAGATAAGTCAGTTAGTGCTTTCCCCAATATGGGGAGTGGTTTTTGCAGGGAACTTTATTTTTTATTTATTTTTATTTTTTGGCACTTACAACTGAATGACTTTTGGATTCTTCCTAAATTGTTCCTCAGAAAAAGAATGAGAAGTCTTATAACTAAAACTAATATTTGCAATAAGTTTTGAGGAAAATTGTGTTTTATTTTTATAAATTTGTATGTGTAGTAAATAAAATAAATATGCAGTAAAGGAAAAAATTCAAAGTTTTCATATAGATTTAGTTGCCTAACTTTAACATATAAACTTTGTCATATAACATGATTAACTTTTTACACATAAGCACAAAATGGATATGTCCTATATTTTATTTTTTCCCTGCATTCTGTCTAATTGCTAAAAATATATGTTTGTCTTTTTACCTCTTACAGCATATATATTTGAACTATCAAAAATAGATCTGATTTCATAGAAATGATTAATATCTTTTTGATTAATGTTTTGTGGTGGTGATAAAAAAGGTTTGACAGCATTATGTTTAATACATAGTTCTAAGAGTTTTGTTTATATTGCCTCATCTAAATTTCATAATAACTTTGTAAAGTCAGAATTATTATTATCTCCACTCAACAGGACAGAATGCTGCAGGTTGGAGATGACAAATCTGGTAACTTTATAATTTTGATTCTACAAAAAAATCACAATATCTCAGCTAATAAAATTTCTTCAAAATAAAATTGGTTCAGTAAAAAAAAAAAGTCATGCAAGAAATTTTCAAAAGTCCTGATTCCAGGTATGATGGAGTAAGCACATAATAGCTTTTCTTTCCTGCACCGCAGTTATAATACCTAGAAGTAAATATGGCTCAGGTATCTGCAGATTCTGTAAAGAAATATGAAGTCATTTGTTGGGTAACAACAGGGATGCACCCTGAGAAAGGTGTCCTTGGGTGATTTTGTTGTCACAATGCAAATACACAAACCCAGGCGCTATAGCGGATAATCCCATGACAAGTCTGATTCTTTCATCAGGCTGTCTGTTGCTGTCATATATTCTTCAGGTCTCTTACATCATGGTCAGGACACTTATTTGCAGTCACTCAAAGAAGATCTAGCCATAGATTAGCTTGACAGACTTCATTCATTAGTTCCTATTTCCCAAATGTCAGTATAGTTCAAAGCTATGTCTCCTTAGAAATATTTTTTCAAGTACAGAGAACATGAGCCTGTAATTACCTCCAAATTGTGCCTTCTGAGTGGGGTAAGTATTACATGTGTAGTTTTAGTGGAAGACGTGACTGCGACAGCTTCTATACTTCCTGTCCAGCCCCAAGAAATGGTCTCATTAAACCCTTTTACTTCACCATATCTGAGACCCTCTCCTTGCTCTCAGCCCCTGCATAGGTGCCCCTCCAGTAGAGCAGCTTCCATATCTCCTGTATTCTGTCACATCTTCACCTTTATCTCAATGGGACTCTATCAGGAGAAGACCTGTAGAGGGAAGGGCAAAGGAAAACTGAAATCTGTCATCCCCTGTGCCAGGGAGGAGAGGGCATCGATGTGCCTCTGTTATCTTCTGATCTCTGGAGAACAGTGAAAATGACTATGTCCTGGGCCTTCAAGTGTCCCCTCCAAGACTGCTGTGGCGTCACCAAATCTCCGTGCTCTCCAGGCCCAGGACAGTTGAAGCTTCACTGCTTCTTAACTGCCATTGTCTCTCTCCTTGCAACTTACGAGGGGAGGAGAAAGAGGCCTATGAGCTGCTAAGTAGTGAGCGAGGTGAGATAACGGGAAGGTAGCCCTTTATTAAAAGAACTTAGGTGCTAGTTAGTTGCTCTAAAAGCTTGGGTTCTGTACTTTTGAACAGCTGCACATCCTGTCCATTCAAACTATCTATGCATCGCTTTGCCCTGAGGGAAGCCTTTAAAATTTCTCCAAATTGGATTAGACACGTTTATAAATAACAAGGGTTGTCTGCCTTCTACAGGGAGATTGCCTGGCTAAAGAGCATTTTCAAGAAACGTCAGTCTTTTATACACTGCCTATATAATTTTTTTACCCATAAGTAAATATGTCTGAAATCAAGATTTGATGTACATGCTTTCTGATACAGAGCTGTCAAGATATAATAGACTTGCTGAAGTGGGACACAGTATCAATATTTTAAAGATCCCCAAGTGATAACAATGGTCAATTTGTGGCATTGTTTTAGAGTGGTGTTGGGAAAATATGAGACATTATATGTGAATGTTGATTCCACTGGCTGGCACATAAGTGTTGATTTTCTTTTATTTATACTGAAGGGGGGGCATAAATTTGTATTTCTAGAATTCTAGAGACAGTGTTCTTAACTTGTACTTCTTTATGCCCTTCCACTGATCAGCAGCTGAAAAACCTAAGATTATAAATAAATGCTTCAATAAGATGGTATATTCTAAATATATGCTTACATTGAATTTTGGCAGTGAAATAATATAAGTCCTGATTTTATAATACTAAGTGTAAGGAACTTCTATTTATTGTTTGGTGGCTACTTGAGCCATGCTGTCTAAAATAATACCATTAAACAGATGGCTATATCACTAGTTGGGTGGAGCTATTGGTCAAAAGTCCAAGAAAAGCTTTTTGTTGGTTTGTTTGTGGTGCTATCAGGCTTTTTGTTTATAATGGTAAATAAAGAGATAAGATTCAGACCCTCTTACATATTATGGTCTGAATGAAGGTGAAAGATCATCAATAAAACAAACAAAAACAAGAATTACAAATTGAGGAAAGAATGGAAAAAGAAGACAAAGAAAAAGAATGGAGAAGAATGAATGAAAATAATAGGAGGAGGTGGAAGGGCCTACTTTACGTTGGATATCTAGTCTGCAACTGAGGATGGTTCAGCAAGGGGTATTTTGGTATATCTGCACCAGACACATATCAGTGTTTGCTTAACTGGGAATGGGGTTTGGAATAGTTGGGGAAGGATCCAGAGGAGAAACAGAGCACTACATAAATTCTGGAGTCTGAAAGGAATGCTTGCTGCCTCTAGACATTTGAAAACCACTTTATTTGCGTGGTCTCCACTTAGCCATCTCTCGGTTTGCCCGTGCATTTTTCTGAGCTAGTTAAATTGCATATATGGAACTGGTCCAATCTTTCCATCAGGAGTCTTCTCCTTAACTTGTGTATGAGTCAAAACTCTGACTTGCTTCTCTTTTACTAACAGAAACTGTTCCTAGACATATTTTAGATTTAATACAAATATTCAGACACTCAGATTCTGTCTAGCTTGATTCATTGTGGTATAGGAGGGTCACCTTTCTTTCTTTTTTCTTTCTTCCCTTCTTGGCAAAGCTGTATCATAACAAACTCCCCAGAGGCCACCACAGGTTTCCTTTGTGGCTTCTGAGTTGTAGATTTTGCATGGAAATAATATCTTTTCTCTACCTGTATTTGAAAAAGATAAAAGGGAGGGAAGTTATCCCATGAGAAAGTTACTGTAAATGATCATATTGAAATGAGATTAAGACTCAAACAAAGAACAGCGACAAGGGACAAGGTATTTAACATCAAGAAGGAAAAAATTCAAATCAAGAAACACAGATTTCCAAGATAACAGAATTACCTTGCAGTAGCATTTATCTTTCATAAGGCCTATAGAGGTGTTTTTTGTATAAGAGCAGATAATTTTGGTTCAGTGTTTTCTCTTGCCTTATGGCATCAGGATGGAGACCAAAGTCGAACTGTATTGAATTCTCTCTCTAGCTACCTTTGTTTGGTGGACTGGCTTCCAGTCCTGTATAGTGTAATCTGAATACAGGAAAAGGAACCACTGAGGAGATTTAATCTCTGTGGCCACAGGTCAGTGAACGGGGTATGAATTCAGCTGGGTTTGTGATTTCAGCACACTGAGCCTAATGGTCTCATTTTACCCCATCAATGCCCTTTCTCCGGAGCGCCAGCTACTGCATTACCCTTCCTGACACTTCCTTTTCTTGCTATTTTGAAACTGAATTGCATAGCTTAATCCTTTCAGCCAGGGCAAGTGATGAAGTCCAGAAACCATCTAGGAAGTGGGCACGTCTAGTTGGGTATGCGCTGCTTCTTCAAAAACCCTCTTGTGGGTTGTTTTAGTTAGGCTAGGCCCATCTGTGCCCTAGCGACATAGCAACCCCTGAATATCCGTGGATTAACACAACAAAGGTTATTTCTTGCTCATGCAAAATCAAATAAATAAAGAGAAGAGAGACCTATACGATTATTCAGTGACTTCTCACTGTCCCATCCCAGCCTGAAATGATCTGCACATTTCTTCTGCTCACTTAGGCTAGGACTAGAACAGTGCACCACCCAACTGCACAGATATTAATCAGGTGGTTATTATGTCCAAGGAAGGAGTGACAGAGGGACACAGAAAGAGTCTCAGGTGTTATCTATAAAATATAATTTCTCTTTAAAAAATCTGAAATAAATATGGCATAATGCTTAGACTGGATGGCGCTATATATGAGTATTCAACATTTCATTCTCTATTTTGTTTCATTCTCAATTGAACTGTTTTGGGTTCTCTCTTTGTTTATCCACTTCCAAATCACCCAGCCCTGGTTAATATCTCAACTGGTCCTGCCCAATGGAAACATTTTCTCTTCTTGCCCTTAGAGGTACATTTGAATCAGGGGAGAGAGGCTGCTAGTGGGAAGGAGGGAGGATAGAGCCCAGTTTGAGGGTTCCAGTGGGGAGAAGTGAGAGGTGGGAACAGGATCATACCTCACGTATCTCAGTGGAGGTTGCTACCAAGAAGGTAGCATTTGTCAACCACAACCCAGTGCCCTCGATACTTTTATAGTTCTTAAGGCAGGGGGTGGGAGGGCGGGGCATTGATTTTATCATCTCCAAGAGAATTCCCAAACTCAAACTTTTGTGACTTGAAGAGCAGCAATGCATGTGCTAAGACTCCCTAGAACCAGATTATTCTCCTTGGAATCGCTTTCTTTGGGCAGATGCCAGACCCCTGACTCACCTTGACTAAGCAGGCTAGTTTTCAGGGCAGTGCGTCTGTAATGGTGCAAGTTTAGCTCTCTGATCTCTATCATATAACTGTGTTCACTGCAATGGAGCCAGAAGTCCTCCTTCTCAAGCTTGGAACAACACAAGCATAAACCAGGTGACCCAGGTGATTTGTGAGCAAACAACAATAACCAGTTCCAGTTCCAGTTCCTGGCAGGTAGATCTAGACTAGGACAAGCCAAGGGCATGCTTGATGGAAGACTGCTTCCCAGAAGCACAGCCTCATAGTGGGTTATACTCTTTTGAGTGTGTCCTGGGTGTTTTCCATTTCATTGTAAATTTCTTTAGAGTCTTACTTCTTCTCCCTATCTTTCCCTAAGTAGCTATGTCCCAGAGTTCTATCCCCTGGACCCACGTTCCCCTATTCTCTCTTTCAAAGACAGGAGAGAGGCATATGCATGTTGAGACATGGGCAGCGCTGGGGTAGAAGGATTTTTCTTTCTTAGCATGGGTTCCAGAAATACCACACATACTCATTTCTTACCATTGCATTAAACATGTTGCGTCAATCATCCACCCTGCTCTCCCTGCCACTTTCCCTTTCCTACAGTGATTTGAACCATTGGCTCTTGATTTCTTTGGATTAAATTCTAGCTAGCAGTCCCCATATTGGCAGCCTGCCCGGTGTCTGCTCACTCCAGGACTTCAACTTGCCTCGTCGTTCATCCTCATAAGATGTCCCTAAATTCACCTGCCTGCCACATCCTGGCTGCTCTTTCCATATGGTAATGACTAGAGACAGTGGATGTGAAATTCCTGGAGGAACTGACAAGCACAGATTCCACAGATAGGCTCTGTTGGTTGGGTAGAGTCTCTCTCCCTATTCACACTCAGATCTGTACCCCAGATGCTGCCCCCCACAGTCATTCTGATTTTCAAGTTCTGGGGCTCTTTAGAGACCCACTCATGCCTTACGTTTCAGGCTCTGACTTTTAGCCATTACCAAGATCTCCAGGGACTGAACACCTGCCACTTAGATGGACAATCTGCCTCTGGTGTCGTTGGCCTCCTTCCCTAAACTGGACTCCCGGATTAGCTGTGTTAATACACTAGCCTCCACCTCACCCCTCAGTCTCTAAAACAGAGGAAACTGTCACTTTGTATTCTGAAGGTATCAAAAGTACAGCTGGAGAAATTCCAAGGAACTGTATGCATATTTATAGCAAACCAATTCTCAGCTCCTGACACTTGCTTTTTTATAACTTTCTATATTTTTATGAACTTTTTGGCTTTCTCACCACAGTGAGTTTTCTAGACCATCTCTGCTCTTTTTAAGCCTCTATCTTCCATCCACCCTCACTGCTATTTGAGGACCATGAGCAAAGCAAATTGTGGCTACCTGGCACAAATGTCCTCTCTTCTCATCAACCCTATCTATATTTATTCCTACATCTGTTATCATTCCTTGTTGTAGTATCAGAGCAAGAGAGTTTTCCCATTCCTTCCTGTAGTTCATTCATCTACCTGTGCTCCCAATTTCTTTACATCTGAGCTAAGAGCTCTCCTCATATCATGCCTTCCCTTTCTAACATCTAAAGTAACCTGTCATTTTCAGTAAGTTCTGTGGTTCTCACCTCCTCAACAAATGTGTGTGTATGTGTGCTGTGCTAAATGTGGTGCATACAGTGAATAAAATGTGGCCCCTTTCCTTAGTCTCATAGAGGAAGATGGTCCTGTGCTAATCATCTGACTATAAGTCAACATGACACTAAGATAAATAGTTCTGCAGTTCACACAAAGAAGCAATTATTCTAATGGGGGACTTTTATTTCCTTAAGGCTTCTATTGCCTCTGAGTCAATTTCCCTATTTCAGCAGTAAAATAAATTGAAAAAAAATGCAAATGCATTTGTTAATCCATTCAGAAAATATTTATTGAGTGCCTACTATGTGTCAGCATTACTAGAGTACTGGAGACCCCTGTATTCATCGAGTTTATAGATAATTAGAGAAGATAAACTTTAATCACACAAATAAGTAGGGGACATATGTAAGTACAAGACAGGGTCATTCGAGAGCATAACAGAGGGTGTGGTCTAATCCCAGAAAGCAGTGAAGTATTCCTTGGATTTGGGACAACAGAACTTAGAACTGATTATCATGGCAAGATGAAAGTGGGGTACAGCCCATGGAAGACTTCTTGGGAGTGATGGTACAGTGGGGCACCGATACAGGCTGGCTGGAGGGGAGGAGTATGCCATGGAGGCTGGGGTGTGTGCTGGTCAGATGGGCTCCAGGAAGAGGGTCTCACTGGTCAGAGAAAGAAGCTGAATGTTCATTCTAAGAGCCATGAAGCTGTTGAAGGTCTTTAAGTAATGGCAGAACATGACCGGATGTGTGAATAAACATATGTTCTAGTAACCATGTAGGGAAGAGCATGAAAGGGTAATCATAGATCCTATACACAAGCCCAGTGTATAGGATGAAGCCCAGTGATGAGCCCAGTGATCTTGGATGAACTCTTTTTATTCCCTTGTGGCTTGGTTTCCTCCTTCTGATGCTGAGACAGCTGAGAAAGAATGTGACTAGCTCCTGATCCATAGGAGGTCTTCAGCTACTTTGTTTGAGCCTGTATCTTTTTCAGTTTTGCTAAGCCTCATATGATTTGGGTGGAGCCCACTACATTTCTGTAACTAGTTGAAAGAGCATTCATAGGCCCAGGAGTGATAGACTCACTTAAGTTAGAATCTTTCTTTTTTCTAATTTTGCAATTTGCAGCCCTCTAAGTCTAACTTAGCAGAACTGACAAGGCCTCTTGGACTTTCATGCTAAGTATAATTGCAATCTCCATCATGAGTTGGCTGGCTTGTCTGAACAAGCATTATAATTTCAAACTCCTGGCTTCTTCTAGACTTTCAACTTTCTGCTAGGTACTGGTTTGAACTAGGGATTTTAATTGTCCCATTCCTTCTTGTGTTGTGATTGTTTTTCATTTATGGGTTGGTTAGTCAAGTAAGAGGTTAAACCTATAGGATTCAACTGCAGGGAGCTTGACTTCAGCCTCTGGTTTTTGCCAGGCTACTTCTGTCTTAGTAGTAAATGCAGGCTTGAAAGCTGAGCAGAGAAAATATCTAGGCTTTCACTAGATTATAGAAATACAGCCACCTTCATCATCATCCTCTCTCATAGATCTTAGTGGTATGAGAATTTAGAAGCTCAGGAAGCTTATCCACATGTGTGATTTAAGATTAAGGGGTTCCTGACATCCTGCTGATGTGACTACAGTGGCAGGAGTGTTTTCTCCCACCTCCTTGGATTATGCCACCTCCTTTGAGGATCTGAAATGGGTTGGATCAAGTCCCCAGTAAACTTATATGTTAAAGTCGGAACCCTCAGTACCTCATAATGTGATTCATATGTGACTATCTCATATTTGGAGATGGCACCTTGCAGGAGGCAATTAGGATGAAACGAGGTCATTAGGGTAGACCCTAATTCAATATGAGTTTTAAGAAAAGATTAGGACACAGACAACATATAGTCTGTGTTGAGGACACAGGAAGAAGACATTCTTCTGCAAACCAAGGAGAGTGGGCTCAGAAAAACCAAACCTGTCAACACCTTGATCTTGGCCTTCCTGCCTCCAGAGCTGTGAGAATATACATTTCTGTTATTTATGCCACTCAGTTGTGATATTTTGTTATGGTCACTCTAGCAAATAAATAGGCTCTAGTTCTAGTAGACCCTAACTTTACCAAAACAATGTAAAATGAGAAAATGTAATGAAGTTTCTGTATTTCCCTGCTTCTTGGGAATCCATTTGACTCTAAAGAGATAATTTCCTGTGTTTTGTGAATGAGGCTGCTTATTCACAAGAAAATTCTTTCTCTACATCTTTCAACTCGACATTTCACAGGACTCGTGCTTATTGCCTCATTGATGACTTGGCATTGCCTCTGTCACTTCTCTTACAAGGACATACAAGCTAGCGCTCTGGCAGTTAAATTGTTCGGATGACATAAAGTATTAATTCATAGCTAAGCGCTGTTCACTATTTGAGCCATATATCTTTGTACGCTCAGTGGTTTTCACCATGCTCAGGGCTGTAAACCATTTCTCTAGGAATCCGACTTTCAAGGCATGGACTTAAAGTGGGGAGACAAAGTATACCCTTTACTCATAAAAGGATCCCATCAAACTTGTCTCTGGCTGCTCTTGTTTCCAAGGTGATGGCTTGGCCAGGACTCTGGTCTGTGGGAGAGGGTGAGGCCACTTCTTTTGCTTGAGCCGAAGAGGTTGGCTCCATGGTTCTGCCATCTCACTGGCACTTGGGTTCCTTTCTGTCCCTGAGGGCAGGCACAAAGCCTGGTCTCACCCTGGCTGCTCTTTCTGGAAGAGGTGTCACAGTAGTGAACTAGAAGCTGTGTACCCTGTTCTTTGAAGTCCTTGGGTGTGCACATACTACCTGTTTCTAGGTGTGGGCAAACCCAGGACGCTGACAGGTCAGGCAGAGTTGCTGCTGCATAAGCAAAGATGGAAGGCAAGTTTGCTTGAAGCTTCACTTAAGAAAAAAACAACAACAACAGAAAACAACAATCTAACCATAATATACACGATGGGCAAAGCAGGCTGTGAATAGATGTCACCTAACAGCAGAAACCTCAGAGCAGGAAGCCCACCTGGCTGCAGATCGGCCCCAGGGCAGTGCAGTAGTCCAGAGAAGGAGACCCTTGGGATCCCTGTTGTAATGGGGTCACACATTAGGCATGAGAGGGCTCTACACATTTAATTTACATTATTCCCTGTTGAATGCCTACCTGTACCAGGCATTAAGTAAAATGTGGGAGAATATGAGTGAGTAGATAGATATATTTCCTATACTTTGGGTCAAAAGCATATTGGTTCAGGGGCCAAAGATTGTGTTTCCTTCTCCTGCCCACTATATACTCCCATTTCTTGATCTTTCTCTCCATTCACCCATTCCCTGCTGTCTCCTACTCCCAAGGATTGCCTCTGAGCAAGAAGGCTGACCAGAGAAGATGCTCATTCGAGGGTATGGATTTTATCATATGGTGAGGAGGTAGTTTATGATAAGTGAGCATCTTCCGGCCCCTCCAATTACATGATCCCAAAATCACTGCGTGTAACAAAATCTGCACAGTGCCCAGTGCAGCAGGGGTCTGGAAACCACATGGAGGCACATGAGGGCCGCTCTAGAGGATCTGAATTGATGAGTTAGAGGGAGACCCGCAGGCTTGCAAATCAGCAAAGCATTTTGTCATCAACAAATAAAAGGCTGCATTTCTCTGCTGAAGCTCTTAAGTACTTCGTTATTCAAGCACCTAGCTTAGTTCCTGCTTCCTGTAAATAGATTTATGTCTCCACCTATATAAGAGTAAGAGGTTTGCTGGCAGTCAGCCCCAGAGAGGTAGTAGGGTTTTCAGAGGACCTGCTGACAAATGTAATTGCTGGCAGCTGTTGGTCTCAGGCCTGCCAGCCATAAGATTTAACCCCTAACACTCCAGGTGCTTTGTGAGTGAGAGATTTGGGAGAGACAACTCTTGATGGAAAGCAAGTGTTCACCTGAGGCCCACATGAGAACTTTTTCCTTGCCCCTCTCTAGCTTAATGCATTTTCTTTCCTTTCATTGCAGGACTAACCAACCATTTCACTTGTCAACACTTGCATCATGGTAAACTTCAGTATGAAATACCATTTAGCAGTGTCAACAGTGTTTCTTTGAAATTTCTTTTGTCAGCTTTAACAAAACCTCATCAGATCTTCCTAAAAGCATGAGCATCTGGAGTTTTATTTGGGCAATTCAGAATTGCCTCAAAGTTAGAAGAAAAAAAACAGTTATAGCTTGCCTTGGAAATTCAAGGCAAGTTTACACTTGGGCATTTCTAGAGGCAGAAGGAAATGATAGGGGATATGGTGCCAGGATTGAGTGAGAAGAGGTAGGCATGGCCTACTGTTAAATCTGACTTCAGTCAGTGGCATGGTGCTGGGAACTTAGCTTATTTTTGCTGATGACTAATAATAACCCAAGAAAGTCAGTTGGTCGATTCTGCAAGGATGAATAAATCAGTCCCCATCAGGCCTTAGAGTATAAGACCCAGTCACTTCTTCCTTGTTCTATATATATGTTATCTTTTCTCCTATTGGATAATCTCAGTAAAAGTTTGTTTATCCAAACCAAACTTGAAATGAATTTCAGTTCTCTCTGATATCTGTCTATAAAGGTCAGCATAAGGGATGATGGTTATAGCTAAATAGAAGAGTTAAAGGAAGGTATTTGAAAATCTAGATGGATGTAAGTCCTGTATTCAATTAGGAATAAAGAGGCCCATACCTGGCAGATTATTGTGAGAATTAAATGAACAATGTCTGGAAAGCATCTAGCATATTGCTAGCACTTCTAAGGCACCCAATGAGTGTTAATAACTGCCTCTTAATCCTCCTTACACTAGCTAATTTTTGGCTCAATCAGATGACTGGATTCTTTTACTTCCTTCCATTTCTAACACTTCATTTTCTTTTTCATGGAGATGTTAGTGAAGAAGACATTATTACCTTTCTCTCATTCTATATAGAGACCTTATCTTTTTAAGAGCAAATAATTTTCTAATCACTTAGGTGAAACTCTGTAGAATAAGTCCTAGAAAACAGGTGCTAGGAACTGTTACTTTCAAAAGCTCCATGTTGTCGCTTAGAAATATTTATTATTTCTAAGGAATAATGCTTGACTGTATTCAAGGGAGTTTGGTGCTATTGGTCCTTTCTTAAAACTTCTTATCTCTTTGGGACAAAAGATTTTATAAGATGAATGAATATTCAGACCCTTTGTTGAACTATTATATTATTCTTTTCTTAAAATTTCTACTCATTGCTTATAAGAAATAAAGTCCAAACCCCTTATAAGATATTCAATAATTTATACAATTCAGGGGCCTCCCTGGTGGTACAGTGGGCTAAACAACACACTATGAAGCAAACTGCAGCATGAGTTTGCTCCCTGCCATGAGCCACGAGGGTGACCCACATGGAGCAGCAGACCTCTCCTGTCTGGCCCGCTGCTCCCCTCAGCAGTGTATTTCAGTAGATCTGCCTGTTCTGTTCCTCACTCTGTCTCTGGTGAATCCTCTCACCCCCTGAACCTCTGTACCCCAGTTCTTATATGCATAAATAAATCTTTTAAAAAAAGAATTTATACAATTCAAACCTTAACTTCATTAAAAACTCATCTTCTTCTCCCCCCAGAACATACCTAAGTTTTCACATTTTCTACAGTCTTCTCCATCTCTCTACCAAACTCCTATTTCTCCATGAAGAACACTTTCCTCAAGTTTTATGGGAACATTACAGAGCAAGGTTCATTCTACCCTTTTTGTCATTCTTTCAATCTCACAGTTTTGTTGTAATTTAACTTTTTTTTTTTTTAACTGTCTCTGTTCTCACTAGACTGAAAACTTCTAGAATCTGAGACCTGGGCATTGAAGGCCTTGATGACGACAGTGAGGATGATAGAATGAGTTGATAAAGAACAGTAAATACAATGAAAAAGAATGTACATGATAATTTACATTCATTTTATATCTGCTGTAAGTTGGGTAATGTGTTAGGTGCTTTCTGGGATATAATTGATTTTAATCTATTCAACAATCATGTAAATGCTAAAACCATTTACAAATTAGTGAATGAGTTTAAGAGTAGAGTAACTAATTAAGGGTGGAGGCTAGATTTGAATCCTATCTGATATGCCAAAGCACTAAACCTAGCTGGCTCAGAGAAGAGAAATGATCCAGGCTATCTCAAAGCTACAGGCTGGTATTAGGTAAGCTGTATGAATTTGAGAGTGAAGGAAAAGCAGCTAGGAGACTAGTGGTGTAATTCAATTGTAAGATAATGAGAATCTGGGTAAAAAGAATAAGTACAGTAATCAATGAAAGTGATAAACACTGACAGGGAGCTGCCAAACTGAGAACCATGCAAATGAAAAGCAGATTCATTGAGATCATCAGGACAGAGAGCATCATCTTTGGTCCCAATGGAGGAGGGATTAGGTAGGGTGAAGAAGATGCTGTAGTATAGACCATGCACAGTCCTGAGCCCAGATCCCCAGAGTCATCTGATCCAGGCACTGCTCCAGTACTGCCCAGAAGCATGTAGAACAGGAAACAAAGAAGACTCAGCTTCTGCAGAAAATTCACAGTGTGATTAATGTCCATGTGAGTATTTGAGATTTGACCCAATATGTGGTCATGGTATTTTCCATCCAGTTATGAATCTAAGAGTCACCTACAAAAGCACTAGGTGGGATTCCATTTCTCTCTCCATGGGGATTCTCAAGTTCATAGAGGATATTGGCCCGTGCACACAAAGTTGGCTCCTCAGCTCAGCAAAAGCACTCATTGATGAGAGGATTGTTTTGAGCTCTGTTTGGCTGGCTAACACAGTATATGGAAAGGTTTTTGACCCTGAACTACCACGAAAACTATTTTGAAATTATGTTTACGTGGCATGATTTCACACGTATGAGTTCTGACCACAGTCATTTTGACCAAACGTACTATTTGCCAGTCTGTAATATTTGAAAAAAATGTGTGGTCTAATGCAGAGTATAGAATCCTAGTTAATATGTTTCAAGTCTTGGGTCTTTACTACTTTTCTGTTCCTCTCCTTTTAAAAATCTTGTTATTTGTATAAGGTCAAAATAGCTTTGAAAAATAATTAGATTATTGGGGAGGAGAGAATTAATAAGGTTCATTTCTTTTTGTGAGTAACTCCCTCCTATCTGCATTATTGCCAATTCATTGGTAAAATGCAGATGGTCCCTGACCTACTGATGGTTCAGCTTAAGAATTTTTCAACTTTATGGTTTAAAAATGATGGTTATTCAGTAGAAACCATGCTTTAAATTTCTAATGAGATTTCTTTTTCTTTCAATTTCAGTACAATCTTCAATAAATTACATGAGATATTCAGCACTTTATTATAAAAAAGGTTTGTGTTAGATGATTTTGCCCAACTGTAGACTAATATGAGTATTCTGAGCATGTTTGAGGCAGGCAAAGCTAAGTTATGATGTTAGGTCGATTAGGTGTATTAAATGCATTTTCAACTTCAGCTATTTTCAATTTGCCACGGGTTTATTGGGCTGTAACCTCACCATAAGTCTATACACCGTTATTCAATCTTACCAAAATGGAAGTTTTATTTAACTGGAGATGAAGCAATTATTCTTCTCATCTAAAGTTGTGCTCTCTTTTTAGGAAGAATGAGTCTTTCATAGGCATTTGATTTAATTAAAAAGAGAGAGAAAATTGAACTTTTGGCAGCAAACCTGAGTATTATGAATGTTCAAGAACATTATGTGGATTTATGGTATCTCATTGAACTCTTCATGAATTCAGTTGAGTTTCAATGACCCATTAATAAAGACCTTCATGATGTGCTTTTTCCTTATGTCCCAGATTTTTTTTTTTTTAAAGGAAACAAGTAGATCTGTACCTATTGAGACCAGGTCAACTTCATAGACAATCTGCTTTGCTGGTGCGTAATTGATGGTCTTTGGTATTTCAATTACTGATGTTCTGCTGTTACTTACGATTTTCTCCACTTCATATACTATAGACCCAGATTCATCATGCTTGACACTTTGCCTTTAAATATGTGCCTGGGTCTGCTTGGAGAATACATTGGGGACTTACTCTCTTCTGGTGCTATCACCCCACATTTCACTAAGCATATGGGAGGGAAATGATTTTACAGAATGTAATCCTAGAAGCTGGGTTACCTGTGAAATCACTTTGGCATTTGATATCCTTTTACAAAAAGGGGGTGGGGTGGGAGTCTATAGGGATGAAAAACCATATGTTAGTTGCAATGTGGGAATCTGAATCTTTCCCTTCTCTTATTATGTAACATTTATAAAGCCACATGTTCATCCAGCTGTTTCTCATTAGTTCTGTTTTGTTCCCATATAAACACATACACATAAAATAAAACAATTTTAAAGAAAAGAGAAATTCTTTTCTTTTTTAAAGTTCCTTTGATGCTTGAATTCATGTAAAGCTCTGAATTACAAAATGTACAAGTTAAAGAATCCAAAAGAGGATTTAAAACAAAATGTAGTCTTTTTGTCTCTTTTGTCTTGTCTCCTTCTTTTTTTTTCATATATACTCCTCTGTTATTTTAACTCTATAAGTCCACAGAGGAAAAGCCCAATTTTGAAATAATATTAGTAATCAAGCCTTTTGATTCATTTTCAGTGAGAAAATGTCAGAGTTCTTCTGACAAGATCAAAACAGAGAAGAGTACTGCTTGTTCAGAGTGTGTTGGGGCATATCTTTACTCTTGTCTCATCTATTTAAAAGCTGTCTGGGCATATGGTCTAGTGTGTTTATCTGTTACATATTGACTTACAGTTTTTAGCTGTGTTTGTGGATGGTCCAAGTACATTCAAGGGATGTATCATATCCAGCAGTGGCAGTTTTATGAAGTAAGATAGCGCATTAGAAAATACTTGATTGTTCCCTTTGTAATGAATTTCATTTAAATAAATAATAGTAAATTAGATTTCTATAGAACTTTTACACTGTATGGCTTTCCCATATATTCTTTCATTTAATCTTTATGGATTTATACCCCCTTTGCCATTCATTTAACACTCAGGGAATTCTGACTCTATAAAGATAATAAAGTGAGTGTTATACAATAGACCATATTTACTATAAAGTATATGCTACCACATTAGTATCCTGAGTTAGGGTAACACTAAAGTTAGAATAATTAGCTAGGCCAGCTCTACTTAGCTTTGTCATTTGACAAATGCATTAATGCATTTCTGACTGGCAGGCTGTATAATGCTATATAAGAGGTAGGTAAGGCAGGTTCTATATAAAACAGTTTCTATATAGAATCAAGTTTCACAGTGTATAGAATCTTGGAATTAAAGGTAACATGGTCCAACTAGGACTCATGAACAACATCCCAGACTTTCCCCCCTTTTGCAGAATACTTCCAATAATAAGAGACATATCAGCTCACAAGGTGGTTTATTCAATAAGCTCATCACCTGCATAGATACTATTCTGGTCTAACTCACCAGTCTTTACCCAGCCAAGCAAGACTTAGCAAGTCTTCCTGCCATCAATCTTGTCCTGCCCCCAACCCCTTGAGCTATCTCCCCACACAGCAGCAAATGATCTTTTAAAAAGGTGATCAAGTCGGGCTTTTCTTGGGCTAAAAATCCTGTAAGGTATTCCTTACTTATTTGAAACCTAAATCTAAATTGTTATCATAGCTTTTAGGCCAAAGACCTGGCTTCCTGCCTCCACCTTCTTTCCACACTGTACTGACCACGTGTGGCTTTGTGCTATTCCAGTTTCACAATCTTTGTACTCTGCTGCCTCTGCTGAAGGGTTTTTCCCATGTATCTTTGTGTAGCACATTCCATCATTCAAAGATCATCTCTTCAGACCATCCTAACTGAAATAGACCCCTCCACCAGGTCAACACAAACTCTTGAGCTTTTTTTTTTTCTCTACAGTGTTACATAATTCAACTTAACATGTTTATGTGCATATCTTTTATGTCAGCCTCTCCACTAGACTGTAAGTCCACAAGGTAGGGTCTTAGCCTTTTTTTATTCTCAACCATGTTTTTCAATTTTGTCACATTGTAGATATTTAGGTATATGTTGAGAGAATGAATAAATAAATTATTAGAAAAATGTTATCCTTCTAAGTGGAAGATGACTCTAAGATTCCATTTCAGGTAACTGAAGAATACTAGAAGTAGAACATCTGGAATTACAGGAATAAGAGGTTGGAAGTCATCTAATTAGCATCTGGTTTACCCCCCCTTACTCTAGAGGTTGGGCTGAAAGATGACCTCAAGATTATTCAGCCAGTATATCAGGAAGCAATCATGTATTCTGATTTCCCTGTCTTATGTTCTTTCCATCACGTCATCACTTGAGTTAGCAGGAAGAGATGAGGTTGGGACATAGATAAAATAGTGAGAAAAAAAATTCAGCTTTGGACATACTGAGAATGAGATGTCATGAGATATTCAGATGTCATGTGCTATCAGAGATAAAAACTAAAGCTCAGAAGTAAGCTCAGAGGTCTGCTTTGATTTTGTAATTGAAACTGGAAAATGATGAGATTGACAAGTGTAAAGAGCAAAAAAGTAAGAAGAGGGAGAAAAAAGGAGGCGAAAAGGCAAAGACCACAACTTTTACATATGGAAGAAATTTGCAGAGAAAAAGGGATTTACAGGTCTCATAAAGTCAAGGAAGATCAAAAAGAATTAAGGATGAGGCAGGAGGAAAGGCTGTTTTAGCAGGATGGGGTTAAAGGTCAGATTGCTTGGGATTGAGATAATAAAGTGATTAAGAGCTCAGTAGTTAAAATACCTGGATTTGGATCCAGACTTCAGTTTTTACTGTATGTTCTCAGGCAAGAGTTTTAATCTTACTAAACCTTACTGTCTCATATATTAAATTGGGATAAAATTAATATCTATCACATAAGCATATTAAAAGAAATAAATGATAATCTGTTTAAATTGCTTTGTCTAGTTCCTGACACACTGATCAATCAATAGAGATAATTACTTTTCTTGGTAGAAATTTGGAATTTAAAGAAAAAAGAAAGATTAAATATAAATTTGGGAGATTGGCATGATCAAGGGAAGACTTCCCTTGAGTGAGTGGAGTCCACTAATGAAGGGAAAATGGATCACAAATTTAGGTGCAGGCTACTTTTATGGAAGAGAAGATAGGTTATGGGATAGAAGGACAACATTAGCTTTAGGGATAAGAAGAGATGTGCGTATTTTGATAGAGAGAAAAGTATTACAGGATCTCTTTGTTAGATTAGTCTATGGTCTAACTTACTAGAGTTTTTGAGGCCCCTGTTCTTACAATGCCATATGTAGGCTTGATAATTCCAATACTTTGAAGCTATATAGGTTGATAAATGCTGCACGGGATTAATCCCTACAACATGCCCCAAGTAAGCCTCTCTAAGTTGCCACTGATTAAGTTGCCATTAATTTAATTTAACACAATCTTCTTAGAATCTCAGGGTTGGAAGTCCTCTGAAAGACAACGTGACTCAATTGTCCCTGAACTCCCTCTACAATATCTCTAACAGGCAGTTTCTATTGTGTTTGAATAGCACCCACTGGGTATCTTGTAAGACCTTTCTTCTTCAGGTTAGATTTTTCAGCACAGAAGATTTTCCTACTCATCTGAAATAGATCTTGAAGCTGCCACTTTCAATCACTCCTTAGGTTTCAAGGATTGTGGATTGTTTTAAACCACAAGCATATAATGTGGGAATAGAGACACTGGTGATACCCTCTGTAAGTCATTTGTCACATAGGACAATGACTCCAGGATACGAAAGCTTCAGTGTATGGTGGGAAGAGCACAAATGGCATTAAAGAGAGTAAGACACTATAAATAGTCACAACATGAAAGCACAGGACATTCAGAGGAAAGGAAATATTGAAGTACAATTTGTCCTTCTTCACACTTTTCGTCTGTTCTGACCCTAGGTGGTTGTTGGAGTGAGCTGTCATCTATAAAGGGGGTTAGGCATAGGCATTCACTCATTACCATCATGTAAAAGAGGACACTTGAAATACTGGCAATAAGTCCATTTAATCCATTTACATGGATTCAGACAGTGTTTGTTCATGCATCTGGTCTAAGATGGATAACAGAAGAATATTCTCAATCTACCTTTGGATAAAACTTCCACTTCAGCCAATAACCCTACCACAGTCCAAATGGAGTCACCCCAGCCCAGCATTCTGAATTCAGCTAACTTTGAACTTCGAGTTCCTTCCCTATTACAATGCAAGAAGCTGGTGAGAGATCCTCTGTCTTCCAGCTTCTTAATTCCAAGATACTAGCTCACTCTAAGCTGTCCCTGGAGATGCAAGCAGTCACAGCAAGAAACAGGTAGGAAAGGAGCAGAGGGAGCTCCAGAACTTCCCCTGAGGAGAGTCTTGGGGCCAATCTATTTGGATTGGGGAGCTTGTCTTGGAGCTGCATCTGGTGGCAACCAGCTGTTCTTACTTAGAGAGAGTTAGGAGAGGTTGACAAGGTTTTTTCAAAAGTTCTCTACAAACAAACCCTTGTGCCATTTTTGGTTTCTGGTAGATGATGTGATAATTGCCCCTTCTCTGTGCTCCCAGCAATCTCCATACTATCCGTTCAGCTTTAGGAACTTTTATCTGAACATTATAATACCATCAGAAAATATCCCCCTTCTCTGGGAAACTATCACTATGTTCATTAATTATTTCTTTTGCTTGAGAACTTAATACGAGTTGGTTATTTGGCCAAGAGAAACTAGACAGTTTGATTTTTGTTTCTAAGTCAATGAAAGTTTTGAAAAACCTTTTCCTAGTTCAACAATGAAATTTTTACTGCTGAATTCATGGAAACTGAGTTTATCTATTCTGTCATAAACACTTTACCACTTATGATAACACTAGCATTAATACTAAACACTGTGCCTCTATTAATAGCAGTTTTCATCTTCATATTGCCTTACCAACAGCTAATTAATTAAACAGACCTATTTTAATTGGTTGCCATGGTAGTAAATAGACATTGCAGAAATGGTTGCATCCATCAAATTCGTTCTTAGCTCCTAAAACATAATTCAGTTTGGGCAATAAATCATCATTATGTAGTGGTACATTGTGTTTGGAATGATAATTGTTATGTAAGTAATAAAAAGATTTGCAAGTAAATATAGATATATATGATAGCACATGTATAATTTTTCATTTGTTACCAATAAAATATTCCCCTTTACTGAAACTTATAGTCAAAAATGAAAATTTCAACTGTTATATCTTATTGATTCTATTTGCTCCTGGGTACCATTCTGAGAACTGGGTCATCAGAATTCAGAAGGCCTTAAAATTTTGCTTCTGAGTTAACATGGTCTGTTAATTTTTAGCCAGTGAGAAGGGGGTGGGGAGGACAAGTCTTCAGGTGCCTGAAGAGCCATTGGCTTATAAAAGGAACTGGAGAGATGGTGTGTTTCCTGGGGTTCAACCTAGAGAGAACAATGGGATTGGTGGAGAATTTTTCTTTAAATGGTTAAAGTGGACAGGGCTGTTTTGTAAAGCAATGACTCACTTCTCTGTCAACGGAAGTAATGAACAGAAACTGACTGGCCACCTATCAAAAATATCATATAAGGGTTTCCTGCTTTGAGGGTGGGGTTGAAATAGATGATTTCCAGGTCCATAAGATTCCATGAATTTGGGACAGGGAAGGAAGGCCTTCTATTTTAATCCTTCAGCTTTTTCTCTACTGGATTGTTACTGTAATGTAACACTTGATGGCTCTATGTTGTGATACAATACTATTAGTTAAGTGGCATTATATGGAGCAAACTTTTCTCTTTTAGACTTCTGCCCTGAACTAACTTAACTCTAGGAAAAAAAACAGGCTAACTGTTTTAAAGACTTATTTATTTATGCATATAAGATCTGGGGTATAGGTCAGAGTCACAGGGTGTGAGAGGATTCACCAGAGACAGAGTAGGGAGCAGAACAGGCAGATCTACTGAAATACAGTGCTGAGGTGAGCAGCAGGTGAGGCAGGAGAGGTCTGCTGTGTCATGTGGGTCTCCTCCCTGGCCAGGGGTTGAACACGCGCTGCTATGCCACAGATGCTTCACAGTGTGGGGTTCAACCCACTGCGCCACCAAGAAGGCCCCCCAAACAGGTTAATTTTGATGCCCAGTCTCTGCCAGGTTTTCTTCTGAGACCCCCTTCAATCATTCTCAGATGGAAATTTTTTCGAACTAATTTCCTAAAGTCTGTGGCTTACTGTGTTCTAAAATTACAAATTATTTCCTTAATATCCAGAAGCTCTGTCTATAGTCACATGTCCCTAACTATTAACTTCTCTCTTTACCTTGTCATTGAACTTATCTACTAGAGAACAGGCAGTGAAGTAATCCAGGATTTAAACAGTGGATTTCTTTCTCATCATTTTTTCCTTTCTTATTTCTTTCTCTCAACACCATCTGAAGACAGCTCTGCTCAGCTGCGAAATGTCCGCACATCGCTGCCGGACTGCACAGTTACCAGCTTGTCTGCAAAACTGCTGGTCCCATCTTAATGGCCTGGAGACGGACTCCTGAGAGGCAGCTGTCACTAACAGGATAAGCTGAGAACAACAGGGACCTAGCTCGAGGCAGGAAGCTGCCAGGTTTGCTGCTGAGAGTCTGCTGCTTAGATGTTGCTGCCTGCTGGAGCGGAGAGGCTGCTGGTGAACTGTGTGCTCATAGTGGGAGCCTGAGAAAGGGCTACCTTGACCCTTCCCAGCTACCTGTCCGTAGCAGCAGCAAGGTGGCACTGGAGAAAGGCTCGGGATGGTTCTGGGCAGACGGGTCAGGGAAGGAGAGTCTTGGAGCCCTCGGTGACTTTTCATACTTTTATTAGTAGAGATGGCCAGGTACATGGCACCTCCCAGCCCCCGGCACATCTCACCCTCTTGGCTGCTTTCTACTGCTGCTGCTCGCATTGGTGCTCTTGCTGCTGCTTGTCAGTACTGTTGGTCCTGTTGGTTCTGTCAGTTGGTCCTGGCACCCTCATGACGCTGCCCATTTAAGCCCGTGTCCAACTCAGGTGCGCCCACTTGCGCATGCCCACCCTGGAATGCTTGCAGGTGTCCATCACCACAGTGGTGGGAGGGTGGAAAGACCTGATTGTTCTCTGACCCTACACTGTCCCAAACAATAAGCAATGCTTATGCTATGATGGATATGCCTGCACTGTGATAGATGGGGCAAGAAGTTTCCCGTACAACCTGTGCAAAAGCCCTGCTGTTTCTGCTGTTTGGGGCTCGGGTTTTTGGGAGTGATCCCACCGGGCCTGCAGGTGTGATAAGTAAATCTCTCTCCTCCACCTCTCTGAGTCCTGCCTAATTTCTCTGGGAAACTGCCATAACAAGCTAAGAGCCTTAAAGCAAGGCTGAGAGGGAGCCTAGGGAAAAAGAAAAGAGAATGAATCCCAGGGAGGCCACCCAGGTGATGGTAAAGAACAGGATAGGACAGTGCAAGAGAGAAAGGAAACAGAAGGAAGTAAGAGAGGGTTAAAACCTGATCAGATTTTTATCTTTAAGGCTTGTCACTACAGAGATCCTTCAACCACAACTGAAACACTGTCTTAGACAGCATAAAAATGAAGCTTTGAAAAATAGAAGAAATAGAAAGAAACATGGGTTTTTGGGTTTTTTTAATAAGATGCTATTCTAGAGTCAATCATTTACTAGAAATGCTAGCAGTGCAGCCAGTATAAACTAGTATTTCCAGAATGGGCACTTTCAAGTATAAACCACAAATGAGAAAAAATCAGCGAGGAAATAGCCTTGTATACCTCTATCTAATAAACAGCTTTCAAAATCACATAAAGTCATTTTTTCTGAACAAACCAGATTTGAAGATAGACCCCTATTGTGTGTGTGTGTATGTGTTTGTGTGTATGTAACATCTATGGGGCATTATTGCCAAATAATATATTTTAGGCCACTACAGTAGCTCTTGTTCTTCGTGTTAATGGCTTCAGAAGTTCTTTAGTAGCAACATAGGTATAACCAACTTACAGTCAAAACAAACAAAATGAAGTTCTACACTGACGTGACTTTCTTTGGAAAGATTTTCTTACCTGAAAAAAATTCAGTAGCAGATCAATATAACTTAAATTACACAAGAAATCAACTTGCCTTTCAATTTTGTTTCTATATATTCTACTTAATGCATAAACACAAGCGAGAGGTAGACTACGTCTCATTGGGGAGGAGGAGTTACGTGTGTGCACACAGCTGGTGGCTTGGGGTAGTGTAAGAGGATGGAAATTGATTTCTTTAAAACGTTCAACAAAAATTAGTGTCTTTTATGCAAGGTGAAAGAATTTTTACTTGTCACTCATTTGAATGAAGGTAGTGATGGGAATAAAATGACCAGAGAGGACTTCCTGGCTTCAGGTTGATAGCCTTCACTGGTACCCTCCCTCCCTCCAGGTACCTCTGTGTCTCATTCCTAAGTCCTTATTGACAAGGAGGGACTCTTCTCAAAAGGTGAGCACTTGTCCAAAATAAAGCAGATTATGGGAGGTGTTTAGGAAAATTTTGAGTGATTTTAAGTAAAACATTATGATGCATTTACTCAAACTATTATCTTGCACACCATGGCAAGAGTCTATAACAGTGAACCAAATATGTAAAATAAAGAAATTAAATTAGGTAATGTTTAATGTCCCTTATAGTTCTATGAATCTGAGTCATTTGCTTGTGACTTTGTTTTTCTACCCCTATTTAGTTAAAGTAGGGAAAAGAATTTATCATCTGAATGTTACCTGCTTTCCTAAGTATCACCAAATTGTACTGTGAAGAGTCTAATATACTTGAGTCTAATGAACTTTCTACTGAAATCAACTTATTGGAGAATTTTCAGTCCATTGGTTGGGGAGGGTGGAAATAGCCTCACCCACATAGGTATTTAGTGCTTGTTCAGATTGTTCCTGAATTCATTGTGTCAGAAAATTTAGCTTCAGAGATTTGCCATCGTCAAAGATAATGAAAAAGTATTTTTAATTGAAAGTTCTCTAAATTCCCAAAACCTGGAATTTTGTAATTGGGAAGAACAATCTTTGCCATTCATAGGAAGGGAACATCTCATCTCCTGGTGAGCCACTGAGTGAGCTGGGGTCCTGACTCCTGAGCCCCAATGAACATGTTGGAACCCCTGGAGTCATCTGCTTTGCCTTCCCCACCACTCACTGCAGAGCAGAAAGGTTACTATGCTGTGCTATCCTCTTGGTAAAAAGCCAGGCCGCTGTAAATGAACACACAGCATCGGTAATTTCCACAGGTCATTTCAACTCTGGGAAAAAATATTATTTCAGCAAAGAAATGCTTTATGTGGAATCCCCCTTCAATACAAAATACTGCTTTAGAAACAATTCCTTTTCATTTGTGGAATAAATTTGGAAAAGTGAATTGTTTTTTAGGGAAATAGGGACTTTTTCTGAATATTTTCAGCATTATTTTGATGGTGAAGCACTTTACTGATGAAGTAGGTTTTCAAGTGTGAGATAGAAAAGTAGCTGTGGCTATGCAGATTTGCTTCATGTTATAATGGTTGAGTAAGTATACAGTATTGTGCTAAAAAGTTCTGTACTTTCAGAAAAATAAGTAAGTGCAATCACATGGTAACATTGGATCAAGCTTTCATTTTTTTCATTTACTCTCTTTCTCCTTTGTGCCAAAACCAGTGTGAGGCAGCTCTATCCAACAGAAATCTTGGCAGTGATAAAAATGTTCTATATTGCACGGTCTAAATATAGTAGTCATTAGCCAGGAGTGGCTAATTAGCCAGGAATGAAATGCAGCTAGTGAATCTGAATTTAAATTAATTTTAAGTCATTTAAATTTAAGTATAAATGTCTACACACTACTAGTAATTATCAAATTGGATGGCACAGGTATGAGGAATAGCTAGTACGAAATGCTGCAGTATTTATAATGTGTTAGTGGTGGAATGTGTTGGATGTAGATGCAGGATTTCTTCCAGTGCTATCTGTTCACAGGGGTACTAATCTTTCAGGATCATCTTCAAACATCTGAATATAGTGAATGTGATTTTATATATATCTAGAGAAACAATATTATATGTATATATATATAAATGTATATACTTAAATGTTCATGTAAAAATTATAATGAAAAACCAAAATACCAGTACTCAAGCTAAGAAATGTAAGAGGATTGTAGAATGGATTCTTTCTGTTTCAAGTTCTTCTGAGGTGTTTGCAATATATGTAAATGAATATCAAAGAGAATATGAGACAAACCTTAGCTTGTATACAGATATTTAAGGACTTGAGACCTGTTCCACATTCCTGGATCCCATAGCAAAATTAGAACTATGGAAAGAAGTGAGAGTATGCAGAGACTAGAGGTGACAGTGATTAAAGCTGTGCCCAATTCTACTTCCCAGTATGGAGAAGAAATAGGAGGTGTCACTCTTGAACTCCAAGCCTACAAAGGGCTTCAGGAATCCTCTTGGAGGAATTCTTCTGTAGCTGGCCAACATGGAGGATGATAGCTTCATTCAGGCCCACAGCGCTAATGGAGACTGCTACTTCCAAGGAAACTTAGTGTGAGAGTAAAAGTGACCGTTATTTTAGGGGTGAGATCAGAGAGCTCTTGATGAGTGGTGGGATTAGCTTGCACTTCCAGAGTTGATGATAAAAGGGGTATGTGTGTTTCTTGTGGATCACATGCAAGAAAGTTGAGCTGGGGTCTACCTTCTTGGGTCTGTCCAATATGGTGGATAAGAAAGAACTATTCAGCAGGAAGAAGAGGTGTTCTACTGCATACTTAGGGCTGAGGGCAGGAACAGAAGCCTAACCCATGGCACTTCCTGCTAAAGAAGATTCAATGTTAGGTCATTGACCCTTCTGGTACTGAATAGTTAATTACTGAAATGATGTTATATTTACAGGCCCTGCTAGTGAGCTGAACAAGTTCTGGGCCTGCCAAGTTTTCATTTATTGCCAGGGACAAGTATCTCCTACTGAATGGAAGGATCATGGTAGAAGATAGCTTTGGTTATATCAGGAATGGAACTTATCCAACCTGCTCATTATAATTTGCATATGCATTTCATTCAGTGTTTCTAGTTAGAATTCCAAGAAGATGTAGGTAGTTATTTTCTTTTGTGACAAAAAGAAAGAAAAATATCAATTAATTTCTACTAGCCTGGTATTAATCTTTAAGTAATTATTTTTGCAAAAAATGTGAACAAATATTAATCAAATTAGACATAAAAATAGCTTGAGAAAAAGTGAGATATCATTAGAATTACAGTCAAATACAACTCTTTCCATTTTTTTGAAAATAATAGAATGTATTGATAAAAAGAATAGTGATAATTATAGGATATAGGGAAAGAACAGAATAGAGAAACTGCTAATTGAAAACTTTAGAGAGAGAAAAAAGTATGTAAAAATCATTTGAAAATATTCCATTAAAGGATATCTATTTGTTTTCTTCCCACTTAAGTGATTGTTCTTTTCAGTTGCCGCTGATGTTTCTCACTCATCTGCCCAACTTCTTAGCCTCATAATGTGTTGGAATCTCCTCTTTTCTCTTTTAACATCTATCCCTTTGGTGATCTCACTTAATTTCAGGGGAGAAAACACTATCTCTACCCTAACTCCAAAATTTATAGCACCAGCACCAACTTCCTCCCTATTTAGTCAGCACTTTTGCCAAAGCCTACAAGTTATCTCCGACTTAATATATCTGAAACAGAGGACCTGATCTCCCCAGCTTAATCTTGTTCCTCCCAGAGTCTTCCTCAGCTCTGCTCTTCTAGCAGTTCACCCTGAAGCCCCTGGAGTCATTCTTAACTGTTTCTCTTATGTTCTCCAACATCTCCTCAGCCAAGCTTGTCAGCTCAATCTTCAGAATATGAGATTTAAACACTTCCTAGCACCCTGACCTAAGTCACCATCATTACCTGCTTGGATTGTTGCATCAGTCTCATTCCTCACCTCTCTGCTTCCAAGACATCATGCAGGATGATCCTGATGAACTTAAACTAGATCACATCACTGCTCTGCTCAAAATCTTGTAAAGTTGGGCCTCCCGGGTGGGACAGCAGGTTGAGTGCTGCACTGTGAAGCATCCAAGGCACAGCAGGGTGAGTTCAATCCCCGGTCAGGGAGGGACCCACAAGGCACAGCAGACCTCTCCTACCTCACCTGTTGCTCCCCTCAGCAGTGTGTTTCAGTCAGTTTGCCTGTTCTGCTCCCCACTCTGTCTCTGGTGAATCCTCTCACCTCCTGTGCCTCTGGCCTATACCCTAGCTCTTATATGCATAAATAAATCTTAAAAAAAATCTTCTAAAATTGGAAGATCCTCGCAATGGCCTATTAAAACCCCCTGTATCACATCTCCTACTACCATTCCCCTCACTTATATTCAGTTTTGTACCAAAAAAACCCCAAATATTCTACAATCTGGTATTTCAAATGACCTTCAAAAATAGTGATAATTAACTATATGCCTGAACAATGCGTAAGAGGATTTCAAATTCCTTTTCCGTTCTTCTTTTGTAATGTCTTGCTCATTTTATAGTAGTTTCCTTTCCACTTTCCACACTGCAAACATTAGGCTCCTGGGTGGAATTAGGGGAGGCTTATGGTATTGGATGAACAGACACCAGCCCATCCCTCTCTTAGGGTATGCTGTTCCTTTGCTGACTTGCTTATGTCTTCCTCCTTTTAACAAGGTGGATATTTGTGTATTCTGATACTGAACTTGAGCACAGCTGTGATTCTTTCAGTTGGGTGCCTGGATCTCTGGGAGCTAGAGTAGTAGAAATGGGAATTTTTACTATTTTTAAGATTTAAAAAAATCTCGCAAAATATTACATACAACACACACACTATGAAAATTAAATATCAACCATTATTTGCTTCAGGCTTTATCAATTAAGAAGTGTAACTCTGGTTATTTTATGCTGATCAGAGCCTCCAACAATTATTGTGGAAAAGACGAATGATTATTTAAGATATGTGATCAGCTTTGTAGGTAAAATTTGAAAACATTTTGGGTTCAGGGAGAAAATAAAATTTTTCTGTGATGAAAAGGGAAGTACATTTTACTGCTTGACTGTTTTGTTGTTGATGAACACATACCTTGGATTTTATTTATAAATGCTGGAATTTTTCTTTATTGTTATTATTATATTACCATTATTAAATTTTGAAAAAACCTTTGAGGTAATATTGGTATATCTGTATATATTACATTATGTTCACATGAAAAGTCTAGTTTCCACCTGTCACCTACAAGTGACTGTGATTACCTATTTACCAACTCCCATCCCTTTTCCCTACTGGTAACCTCCCTTCTGTTGTAGAATCTAAGAGTTTGCTTTACTTTGTTTGCTCATTTGCTCATTATCTTCCCCAAGTGAGTGAACTCATACAGTATTTGTCTTTCCCTGTCTGACTTATTTCACTTAGCATAATGCCCTCAAGGTCTATTCATGTTGTCAAAATGACAGGTTTTTTTCTTTTTTTATAGCAGTTTAGTATTCCATTGTGTAGCTATACCATCTTGATTCATTCATGTGTTCATAGACATTTAGATTGTTTCCATATCTTGGTTTTTGTAAATACTGATGCAATGAACATAAGGAGACATATAGTTTTTTGAATTAAGTGTCTGCATATTTTTTTTGATGAATACCCAGAAATGAAATATCTGGATCTCAGTCTTAATTTTCTAAGGAAACTCCATACTGTTTTCCACAGTGGCTACACCAGTTTACATTCCCATCAACAGTGTAGGATGATTCCTTTCTCTCCACATCCTCACTGACATTTGTCATTTCTTGTGCTTTTTTTTTATTTAAAGATTTATTTATGCATACAGGAACTATGGTGTAGGCCAGAGCTGCAGGGTGGTGAGAGGATTCACCAGAGACAGAGTGGGGAGCAGAACAGGCAGATCTACTGAAAGGCACTGCTGAGAGGAGCAGTATGTGAGACAGGAGAAGTTTGCTGCACCATGTGGGTTAGTTTCTTGGCCAGGGATCGAACTCATGCCTGGGTGGCTGGCAATAGTTTGATAGCACTGAGACTTTAACCCCCGGGCCACCAAGGAGGCCCTATGTCTTGTCTTTTTGATAACAACCATCCTAATGTCTGTGAGGTGATATCTCATTGATATGGTTGTTACTTCTGAAATACCCTTTTATTGAACATTTTCTATAGGCCTGGGAATTTACATAATGTTAATAATTTGCAAGGTATCATTACCCTCACTTTATAATTAAGACTCAGATTATAGGTGTCTATTTCAGGGTCTCTTTAGTAATAAACTCATAAATCTAGGCCCACTCTGCCTCCGATACAAATATTTCATTTGGGTGTGGTTTTAGAGTCAATTTAGAATCATTGACATTCTTACACTTTTTGTGTTATTTTTTTTGTTGTGTTGGTTAATCTTCCAGGTAAAGGTCACCAGGCCAGTGACCAACCCCTAAGTTAACAAACATATTTTGTACTTAATCTTATTTCTGATTCTTTAGGAACAAGGTCCAAGAAAGGCAGATTATTGGGAATAGGCACATAGGGACTGGCCTTTTGTCAGGACCAGGGAAAACTCCATTAAGAGAATATGCCCAAGTACCTGAGGTGCTTTAAAACCTACACAGTTGACCAAACTGCTGCTCTGGCAGAGGTAGCATGGACTTCGATCATTTTTCAGAAGTTAGAATGGGTTTGATTAAATGGGTGCACTTATTCTGGTTCCTCAGTAGGTCCCACTGATTGACAGAAAAATAGGACAAAGCAAAAGACTGATGTGTGTCATGGCATCCTGACTTGTTGGCCATCAAGGAACCTGATGCCCCAGGACCAACGCAAAGCTAGCTGTTAATCACTTCCTTTATTTGAGGATCTTCTGCAGGTCACAAGAAGTAAGATTAGTGTTTGGTAACGTTAAAGCTGTAACACAAACATACTATATTGGCATGCAATTGGACAAGTGGAGTTCTACCTCCAGGTACTTAGATCTGGCAATTGTAGAACTTAAAGGTGAAGGGCTCTGGACTTCGAGATCTTTCTCGGAGGGCCAACTAGTCCTTACAATCCTTTGGTCTCCCTCTTCCTTTGCCAGAGGAGGGCGCCTTCCCAGCCCCTGCCTCTGCCTGTCAAGGGGAAGTGGAAAAAGGCACCGGTTTGTGGCACTTTCAATTGAAAAATGCAGCTTTTCAGCGAACCATCCCCTGGCACGCCCGAGACATGTCTGCGGAATGGACTTGAGGGGCTGCCTGCACAGGTGGGGAGCCAACTCGAGGGGAGAAGGACCACCAACAAGAGGCCTCCTGGCGCCGGGGACCTGGAGGGGATAAGTGGGCACGTGTTCGGGGCCGGTGTGAGGGGGCGACCTACTTTTGACTCTCCACTTACGGTTTATCCGGAGCGACTTTCACTTTTCCAAGGGAGGGAAAAGTGTTAGGGAAGAAGACAAAGCAACAGGCAGGTTTCCGCTCTCCGACTGGATGGACGTCGGGCGAGGGCGAACGCGTGTTTCGTGGAGGCGGCGAAGGGCCTGGCGCTCAGCCCACAGTTCCGAGGGTCGGCTTGGGACCCCCTACACCCGCGCGTCGCACCTTTCATCCGCGGGGCGCACTCCCTCCACTTCCTCCCCCCGCCCCACCACCGGGAAGCCACGCCCTCCGCCCACCGGCCCTCCTGGCCCCGCCCCCATGGTCCCACCCCCGCGGCCCCGCCCCTTTCGGCCACCTCCTTCTCTCTGACGTTAGTGGGGCCGCGCGCCGGTGGACGCGCGGGCAGCCTCGCAGCCTCCGCTAGGGTGCGCGCGTCGCTGCCGCCCTCGGCTGTCCCGGGAGGCGACAAAGAGCGCCGGCCGCCCGCCGGTAATCGCGCCCGGAGGCTCTGCGCTCCGAGCGCCCGGCAGCCCGGGGGCCAGGCGGCGGTTTCGGCTGGGCGATGGAAGATGGAAGGAAGCAATGCTGCGGTGAGGCTCGAGAGCCTGGGGCGGAGGGAGTGTGGGCGCGCGGGGCGCACCGTCTGGTCGCTGGGTGCTTTGCTTTGTCGCTCCTGAGTGCCCCCGGGTCCCTGAGTCACTTGTGTTTGTGCCTTAACGTCAGATTTTAGTAACTATTTTCCTTTTTGCTCTTTCTTTCCTTGTGTTTGTTAGGAGCCTAGAAGGGTCAACTTTGTGGTGTTAAGGGTTAGGAAATGTAAGTCAGCCCTCCGTTCTGAAAATCTAAGACGCGGAAGAAAAGCCCGAATTCTTGCTTCATGATCAAAAGGAAAGCTTTATAGATCTAATGCGCCGATTTTTAGGCTGCCAAGTCAGCTCTTGTATTTAGGGACTATCACGTTTCTGTAAGAAAGAAAGAAAGAAAGAAAAAAAACCCACAACAAACTTGCATTGAGTGAGCAAACAGACAAGGGAAGATAATTTCGTGTAATGTTCCCAGTAGCTTTTGAAGAGGTTTCAGTCATTCTGCTTTACATGAATTTAACTCTGTCTCCTGTTTCCAGTTGTACATTCTGGCAAATGATGTGCTGGGATTTTTAAAAACAGGCTTAATATTTAGAGAATGCAAATTTAGAATGTTGTAGGTGTCTTAAATAATAAATGTGTACTTTTACCGTTCCCCCTGGACGTTAGAGGATGTAGTGAGCACGAGGATTTTATTTTCCAGAGGCTGGTTTGAAGGATCCAGGGTTTCCACTTCAGAATAGTCGCGAGTGGGTTCAGGAGTTATTGTGGGGAAGCCAGAAATAAGCGGGATTCTGGAACAGATGCTTCAGTTGATTATATACGTAGGTTTTTGCCAAGTCCACTAAGATAGCCATGATTTCTGCTGTCAAGGAGCTTGCTTTCTAGTAGGAGAGACTTCTGCATAGGTTGTGATGGAGGAACCCAGGGGAAGGAGTGGTTTTGGCCCCAGGGCTTGGAAATCCTGGCAGAGTGGCTGGACATTAGAGAGTAGACCTTGCACTTTTTGTCTGCAGGGGAAAGGATGTTCCCTGTTGAAGGAAAGGAAATGTACTTTCTATCCTCTTCCAAGAAGACTCAACCATTCTTTCTTATAATATTTGCAAATTAGGATATTTTCTTTTAAAAAGTTATAGAATTACTGTTCAGCATTTAAAAATGCAATATGCTTAATGGCATCTGCAGTAACAATGAAACATTTGACATTTTCCCAATCAATTTTTACTGGCTGGATGCTTGTCCTTCCACAACTTTCTTATATCCATCCACAAATCATATAAAAAAAAAGCTATATGATTTTGTCTTGTTTGACAGTTCATTGATAGAAGCTTTTTTTGTACCAAAAAGAACAGCGTGATATTGTGGGAAACACTTAGAGTATAAGGTAGGAGCTCGTGACTTGTAGGTTTTGCCACTGACTGTTGGGCTTTTGCCACTGTTAGGGACAGATCATGTAACCTTTGTAACTAAGTTTCCTCCTCTGCAGAATGAGGGGATTGAAAATCTGCTCTCTCAGAGGCTTCTAACTCTAGCATTTTATTGCTTCAAGCCTAAACATGTACAAGCACTCCTAACCTCAGGCTTCATATCTCTGTATGTCTAGTGAATGGTTCTTCATTCTTATCCTGGCCTTTTAATGCGGGAAAGAGATTAAAAGGGGAGAAGTTAGAATAACTTTATTTTAATGTCAAATCCACAATTGAATATTATTTTTTAAATGCAAACATAAGACAGAAAATCAACTCACTGGAAAATAAAAATTCAGAGACACTTTATATCAATGGCTCTCTTCCCTTTCTAAAACCTTTATATTTATGTTTGTTTGCTGACACTGGTGGAAAATATGTGAGTGGGATTTAGCTTGGCATTACATTAAAAGATAAAACAAGACAAAATCCAAAATGAAAAAACAAATTCATGTCCAATGCATTGCTATGTTTAGAGGTGACCTTTTTTCTTTATAAATCCTGGAATTATTTATCATGCATTATTCAAAAATTAATTACCAGTGTGGTAATGGATTAATCTCTGTCTTGGATAGGAGGTATTGAGGCAAAAACCATGTGAACATTAAAATGTGTAGTGCTTTGCTTTTTTGTAGTTTTTTTTTTTTGTTTTGGTAGTTTATCTGAGGTAATGTCATTTGGCAATTATGAAAAGACTGTTTCTTTGGGCTGGGATTAGGTGAGTAATGGATGATGATCCTTCCTAATTTTTAGAAATTAATTCAGGCTTAATTGAGGTTTAAGTAGCCTGTGAAAAATAACTTGGTTATCTGCAAGTGACCTAAGTTGCTTGCTTTGGCATATGAATCAGACTGATGGAAGGGAGAGTACCTAGTTTAATCTGAAATCACTGAAGCTTTAAGGGGTCTTAAGGTTTTGGGGTTCTTCAGCAGTCCTGGCCAAACACAGAGGTCCTTGGCTTTCCTTTGAAGAGAGTGGAGGTATTTTCACTTTGAATCTGCCTCTCAGTTCTTTCATAGTGAAATGAGCCTCCTCTTGTTATTGTTAGGGAATACAGGAGCCAGATGAAATTCTCCAGAGGATTTGTTCACCACGTCCATGTGTGGCCAGCTTGTGTTGTTTGTGATATCTTGTGCAGATGAGAGATATGCTGGAAAAACTTTATGCCATGGCATTGTTTTTTTTGAGAGTGTGTGTCCCTCTCTACCTTTTCTGTAGTTCTGAGTTATAGGACCGGCTTCCAGAGGCATTTTTCACATGGTTTAAATGAAATATTATTAACTAGTGTTAGTTGACTGCAGTGGTGTTGTCAACCACTGTTGCAGTTTATAGTGGAGGAAAGGATAATTTGCAACGTGTAGTTATCTTAAGTTCAAATGATGAAATGTCATGTCACATTCTAAAATAAGGTATTACTCATAACATTAATATTGAATCTATAATGAATCTTTGCTTATGCTATCTTATTTATATAAAAATAGCACGTTTCCCTGCGGGCCTTTGTTTTCACTGTGCCCAGAAGGTCAACAAACTGGGGCCCAGTTGGTGCCAAGTGAGCAGTGGCTTTGGTGACACTACAGGTCACAGAGTTGGTAGAGCATTTTTTCTTTTGGAGATACATGTGGTATAAAGGAGTCACAGTTCCTCTCTTTCTCTGTGAGAGACAGGCCTTGCACTCTCATTCTTGACCACTCATTTCTCTGGGCATGCCATCACTCATCTGGTTTGACATTTCCTTCTTGCTGGCCACTAATCAGTGAGGTGAATTAGAATAATTTAAAATTATTCTATTTTAAAAAGTTTTTTCTTGGGTTAGGGATTTCAGGTAAATGGAAAAAATGAACATTTTGGCCTGTGTCTGGGGGTCTTCTCTTACATCGTATTTTCATGTGGGTTGTCTGAGAAGCATCATCATTTTCCATTAAGCTTCAGCTTAGATTTTCATTTTGGAAAATGCTTATTTTAAGTGATATTGTTAGGCATGATGCACCGTAACAATCACAGCTAAGATGTGTTGTATTCTTGCCAAGCACTTTAGTATAGAACATGTCCTCTACTACCAGTGACAACCCCATGAGGTCAGCACTGTCATCATCTCCCTTCGAAAGTCTGAAAAGTTGAAGTGATATCTCTAGTAAATGGCAAAACTGAGACTTAAGCAGTCCAGTGATTTCAATCACCAGTTTGATTTTTCTGTCCTTAAAGTTAGTATTGTGTGTTGTTGCAGAAACTGTGCTTTTGACTCTAATATTTACATTCTGTGAGTCTTAGAATCTGAAATTGAATGACTAATTCTTTAACAAACATTATTTTATGTATCTTAAGTAGTGGGACCAGGGTTGTCAATTGGATCAAGAGATGGAAATGATGTGATTTTCTTTAAAAAATAGAAGTAGTGTTTAAAAGGATCAGTTTGGGACCACATGTAAGGGTTCCATATAGTTAGACACAATCAGTGAGAATTCAAAATAAAACAGATTAACAATGTAAAGCTGAACGTAAGGCTCACCTATTTTAACTTCAGGTTGTATCACTTCATGGAAATGATCTAGACTTTTCTACAACTATGGGTGTTGACTCAGAGAGGGCTGCTTTCCCTTGTTATTTCTTCCGACGAGCTGGGACTTAGATTGTTGAGGAGTCTGAAACAATAAGGAGGAGGATGGGGAACTAGCAGAGGGCATTAATGAGAAGATCTGGCAGCAGCTGCTCCCGGTTTCTCTTGCCTTCTGTTCTCGGACTTTTGCTAAGAAAAAGTGAATTATAGAAATAGAGCAGCTTAGTTTTTCCTATGGCTATTTGTTCTGTGGACAAGGGAAGTAGAAAAATTTAAATAGAAGCAGCTGTAACTTCTTTTGTTTGGTCTCCAGCAGATGATCGGTTAAGGGCCAGTGGGACTACTTTTCTCTCTGTATGAAACACTGACAGGCTTTTCTGAATTTCACTTTCAACAACTCTTACTCTCAAGAAGTTATTTGATAGGCACAATATACATTGAGCCCTGGAACATTAAGGGAGGAGAAATCTAAGTCTAAGTGTGAGTGGCACAGACAATTCAGTAGATGTGGTTGCCTTGGTGATTATGTTGTCTAGCAAAATTATGTTGAGAAAATACTGAGAAATGGCAACAGGCTGTGTGATCTTCAGTAGCATCTCTACTGACCCTGCCTTCACATTTCTAAAAGCTGCAAGTAGTGGGTGTTTAAAGAAGCAAGATGTCTTGGGCCTGAAACATTTGCATACCAAAGCTCCCTTTGGGCAGATGTTTATGTTTTTCCAGTTCATGCCTTAAAACTTAAAAGGTTTCTACTTCAAGAGAAACATCACAAACCAAAAGGCAATCTACACAGTGGGGAAAAAAAGATACCATACACCTGACAAGAGGTTAGTCTCCAAAATTTACAAAGAAACAAACCACCCAATTAAAAAAATGGGCAAAATACCTCAATAGACACTTCTGTAAGGAAGACATTCCAGATGCCTTACAGACATATAAAAAAATGTTCCACATTACTTATTATAATATTATAAGACTATAGGGGCAGGAAGGCAGCACCAAGCAGGTTTTCCATGATATGGGCAGACGGGGGGTAACAGAAAGAAGTCTTGGAGCCCTCGGTGGCTTTTCATGCTTTTATTAGTAGAGGTGGCCAGGTACATGTCAGGCATGGGTGCTGGGGGGCCAGCAGGCTGGCGGGCCTCCCAGCCCCCAGCACATCTCACCCTCCCTGCTGCTTTCTACTGCTGCTGCTTGTCAGTACTGTCGGTTCTGTTGGTTCTGGCGTCTTCATGACACTGCCCATTTAAGCCTTTGTCCAACTCAGGTGCGCCTACTTGTGCATGCCCACCCTGGAATGCTCGCAGCACCGCAGGTGTCCATCATCACAGTGGTGGGAGGGTGGAAAGACCTGATTGTACTCTGACTCTACAAAGACATACAAATTATAACCACCCTGAGATACCACCTAACCCCTGTGAGAATGGCCCATATACATATATATATAAAATATATATATATAAAGAGTGTAATTAACAAATGCTGGCAAGGTTGCTGTGAAAATGGAACTCTTATCCACTGTTGCTGGGAACACAAGCTGGTATAGTCTCAATGGAAAATGATATGGAAATTTCTCAAAAATTTAAAATGGTGGCCTCCCTGGTGGTGCAAGGGGTTGATCACTGCACTATGGTGCTTCTGCAGCCACTGCAGTGCAAGTTTAATCCCCCACTAGGGAGAGGACCCACATGGTGAAGCAGACCTCTCCCACCTCGCCTGCTGTTCCCCTCAGCAGTGTATTTCAGTCAATCTGCCTGTTCTTCTCCCTACTCATCTCTGCACCTCTGGCCTATACCCCAGTTCTTGTATGCATAAATAAAATCTTAAAATTCTTTTTTTAAAAAATGGAAATTCCATCTGACTCAGTAATACCGCTACTGGGTATTACCCAAATTACATGAGAAATATAATATGAAAAGGTCTGTCTACACCAATTTACATAACAGCACTGTTTACAATTGCTAAATCATGGAAATCGATAGATGAATGCTTAGAGAAACTGTTGTGCATATGTTCACTGGAGTATTACACAGCTGTGAAGAAGGATAACATGATGGCATTTAGGACAAAATGGATGGATCTTGAGGTGATTATGTTGAGTGAAATCAGTCAAAAAGTGAAAGACAAATTTCAGATTGTCTCACTCATCTGTGGAATATGAATACCCACAAACAGTTGCATACAATCAATAGAAGGAATAAGACTTTGAAATTGGCAAAAAAAGATAATGGTTATAAGGAGGAATAGGGGAAAGGGGGAGGAGGTGGCTTGGTGGAGGGAAAAAATTAATAAAAAATAAATTGGGTATGTCTTTTGGTATAGTGTTTAGAGAAGACTGTAATAAACTTTCCTAAAGGAACAACAACAACAAATCATTTCTGTTGCCTCTAAAGGATTCTATCCAAAACCTCTCCCACCTGCTGATGTTTATTTTTCACTAAACGTCTCTTTATAGAAAAAAGTCTCATCATTTTCCATGGGCTAATATCTATAAGTAAATCAGGGTAGAAACTTAAGTACAGGCATTATTCTATTCATTTATTCAGCAAATATTAAGTACTTACCACTTGCCAAGTTGATATTAGACTCAAAAAACCTTGTCCACTGACCAGTAAGAAAACCGTCCAGAGGCACTGGGGTCATACTGCTTAGAGTCAGACCTTGCCATCTATAAATACTGGCCCTAAGAACTCTGAAGTCACAGACTTTCATAGTTTCAGTGAAGTTAATCTAAATAATTAAGATTTCATTTTCTAGAGACTGGTTCATGGGAAGATGGAATTCGGGAGTTCCACTCCAAAATAATCATGAGTGGGTACAGGTGTTATTGTAGAGAAGTTGGAAAATTAGGTGGGATTCTGCAACAGTTACTTCAATTCATTAACTAAAACTGAATATATGCATAGATTTTGCCAAGCCCAGTAGCCAGGTGAGTAAGACGTGACTTCTGCTGTCAAGGAGCTTGCTTTCTAGTAGCAGAGACTTCTGCACAGGTTGTGTTGGAGGAACCCAGAGAAGGAGTGGTCTGCCCCAGGGCTTGGAATTCCTGGGAGAGCAGCTGGCCAGTAGAGAATAGACCTTTTAGGGAGGGGTGGTTTACCTTTTGTCTGTAGGGGGGAAGGCTGTTCCCTGCTGAAGGAAAGGAAATGCTTAATAGAACTTCCTGCTTGTTGGAAATATTCTATATCTGTGTTGTCCACATGGTAGTCAGTAGTGCATACATTTCTTGAGAGCACTTGAAATGTGGCTAGTGAGAGTTAAGAACTGAATTTTAATTCTTTTTAATTTCAGTGAATAGCTCCATGTATTGGCTATCATACTGGACAGCACAACTTAAAAGTGAAAATGCCTCAATAGATGGCATTGACTTTCCAGAACAATCATTTCTCATTTTACCATTTTATTTCCCATGGTGTGTTCACTGTGACTGGGCTTTATTTTACTGTGATTGGGCTAAATTTTGCACCTATTTATCCTACCATTTCTGATAAATACTAAAGCAGCATGAGTGTGTAGTATGAGTGCAATCATAAGAGAATTCTCATCGGTAGGCCTTTTTTTCCAACTTTGAGTTTTGTAACTTGTGAAAACACAATGACATAAAGTCATAGCAATGCAAAAATAAAACAGGAAGAGTAAGAATAATATATATTCTACATTAATTATGTATTAGGTACTACATGACAATTTTTGTGTGTGCATGTGTATATTCTTATATGTTCTTTACACTATTACAAGATAGGTGATACCACTCTTTTCAAGAGGATGCAATTGAGGATCAAGATAGTTCAGTGGGATTCTTAGAAAAACTTTATGGAGGTAAAATTTATATAACACACAACTCATACTTTTAAGGTGTACTTTTCACCAATGAATTGTACATTCAGCATCAAAGTTGACTTTAGATCATGTTCATTTTCCCAAAACAAACTTTGGACTCACTATAGCCCCCATCCTTCGATCCAGGCAATCACTAATCTACTTTGTCTATTCTGCAAATGACATAAATGGAATTATGCTATATGTGGCTTTTGTGACAGCATCTTTCATTTAGCATAATATTTTCAAAGCTCATCTATGTTGTAACTTGTATTAATCCCTCATTATTCATTGCTGAATAATATTTAAAGGCCAATTTTTATTCACTAATCAGCACGGTTTTCACTTTTGGCTATTATAATACTGCTATGAACATGTATAATTTTTGTGGAGACATATGCTTTAATTTATATTGGGTGTCTATCTAGGATTGGAATTGCTGGTGACATTGTAACTGTGTTTGACACTTGGAGAAATTGGGTGAATTATGTGTCTCAGGGACTGAACTATTTTATGTTCCCATAAACTATGTCTGAGAATTCCCATTTTTCCACATACTTATCAATACTTGTTTTCTCTCTCTCTCTTTTTTCATTTCAGTGTTTCTGCATTTTACTAATAGTGTCATGCATCTTTTCATATACTTGTTCCCCATTTGTCTATCTTTGGTGAAATGCATAGTGTGTTCCTTTGTACATTTTAAAATTATTGTCTTTTTATTATTGTATTATAAAAGTTCTTTATATAGTCTAGATAGAAGACTCTTATCAGTATGTTTTGAAACTACCTTCTCCCATTTGGAGAGCTCTCTTTTCACTTTCTTTTTCCTGTCCTTTGAAGTAAGAGTTTTTTGTTTTGTTTTGTTTTTAATCTTAAGTATGAGATGACTTACTACACTTTTAGGTTCTCACAGTTTTGCTGAAGTCTGTTGGCAAAATGATTTGTAGAATGACTATGATTCTTTTTGTTTCTTGTTGGAAGGAAGCAGGGACTTAATCTTTTCCTACCTTGGAGGATTGCAAAGTTTTGAGGGTTTGAGACCCTCAAAAGGAAATTTTGAAGCAGTTTCTCTGGAGACTTTCATTAGTTCAAAATGGTGCTTTCCTCCTGGACTCAATAGAGAACCTCTTAATAGGAGACAGACAACTACCTTGAAGACCCCTCTTAATCGTTTATATCTTCTAATTTCGTAATCTAAATAGTGTTTCCCAAACTTGTCTATCACAGGAATCTCCTGACATTAGATTTCCAGGGCTGCCTGAAGGTTCTGGATCAGTAATTCCGAAGTGGCACTTTTCTAATCACTTCATGTGTTTAAGATCAGGACGCTTGGGAACTGGTGCTAATCATGACTATTTAGTGGTTGCCCCCTAGAACTTTAATTAGACTCTTTATTGGGTGTGGTCTCCAGGTGACAGACATCCCTGGCTGAGGTGATTAGGAAGAGCTGATCCAGCCTGTCTGGCTGCTTGGCGTGCCACAGCTACTGATCTTGAGCCAGTGCAACTCAAATTCTCCACCCAGACAGTAGAGATGGTTGTACCATATAAATTTAAGGTTCATGAACGTGGTCAAGTCATAAAATTGCCACCCTCTTGTGAGTATTCCTCCCTCCCCTTTTCCTCATCTGAGATGTATTCAGATGCTGTATCCCTGGAGGTCCTCCATAGCACACAGATGTCCATAAAATCCAATGGGGAGAAAAAGGCATGGAAAGAAAACTAGGTTGCATTTTATGTAATATTTTCACTTTACTTGTTTTGGGTAGTTTTTGCAAGGGTCTCCTAAAAGACTGGATAAATATGAGTTTGGGTGAATTCCTTGAATTGGGGGAGCGAGAGAGACTTGTTTCCCTGTCTTTCTCTTAAAGGATATTGTGTCACCAAGAGGCAGCCCAGCGTAGTGGTTAGAGTGGCTTTGATTCTGACAGGTTGATCTGTGTCTTGTGTCACGCCGGGTAAGTTATTTTAACATCTCCATGCCCCCACTGTTTCCTTACCTTCTGGAATACCTTTCTACTGCTTCATGTTTGGGAATAGTACCTGCAGTAGAGACAGTAAAACAGTGAAGGATGTAACGGGACCTAGATGGGAGGTTGTACTTCCCTGAGTGGGAAGCAGCTATTGCACGATCAAACTAGCCTGTCGTGTATCCTATATTGTTATTGCCTGTGGGTATGTAGTGTGATGGCCAAGAGGAAAATTCTAGTAGTTTGTGTGGTGCATGGGCACATAGTAGTCACTCATAAATGTTCAATTTATGAGTTGGACCCCACACACTATTTAGTCCCTGGGGCCAGAAACTCTTCTAAGAATTTATGACCAAGGCACATCCTTGACATTCAGCCTGGTCTTGTGGTGGAGTAGACTTGCCAGACTCAGCATGATTTCTGGCCTAATCATCATTCCCCCACCCCCCTTATCTCCCCTCCTTTGGTTTTTTTTTTTTATGGGTTTTGTATTTCCTATTTTGAAGTGATTATATTTCTCTTCCTGCCCTTCTTGGGATAATTTTAGAGCTCTATATATGTGGCTTTCTTGTAAATGACAACCTAGGACACAAAAGATAAAAGTAATGTATTCTTTTGAATTTCTTCATGCAGGTCTTAGCTTGTGGCAGAGCGTCTGATAATAGTAGATAGAGAGTAGATGGGCTGTAGTAGAGTAGTAGTGTTTGCCTGGTATGATGTAAACGGTCTCAAAGACCTGTTTCATTCATCCTTTTGACTTTATCTAATTTTTTCATTCCTTTCATTATTTTTTTAAATTATTGAAGTAACATTGCTTTATACCACTACATAGATTTCAGGTGTATAGCATTATATTATATTTTATTCACCGCTCAAAGTCTAATTCCATGTTTCATTTTTCTATTCTTGATTCTGCTTTCCTTGTGTAGCTTGTATGACAGTTGATTGACTCTTACATCCTACTTGGGACAAATTCTCTATGTAATATTCTAAAACTAGAACTTAAGTAAACATATATCTACTTAAAAGTATTTTAATTTAATTTTATTTAAATATAAATGTTTATATATGTAAAAGAAGTTGATAACTTCAGAGTAATTTAAGAATTTTAGAAGCATTATTGAAATAAATATGATTATTCATCCAGTGAGAAAATGTTTTAACTTGTAAATCCATCATATAAAGAAAGTTCACAGAGGAATTAAATGGGTAATAGTTATTTCTGGTGTATATAGGCATATTAACACTGTGAATCTTCATAAATGACAATCATTTTACAAATTTTATTTGGCCTCTAGTAAAAATAGCTGAAAAGTAAAATAACCCTCTTACAGTTTAGTGCCCTTTCAAAACCATTCCCTTTAGATTCATGGAAACAACTCTTACTATACTCATATGTAATAATTTTGCATAACATTTAATTATATAATTTCAGTAGCAAACATAACCTGCACAAATAAGTTTGGGAGCAGACACAACTGATTCTTGGTCACCATCAGCTCAGTGATGGGAACAGAGTTCCACAAGCTTGCAGTCTGATTACCAGCTCTGAATACCCAGTAACTATGGGCATTGCTAGGAGGCTTTACAGGGTAACTTTTCCTTCTGGAATTGGCTAATTGGAGATTGGTTAAGAACTTCTGCTGTATGTGTAACTTCAGAAACAAAAGTAAGTCTGATATGTGAAAATTGATATTACAAGTAGAGAAATTAGAATACTATTTTCTTTTAAAATTGCTCTGGCTTTTATGTGTTCACTTCACCTCTGTGTATAAAATTACTCCTGAATAATTTATTTCTGAATCTAAATGTGTTTTGAAGTTACTTTTCTTTCCTCTTACCTGGAAGATAATTTTAAATTCTTTTAAAATGTGGTTTATGAAAATATGACTGATCCATGCCCATCTATAAAGTAGTGCACTATTAAAGCATGGCACAATAACAGTTTTTATCTATCTCATTCTTGAGTCCAGAGGGTCACTGAAAATAAGTTACACCTTGATTTTATATATCATTTAAAATGTTAAAGCACTTTGTACTTTGGGTCATAATTTCTCTATCACTTGACAAAATCAAAGTCCATTATCTTGGCCTGGCAACTCTCCTCTGCATTGGGAAGGGTGTACATATTGTGACCAGTCTTTTCATTGTGCTCTGATGAAGCAAGATTAGGGTTCTGAGAAATCCTAGCACCTTTAGGGTGCTTTAGAGAATGCTTTCTTTACTATTATTCAGGTTTTGTGTGAGGTTAATTTAATTACCAAATTGAGCAGTTTTGTCTTTTCCACATTATCTGAATGTGTATGCATACAAAGTACCCCATTAAAATATATGTTTTAAAAGACTATATATTACCATAGAACTACAATATATTACCATAGAACATATGTAGTTCTGTGTCTTTGCCATCTCTCATTCATTCATTCATTTATATATTCATTGAACATTTATTTCTTGAATGCCTCCTATGTAACAGGCATTATTTTAGGTGCAGGGAATACTGTGGTCAATAAAAGAACTTTAGGCTTAAAGTTCTTGCTCTTGCCAGGTGAGATTGTGTGTCTGTGTCTGTGTTGAGTGTGTATGTATAGTGTTCAGGGGAAAAATAAAGCTAAGGAAGGAGGTTAGGACTGGGGCAAGGAGTGGTGGTTGTCAATAGCATGACTTGGGTGAAAGACCTGAAGGAGGTAAAGGGAGTTAGGTGCTTTCTCTGGGAAAATTATGCCGGGCAGTGGGGCAACACATGCAGCAATCCTGAAGCATGCTTGCTTCCCAGCTTTCATTCCTTTCCCAGGTCTGACAAGATTAGTTTGACAGAGGGTGTGGACAAGGAACTCACACTCAGTTCCTAAAGATTTTTAGGTCTCGTAGGCTATTTCAAGAGCTTTGACCTGTACTTAGAGTAAGCAGAGAAACTGGTGGAGAGTTGCAAATAGAGCAGGAGATGATCTGGCTTAGGTTTTAAGAGGATACATTGCTTCTGTGTCTCATGAGAATAGACTTTATGTGGAAGGGAGAAATAGGGAAACCACTGAAAGGCTGTTGTAGTAATCTAAGTGAGGAATGGTGTTGAGATGTATGTTTTGAAGGTAGAATGGAAGAAATTTCCTGATTCATTGCATGTGGAATGTGAGTGAGAAAAGTCAGTGTTGACCTGCAAAACCTTTGATACTTGCAGCTTGAAGAATGGCATTGAATTAATTAAGAGAGAAACTGGTTTGGGGGTATCTCAGTTTGGAGATACCCAGTTGGCACTTGGATCTACCAGTCTAGTCTTCAGAGGAAAGGTGTGGCTAGAAATAACATTTGGTATTGTCAGAGTATGGAGTCTGAGGGTGAGTGTTATGAGATTCAGTACCAAGAACCTGGGCTACTTCATAGTGAGTTTGAGCCAATGTTTGAGCCAATAAAGGAGATTGAGAAAAAGCAGCCAGTGAGGTTGGAGAGTGCTGGGTGTCACTGCTGGGTGTCACATTTTAAGGGAGATAATAACAATGAAAGGGCATTGAGTAGCAGGGGGTTGGTCAGATCATGTGATTTTGAAGAAGTTGTAGAAACTGTGATCCTTAACCTAAGGAAATTATCTTTAGTAGATGGAATAGTTTTCTGTAAGTATTTGAACAAATAATAGGATCCAAAGAGACTCCTGACTATGGAAAAAACACATTTATGTTTTCCTTCAAAAAATACAGAGGTTTACAGAATAATTGATTTTTTACTTCAAAACAGGAAATAACTTTTTTACCTAGTTTGAAAAACTCAACCAACTTTCTCTTTAGATGGGCTTGGACAAAGACTAGGTCCCAACCTGGATATTTTATGTTTAATGCTTACAGTTGATAAATTTGGGTAGACTAGGTCCCAACCTGGATATTTTATGTTCAATGCTTATATTTGATAAACTTGGGTTATAGGAATTGGCTATCAGAAAATTTCAAATGAAAGATCCGTTAAATTCCTTCCAGTCTTTGGGGCTTGCGATTTTTATCTTATATTGTATTCTAAAATCAGATTCTTTTTGTAATATAATTACTGCCTCAGTTTTGTAAATTAAGGTTGTGATTTAATAATAGAATGTCAGAGCTAAGAAGGGCTTTAAATCTTGGAGTCTTAACTTTATTTTGTTAATGAGGAAACTACAGAAGTTAGAGAGATCAAGGACCTGGTTAGACAAGTACTCAGTTTTACTGTGGGTTTTTTATTTTTATTTTTATTACAGTGATTAATGTATAGGTGAAACCAACTAAATTATTGATAACCCATTTTTAAAGCTTTCTTTTGACTCTTCTCCAGCGCTAACACAACAAAACAGCCTTATGTTCATTTTTTTTTTTTAAAGATTTATTTATTTATGCACACACAGACCAGAGTCATGGGGGAGGTGAGAGGATTCACCAGACAGAGCGGGGAGCAGAACGGGCAGATGGACTGAAATACACTGTCGAGGGCAACAGCGGGCGGAGGCAGGAGAGGTCTGCCGCGCCATGTGGGTTCCCTCCCCGGCCGGCCGCAGGGATCGAACTCGTGCTGCAGTGGCCGCGTTTTGCTTCATAGTGCGTTGCTTAACCCACTGCGCCACCAGGGAGGCCCCATGTTCATTTTGTTTTAACTGGGGCACACTTGAATCCTTTTCTTGCTAGCTCATCTGAACGTGTAGCTCAACAATTTTCCTAAGGACAAATTTCCTGTTTTTTTCAATTTATACAATGGCGCAATGTTTCATTTCCTTGGAAACATAAGCATCTTTACATTGAAAGCAGAAAGAAGGGATAAAGTGGCTCCAACGGTTTATTCCTTCAGCAGATGTTTATTGAGGACCGCCTGTGTGCCAGACTATTTTCCCAAGCACAGTTGTCCAGCCACTGACTTTCATTCTGACATAGGAAGCCATCAAATCATTTTGATCAGAGGATGAGGAGGTGGTTTTATTTTTTTAAGTCTAACAATTTAAAAGGATTTTCTGGAACTTTCAGCCAGTTTAGTTTGCCTTGATTTAGTGAGCCACACCTCTTTACCAGATGGCACACAAATGGGGTTACTGCAGTTAGTGGTTTGATCCTTGCTAATTATATAAGTTCACAATAAAATGAATATAAACCACTAAAAACTAATCTCTTGTTTACTGGTTTGAAAAACATTATAACTCATGATGGAACCTGAAAATCTCAGTTTGTATCCGACTTCTCACTGGTCATCTGATTTGGTGCAAATGTATTAATTTCTGAGCTTAACTTCTCTCATTGATAAAATAGGGTAGCACCTGCTTTTGTGACTTTTTTGATGAGTAAATGATTAAAAGGAGACCATGTATGTGGGATTCTCCAGTAGCAGCTAGCATATTATAAACATTCAATAAAAACTTAGCTATTATGATAATTTAGCCAAGAGAATTTTAAGAATGGGTAAAATTACTTTTAAGATATATTTCAGATGCTTACTTGGAATCTTATATTTTAAGTATAGACAGAATGTCTTAAGTGCCTTTGTCCAAAAGTCCTGACATTGCAGTAGTGCTTTAAAATAATATCTTTATCTTAACACTGTTTGTCTTACTGGTGTATGAATTAGTCCTTTTCAATGTCACTGGCTGTTTTGTGGTGTCACAACTTGGGCAAATTCTAGAGCTCTCCTCCACATTCCACAGCATTATCAGGTTTGGACTAATTCTGGAGGCTTAGCTATTGATTAAGGCAGACAGAGAAGTTTTGTCCCAGTTGACCTCTAGCCAGGGGATATCCAGGTAATGGATTCACTGGGTTTTAGGTGTCTATGCATGTTTACATGTGTTTATTCTGTGTTATACCCAGAATCTTGTCTTCCCAGAGAGTAAAGTTAGCATTTTATGATTCTGTGGCATTCACCTCTGTAAATGTTTTTGTTTGCATATTTTTGTGCTTGGAAATTCAGTCTTTTAATTCAATATTGTATTTGTTAAAAGCATTATAAGTTGCAGTTTCCAAATGACACTAAGAGCCCTATGTTGCACTGAACTATACCTCTGCAAAGCCTGTCTTCGCTGCGTCCTACTTTTCTGGAACCCAGCCCAGTCCTGCTTTTCATGTTCCTGGGTGTCATCTACTAGAGCTGATGCATTCATTTGGGCTAATGGGAGAGGGTTAGAGGACCTTGTGAACATTTTAACTGTCTTTGAAAGCAATACTTTGCTTTCTTCACTCCTCAATTATTTGAAAGTACTTTGGCAGAAGGAAGACCCTGTGTTAAGGTAATTGATCAGTCAATGAAAGCAACCATCATGGCAGTTCTAGGTTCCAGTAAAGGTGGCAGGTCTCTGGTACAACTGTTTTTATTTGATTGTGTGATTAACTTTTAAATTTTAAACTTTTCTTGACAATGAAGAAAGGCCTGATAATTATAGAATGTTAAGGCAATTTAGAAAAATTTAAAGGAGAAAGCACATTATATATGATCTCTCTACTCAGAGGTTAAACTCTTAACCTTTTTTGAAGTATTTTTACATTTCTCATTTTGATTGAGTGTGTGTTATTTGTACAGTATGTACAGTTTTGTGTGTTGTTTTACTTATGAACATCTCCCTATTTGCAATGTGTTTAATATAACCACCTACCATTTAATCTTAGGTCTCTTATATAATTAAACTAATTCTCAATTGTTGAATACTTAAAATATTTCAAGTTTTTCTTTGTCATGATATATATCACCATCTCTCTCTTCCTCTCCCCTCTCTCTTAAAATTTTATTTAACTTTTGTCATTATCTCTGATTATTTCCATAGAATATTTTCCTCTAAAAATCGTTTGGGAGTCAAAGGTTTTAAGACCCTTAAATCTGTTTCCTTTCTGAAAAGTTGGGATCATTTACTTTTACATTTTACTCACTATAGTGTTGAGTCAGCAGAAATAAATATGCAGTTTAAGTAATACAGGTGCAGGCTGGCTTTGATCTGGTCATTATCTAAGTCTATATCTTTAGAAAGGGATTATGGAATTATCGAGCTAAGGTGGCCCTTAGAAAAGGTCTAGTTCTACTTTGACATTTTACAAACAAAGAAACTGAGAACTATAACAACTTATTAGTTGATTTACCCAAGGTCATATAATAATTAACTGAACTAGGATTATAAACTTGACTCCTTGTCTTGCATCTTCTCGTCTTCATCTTGATCCTGATGCACAGACATAGTTGTTCCCTAGGATTGAATCTGAGTGGAGTAGAGACTGTGGCCAAATCATTCCCCCCAAACAACATAGTTTGTGCTTGGTGTCTTGGACTGCTACTCATCATCTGGCCCCACAACATACCTCCTTCTGGCAAAATCCCTGGACTGTTAACTTCAGCAGGTACACTTGAGTTATGTGTCTGTTCCTGTGACCAAGAGGACAGAATCCCTTGTTGATGCCCAGTCACATGCCTACCTGCATTACCCTGATCTAGATGATGAGAAGTTGGAAGTTGCCAGTCTAAGCCAAACTTTTTGGAGTAGGAGTAGATTAGAAGAAAAAGAGATGTTCTGTTGTTAAAAGATTATGCTGGGCAAGCAGAAACAACTGTAGCCCATCAGGAACTGAAAGAAGGCCAGGAGCCAAGCCAGGGAAATTCAGAGTGGAGGGGATGAGGGACAGGGAACAAAGGGAAGGAAATGGAAAAAGTGATCTGAAGCCAGATCGGGCAGGACCTTGTAGTAGTAGGACGCTTTGGTTTTATCCTATGAATATGGGAAATCATAAAGGGGTTCAAGCAGTTTAGCCTTTTAAGAAGATCATTCTCCTTGTAGTCCATTCTCTTTACTGCATAATGGAAGTAGGAAGATCAGTTGGGAAGGTTTTGTACATGAGACTTGAACAGTTTTTTGGGTGGGAATGATGGCAGTTAAGATACAGACAAATAAGATAAATGAGGCAACAGAATCTGATGATGATTGAGAGAGGTAAGGAGAAGAAGAATAACATAGACTTCTGACCCGGTTAACACAATGGATGGAATTGCCATTATTGAGATTTAGTTCTCTTGTTGGCTGTCATTTTGAGTTACTCATTTCTTGAGAACAAGGATTAGACATCATCTCCTCTTTCTAAATCCTGCTCCCTGGGTTGACCTTGAGTGGAGGCTTAAAGGAACAAAAATAGATCCTCTTTGTTAGGGTATTTGTTGTTGCTTTTCAAACTTGTCTAAAATAATAAAGGTTTTGAGGCAAGAAGATGCCATGAGCTTTACTTTATAGAAAATGTAATGAGATCTCAACTAAAGAAATTTACTGCAGGTAATTTATTGATAGGATTGTAACATTTTCTAATTCCAGGTATTTTCATGAAATCACTTACCCTATTCTTGTTCTTCCAGCTAATATTTTAGTGGTTTTTTTTCCCCTCTTTGGTGTTCTTTTACGTATTAAAAATAAAACACCGAACAGCAATCCCTGTCTCCTTTGGTAGTCTCTACACCTTTCACGTGCTGCTTCAATTGTTTTAGTTCATGTTGGTTTCTCCTTTTCCTCCTGTACTCAAAAGCTCATTCTGAAGTGCCTGTGAAAAGGCCCAGACCAGAGGAACTCAATCCGGTGATCCAGCAATAGCTCCCCAAGATTATTGGGCAAGTTCCCCTCTTCACAGAATGTGCTTCTGATATGTAGGCACATGCCTTGCCAGGCCTTAGAGAGGCTCACAATGCTGGTGACTCAGCTCAGCCACTGCTCTGATTAGCTAACCTCATGTCTGTTGTTGTGCCTGGTGCTTTTCATTTCCTCCCCAGAGAAATTTTAAAAGCGGAGGAATTGAACAGAGGTAGTCTGAAAGAAAAATATCTACTAGCCCCAGCTCCCTTCATCTGGAGTCTTGCTGTAGCATGTGGCTTTACCACTAGTGACGTCCCCAGACCAAATCCTGGCCTCCATCCCCACAAGTGCTTTGGGCTGTAACACCCTCCTACCACCACCACCACCCCTTTTCTTTTCTGTTCTGTCCTTTCTCTATTTGCTACAGTTTTGGGTTTTTTTAATGCTATTTCAAAGAATCTTAGAAATGAAGTTATTTTTCCTACTTTTACTTGCATACTTCTATAGAGATAAAAGAACTTTTAATTCTATTCTGTAGAATTCCTAAGGAATTGGCTCTGAGGTGTCTTCTATTTCCCAGTCAATATTTGTTTTTAATGCTAATAAATGTTTTGTGCAAGAATAGGTTTAAGGAAATAGGGCTGTGAAGAGGCTCAGCATGGGGGTTGGGTGAACAGTTTTGAGTTTGGGTAATTAGGTGGCTACAACCATGTGGAACAGAAGCGATGATTAGACTAATTAGTTAAGGCATTTTGTAAGTGCCATGTCGACCTAAGGGTAATGGCCTAGAAATGCTGCCTTTCCTGATTTATTTGATTGATGAAAAGCAGGCTTTACACTTGGAGGTTTGCTTATTTTTAAAATTAGAGATTTATTTCCTTGTTTTTCTTTATTTCTCTTGAAAACGCAGACAGACTTATTTCACTTTGGACTAGGACTGCTGCTTTTGTTTCCGTGTCCTTCTCCACACCTTTCTGGTGGAAGTTTTAATAGTCAATCTTTGTAAAGAAGCTGGAGTGTTTTATTGGTCACTGTACAAATAAGTTGTCTGCCTTGCTTTTTCATGTATGCATTTACTTATCTAACATTGCCTGGTGCTTACTTTGTGTAGGTACTGTAAGGTGCAAAGAGTTTGGCGATACATGGCAATTAAAGACTTGTTCAGTGTTAGTGTTCCTACTGCTTGATACTTGGTAGGTACTAGGTCAGTGTTTAGTGAAGGAATGATGAGGCTAGGCCCTTGGTTTTTATTTTGTGTGTACGCTCAGATTTAGCTTATGCAATTGTAGTTCATATTGCAAAAACATTTAAGGACATTTCTGTAACTCTATTCCTGTTTATTTCCTTGTAGTTTTATAATTTAAGCTAAATCTCTTCAAATGATTTGCTTCACATTAAATAATGGCAAGAATGTTGTCTCTTAAAAATAAAGATGTAGATTAATTTTAATATGGTGCTAGGTATAATTTACCAAGTGCTTCCACATATTCTGTGTAGTTTTCTCTTTTCCACCAGCTGTGAGGTAGGTAGGCAAGCACTATTGCCCCTGTCATAGCACCCTGAAAGTAGGATGTTGTGTGGGGTTCAGGACAGTAACTGGTTTCCTAAAGTGTTCACAGTTAACATATAACTGAGACAGGACAATGGTGCATCCCCTCACTTCTGCTCAGTTTAGGCTTCTCTTAAAGGAATATTCTCTTCTATACCGGCTCACACAGGGCTAGATTAGGTCACTGGATTTAAGAATCCTTTAGAGCCATCAGCAATTACTGACACCTATAACTTCTCAAAATCAGCATTATTTATATATGTATAGAGTATATATATATGCAGTATGGATACATGTATACACACTAATATGTATAGTATCAATTATATATGTATATATGTTTACTAATATACAGTTCGTATACTAATTAGATAAAATCTAAAAGTGCTTATGAGGCTTTCTCAAACATTGAACATTTTGTGTTGATTTGAATAGTTTCCTTACCCCAGGAAAATGCTGATGTACTTGATGAAAATGTGTAGTGAGGTTAAGAGCCAGATAGACCTTTCTGAATGCTTCAGTCTCTGAGTGTATATTATCATATTTAATGAAGTAATGGTTAATACCAACCTTGTGGGAATATTTGAAGGGTTAAATGAGGTAACCCATGTAAGCACGGTGCTCCATATTTGATGGTAAAACCAAAATAACCTGAATGCTGAAGGAAAGTAAGACTGTTTTCAGGTGGCTTTATGTACTTTATTATTGAAATTCTGATTGTAATAATTTTTGTGTTTATTAATGCAGTTCATTAAACAATCTCTACTATTAATGCAATTCAGTTATTCTCATGTATATGAAATAATCAAATATCACTTTATTTTCAAATAAAAGCTCCCTAATTTGGTATGACCTTTCACAGTTAGTCTGAGTTAATGAGCTTTATTACATTATTTCCCAGTGAGTATTTGAAACACCTGTTGCTGGGCTGCCTTCCATCTTACTGTCTTGGAATTTGAGGTACCACTAGAATCCTAGTTTTTAAATAGAAATTTGTGTGACACAATGAGGTAGATTATCAATAACAAAGCTTGATAAATAAGATTCTAATATAGTGTTGTTCCTTCAGGTTATCCATTAAAATTGAACTAATTAGGAAATCTTTGTTTTCCAGGTAAAAAAGTGAATATATTATAGAGTGACTACCAACCAAAATCAGAAACGGAACTAGTACTGATCCTGAGTCCTTTTTATGCCACTAAAATACTTCATTCTAAGATGTTAATATTTAGAGAGTAAAACGCCTCCAGATGTTTTAGTCTTTTATTTGTTAATATAATAACAAGTTTGTCATTATATTAACAAATAAAATTTATTGATTTTTTATTTGGAAATAAAAAATTCATCACTTTTTAATAGCTATATATGATAAATTATAATAAAATACATAGGATTATAAAATTCTAAACATTACCTTATTTAAAAAACTGAAATTTATGTTTTTTAAATGTTCAAATGATTCCTTCTGATCATTTTTCTATGAAATTCTTTTTAAAAAGTTATTATTCATGTTACTGTATTTTCAGTGCATGTACTTAATGTCAATGATGTTTAATTTTTTTTGATAACTCATGATCACTGTTTCCCAGCATTGAAATATTATACATTGTCTTCTTGGGCTGTCAGTCTCTTCCTAATCATGTAAGGGCATTGTTGTAAATTATTTTGATGTGTAAATAGCCAGATTTTTAATAAGGGTCTAATAAGAGTTTTGGTTAAATTATGTTATTTAACAATTAGATATTCAGCCTCTATTATAAACATACACACAGAGTCTTACCAAAATGTGTTCTAAGTGCTTTATAATTGTTGACTCATTTAGTCCTTGCCACAGCACATGAGGTTACTTTATGTTTATCCCTACTTTCCAAAGTCACAGGGAAGTTAATACCTTGTCTGAGGTGTCCCACTACAGAGTGTTAGAATATGAATTTGAATTCTTTGAGTCTGCAACCAGCAATGCTGCATACTTAACCACCATGGTTGTTTTTACTTTCTTATATGTGGACTTTGTTACTCATTTTGGAAGATCTTTGGTCTGTTTTGTTTCCATTCTGATTTTTGTATGTCTTGAAACTATTTTGTTCAGTCATCTGTTCATTCAGCAAATTTATCTGTTGTGTATGCACTATATGGTGCTTAGGGCTTAATAGTAATCTGCAGCGGGGAGGAGGGTACCCTCATCTGTTGGAATTTTGTTCCCATCAGCCCTTTTTTCTTGCAGGAGGGAAGATAGATACTGCAGGATGAAATTTATTGTAGGGGTCAGAAAGAACTCCTGGAGAAATTAGAAACTGAGAGGTGAGCTGGATTAAGCTGTATTGGGAAGTAGGTGTGAGAACAGGAGCAGGAATCTAGTCCCAGGGAGCCACCAGGGTGGGAGGCTGCAGGAGGATCAGAGAACTGCCAAAAATGCATCATGGCTGATGCTCAGTGTTTTAAAGGAGGAATAGAAGTGGTGAAGGGTGTAAATAGTGTTAATGCTCTAAGAGCAGACAGAAGAGTCAAAGAATTGATTAACTTAACACTTTTTTATAATATTTAGGATAATAAAAGTGTAGAAACAGTTTATAATTTCTTAAGCTATATGAAATAATAAAACACTTTAAAGGGAGTCAAGAAAGGAGATTAAAATAAAAAAGGTGGGACAGAGAGCTCAAAAATAAGAAGGTAGATGTAAACATAGATATATTTGTAATTACATTAAATGTATATAAACTAAATCACCTATAAAAGACAAAGATTATCAGACTGATAAAAACTAATGAACCAGCCAAGGTCCTGCTTTCACTTGACAGAGTACCACAATTCAGGAAATACCAAGAGGTTATTATGAGATAACGGTTCCCCCTCTCCTCATTGCTTCCTGCACCCTGGAAGCCACCACCTTCTTGGGAACAGCGCTAGACTTCCCAGGTTGATGGCAGTGGTGGTCATTCAGAGAGCTGGCATTTGGCACATTTGGGTTATACAGGCCTGAATCCCCATTAGCTTGTGAGACCTCTGTAGTAGATGTGGGGTCCATACTCAATGATTTACATAGTGTTTGGCTTATGTTGCTATTTGGCATCCATAAAACCATATCTAGTATTTATCATGTGTATGCATTTGATTCCCATGTGAGATTATAAACTCTTTAGAGGCAGGAAACCTGTTATACATTTGACTTTTCTAGTATATCTGCTAAAAAAATAGGTAAGTATATAATAAATATTTTTTGTTTAGTTTAGTCAAGTTAAAATCTAACTTCTGTATAAGGATACCATTTTATCTCTCAGTGCTTTAGACTAGGTTTGCATAGCAGAGAAAAAACAAAACCCACTTCTTTATACAATGAAGGATCCAATCATCTACTTTTCTATAAGTACATTTTACAGGTAGAAGAATATACTTTGGAAAGCCTACTTTATTTAATGCCAAAATAAATGCTTTGCTCTTATAAAAGCTATGATAAAGTATTAGTAGTAAAATAATAAAAATATTTTTCTTGGAAAAAATTATTGAACAAAGCACATTTCTTTTTTTAGAGCGATTCTCTTGATTCTGTTAGTCCAAATGCCTGAAGTTCTCTTGTGTAAGAATGTGCTGCTTAAGAGAAAACTCAGTTAACTTGGAGTCAGAACTGTTCCTTATGATTGGAAAGAATTACAGAATCCAAAGTAAAAGCAAGGCTTTCTGTTTTTAATTAAAATGTATAAAAATTAAAACATAAAGTCAGGGTCCAGTTGGATATACTTCTTTGCAATAGACATTTTGAAAACATTTAGTAAGAAATAAAGATGACTGTGTGCTGCTTTCCTGAGCCTCTCAGTGGCTCCCCTGGTTAGTGACTTAGTCACCTTGTTTGACTATCATGGAATCATAAAATTTCAAAGCCAGGAAAGGATCTCAGAAGTTCTTCTCACTCTCTCATCCACCTATCTCCTATCTAGAGAATAAGCCCACAGTGGTGAGAGGACTAGACTGAAGTTGTATAGCAAGGAATTAGGCACATGGGCTTCTTCTGGCTAGCTGCTTCTGAATCTTAAGCGTTTTCCTACTGCCTGGAATTTCTGCTGTGTTTGTAGCATCTTTTTGCCTTTAGGGTAGTGATAAGTAGGGTAAGAGATGAGAATGAAGAGGCGTTGTATGTGAGTTTGTCAGTTTGTGTAAGAGGGGGAGAGGAGTGACTGAGATTAAGAGGGAGAGGTGGACAATAAAGAAAAAAAGTGGTGCTGTGAATCTGCTATCTGAAGCAGTGTCTGGAATTTGCACAAGGTGGGGGACTCTGGCAGTATTGGGCATCTAGGATCATCCTGTACCTGCTGGATAAACCCCACTTGCTACTTAATACATGTGTAGCTTTTTGACTGTATTTCACTTCAGCCAGTGCACTTAGCTGTGTCAGGTTATGTAGCGATATTAAGAATAAACCCGTTGAAATTTGCATTGCAGATAATTTGTCAGTTTTCAGATTTTTCAAATTGTAGCTAACGCATATAACCTCACTTTTCCCCTTCTATTTTCAGATGTGGGCAGAATCCTATGTCCCTTTTGCTTAGCCACACTTTCATTTTTTTAAGAGAAGTAATAATGAAAATGAATTTTCAAAAGGTATTTTGAGTGTTTTATCTGTGCTTTCTCAGTTCACTCTGGGTCAGGTATAGATTTTGCTGGGAAACAGTGTTGACACAGCAGTGTGTGGCACGCAGTGCTGCTTTGTATGTTGCCCACAGTACCCTCTGGACTTTCACCACACCAGGGACATTTACATGGGGGCCAGATTCAGGCTCTTAGAGCCCAGCAGACTTCCCTGAAGTCAGGTGGAAGTCTGACCCAATCCAGGATGGCAGTCTTAGCTGCTGGTTATCAGTTGTTTTCTTTGGTATTAGCATGATATCTAATTTACAGGCTCTTGGGAAAGCATGTACTCTTCATTTGTTTTTACTCTAAAGTCCATCTCTGCTTACATCATTGGAAGCCTCTTAATTTAACCTCTTCTTTTGTAGATTCTATAATTGAAAATGAATTATGACAGTTATAAGTTTCTTCCTATACAAGTATATATTTATGTTCATTTTAGGAAAATCAGAAAATGCAGATAAATGAAAAGGAGAAAATATAAATAATCTGTAATTCACTTCTTGGAGAAACTACTACAGTTTAGTGCATTTCTATATGTTTTCTATGTATGTTTGTATAACATTAAATATATTTTGTTAGAATGTGTTCATGCGGTTATAATATTTTCTACTAGCACTTCTTATTTCTCCTGTCATATATATATATTTCTGTTATAATTTAATTTTGTATTTTCAAAGAGAGCTCTTGTCTTTTTCAATATGGATAATTACAAACAAAGCAAAAAAAAAAATAACAAAACCTGATAATCTCACAGCCTATGTGGACATGTTCAAATGGCTGGTGTTAGTAATAAAACAACTCACATTAACTGGTTGCTTTCTATACAACAGGTGCTGTTTTATCTCTTCACTCCTTTGATCCATCCATCCATCTATCCACCCCATCCACCCATCCATCCATTTACCCATCCATCTCTGTTTATCCAGAAGGAATCATACATATTTCTCTACATTTTACTTAATAACAACTTAATAGTAAACATGGAGTTTTGTTTTCTATCATCACATGCACAGAGCTCTTTTTCTATAAGAGACATGTGGGTATCCTCTGTGTACCTTGCTTTAGTTATCCAGTTCACTCCACTGGATAACTAAAATTGCAGGTATTTGCAATTTTAAGCAATTCAACAATAATATTCTTATATGAATTTTTATTAAGTGGTAAAATCAGGTGTTAACATGCTAAGTCAGTAGACTAGTGCCTGCTACATAGTAATAAAGTTACTGCTATAATTACTAACACTAGATGCCACACATTGTGCTAAAATTTTATTTAATCTTTCAGTATCCCTAGGTAGATTGTTATTGTTCTTGTTTTCAGTTAAGAAAACTGAAACCTAGAAAGGTTAAATAGTTCACTTTGTGTCATGTAGTAAGCAAGTAAAATCTAGGATTTGAACTCAACCTTCTAGAGCAGGTCTTGACCACTCTTACCTTTTATGACTGACTTCAAGGGTCAAAGGACTTGGTATCTTCTGGAAGTAGAGGGAGACTAGTAAATATTAGTGTCTACAACACACATTTACACCAAAATGCCCTTGCTAAGTATCATAGATATCACAATTTTTAATAGGTGAGAGATCATATCATATTTTGATTTGTGTTTAATAATAATGTTAAAAATATATTCATTGCCATTTTTCTGTAAATTGCCTTTCTTTTTCTATTGAATAGCTTTTAAAATAGCTATTGTGAAAGGATTATCCCCTTTTAGTTAATGAGTTAATTCATCTCTTTTATTATTATTTTTCATTTTTTTGTAGTTATTTTTCATTTTTGTACAGTGTATACTTTCTCATCTCAGGTGTAGTCCCTATAAAATTCCCATCATCTGTTCACCCATGTCCCATCACCATAGCCCCTTGTGCTCTTCCCACCCATTTTGTTCCTTCTCCCTCCTCCTCCCCTAGGGAATGTCTCAGATTTATAGTTTTCTATGGGTTTTGATTTTTAATTTATTATAATTAATTTTTATCTCATTTTTTTATATATTTTGACTAGAACATATAAGTTCAACTTTCTTAGTAAATTTCAATTATATAGTACACTGTTATCAACTATAGTTACCAAGTTTTACATTAGAACCTCAGACTGATCATTTTATAGCTGCAGTTTACAATCTTTTACCAACATATCCCTATTTCCTCCACTTCTTTCAGCCCTTCGCAAGCGTTTTTCTATTGTTTATGAATTTGACTTAAACTTTTTTCTTTTAGATTGCACATTCTAAGATATACCGTGCAGCATTTGTCTTTTTCTGTGTAACATATAGTATAATGTCTTCAAGGTCTCTCCCTGTTGTTCCACATGACAGGTTTCCTTCTTTTTCATGGCTGAGTAATTTCCCATTGTGTGTGTGTATGTGTGTGTGTTTGTGTAGACTGTCTATCTACCAACCACATATTTATTCACTCCCAGATGGACTCTTAGGTTGTTTTTATAATTTGGGTATTGTGAATATGCCTCAGCAAACATGGAAATACAGATATCACTTTGATATTTTCATTTCTTTGCATATCTACCCAGAAGTAGAATAGGATTTCTGGAGCATAAATATGGCAGTTTTACTTTTAATTTTTAAGGAACCTGTGTACTGTTTTTCATAATAACTGCATAAATTTACCTTCCTACCAATAGTGCACAAAAATTTCCTGTACTCCACATTCTCACCAATACTCATTATTTCTTGTCTTCTTGATGATAGACTCCTAATAGCTATGAGGTAATGTCTCATTGTAGTTGGTTTTGAGTTGCATTTCTCTGATGATTAGCAATGTTGAGTATCTTTTCATATACCTATTGGCTGTTTGTTTATTTTGTTTAGAAAATTTTCTATTTGGTTTCTTTACCAAATTTTAAATTAGATTGTTTGATTTTGCTGTTGAGTTGTATGATTTCCGTGTGCCTTTGGATGTTAACCCCTTAACAGATTTATGATTTGCAAATATTGTCTTTCATTCAGTAGGTTGCCTTTACATTTTGTTGATGATGATTTCCTTTACCCTTTAGTGGCTTTTTATTTGATGTAGTCAATTTTGTTGCTTTTTATTTGATGTAGTCAATTTTGTTGCCTTTGCTTTGAAATATATTCCATGACTGCTATCAGGGAGCTTACCGGGAGTTTTATGGTTTCAACTCCAAGTCATTTTGAGTTGATTTTTGTATATGGTGTAAAACAGGGGTCTAGTTTCATGGGTAGTTCTTTTAAGAAAAGATTATTTTAGCTCTTTATAGAAAGGGAAATTAGCCTTTCATCTTTCATATGCATCATCAGTATTTTTTCCAACACATTTAAAATGACTGCATATTTTCCATTGTATGGAAATGTGATTTATTTGAATGGTTGCTCCCAGTTTCTCATTATAATGATGTCAAGAGAATGATGTATAGAAGGGAATACATATTTTTAAGGGTTTGGGTTTGAATGTATGGGGGTAAACAGTGGGCTTGTGGGTTCCCTTATATGTGGATTTTCTTGTAAATAGGCAATGTAAATTTATGGTATTGATCACTATAGTATAGTACTATTAACATTTTTGTTTCCTTATGATATTTCCTAATTTATTGTAAGGATACTGCATATAATGCATATAACATGCAAAATATGTATTTATTGAGTGTTTATGATACGGAAAGGTTCTGATCAATAACAGCTATTAGTAGTTTTTGGGAAATAAAAAGTTTTATTTATATTTTTGATTCTGTAGGGAGTCAGTGACCTTAACCCCCTCTATTGTTCAAGGGTCAGCTGTGTAAGTCAACCTTTATACCTACTGTCTCTTCAGTCTTTCTGTTTTAATTTTATGGATAAAGAACAAGAAGCTTAGGTAGGTTTTGTATCTCATCCAGCATCCCATAGTTGTAAATAACAGAAATAGCACATAAACCCTCTTTGGCCTGACCTTATAGCTCATGTTCCTTCCTTCTGCTGTGAACTCCATTCCTGGGCCCTATCTTATTTAAGAAGGCATATTTATATTTACATTGGGAAGTAAATTAACTGGTTGAAATCTAAGGTGAATTTTGACAAGTAAATTAACTGGTTGAAATCTAAGGTGAATTTTGACAAAAAAATTTTTCAGGAAATATGTATTTAGAAATATTCTTATATTACATAGAGTACTTAAGAAACTTGGTGTGTTTTTATTTTTTTCTGTGTACTGTTCCATCCAGATCCCTGATATAGTAGGGACATGGGACACGGGCAGGTTTTAGGTATAGACCTTTTCTTTTACAGCTCTGGCGTCTCTCCTTCCTCACACTTCTCCTCAAAGTTTTCCTTCCTGCCTGCCACCTAGTGGACTTTAGCACTCCCCAAGAGTAAGACTTCTTGCTTTTGTCTTCTTCTCTTAGACCCTTTCCCTTCAGACTCCAAATGTCCTGCTCTGGATTTCCCCAATAAAACTTGGTAACTGATTTTCTTGTGGTCAGGGAAAGAGACTGTATTCTTCTTTATGTCTGACCTATTGTTTGCAGTTAGCACTATGATCCACCCTTCCTTCAACGAAAAGCAGGGAACTGTAGCCAAGACTGGCAGACCTGCTGGACGGAATAGCTAGCAGGCCTGCTGTGCTCCTTTGCCTTCCCTCACCACTGTCCCCAGGGGCATCCTCTGCCCCTGTGCTCTTCCCCTACACACACTGGCTCTCTTTTTTCAACTTGACATGTTATATATTAAAATTTTATTATTTACTCTTTCCCCACCAGGGCATAACGGTTTTATTTTGTATTCTGTTTACAGTTCCCTGGCATGGTCACAGTAGGGGCACCATAAGTATTTCATTGAATGGGTCACAGAACTGGGTGGTGAAAAGTCTGATAGTTTTGTTTCCTAGCATGTGCTCTCCTTAGAGCTCCTCCTGCTGAAGACAGGTTTGGATCATGTTTGGTGCTCCTGGGAGATTTGGTCAAAGCGAGGGGATTTGAAGTCTACTAGGTCTCTGAGTATGAGCCCAGTAGGAGTGGTTGTAGTTGACATAAAAGATTTTCATGTGGAGTGGGTCAGACTTTGGTTTGAATTCTGATTCCAAGTGGTTTTAGTCATGGTATGAGTTTTGAGGAAGGCTTTCTGAGACCATTTCCTGAAAACACCTGCCTCCTTGAAGTACAGTGAAGATGACCTAGAACATGTATGGAAACACTTGACACATGGGAAGAAAGATAAACAGTGGTAGCAAGTGGTTACTAGTGTTTCAATTTGATTCTGTGTAACTTTCTATTGAGGAATGATGTTGTTTCCTCAGTTCTATTGTACTAACTTCCCTTTCCTAATTAAGGGAAGCTGTTCATTGTAGTGGTTAAAAGATGGGTAGGTGACTTTGGAATTTGATGTTCAGGATGCAATCCTTTCTGCCATTTCCCAACAGAGTGACACTAGATAACACTAGATGAAAGCTAGTCTTAACTTAAAAGTGCCACACATGACTATGAGAGCAGTATTTACTGCAGAGTGAATACAAAGACCCAGTGAGATAATGCTGAACACAAAGCTTGGTCCATAGGAAGCACCCAGTCACTCCAGTCCTGTAGTTTGATAATAATCATAGTCATACTAGTTAGTAGACTTTAAAAGAAGCATAGAACTTCATCAGGTCCAACTCTAGTCCTTCTACTCTGCTTCTAATTCTTCCTTCTAGATTAATAAAGGACAAATCAGTCTTTTATATACTTAACATTGCATCCTATCCTGGACTTAATTATGCCCCTCCTTCATATGTTGAAACCCTAATCCTCATAATGACTACATTTGGAGATAGGGTTTTTTCGGGAGGTAATTAAGGTTAAATGAGGTCAGAAAGATGGAACCCAAATCCTATAAGACTGATGTTCTTAAAAGAAGGGGAAGATACAGCTGAGGTGAGAAGGCAGCTAACTACAACATAAGCTGCACCAGAAACCAACCCTCATGGCACCTTGATCAAGGACTTCCAGCATCTAGAACTCTGAGGAAGTTCTAGAGGCTGACTGTAGCCAGCTAGTCTGTGATATCTTATAGCAGCCTGAGCTGATTATGCAGATCCTTTTTCTTTTCTTATATCATTACCCCTATCTTAGTTCTCTCATAATGGTTTTCAGATGCATTGCCACCCTGGTCACCACAGCTTCACTATATAAATTAATTATACCAACTGTGCCAGTGCTTTTTAAAAATGGGAAACTGCAAGAGCACTCAGACTCCCAGGTGACCTGTGCAGTCTGGAAAGTGATCACTGCCCTTCTAATGAGATATTGTTAGGTAGGTGCCTGGACAAACCTCCAACACTCATGACTACGCCAATCTGTAATTCACCTGTATTTTATCCCATATCCAAAAGTTTGTCTTGTTAACTTCAGTATTTTCCCCCCACAGACTATAGATGTCATTCAACTAGGACCCTAGTTGAATAAGACTTTAGAGGTCTGGACCAACCAGCTAATCCAGTTACTCAGTGCCAGCAGTTTTTGTGTTTTAGTAATTTTGAACCGCTATGATAAATTACTATAGAAAGGTAACTTAAACAATAATAGACTTACTTCTCATAGTTCAGAGAGTTAAAACTCAAGATTGGGGTCCTGGTGTGGTCATGTTTTAGTGAGGGCCTTTTAACTTGTTTACAGTGGTTAACCTCTTGCTGTGTCTTCACATGGTAGAAAGGGAGTGACCAGATCTCTCGCTTATAAGGCACTAATCCCAGTCTGAGGGGTCTATCCTCATGACCTGATCACCTTCCAAGTACCCACCTTCCTATACTATCACGTTGGGATTAGATTTTCAGCATATGCATTTGGAGGCGAAACACAGTGAGCCCTTGCACTGTGTTTCTAATGGTAGCAGCGTAGACTTCTCCTTCCAGTAATGGGAGCTTGTGGTTTTGCTGTGGGACTTACTACACTGTTGAATCCCCCAAGTATTGAGAAGAACTATGTTTGTTGAGTCAAAATCTGACTCTATAACGTCTAATCTTAGATCTTACCTATTTTCTCTACAGTAGCAGAAAATTTTCTGTCTTCATCTTGTAGTTTCTCATAGACCACCTCCTCCCCTCCTGTTATTTGCACTAAATATTATAGCAATATTTTACTTATCATCACCAGAAAAAATAAATTCCACTTGGTTTTTATAAGCCAAAGTTACATAGATAAATGACTCTGTAAATACATAAATAAAGGAGGTGACTAATTGACAGGGGGATACTGTATTTGGTTTGTTTTAATGAATAGATTTTATCGGATCATTATCTCTGCAAATAGACTTAGGAAATAGGCAATTCATTCTTTACTAATTTTATCCATAAGATACCTTTCCTCTCTGTGTAGGTGTGGCATTAAATCTTGATCTGAACTCATTATAGTATTTTAGAACTGGAAAGTAACCAACCATTCATTCCTTCTAGACACTTTTGCGACATTTATTTATGTATTTATGTATTTATTTTGTGCAGATTTCTTCCTTTGTTGTGGGAATTAAATGCAGATGGAAAACTAGGGCTCAGCTGCAGTTTGAGGTGGCAGTCCTTCTCTGGCTCACCTCAGTAGTCAAATCCCATGTGTGATTTCTGGCATTGAGTCCTCAGGAGAATTGTTCTGAGCTCCTGCCTGTGAAGACTATTGGGGGACAGCTGGTTGGTAGACCCGTATCCTGCTGACAGTGTCCAGACAGCAGAACCCAGGTGAATGAAAGTCTTCTTTGGTGATGCAGTGTCTCTTGGGGCTCCAGCTGTGCTGTTCAGTGGCAGGGCCTCGGCTGTGCTTTGCTCTGCCTGGTCCCAGCCTGAGCCTGAATCTGCCACCTTTCTGCAGATCAAGCTATCCAATACTTTGTTAATAAATACTCTTTATGCCTAAATTAGCCTGAGACATGTTCTTGTTTTTAATCAGGAACCCAGACGTTATGCCCTTATTTGACTGTTTTCAAGTCTTGGTCTAGAATTCTGGTGTTTAGTCATCCCTGCCTAAGCACATCTGAGGTTTGCATGTGCTAGTTAAGGAATGCACTCCCTAAGGTATATAATTGCTATTTATGTGGCACTTAGGAGTTATTTCTTCTCATCCTCAACTGATTAATTTTCAGAGTACTCATAGGAAGGACTTACTTTTTGATCCTTTCAAAGCATGTACTGTTAAGAGAAGGAGGTCGGGAAGGGATCATGCCAGAATTTTGGAATTTAGGACATGGAAAGTCTTATAAAAAAGTGAGGCTATGTCTGGCTGGTGGAAAGGTTATAATATAATTAGGAATACTGAAGCTTTTACTGAGCTTTGTGGACAGAGTTTAATTGTAAATATAAGATTTTAATTGTAAATATAAGAAAATGAGAAAAGCTGGTTTATTGGTGATTGGGATAAATGAGGGATTTTGTTGTTGTTGTTTTAACTTAGCATGTATTTCTCATTCCAAAAAACCAGATAGTTAAGAATAATATTATCATGCATGTAGATGTTTATATTTCATTAGCAGGAATAAACTTAAAAATTTTTTAAATCAATATGTAATTTGGAGGACTTAAGAGACAGACCCTCCCATGGGCCACACATATGGAGACCATGTGTCTGATGTCTATAGACCCATAAAAGCAATCCTCCTTCCCCCATGAATATTTGTTTCTAGTGGCTAGAATTTTTACATTTTGAAAGATTTCTGGGTTTACTTTATATTATACCCATTTACTTTAAATTGCAAATAAGGTAACAGGGATTCTGGTCTGTAAAATATGATAGCCAAGGCTGATATTAATGAAAGATTCCGTCTAACAATTTGTATACTGAATTTTCTTAAAGATGAACTTTCAAAAGATCAGGGCATTTGATTAATGTGATCTTATAGTATCTATCTGGGAAATTTTTCTTGCTTATTAGTCCATTTCTGCAAATAAGATATAATGTAAATTCTCTTTAGAAAATGCCATTAATAAAAAGCAATTGGTATAAAGTTATTTTTAACAAATCTTAAAATATTGATACCTTGTATTTCATTGCTCTGCACCCCCCCATTTATTAAATAAAAACAATTTTTATTGGAACTTAAGATTTTAAAGAATTTTATGTTTTTCAGAGTAGATACTTTGGTAACCTATATACTTACTTTTTTGATGTTACAATAGTCTGACATGTTGGAAATTTTTCTTTGGAATTCTATTTATATCCTCCATTGCATTAAAAAATTATCCTCAGTGGTGATGGATCTTTATTTTTTTGTGGGTGGATTTTATTGCTGAGATGGGCTACAACTTTTTAAACCTTGGTCTATAAAACAGGTGATAGATTGCAAGCTATGAGATAGTTTTTCTTCAGTGTGACATCAAAAATGTCTATGAAGACACCTTCCACTTCACTCCAAAGAAAAACTGGTTTTGAGGGTTATTTTATAATAGGAATTTTAAATGATTCACTCAGGGTTCCTTGAAATAATATGCACAGTTTACCAGGTTAACTGTGGGTAATTTATTTTCATATGTAAGTTCTGTTTTTACAATAGAGTCTGATATTCCTTATGAGCTACTTATGAAATCTTCAATATCTGAGTATCCTGATTAGTCAGAATTGAAATTGGGAGCAGTTTTTCTGAGTTGAGAAATCTTAGTTATGGGTTCATCTTAACTGAGGTTGTTCTTCCCTGAATGGTTAACTGAGTTTTGTGTGGATGTGTATAAGTGTGTTTGTGTCTCCCCTGAGGAAAGGGTGTAGTGTGTTCATTGCTTTCTCCAAGGGCCTGAAGTCCAAAACAATTGAGGGCCCATTGTTCCTGTTCTGGCAGTTTCAGGAACTGTGGCAATCTGGATGTATATTTGTGCCCTGCTTCTTTTATTTGTCAGAGCTATTCCAAAGAGCTGACCTGACAGTCTCCCAGGGGCAGAGGCTTGGCTTTCAAGGGGGTGACTAGTTTCACTAGATCATTCACTACACTAGCCTCTTATTAAGCTTGGAAGCAGTTCCCCTCATAGCTTCTGGGAATATTTGATTGCGCCCTTGATACCTCATCCTAATTCCATGCACTTGGAAATAAGTAATTGTTGGGAGAACTTGTGTTTGCCCAGCCAGCTGATTTTCCTGATAACCAGAATTATTACCTTTATGTGCCTTCATCTTCAGGCCTGGCTAATATGTCAGTTTGTGAATATTTTTAGTAAGTATAAAGGAATCATCCCTACCAATGTGTGTGATCATTTGCCTTTCCTTTATTTTCTAATTTTCTGTTGATAAGAGTAAGAGAACACTGTCCTGAGAATAAAAGGAGTTAAGGTATCTTTATGGACCAGTTTATAGTTACAGGATTTTGGCAGGGTGAACCTGGGATGTGTTAGGTATCCTAAAAATACTTAAGTGAACAAATAAGTAGCTTTTAATGTTGTGTAGGTTTAATGTGGTGATAGATAGCATTTCACCAGTGGTAATCTTTAAATACTTTTATAGCTCTAAAGTAGAATTCCCTTCTGATATATCTTAGAGCCTATATGAAAACAAAGTCAAGTATAAGTCTTTATGAAAAGGTATATTCCCATCTGCCTGAAATGGTTTAGGTAGGCTAAGTCAGTTGGGATAATTTCTTCTCTTTTTTCTTAGTTCTATTTTTCAGAGCTTCTCAAACATTTTCCCTGAACTACCCCAATAGCAAAATAAGAGTAAATCCCCTCTCCCCTCCCTCAACCCTGCTGTGCACTTACCCTGAAGCAGCCAGCTGCAAGAGCATCATTTCTTTTATGACTCATTTAAAAAATTCATGCCAATTTTGCATTCCTTTTAAAAAAAATTTATGTTAATGTGAAATTCAGATTTTAAAAGCCCATCTATTCAAACTGAGTTGCAAGAAAATGTGCCCATTGGTCATTAAACTTTGTGAACCTCTTGGCACACTGTGAGTAACCCTGATGATTTGAGGATACCCCTGTTTGAGGCAGGACATAACTGGAATCTGAGAGGTCTGGGGGGACAGATACATTTTTAAGACTGTTCTAGTTTAGAGTGTAGAAGTGTGGTGAGAAAGCCCTTTACTGAAATCCAAGTCAACTATTTCCCTTACTCTCACTCTTTGTGCCAGCTATAATCCTGGGAAAAATTATACAGCACACTTTACTCCATTTTTTAAAGGGAGATTAAAATACTTGCTACCTAGTCCCCTTATCGGGTGTTGTAAGGATTAGTGAGCTCATGTGTCCTCAGCTCACAGGCAGAAGTGGGCATGGAACCACCAGGTGACACACTTCCAGGGGTTTTATCCAGGCATGGCATTCACTGTGTTATTAAGCTTGAATTTATTTTGTTCACATGTTGCTTTAACCAACTTAAATAATAAAGTGCTGCATTAAGCCTGAGGCCATAGGGTAGTTATGATAATATCCGTGTGTCAAAATGAAGAGCGAGCCTGTTTGTTTCACATGTTTTAACTTGTCATGTGTCTCAAGAATTCTGTAAACTTGACTTCTTCCTGTTGGATTGGACACTCTCTCGATAGACTTTTTACTGCATTTTGCAGCTTTAGATCTGTTTGTGGAGACAGTCTTTCAACAATTCTGGTCTGTAATTTTTAGAGCCGAGTTTAAACCTTGTGCCCTTATTGAGTAGTAAACTGTCACTCTGCTCACCTGATGTGCAGTCTCATCAGGATATAGGACACTGTTGCCTCCCCTTGAGGGGGTGATGGGATGAGAAAGAACAAAGCCTTTTGGCTTTTTGTGAAGGGCCTCGTAGGGGGGCTGGTTGCTGCCTAGCGGCCCCCTCAGGTGCCTATCTCTTGGTTACCATGGGCTTTGGCTATGATGTACTCATATCTCTTTTGGAGGCCAAAACCTGACTAGTAAAACAGCGTTAAAAACCTAAATGCCCAAAAACAGATGAGCGGATCGGGAAGCTGTGGTACATATACACGATGGAATACTACTCAGCAATCAGAAATGAAAAACTAGACTCAT
>JAGFMF010011796.1:7491150-7537888 GCA_019455555.1 Galemys pyrenaicus
TGAGGTGATGGTGCACTGGTGAGATGGTGATGGGTAATACATGGGGATTACAATTAATGGCAAGTATATGTAAATTTTAAAATATTTTAATAAAAAAATAAATAAAAATTGAAATCATAAACAAACAAACAAAAAAAAGTCAATTGCCAGATGGTTAAGAAAGACACTATTTCTGAATGAGCAATGAATGAGACTACTGTAATGGAAAACAGCAAAGTTTAAAATAATGTTGATATTCAGGATGGTAGATTGGGGGAGGTAGAAATGAGATGGGAGAAATATAATTTTAAGCTTTTAAAATTCCACTGAAGTATAATGCTTAATTGTTAGTATGTTCTAAGCAATGTGTTAGGCACATTTAAAAATAGCCTTTTAACATGAATGAATCTTTTTATGAGCTGAGTTTCAATGAAGAACGAGTTGGTCATGCAAATTATGTTTTAGTGGTCTGTTTAAGGCATTTTAGGGCTGGAATTACAAAAACACTTTAAGGTTTTTTTACTCCCCAAATAACAAATGTGTCCAAAAAGCAGTGCTAATTATAATAGCTACTATTGGATAGCCCAATGAAGAAATCTGTGTCACTTTGTTTATAATTTATGTTTTCTTTGAATTTTAGAGTTTGCAGACAGTTGTTTGGATATAAAAATGGAGACATTGGCTCTGAGTCAGTTGAAAACATTTGTAGACAGAGGAGTCTTTTGTCTCTTTCTGGGAAAAAAACACAACAGTCAGTTCAGAGCCACTCAAACACTCCAGCAGCTTTGGAGATCAAGGGAAGCCTTGCCTTAGAGAAGTTAGTAGTGGTTGGGTGCTCAGTGTTAGAGGAAACACTGTAAAAAAAAAGCTGAAAATCATGACCTGGTCTATGAATTGGTTATGAGGCAACTGATCCTTGAAGTGAAAAAGTTAAATGCTCCAGGTTTTAAGGAGTAAAGCACTTTGTGCATGTAATGAGTTATTAATAGGGTTGGAAAATAGTAAGTTTCTAAGGAACTTATTTTTTAGAAGGAAGTTTCTTAGAGCTTATTTTTATTTTTTTATTTATTTAATTTTTACTTTTTTTATTAAAATATTTTAAAATTTACATATACTTGCCATTAATTGTAATCCCCATGTATTCCCCATCACCATCTCACCAGTGCACCATCACCTCAGTCCCTCGTGCTCCCATCTATTTTTAATCAACAGTTTTGCCTATGAGTACAGGCAAGTAAGGATAGAAATTGTGCATATATGTGCTATCCTCTTAATAAAGTGCTGTATTTTTTGGTAGAAAGTACTAAAATGCATAAATTCCATGTTTTTCTAATTCCTTTGAGTAGGAAGAATGCCTACCTGTTAGACTAAGTAGGTACTGGTATTCTAGTATGAGGATGAATGCATTTGAGGGGATCAGTGTTTTCCAGTAACTTTTTTTGCTCCATGTTACAATAATGTGGGTGGTATATTTCAACTATAACTAAAGTTTTAAAATATTGTAATTCACTGTTAGGAGTACTATTAATAAATAATTTATACATGAAACATTACTACTGACCATTCAACCCTTACCCTCCGTTTTTCATTAGTTTTCAGCTATGTTATATAGCAGCAATACCCTGGCAAGATAAACATAAGAAACTAATCAGTGGTTCTGATTTTTAAATGTTTTGATGGTCTCTGGTTAACCCTAGAATAATATTGAAGATAGAGAACTATTTGTCTTGTTGGTACCTTGCATCTTAGTGACTAGTCAGGTAAAATAAAGTAAGAAAACACAACTAAGGTTCATAAACTGAGAATCTATGGCACAGAGAAACCACAGAGAACTTGGGATGTTTATGAGAAGAGTTTTGAAGGAAATTTTTCATTCTAGAAGCAGAAATTAAGGAATCAAATTCATTGTGGTTTATACTATATGGGAATATTATAAGCTTCTAAGCTCCTTCAGCAATCCTTACAAATCTTGGCTCCACCATTTGTCTGATGTAATCATTAACCTTCCTATATCTACTTTTCATTGAGATAAGAGTAACAATAGAGCCTAGAACTCAGATGGTTGTAAAGATTACTGTGGTAAGATTATATGTAACATTCTTAACATAGTCTCCAACTCATAGTTTATAATCACGTATAACTTTTTTTTTGACTAATAATTGTTTTTCATAATTTTTTAAAAAAAATAGTTCCTTTTTGGATAGCTTTTTATTGTGATTTCTGCATTAATAATTACTCAAATATTCAAAGACTGCTTTTCCCTATCACATCCAATACTATTTTCTTTCTTGCTTCTTCTGTCTCTTGTATTCTAACTAGACTTGCCTTTTAATATTAATCATCAGATAACATCTCTTTGATCATGTTTTCCCCTTAATTAGTATTCCTATCAAAAACTATACTACACATTTAGACAGTCATAATTTTTCAAAATCAGTGAATAGTTGATTGTCGTCTCTTTAAGGGCATGCATCTAAGTATAAGAATTCAAAGAAAGATAAAGTAGAGCCTCAAGATCTAGTACTAATTATCTACTTTCCTTTGATGGCCTATTAGTGTAAGAGATTATTATTGTAAATGTTGAATCAGAAGCATAGCACAGGCAATAAGTGCTATAGGAGTTCCAAGGAAAGGATAACATGACAAATATTTGTCATGTGGGACTTATACTGTATCTTGAAAACAGAATGAGCATTTGGGAGGCAGCCTTCTTTGACCTGGCTTCTTGCTTCCAGAAGTGGGACAGTTTTGGGAATGGGAGTGACTTACCTGAATGGTAAATTTGGGAAAAGGAATACTCTTCAGGACTCTCTGCTCAGAGTTTACTACTCTTGGCTTTTTCTTAACAGACCTGGGCCTGATGGGTATGACCTGGCATTGTCTAGCTATGCCAATAATTGGCTTGGGCATCTGGCTGATTTTTGTTGCAGATCTATAGACCTTTTTCTTCAGTCACCTTTATCAGTACCTACAGTCTCTCTTGGTTAGATGTGATCTTGGAGAAGGGTAGAAGGATAGGTTGGTGGAATCATAAGGCATTACTGAATAGATGATTACTGTTGATGAGTGTTCTGGATCAATGAAAATGCATAGAAGATTGGAGCCAGATTGTGCAGGGCTTCAATGTGAACACTTTTGAAGCATATTGAGTTTTGTCTTAGCACTATAAATCTAATAAAGTTATAAATATATTCCTGTTTTTATACTTCTGTATTACTTCAGTTGGGATTCATGGAACTTTGGGCTTTGGACCTTTAGCAACTCTACTTGAAACCTAGTCCACAAAAAAGTCTAATCCAGGGCCTTCCTGGTGGTATAAGGGTTATGTCTCAGCACTATCATGTTCTCACTGCTGAGGCCTGAGTTCTATCTCCGGCCAGGGAGCTAGCCCACACTTAGCACAGCAGACCTCTCCTGTCTTTCCTGCTGCTTCCTTTAGCACTGTATTTTAGTAGTTTAGCCTGTTCTGTTCCCCACTGTCTCTGGTGAGTCCTCTCCACCTCCACACACCTTTGACTGACACCACAGTCCTTGTATGCAAGTTCTTGTATTTATTTCATTATTTATAAATAAATTAAATCTTTAAAAATATATCTAGTCCATAAAAAGTTTAAGTAGCACAGATAAACTACACTCTTATACAAAGGGCTAACTGAACTATTATTTCTGTGCATATTCTACATTTCCCCAGAGGCCTGTCTTTCTTCATATGATATTTTCCCAGAAATGTTCTTTTCTCTCAACTTCTGTCTTTCCTTCACTTATTCAATTAACAGGTGTCTACAGTGTGTTAAGAATTGTGAATCGGATGGGGGTCTGACATGATTGAAAACACAGTTTAAGACTGTTGGTACAGGCTTCTGGAGTATATATTAAGGTCCTTAAGTATACATTTCCTTTGACCCTCAAATCCAATTCTAGAATAGTTCCCTAAATTAATTATCAGAAAATAATTTAAATAAATGAATACAAAATTGGTTACTACATTATTTATAATAGTAAGATACTGCTAAATTATGTTACAGTCATAGTGTGGGCTATTCTGTAGTCCAAAAAATATATTTATTAATGAAAAGAAAATATATAAAAAAAGAAAATATATCAATATGTTACTGAATAAAATTTATATTATTAAAAATACATAATTCATTCCTGTTCCCTATGTACTTACAGTTGAATTAAAGAGAGATATAAACTGAATAATTTAGAAATACAAATGGAAATGAGTGACAGTGGTGAAAGCAGCAGCTGACATCTGCTGGACACTTCCCTAGCCCTAGACCTTCCTTTATCCTTGCAAAGACCCTATGAAGTCAAGTGTACGACTTCAGATGAGGAACCTACATTATTTTCATATGTTTTAATCTTTGCCAATATGAGGGGTAAAAATCTTGTTTTAATTTGTGTGTCACTGATTGTTAGCAAGTATGAACATCATTTAGTGTGTTTTTTTAACTTTTGTATTTTACATTTTTCAGATTGTCTCTGTCTTCTGCCAGTTTTTCTGTTGGATTTGTCTTTTTTTCTAAATTAATCTGTAGGAATTTGTTATATCTTGAATAATTAACTATAAGTTACAGATATTTATTCCCAGTCTGGTTTGTCTTTTATCTTTATGTTGTCTTATATCACTAATCTTTACTATAAGATTTGTGTTCATTCATTCCTGATTTCTGATAGTGACTGCTTACTACCAGCTTGTCTCCCTAATAAACTTATAATAATAAATTTTTGAACACTTATTTTTTTTTAAGATTTATTTTATTTATTTATGTGTACAAAGAGCTGGGGTGTAGGCCAGAGGTACAGGAGTGGTGAGAGGATTCACCAGAGATAGAGTGGGGAGCAGAACAGGCAGATCTACTGAAATACACTGCTGAGGGGAGCAGCGGGCAAGACAGGAGAGGTCTGCTGTGCCATGTGGGTCAGCTCCCTGGCCAGGAATCAAACTCTTGCTGCAGTGGCTAATAATAGCTTCCTAATACTGAGACTTAATCCTTTATGTCACCAGGGAGGCTTGAGTTTTGAACACTTATAAGAAAAAAAAAAAAAAACAAAAACTAAATTCCCCCAAATTATCCATGTGTAAGAGTACTAAAGGACTTTTGTGATATTTATTTAATTGCAAGGACTTTTGAAACATATATTTTGATCATTGTAAAAATCTATTTTCTATGTTCTAAATATCTATTTGAAGGACTACTGTGTTCCAAATAAGGGGAATGTTAATCCAGTAATACTACGATCACTTTATATTTTTAATTAATTTGTTCTGCACAGGAGGTGATTTGTTCTCCGTTCCTCAAAGCAAAATTAAGGATCTGTAATCAGGCTCACGTCATAGTCTTTTTAAAGTGCTAATAAGCTCAACCTAAAAAATATCGTTGGTCCCATTATTTTCATGTTTTAATAATAGATGTAAAAGTGGAGAAAGCAAGTCTCTCATCATCAGAAGCTGTGGTGATCAGAGATGGTGGGGTTTGTATGTGGGTGGGGAGTAGGTTATGGGTAAATATCCTCAAAACTATAAAAGTGAAGACATCTCTTGGTGAATCATGTATTCTCCAACGTTCTCTATTTAAGAACAAAGGTAATTTGCACTCACTCATTATTCTTTAGCTGATGATTGTCTGATTTCTCCTTAACGTGCTCCTTCATTGCTTGAGTTCAACAGCAACTTCATAGCTAATAGCTTTGTTCTCACTCACTGTACAAGTTTAAAGTCTTTGATAATAGCAATTAAAAACTTTAATATCACATGTAAAATACCTACAGTGTGCCAGAGATTCTAATAGTACATTTTCCCAGGCATTTTGTGTTGTGTGTTGGAGGGCTAGTGGAGATGGCCGCAGATGAATGGGCTTTGTTCCTTGCTGCCAGCTGTCCTGCTGTTTCTTAGTACCTTTGAGGGCTCAGTTGTATATCCCATAGAACTCTAGTACAATAGCTCTTGAATGTCAGCATATCTAACTTTGGTTAGAGATGTTAGGCGACAATGCAGGTTCTCCAGCCCTGCTCCCAGGAACTTGGTTCAGTGGACTTGAGTAGTGCTGCAATCTGCAGTTTACCCCCAGGCACCCTGGGTACTCTTTTCCAGGTCATCTTTGGGCAAGCAGAAATACTGTTCTAGAATGTTTCATTACTCCTCTGTTATCTTTCTCAAGTAGAAATCAGAACAAGCAATTCTGGCTCACTTGCTCCTGTGGGTGAGGCTGCTATCAGGACACAAGCATATAACTTGATGTTCTCAAAGAGGTAATTGACCAAATGGGACCTAGAAGTCCTGAATGTCCTGAAGGAATTATTTACGTTTAGCTTGCTTATGTAAGCAGCTGATTTTCAAGTAGTTCACTCATTTTTTGCTTATAATTGCATAGTTTGTAGCTCTGTGAAGGTACACCATGTAACATGAGAGCTTTATCTTATCTCAGGTAGTGTGAGCATCTGATAACACTTAAGTCTTTTTACATATTGGCCACCCATCACTACTTTCCTGAAGCGAGATGCTATGAAGTTATTGGTGGAAAACTGGGCAATTAACACATCTTGCTTGTCAGGATATTTTGTAGAAATAACTTTACTGGTATTCAACAGGGGTACTAAACATCTACATACTGTATTTCACTTTTCATTGTTATTTTAAATTAAATTGGAGGAAAACATTTCACAACCGTTGATGATATTATTTGAAAATTGACTTGGAATTTTTTGTTAAATTTCTGTTTGGGGGACCTCACTAGTTTTTAGTGTCCTCCTTTACCTTGACTTGACAGATGCTTGATTTACAGGCCCTTTTACCTCAGCTCATACACATTTATTCATAATAGGCATCTGTTAACACCCAGGGATTCAATGCTTTGTGTCATCTGGTCAGGATTTATGTTCTGCAGGCAGAGCCAGATGCTTCCCAAGGGAGGGGGCGTGTTACCAGCTCATGATCATTTGGTGTTTTTCAGTAGGAGAGAGATTTTGCTTTGGTAAAATTTAGGTGAACAGCATATTTTCTTTAGAAATTAATGTAGTAAGTGTATTATTCTTAACATTTCATGTGCTGTTTAGGCTTAAATTGCAGTGTGGATTTTGTGACTTTCAGAATGTTTGTGTTTTCCTTCATGGTTGGATAAATGCAGGAAGGTTGGGGAGATGACTTAGGTTTCTTACAATAGGTAGAAAAGGATACTGGTTTAATTTACCTCATCTCTCATGTACCTCCTTAGAAGAGATGAAAATTATGTCTGACTTTTATCTTAAACAATCTTTACCATGTTGTATTTGTAAGACACAGTCCTAGGTTGTACATACTTCATTAAAATATGTAGCCACCACCCAGAGGCGACTTGTAAGTTAAATAAAGATATAGCAAACTAGGTTGAGAAGACAGTTGCCATTTTCCTTCTTGTCAAAGTGACAACATCCACATTTTTAAAAAAACTTACGTTTAATTTTGTTTCATAAGTTAGTGGAATCTTTGAAATAACTATAGGTATTTTCATACATATTTTGCAAAACTTAGATTTAAGTGAATAAGGCTGACACTTAATGTTCATTTCATTTCACTCAGTTCTTTGTGAAGTTTCTGCCAAGGTTTCAAGTTTTCATTACTGAATTTATAAGGAGTCAGCAGAAAATATTTGTGAACTCTTACTGTGAGCCTAGTCTGTGCTTTGCAGTGCTTGTTTTGATTGTTTTCTTTTAAGAGTATATAGAGATGCATTTGTGCATGTTATTTACTCAAAGTCTGATTGATTCCTTAGAGGGATATATGATTATGCTGTGCTGACTTTAGATGTCCTCTGTGGCTTTTCAGTGTTCCCTTGTGTCCCTAGCTTAAATCCTGAAGTGTCTGGGCAGGAGCCAGAGCTCTGCATCTGTAATACATAAGGAGATATATTCAAAGGCTTAACCTTTTAAAAAAAAATTCTGGATCTCACAAACAAGTAAATCAATAAACATAATTTGGAAGGAAGAAAAGAAAACCTGAATCTTTACAGTGTCTGCTTCATTTATAGCTTTTGAACATTATTAGATACAACATGTCCAAAATCTGAGGAAGGTGAGAAAAGCTAGGAGGAGAAAGGGAAATAGTAAGGAAAGGTGAAGGCTTCAGTCCCTGGTCTATGCATTTGCTGTTGAAGGCCTCACCTATCTGTCAATCTGATTATAGAATGGTGAGAAAGGCACAGGAAATATTGAGAACTACTAATATTTGGTGCTAATTAAAAAAAATCTTTCTTGAAGCTTTACAATATTTTATTTACTTAGTGCCTTAGTGAAGTTTCTGTGAAAAAAATTTCATCCCTATATCTTACATTTGTTTCATGAGGGACTTTATTACAAATGGATGTTTATCATCCTGATTTCCTAGTCCCTAACTTTACACTTCATACTCGCTTCAAAAAACAAAGTCACTAACACCATTTGTAATAAGTCATCATGTTTTGTGAATTCACAGCCTTTCCCAGAGTAGGCACAGTCCCTCTAAGGGGTATATCCTCTGTCTGCTTGGTCAGAAGATAACTAAAATGGGTCTATGAAAAGTCTTTTGAGTCTGCCAAAGGCTTGCTTTCGTGTCCTTCCCTCTGAATTCACACACGTGTCCATGTCGATGGAAGGGTGCACAGTGACCCTAAGGCTTGCTCTGGGACTTCCTGTGTGCCCCTATCAGGCTGACTTTCCTGTCTCCAGGTCTGGATAAGCAGCAGCACCCCCAGCTGCCCTGTCCCCAGGGAGTGTGCTTTTAGGAAACCAACTGAGTGAATAGGTAGCAGCTGGTGTAGGGAAGAAGAATGGACCTGTCCCAGGGGCTTATTCTAAAAAGGCCATGAATTCAACTCTAGTCTCTGTGCTCACACTGTTAAGAACCAGCTGGCAGCTTGGCTGTATAGTGAGGAGGTGAGGAACTGGTTGGATTTTTGTGCCTTTCTCCTCAGCTTTGGGGTCCGTTTCCTGCTTTGCCCTTTTTTTTTTTAAAGATTTATTTTTATTTATTTATGCATACAAAAAAAAGATTTATTTTTATTTATTTATGCATACAAAAAATAAAGATTTATTTTTATTTATTTATGCATACAAAAAAAGATTTATTTTTATTTATTTATGCATTTTATTTATTTATGCATACACCAGAGGTGGTGAGGGGAGTGAGAAGATTCACTAGAGATAGGGTGGGGAGGAGTACAGGCAGATCCACTGAAATACACTGCCTAGGGGAGCAGCAGGCGAGTCAGGAGAGGTCTGCTGCACCATGTGGGTCCCTTCCCTGGCCAGGGATTGAACTCAGGCCTCTGTGTCTGGGGATAGCTTGAAAGCACTGAGACTTGAACCCCTGCACCACCAGGGAGGCTCTTGCTTTGTCCTTTGCTTTTGATGTTTTTAACCTTTAGAAGGCTTAGGTTTGGCTTTCTTTGTACCCCATTTGTCTCCTGACTGTTTTTGTCTTCTCTCTGCCTTTGAGAGGCTCTCTGCCCAATATATAAGGTACAGTTACTGGCTTAGTACTGTCTACCCAGTTTGCCTGTCAAGGGAGCTGGGCTGGTTGCAGGGGAATTGTGAACTACCTTGGCCATCCCCTTCCCAAGCACCAGTGTTTTTCTTCTTGCTTATGTGCAGCCATGTAGCAAATATATTTTTAAATGGAAAATGCTGTCCATGTTAGGATTTAGAGCTCTCTCTTTATAGCCACATAAATTGAACAAGTGGATAGTTTTATCTTTCAGCAATCAAATTTCTTAATTGTAATGAAAAAATATAGTATATGTGGATGAACTATAATGACAAGGAACAATGTAGGTAGACTAACAAAGTCCGTGAGACTATAAGTCTTGCGATTATTTCATTAATAACTCATTTGCATATGAAACAGATGGAAGTATATTTATGAAAATGTATGAATGAATGAGCTTATTTTCTTACTAGATAGATATAGACATATACATAAAGATGTATACATTTATATTTCTCTGTGTATCTGTATTTTCTATAGCACTGTAACAAACTTTGTGGCTTAAAACAACAGAACTCATTCATTCATTAATTCTCTTATAGTTTTGGAGGTCAGAAGTCTCAAATTTATGTTAAGGGCTAAAATCCAGGGACTAGGAGGGCAGTGAGAGAGAATCTGTTTCCTTGCCATTTTCAACCTCTAGAGAGCTACGTTCCTTGCATTCCTTGGTTCATGGTCTCTTCCATCATCAAAGCCCATAACATGGCATCTTTCCTCTCATTGTGCTTTCCTCTGACTTTCTTTTCTGTTTCAGATTTTTGGCCTATTTGGGTAATCCAGGATAGTTTCTTTATACCATGCACCTTAATCACATCCTCAAAGTCTTTGTCAAGAAAGCAACATTCAGGCCCGCCCTGGTGGCACAGTGGGTTAAGCAATGCGCTGTGAGGCAAACCGCAGCCACTACAGCACAAGTTCAATCCCTGCTGCCGGCCAGGGAGGGGACCCACATGGGGCAGCAGACCTCTCCTGACTCGCCCATTGCTCCCCTCAGCAGTGTGTTTCAGTCAGTCTGCCTGTTCTCTTCCCCACTCTGTCTCTGGTGGATCCTCTCACCCCCACTCCCCACACTTCTGGCCTGTACCCCAGTTCTTGTATGAATAAAAAAATACTTAAAAAAAGAAAGCAACATTCCCTGATAAAGGGACTAAGATGTAGATATTTTGAGGGCCTTTATCTGTGTGTGTGTGTGTGTGTGTGTGTGTGTGTGTGTTTAAAAGCCCTCAGGTCTAAGCAGATCTGTGTATAGGAAAACCCCAGAAACAAGCATACCCAGCCACCCAATGTCCAGTTCTCCTGGTAAGTAGTAATTTTATTTAAATGTAGACCATTTTTTTAATGGTCGATTACAGGGAGAAGCCAGAACTTATTTCTACCAGAAAGTGAAGCAGTGTTCAAAGAATATGGGGCCATGTCCAGGAGATATAGAAGCCACCTAGAAATAGCTTACAGTGGCTGAAATTGGGCAATTTGAGCATTGAAATAGTAAGCATGTTAGGTTATAACTCACTAATACATTAGTAAATAAAGTGCATACTGGTAAAAATAAACTTAATTGTTGAAAGTTTGATGAGGAACAAGATATTTACATGGTTTCTAAGTGAGTTTCCGCAAAACACTATTAATTACAAAAAAAAAAAAAAAAGTTTTAAGTTGACAGTGAAAAAATCCTGACAGAGCAAAGTAAAAATGATCAGTAGTTTGACAAATTGAAATCATGTGCCCTTGGGTAGGATGCAAAAAGAAGAATGGCATCACTTTCCTAATATTCCTGTGAAAGATGTATAAGCTGAATTGAATCATGAGGAAACAAAGGCAAACTCAATTTGAACATTTTAAAAATAACTGACCTGTAATTTTCAAGAAATCCTAGTCATGAAAGTTAAGGAATATACCGTAATACTATGTTCTAATTAGCCAATAGTAAGTGCTCAGCTTCACTGTAGGAGGATCTGCTCAGGGCTATTCATTAGTGACCCCTCACTTAATTATTTAGGTCTTTCTTTTGGGGCAGCTTGTGGAGAAAACTGTTAAATCTTGCCTGCTAGATAAAGTGAAGGAAACCAGCATTTCAAGGCTGGGTGAGAGAAGTCTGAGCATCTAACCATCTAACAAGCAAATTCCTATTTTTCACTGTGGTGTTCTTATCCTTAGTTGTGTCTGGTGTTGCCAGGCCAAAAATGTTCTTTGAAACCTCTTTAGTGAGAGAAGTCCTAGTGAAGTGGAGCCAGAAAATAGGGAGCTAACTGCTAAGTAACTATTCCTTTTCACCAGTTCTTCTTATTTTAACCACCTCCCTTCCTGTTACCTCTCTTTCTTTGGCCTTTGCGTGTTCTGTCTTGTAACTTGGATTGGTTCTGTTGCCTGTTAATAGTGCTTAAGTTACCTGTCAACATAAACAACTTAACCTTTTGGTCTCAGAACTTTCAGTCTTCCTAATGCTTGTTAGACTGCCAAAACAACGTATCCAGCATGTAAGGTGACTTAGATAGCTCCAGAAGAAAATTATTTTTTCCTAGATCTGGGGTCTAGCAGTTTAAGATCAGTGTTTCACAGGGCTATTTCTTCTGGGGCCTGTCTGTGGTTTGCAGATAGCTGCTGTCTCCCAGTATTTTCAGACATCTTTCTCCTGTGTGTCTGTGTCCCAATCTCTTATAAAGACACCAGTCATAACGGATTAAGACCTACCCCAGTGACTTTATTTTAAGTTAATTATCTCTTTAAAGACCTTATCTTCAAATGCAGTCACATCTAAGTTACTGGATTAAGACTACAGTTTACAAATTTGGTAGAAGGACACAGTTCAATCCATACCGCCTGATCATTGCCTTTTTGCAGTGTTAGCATTAAACTTCTTGTCCCTGCCTGTGCGTGGCTTGACATGTGCTGTGCCCTGCTGCCACGATTCTGACTTCTGCTGGGTGTTGGGAGCAGATGGGGTTGGGCAGGATCAAGTGTGGGGTGTGCATGTTGGAATTGTTGCTTTTGAGTGAGTTATGAAATATTTTTATAGTATTTAGATTTTAATCTTCTCTGATCAGAAGTATTACTTTATAATATGAAAATTTGACTCGGAGGCCTTTATACCTCTAAACATTATACTGAAATGAAATAAAAAGGGAAGGATTGTGTGTTATCGTCTTCCTCTACTCTCAACTGACAGTTTCCTGCCTCTGCCTTCCCCTCCCAAATCAACAGAGAATTTCTCCTACATTCTGCTTGTGCCTTTTCATAGTTAAACAGTTAAAAGTCATGTAAAATATAAGGTGGAGACTTTCATCTTTTTAAAGACTATGCAAGGCACGCATTTTTTGGTGATCATGTCTTTGTAATTTTATTACAAGGGAAAGATTTATGTTATTCTCTTTAATGAATTGTCTGTGAAGGTGGTTCATAAGTGTGAAGCATCACTGTGCTTCAGAATTAAAAGACATTAAAAGAGAAATTTGAATAGCACTCTTGTTATTATGGAAGCTGAAGTCCAAAGACTAAGTGCAGGTATCACTTGGGTTTTAAATCTGAACCATCTGACAGTCCATTTGCTACTGCTACTTCAAAGGCCATACTTCTTAATAGGATTTATGTTTCTAAAATGACTGTGATAAAAGAAAAGAACATATTTTATTCAATTAGTGATACAGAAGGAAAAAGTAGTGCTAAATTAAATGGGTCTTCCATCAAGCCAGTTGGTTCATATACAACTTTTCTGAGAGCGGCACAAACTGTTGTGGAGATGGGTGAAGATGTATTATCATTGGCATGGTATGAAGATGTATCAGTGAGGCTTAAAGATTTAGGAATAAATAATATAAGCAGAATGAATTTTATTTCACTAGACACAGTAGGGAATGTTAATGCTTTGACTGGGCCTGAATCATGGGTCTTTGTGTCCCCCAAAACTGTCACAGATGGAGTGCTTTATTAGAGTGGAGTCCTTTAGTGGGTTTTGCTCCTAGGTAGAACTTCCCTTTAAGAAATGGTTCTCTTTTATAGGAGTGTCTGTGTATACTTTGAACATTGCCTGTCTTTCAGACCTTAGCTCAAGGGAGCTCATGGATGAGCATCACCATCATCTGAGAACTTATTTGAAGAATAGAGTATCAAGTCCTACCGTGCCTACTCAAAGTACATTTTAACAAGACTCCCAAGTGATTTATATATCGAGCAAAACAGAAAAAACATTGATTTAGAGGAGTGGCTCACAAAAGAAGAACTTTAATATCAGCTGGAAAATTGTTAGAATATACAAATTCTTACTACAGACATCCCAAACCTACTGAGTAGCAAACTCTTGGTGAACCCCAGCAATACTGGTTTCAGTAAATTTCTCTGTGATGCTAATTCATGCAGAAGTTTGCGAATTACTCTAGAGCCATGTGTTTCAAGAAGTTTGATCATGACTGATGGTGAGAAATGTATTTTATGTGCCTTACAAGTTTTATAAAACTATTTGCTCTGTGCTCTCAATTCCAATAGTTTTGTTTTATTCTGCTGCATGTATATGTGTGTATATTTACTTATATGTATAGGAGTCTGGTCATAACTATACAAGAGCCACTAATGGGCCATGAGCTGTAACGTGGGGACCCATGCTCTTGAGCATGGTCTCTTGGTCTTCTTTTGACAGTCTGGGAAAGCTCTGACTCTCTTGTCAAAATAATGCTTTTGAAGTGTGTATCAAAATATACTTGGATTTACAAAAGGAATCAATTGTATTGACTGCCAAAATAATCAGCCAATTTGTAAAATAAGTAATAATTGTGTTCTCTTACTGATGATAAGATTTAGTGTATTTCAAAGTAGGGGTAAGTATAAATTATGTTTCAGGATAGCTCCATTATTTGATACGAAAATTACTGTGATTTCTATTGATGACCAAGATGCAGTTACTTACTGCTAATAAAATAGTGGTTTGTTATATACATTGATATTTGAAAACAGTGCTAAATTTTAGCTTAAGGTAAGTGAAAATTAGAATATGATCTCCCCATCTTACTTCAGGCTTCCAGAATTCTGTTGATGAGCCCCTGTGAAACTAAGGTTTAGAACCCTGTTCAGAAGGAACCTTTCTTTAGGGAACAGTTCTGAGACTTTAAACCAAAAAAAAACAATCTTCCTGGAATTTCTTAAAAGTTGTTGTTCATTGATGTCAACTTTTAATTTTTTTCTCTTAAGCTGATAGTAATGAAAGTCTTCTTTAAAATTTTCTTTCTGTTGTTTTACTGAGACCTTGGTAGGTCGCCTGCAAGCCCAGTTCTAAGCTATTAACAATGTCTCCTCTCCTTTCCCCACCGTCTTAATACATGCACACAGTTGGCTTAAATGAGGTCCCTGGAAGTTGTTCTTTGCATCATGGGTTCTGTATTTGATCCTAGCATTAACAGCTGTACAGTGTTGGACAGATTACTTATATGGCTTGTCGCATCCTTTTACCTACGTGTGAGACTGGGGTGGGAGTGTGCTCACTTCATAGATTATTCTGAGCATTACATGATATACGTGTATTACATTAGAATAGTACCTGGCCTGCAGTAAGTGGTTCCTAAATGTTTCCCACTATAATTATCCTTGATTTTTCTTTTTCTTCATTTCTTACATCAGTTTATCAGAATTTTGTAGATCCACCCTAAAAATATATTTCAAATTCATCTACTTCTGCCAGTTTCCATTGCCATCGTCTTACACTAAGTTTCCATGTTCTCACACTTGGACTTCTACCCAGTGTGTTGCTTTTTCTCAACTCACTCCAATCTGTTTTCACTATAACAACCATATAACATTTTAAAAAGTGGCTAATGAACCACTGTCCCATTTAAAACACTTTCATCCTTTCTTTGACCTGTGTCTTTGATCTTTGCTTCCTCTGGATTGTTAACCTCCTGCTGTGGTGTGCTCCTGGCTAGTCTCTAAACTTGCCATTCACCCACTTTTCTGTGGTCATATTGGCCTTTCTTCAGTTATTTGAGTAGCCTAGCCCTTTCATACAGGAGGGCCATTGTGTATGACCTTCCTCTGCTTAGATGGCTGTTTCTGTCCTTTACCAGCTTCTTATCCTTCTCATCTGCACATGTTGGTTATTCAGAGAGCCTTCCCTAACCATCCTACCTAAGTTAGAGAACCCAATTCTTCTTAACCATCCTGGAGCTCCCTGAACACTTCAAGAAATTAATATTTCCAAGCTGTGGGGGAAAGGATAATTAACAACCTGTGATTATCAAGTGCATCACTTCAAGAGGAGTGTGCGCCTTCTCCAAAAAGATAAATTTTACACATTGTGAACATTGATTGCAGAGCTATTTTAAGAAGTTTCTTTCTCAAAATTATGCAGGCTAGCTTTTCAATATTGGTGTTGAAGAACAGAGTCGTCCTTACCGAACTGGTCTGCAATAGGATGATGGAATTAATCCAAAACTCCATCATACTGCCAGTGATTGCTGCTCCAAAGGATACAATAGAAGTCATAAAATGTCTTTGTTCAGGGTAGTTGTCTGGTTGCTGTTAAACCGTTCATGCTCTTTCCTCCAAGGAGGTCAGTGACTGCTGATACACGAGAAAAGAGGTCTCACAAAATAAGGGTGGAAACCAGCGTGGGTGCAGTTGGGATCCCGGTTAATTTTTGAGTTTAAAGATTCCGATTAGACTAGGGTCAAATATCTTTGTGTTTTGAAATTGTTACCTTGTTACTTATTTTTAATTATTCCAGTTCCTAGGCCAGAGAAGGGAGGCATTACTGATTTTTTATAATTGCCTAAAGTAGCTAGGAATGTCATAGGAATGTACAATCATAATATAAACCACTTTCAGCCATTTTTGTAGTTTTATCTTTCAAATAGAGACTTTTAGAAATTCCAGAGCATACTAAGTAAATGCTCAAATTTAGTACAAATGATACTCCTAACATTTTTAATCTATACCCTGTCTGAGTGAGGTTCTTGATTATATAAAAATGTGATCTCTTTTGTGTAAAGAGTACTTTTTCTTGCTGTATTGTAGCAGAACCCACTCATAGAATATTTTTCCAGTGGGCTGTAGGTTGGTGATAATCACTTGGAAAGTATTCAAAATTTAAATAGTTTTATTTTCTAATTGTAGAAAAGCAGCAACCTTAATTGACTTTAGTTTTTTCTTATTTCCCTATCAGTTTCATGCTTATCTCTTTAATACAATCATAAATTTGCAGTGATCATCCTATATTTTGATTTTTGTCTTTTTCATTTTTAATGATTGCATAGTATTCTGTCAAGTAGCTGTCATAATAGCACTGTTCTCTTGGGGACTGTTTGCTTTATGATTTTTTTTGATGTATTTTTAATAATTTCTTTTTCTTCTAATTTTGCAGGCAGAAACATTTGTTTGGGTTAACAATGCATCAGCACATTCCCAGAGTGTTGCCAAGGCCAAATATGAATTTTTGTTTGGCATATCTGAAGAGAAAACTCCAGATGCTAGTAAGTGCTTGCCTGTCCTTCCCCTTTCTGTAACAGATATGAAGGACTACCAAAATTTCAAATTTTGGAAGTTGAGAATTCTTCAGATCAAGATCTGAAATGACCTGGAACTACCTACAAGAGAACATCTTATATTTCTGAATTCTTCTTTTTAAGAAGATTGTTTTTATGACTAATGTGAACACAGTATAAAGACAGCAATAAAAGCACAGAAAAAATAATCAGTATAGATGAAGGAAAAATTAACTTATCCTGGGAGTTAGGCAGGAAAGAGCTGTTAGGAACCTGGATTCTGGAGCTAGACTTCCCCAGTTTGAATTCTGGCCTTGTAACTTATGATATGCATGATCTTGAGTAAGTTAGCTCATCAGTTTGGGCCTTAGTTTTCTCATCCATAAAATGGCATTATAGCGATACTGATCTCAGAATTCTTTTGAGAATTAAGTAAATTGACATGTGTAAAGTTCTTAGAACTTCTTGGTAGGTAAAAGGCAGTATAAAATATTTGCTGCTATTATCTCAATCATCATCATCATTATGTTAGTAGGCAGACAAAGGGTATCTTGGGACCCCCAGACCTTGCACATTCTAAGTTCTACCACCCACTACATAAAGAAAAAACATACTCTTAGTATGTTGGACCTTCTATAGAAAGTAACTTTAATAGAATCAATGTGCAAGATGAGAGAGAGAGAGAAAGAAGAAAAAGGATAATAGTTCCCCAATGAAATACCCAACATTACCTGTCTCTTCAAGGGTAAATAGAGCCAAATAGGGTTGACCCAGAATGGGACGACTGAGAGCTGCCACAGTCTTAGGCACCTTCTGGTGGGGACTCACAGGAAAAGAGTAGAAGGGGCAAGGCAAATCTGGAAGGAAAGGAGAAAAATCAAAGTATAAGTCAAGATAAAGGCTGCCATTTTCAGCCTTTCCCTACATCTCACACCCACATTTCTTTCAAGCATTTCCTTCCATGTCCCCTAAGTTTTCTCCTTTAAATCTCCTCTCTCTGGTCCTTTTTAACTTCTTCCCAGATATTCAGCTCCACCCTTCATTGGGTGGGGCAGAGAACATGGAACCTTCCCTTTTGGGTTATACTGTTACAATCATATCCCTGACCTCTGAAGGTGACATTTATTTTTATTTATTTTTTTAATATAAATTTTTTTAAATTTACATATATTTGACATCAATTGTAATCCCCATGTATTCCCCATCACTGTAATACCATCACCTCAGTCCCCCATGCTCCTGTCTGCCCTCAACCCTTCCCCTCCTCCCTCCCCACCAAGTGTCCCCAGTTTGTCCTTGTCTTTTCATTTTTGGTTTTTGTGTAATTATTGTTGTTATTATTATTATTGTTATTCTTATTCTGAAGGTGACATTTAGAAGTCAACTCTGTCTCACTGATTTTGTTTTAGTGTAGACAGGTAATCTGACCTAATAGAGCTGATGTTCAGGTGAAAAAGTGAAATAAAAACTACATATCTTTTATTTAAATCTAAGATAGGATTAAATAATGAACCTCATAGTATTTATGGATAGCAAGAATGCAATATATGTATATAGAGCTGTTTAAGAGTTTCTTTAAGTAAATATTTATTAGATATTTTAACAGTTGGGGACTTTTTAATAGAAAAACTTACTAATAAAGCCACTAAATTATTTTCAAAAAACCAATCTGTTAGTATGAAACACAGAGGTTCCCAGGAGTCCCAAACTATTGAGTAAGGGGTGTACTTTCTGAAAGGAATTTGGTCATTTGTGCATACAAAGGCATAGGGAGGACATTCTTAAAGTGAAAGATTTTTAATAAAATTATATATATAATATTATATATATATATTTGCTATTGCCAACACAGCAAGTAAAAATCATTTTTATCGAGGTCAAAATAAAGCTTAATCAGCACAAAATCCCAATATATATAATATAATATAATATAATATAAATATATCCGTGCATATGTGTATGTGTGTGTATATGTATGGAGAGAGAGAGAGAAAGAGAATTCTAAACAATAGCTTCCCAGTGAAACTCCCATTTCCCCCCCCCACCCCCTCAAGGGAAAATGCTCAGCCAAATGGGATCTGCCTAAGTGGGGCCACTGAGCCCTGAAAGGTTGCCACAAATCAAAGATCTTTTAGTGGGGACCATAAGTAAGGGATTAGGCAGGTCCCAGAGACTAATACAAAAGGAGAGAATCCAGTGAGGTCAAGATACTGGCAGCCGTTTTCTCTGCCAAAGACCAGGAATGGCCTTTCCACATGTCTCCCACCTGTACATCCCTTCCAACTATCTCTATCAAGTGTCTCTATCAGCCTCTCCTCCAAGTCCTTGGGTGTAAGCTGAAATTGGAAATGTATCAGAGAGTACCCATCTGACTGCTCAGCCCCATCCCTAGTTGCTATAGCCTCCCTCTCAGCAAGTCTGGTTCATGACATTCTGGGACTTATAATCCAAGGTGGCTACATGCAAATAGGGGTGAGGAAAATGGTGCCTTCCTCTCATGGAGGTTTCTGCTTTTATCAGTGTCCCAATTTGCTATTTATCATGCAGCATACATACCTAACTAATTTGGGCTTGAGTTTGGGGGCACTTAATCATCTACTCACTATTTGTCAAATAGGAAATATTGATTGTAGTCACCCAAAGACTGCTTTAAAACTCCTTCTTGGCATAGCCTAAACTTTGAATTCTATATTGGGATTTTGTGCTGATTAAGCTTTATTTTGACCTTGATAAAAATGATTTTTACTTGCTGTATTGGCAATAGCGAATGTCTACATAGCCCTGTGACTTTTTGGTATGTGAATTTGGTTCTTCCTTACTCATAGGTCTTGGCAGTTTTCTCTGTATACCTGAGGCAAATCAGAATGATATTTTAATCTTACTTGTTTGCCATGGCAAAAATTATTGGTATCATTTGTTTTTAGTGTGATGGTATTCTATAGGTATGAAGGTAGGCATGCATTTATTGAGAAAATGGATTTAATGAATATGTATTATGTGCTAGTTAGTTGTGCTGGGAACTTTGAGATGGAAAGAAGTAATAGACATAGTTTTTGCCCTTTAGAAGCTTCTTCATGACTAGGGAGGAAGGTGTCTCCATCTGAAGGGAAGAGTGATTGCTTTCACCTGGGCTAGGGGTGACCTCATGGAATAGGTAGAAGTTGAACTAATTCTTAAAGAATGGCTGTTATTCTGATTAATAGTTTGGGTGAAGGGCCTTTCAGATTGAGGGAAAGGTCTGAGTAAGGGTGTGGTGGTAGAAAATATAAATTGTTTGAGGAACAGGGAGGGGAATAGCCTAGGAGGTTTGCAAAGCATATCAGTGAGACATATGTTTAGAAAGATAACCATTTAGAAATGGGCAAAATCATGCTGGGTCCTGCCTTCTTAGATAGGGCAAAAGGTTTCCATTTTATTAAGATAATTAAAAAGGAAGTTACTAAAGCACTGTTTTAGATAGATAAATCAAGAGGGGTTGGTTTGGAAATTTGAACCAGGCAGAGAAAGCTGTTGTTTACTATAGGAGAGACATTAGATGCAAGTTTATATAAATGACTTAGAAATTATTCTTTTTGTATCTTTACACATACACCCACACCTACACACATAGACATTCACACAAGATGGCCCATTTTTTGTATTTCAAAAATGTTCTTGAAGTTTTTTTTAATCAAGGTGTAATTGATTTGATGTATAACATTTTGTCAGTTTCAGGTACACGACGTAAGGATTTGATATTTGTATACTTTGCAAAATAGTCACTGCAATAAGTCTAGCTTACATCTGTCATCTTACCACCTAGACATAGTTACAATGTTCTTTTTTCTTATGAAGAGAACTTTTAACTTCTACTTTCTGAGCAACTTTAAACTGTGCAATAAAGCGTATTAACTATTCTTGTCATTTCTTTATATAGACCATTTGTCTATCATCAAAACACTGTCCAAACTTAGAAAAACATCGGGAAAGGTAGGGGGAAGCTACTTAAAAGCTATAAAAGTAAGGAAGAACCAAACTCGTCCACCAGAAAGTCACAAGGCTATGTGGACATTTGATATTGTCTACACAGCAAAACAGTTTTTCTTGAGTCTGGTGCCTTAGTCACTCAACCATCATGACACCGTGAGGACAGTTTTTCTATCTGAATTTGTTTGATATTCAATAGTTTTCTTTCTTTCTTTTTTTTTTTTTAAAGTGGATTAAATAAGTAGCTTGATCTGTCTAAGTGCTCCAGAAACAGCGCACTGGAGAAATGGCTGCTGAAAGTGACTTTTGCACTCATTCCTAGAAGTTCCAGTGGCATCACCTCAGGTGTGGTGACTGAGTGATGATGTGGCTGCATCAGATGGGGTCAGTGGGTTTATGATCCCCAAGTAGCCCCAAGGCAAGTGTCACTGCTCTAGGGAGGAAAGGCTTAGATTTTTTTCCACTGAATAGGAATTGAACTGGGTTTTGGGTAAAAGATTCTAGGGAAAGCAATTTAAGATTCTTTTGTAAGCTGTCACTTATTTCAGGGATTTGAGTCAGTGACAAGAGTTTAGGGTGTTGGGTGGGGTACAGAGTACACATGTACAAGTGAAAGGAATCCCATGGTTAGGGGCTCAGATCTGATTTTCAATATCTGTTCATCAATATAATGTAACAAAAGACATGGAACTGTGATCCTCTGGTTCTCTAGCCCCTGAAGCTTTCAGGAACTTTTCCAGGGTGAGAGCAGTTCTGGGTAATTGAGAGGTTCTGAGCTGTGTGACTTATGGGCCTGTGTGAAGGAAGTGAAAGAGCCTGCGGCATGCCTAGAAGGGGATTCAATTTCTTAATTAACACTCTAGAACTTCTAGTATCTCACTTGTACCTTTTTTATTGACATAAGAAACTTTTAAAGGTAAGTATAAAAGTGCCTGCATAAAGAATGAGCTTCAGAGATGTTAAAGAACTTGCATAAGAGAGCATATAGTTTAGAGACTCTAATTAGGTGAAGAACTAGGAGGAAGTGTGAATTGTTGTTGAGATACTGACTTTCCAGACTTCTGAGGAGTTGGGAACCTCATTCAGATGGAGTTGAAACACAGTACAGGCCTGCAGAGCGGGTTGGCTGGAGGTCCAAGAAGGTGATATCTAAAAATGAACTGGTGTGGGTCTGGCGGGAGCCCACAGCTTACTGCCCAAAAAATGCAAAACCACTGAGGAATTCAGTCATAGCTTAGGACTTATAAGACTTTGATAGTCATAAATAAATCAATAATTCTTAAATAATGAGCTCATAACATAAAATAGTATTAACTGCCAAAAGGAAGGCGTTTCCTTGGAAATGAGAATCAGCTTACCTAACAAATACTGAATTTAAGATCTGAAGAACTAGAGATAATAGAATATTCTAGAATTATAAAACATGTTTATTTTAAAAGGAAAAAGATACAAGAGTATAAAGCAGATACATGTATATTTGAAAAAGAACTAAATACAGAAAATGAGAAATATAGATAGTAAAATTTAAAAAACATTGTTGGGTTAAGTGTACATTATTGGTTTTATATTCAGTGTTTTCAAAAGGGACTGATGAACTCCTTTTCTGTCTCTTTTTCCCTCTTATTTATCAAATGTTATCTGTAAAAAAATAAAAAGGGAGGAAGCATCCATAATTCCATCCATATTCTCATTTTGGTAGCGCTCACTTCTGATTTTTTTGTTTGTATGTTTCATACCTAAAAGTGAGCACAAAGTCCTGTGCTTTTCAAAAACATCTGAGGTGTTACTCGGTGCTAGGCATTGTTCTAGGTTGTGGAGTTAGAGTACTGAACAAAGTTAGAGCCCCTATTGAACAAATTGCTCACAAGAGAGATGTCCTCCTTTATCACGAGTAACTGCTCATTTCCCACTGTCTACAGTTCGAAGGAATTATTATCTTTAACAAAACACTCTATCAAATTTTAACAGGGAAATTTTTAAAAGACTGATTAGCTTTATATCCCCTAGAGGTAGGCATTTATTTTTTACTTTAACTATGAATTTTTCAAGTTTTTATTACCCAAATGAATTATGTGTATAATCTGATAGATTCAACCTTGACTGAATGACGGCCAAGCTTGCCGGCCAGCTCCTTACCCACGCTCTGGGCACCCGCCCTTGCCACTTGGTCTTTCTCCACCTCTGCTCAGGAGCCCTGACTTCACTCCTGGGGGAGGCCCCTGTGCCAAAAGCAGTGACATTTCCCTATTGACTCCCATCCCCCACCCTCCCATACCCAACCTTACTCTTTCCTTTCCCTTCTACTTATTTGTAAAAAGGTGTTTTGGGTAGTTGCCTTATGGGTAGCAAGTATACTTACATCTGGATTTTTCATCATTTAATATCTATTAATTCGGTGATACTGAAAATAAGGAATTTGGCCCACATAAATGAATATCCACCCTAGCATACCAAAAGTTGTATTTTTAGTTTTTCATTTGGTTACCTTTATGGTTTTGAGTATTAATCTTTAGAACTCTTTCTTCAGCCATCAGGGTAAGCAGTGGCCTCACAGCTTTTCATGTACGGCGAGAGCCAGCAATTCCCGGTCTCCCTGTGTTCAGCCTCCCTCACTCACTTTTACTTTTACAAAGCTTATGGCATCTACCTTCTGTTCTGCGACTATAACAAAATCTGTGCTTTCACTCAAGGTTGCGTCTAGAAATATAAACCTAGCACTGGCATTGACAAAAATGCAGACTCCTGGCAATGCAGCTTGACCTGAAGTGAAGGTGACATGAAGAAGTGGATCTTCTGTCTGCAGCCTCTGTTGCTCAGGGGCCAACAAGAGCTCCCCTGACAGAGATGGGATGAGAGTGAGGGGAGGGCCTCAAGTTGGCATTTACTGACCAGTTGTTCTGTCTTTGCTTTGCCATTAGGTTTAACTGTATTATCTGTAACAGACCGTTCCTTTGCATCTTGAAGACATTTTTGTCAGAACCTTCTGACAACTTGTTCTAATTTGTGATTAAGTTTTCTAGACCTTTATACAGCTGTTCTCTTCAGACTTTAACAAAGTTCTTTATTAGATTCTTGATTAAATGTGCTTTTTCTTGGTTTCCTTGCCTCATTCTTGTCTCCCCCCCAGGGCTCTTGCTTAGCAAAATTTCTAATATTTTGGATGTCAGAAAATGACAATTTTGTTTTTCAGCTCTGTCTATCATTTCTCTTTCTCTCCATTGTCGTCATCTGAGCTTTCTCTATGGACACATTTAGGGTTCACTCCACCCCAGCCCACCAGTAAGTCAAGAGATGTGAATCTTGTTTTTTCTGCAAGACACTTGCAGAAACATTGTATTATTTTTTGTTTATTCCCCCTTCACTTTTTTTAAAGTTCTAAGATTCCTATTAAATTGGTTCTCCTGAATTGGATTAATCTGTTTCTTAATTTTTTGCTCCTGTTTTAAAATATCACCTTCCATTCTTGATAAAAGTTCCATTTTGGTAACTAAGAGCTCTTTCTTGCTCTTTTATTGCCAAATTTTCACTGCAGTCTCTTCTTTTATAGAGATTCTATTTTGAATCTCTCTAAAGAGATAGGTATTTTTTCTAAGATTACCTTTTTTCCCCTGAATTTCTGCTTCATCCAGGGTCAACTCTGTTTCATTCAGTCTTGGAAATTCTCTTGGAAGGAAGCCATTGTTTTTCCTCAAATGTCTGTTGGAATTTGTTTTTCCATTCATAACTGTATATAGCTAGATTTTCTCTACATGGAGTATACTGCCAGCAGGCCTCTTCCCTGAATATAGAGCAGGGCTAATAAAAATCTTGGTGGGTAAGGTGAGCTGTGTGAACCTGCAAAGGGGCAGGTGGGCCTGTTGTACCAGGGCAGTTGCCTTGATGCTGGTATACCTCTGGGTGTGGGAGGAAAGTGGGAGAGGGGCCAGTGTGGGAAGCTGTTCTCTAGATTATTCTTCAATTAATTACTGTGACAGCTGTTCTACTTCTCATTCCAGGTGTGGATACCTGCCAAATCTGGATTTTTAGCTTCTCTGTGGCTCTACTATTAGGATACTATGACCTTTGGGTTAGTTCTGGGTTGTGACTTCTGCTTTATTCTTTCTATGGCTATGACCCCATCCCTATTAATCTGACAAACTCATTAAAAGTTTTGTCTTAATGTACTTCTTTTTCTCAGCACTGTTGTAAGTTTATTTCTTTTGAGATTTGTTGGCTCTTAATAGCCCATTTTAGAAGAGGAGGCCTGCATGCCAAAATGACCCAGAAGCTTATGTAATTATTTTTCTTCAGTTTTATTGAGATATAATTGACAAATAATATTGTGTATGCTTAAGATGTACATGTGATGATTTAATGTATATTTAACATATATATAGTGAAATGATTATCACATTAAAGTTACCACATAGCAACCTTTTTTTTTTTTCTGATGTGGTGAGAACATTTAAGATCCTGTTGCTGTACATATTCCTAGAACTTGCTCAACTATTTTTTTAGATATATTTTTATTTATGCATACAAGAACTGGGGTACAGGCCAGAGGTTCGGGAGTTGAAAGGATTCACCAGAGACAGAGTGGGGAGCAGAACAGGCAGATCTACTGGAATACAGTGCTGAGGGAAGTAGCAGGTGAGACAGGAGAGGTAACTGTCAATTTTCTCTATTAATTTGATTTTGACTTTTTAAATTCTACATATAAATGAAATCATGAACTATTATTTGTCTTTGTCTAATTTAATTCGCATAATGTAATGTCCTCAAGGACCATCTACATTGTCACAAATGACAAGGTTCTTTTTTGTCAAGGCTGAATAACCTTCTGTTAAATATGTACACCACATTTTCTTTTTCTGTAGCTCTGTTGATGGACACTAGTTGTCATGACTATGGTGAAAAATAGCTGATGTGGGGTGCACAAGTCTCTTTGAGATAATAATTTTATTTTCTTTAAGTATATATATCCAGACATGGGTTTATTTATTGAAACATAATATATATACCATTAATGAACTCAAAGTGTAAAATTTAGTGATTTTTTAATGTATTCAAAAAATTGTGTATCCATCACATAATTTACTTCAGAACATTTTTATCACCCCAATATGGAAGACTACACCCACTAGCAGTCACTCTGTATTCCCCATCCCCCTTCAGTAGGCAACCACTGATTATTTTTGTATTTATAGATTTGTTTATTCTGGACACTTCATATAGATGGAGTCATATAGTATGTGATATTTTGAGGCAGCCTATGACTTTACACTTTTGGTCAGGTTTTCCAGTAATGGCACTTAATGTATTATGCTGACTAGCATCTAGAAGTGAATATATTAAGAAACTATGTATTGCATGGGACTTTTCTAAGGTCTGAGAACCTAGCAATTCATTCTTTTCTCTTAAATAGAGCACACCAAGTTGTGTAAATTTCAAGAGTCACAAGTGGATCTGCCCCTGTCAGCATGAAAACCACTGCAGATCATTTAAAAAGAACAAAGCTTCTTGAGCCCCACCTTCCCCAGGTTTGTGAATCAGAATCTGTGGGCAGGAGACCTGGGCCCCTTTAGTCTTCCAAGCAGCTCTCCAGGTGATGATTATCATGCACATATAGGCTTAAGAACCACTGTATTTTAAAAGGCAATTACTGAACTATATATAAATCACTTTAATACTGAAAGAATTCATTGTGGAATCCTTTAATACATTTAAACTGTAGTTTGATATGCTTTACGGGACTTTCAAAGCTGAGGTGTTAGGAACCAGTCTCAACTGAAGATCAGTCAGGTAAATGAGAGGACATGTCTGAAATTAAAATGTAATGCCAGTGGGAAAACATGATTTGTTTGTAAAAAAAAATAGTTTGCATTAGATTTTCAAGAATTTAGGAAGGTTTCTCATGTCTCTAATGGTTGCTCTTTCATGTGGAACGTTATCAGCAATTTGTGCTGTATTAGAATCCCTGTAGATTCTTGTCTTGAAAAGTGCTCTGTAGGTGGAATCAGACAGAGTGGCTGGAGTTACTACAGTGTAAGTGAGCAGCGAGGGACGAAGACTCTGCAGCTTGATGCAAGTTCTACTGCTTCAGGAAGTTGAATGATTTTTGTTTTTTTTAAGCAGTGGAAATTTGTGGAGCTGTTTTTCATGGCCACAGTGATTGGGGTTGAGGGTTGGCCTCTAGCCTTGGATGGGTAGCCAGGGATGCTAGGCATCTTAGGTGCACAGAATAGTGCTAACGTGACTTCAGACATCACGTGCACATTCAGGTAGGCCAAAGCCGGGTTTCTGATGATCTGGATTTAATGAGGATGTGATGTCAATAGGAAAATATGACTTGATTGTAAAAAAAAAATCAAAATGCTTTCTGTGTGGTTTGTCAGTGAACTTTGTAGGACTATAATTTCCATGTGAGTTAAGGGAAGATTTTACTTTGTTTGGAAATTTACTAAAACCTGTTTATCATTTCAAAATATATCCCATAAGGCAATGCTCATACTCTTGAGTGACACATCTGTTTCCGTCTACACTCCATCCTTGCTTTCAGGGTGTTCCTGCATGTACATCCACATAAACATTTGGCTATATACATACTGGAAATTAATTTTATTTCTTCTTGTATTACATTTAGTAAACCACTGATTGTACCGTATTTAGTAAATATTGTGTTGATTGTTCTGAATTTTATATTTAGGCAGGTTGTAATAAAGGAGGTATTATAAAATGTTTACTATGCAAAAGTATTTTCATTCTTAAAGAGTTGTTTTAAAATAATAGCTCTTAACCAGGAGCTATTTTTCAGAAAATGGTCATTGTGAACCTCAGTTAGAAATACTAATTTAATAGTTCTCTAGGAAATCTTAGAACTCTGTGGATCTTTTCATGCTTAGAAAATGATCCTCTTTGTATTGCACACCAGGTGGCTGAGGACAGCTGCTTCAGGCTGCAGGTGAGTGAGTGGGAATCCCTGCCGCCCCTGCCCTGCCCTGCCCCGTCTGCTCTGCTCCACCTGCTCTCCTAGCAGAGGTGCAGTGATGCCTTGGTTGCCTGGGGTGTGCGTGAAAGATGCACATTCTTTCTTCCATAATGTGCATGGATATCAAATCATCACCCGGTACATTCTAAATTCTTATTGTTGGATTTGTCAGAAATACTGTTATACTTGTTAGAAAGGAGAATAAAGGAAGTTGTGAGACTGGTGAGTTATAGGGTAATCTTCAGCCAAATTTTAGCAGCTCATTAAAAGTGTGGGTGAGAGTGGGGAGTCTTCTCCAGACATATGCCAGAGCTGACTCTGAAGGATGAGTTGTGGGAGGTGGAACAAGAGTGGAGCCCGGGCAGTCTATCCACCTTCTAGGCGGATGCAACAGGGTCGGTTCAGCTGGGGAGACAGGTTGGAGGAAGTTTGATGGGTTGGTTGACTGCAAATCATCTTGGGTGACTGGAAACATGCATGTTACTAGCATTATTGACATTCCCCAAGCAGATGTTATTGGAACACAGTTGGGGAAATGCTGATGTACTGGAAACAGTCTTGGGCAATGAATCAAGAGGCCTGGGTTTTCATTTATGTCAGGTGTCAGACGCCAAAAACTTCCAAGTCGGTGAAGGCGCTCCTGGGTGTGATTTCTTCTTCAGGACAGTGAGTACCTATAGTTGCCAGGTTAGAGAAACAGAGATAAAGCATGTCAGCCTGACTGTGAAGTGGGGTTGGGAAAATAGACAGGTAAAATGATGATTCTAACTAATGTGATACTGGCTATAGTAGAAGTAGGAATGGGGAGCTTAGGAGCCTTTAGAGGTGACCTGAATTAGACTGCAGAGAATGTTCCTGGAAGAGCTGATTATCTGGGCATTGTCTGAGACTGAGTTGGAATGGGGGCTGGTAAGAAAGATGTTTTAGACAGTGATTTTTAGATATAATGGGTTGATTTTTCATATTCAGTTTTAGAAATCTATCTGGAGACTGTATAATTAAATGTGTAGGGTTTATAGAGAGGTGAGACTAGATGCAGTGTACCTTGTTAGGAAGGTGTGTAAACACACACACACACACACACACACACAACCTACAGCCTTAAATATATCAGTTTTTCTAGCATGAAAGGAATCCAAATAGAGGATTGATACATAGCTCCATGATAGTTCCCTGTGTCAGGCCACCCAACTCCTTTGGTCTGTTTGATCTGCTGTCCTTTGAACATTTCTCATTTTCTGCCGTGGTTGCTTGAGCTCAGACACATTCCTAGAGCAGGAAGAGAAGAGCATGATCAGAAGGGTAAAGGCATTGCGCTATCTGTAATTGAAGGGTTTATTGGAGAAGTGACCACAGACACTTTCAGTTGCAGCTCATTGCATGCAGTGTCATGACCACAGCTGCCAGGGGAATGCTGAAAATGTATCTACTTAAAGGAAGTAAAAAAAGAAGCTCAGAAGAAATTCAGCAGATTCAACCAGAGTGATAGAAAGAAAACCAGAACAGAAAGATATTTAGGAAACAAGTGAAAAAGGATTTAGCAAGAAGTAATTTATGCCAAAGATAAGTTCTGGAAGACTGAAGCTTCTAGCAATTAGGAGGAAAGTGAATGCAATAAAATATAGAAATATACACGTGGGTATACCTGTGATATAGCTCCATCTGTATCAGTTGCATGTGTGTGGATAAAGTTGTTTAGAGTAAACCTAAAAATGTTCATGTGACTGTTAAAATTACTCAGGATTAATGGTTGTTTTTTCCTTGGTGTGTCCTCTATGTACCTGGGCTTTTGTCACTGCAACAAGCCAGTTGCTAAATCTCTTGAACCAAATTTTTGGATATATTTACTGCTAATTGAGGATGTTTTTTTATGGCCAGGGTGACATAAATACTTAATGCAAAGACTAGCGTGCCCTAAACATGAAATGATTTGATATTTGAGATGAAATGTTAGGGCCCCAGTTGCCATTCTTCACCACCACCTTTGAGCTTTAGTGTCAGGGGACAAGTGGGGATGAGGGGTGTGATGGCCTGGCCAGGTGGAATTAGGCATGGTGAGTTTATCTTGCTTTTACTATAATGCTACTAATGGTATAATAAATGCACGAGAAGTATTGGCAGATGTCTAGGTTTTCTTTTTGAAAACTTTGATCAGGAATTTTTGGAAAGTACAAAAAGTTTATTCTGAGGACTACTCACTGAGTTGTGTTACTAGTTAAACAACACTACCCTCTGGTGGACAGAACATATAACACTTCTTAGTAGCAGTGCTCAAATTGTCAAGTGTTTGCTTTTCCTGCTAACAGACATCTTTCTAATTTGTTTTGGAGGTTAGTTAATATGTTTTTTGTTTCCTGTCTGCTTTAGATAATGTGAGGGCTATAAAAATTCTGGTTATATACAACTGTGCTTTAAATGTGTTGTGTCTTAATCTCATGATGTTGGGAAATTAAAGATTTGGAATGTTCATGGCAAAAATAAATAAATAAATTTTTGAGATAGAATTGTTAGCTGACTATATACTCAGATGGATATTTTGACCCACCTGATAATAACAACTAAATATAAGATGCATTAAAATAGTAGATGAAACCTACCTTGGAGCATTGTTTTTGCTTTCTTTTATATACACATTTTGCAAACACTTCTAAAGAAATCAGTATTATTGAGGATGTAATAATTGAAAGACTAATATGGAAAGTCCTCAACTGACTGTTTCTTGACTGATAAGTTTTTTAATTGTTGTATTTGTTTTGATTTATATTAAATTATGGTATAGGTTGACAAGGTGAATAGGATTATTTTTCTTAAATTTTTGGTTCAATGTTGACCAGTTCTCTGATCAATTATAATAATAACTAGTGATAGACACACACACACAGATACACACACACTTGTGCATATCTTTATTTGATGTGAATTGTAAAATTAAATGCTATTTGGGGAGGCAAAGGTAAAGATTCCTTTTCCTGCCTTATCAAATGATGCATTCATAAGTGACCATTTTACATACTGTGAAACAGATACTCTATCAGGACATTTGTGTATTAGTTACTCTAAACCTCAGAAGAATCCTCTGATACTAGATTCTCCGTCCCCCCTCATGCCCCTCCCCCCTTATTTCACAGATGGATTCAGAGTTCAAATATTTCACATGGAAATTATTGTCGTGGAAGTGGATAACAATGCCAGTGTGACTTTCAGTCCAAGTCTTTCCACCAGGCCCTGCAGCCTCACACAGAATCAGAGCGAGGTACACTACACTCCAACCACCTGTTTGTAACTTCACATGAAAGTGGGCTGTAATTTTGACTTGTCATGACTGGCAGTGTAATAGTGAATAAATTGTTGAATTCTTCTGGCTCCTTTTTCAGTTTTTTTTTTTTTTTAAAGATTTATTTATTTATGCATACAAGCACTGGGATACAGGCCAGAGGTGTAGGGGGGGTGAGAGGATTCACCACAGAGAGCAGGGAGCAGAACAGGCAGATCAACAGAGGTACACTGCTGAGGGGAGCAGTGGGCACAACAGGAGAGGTCTGCTGTGCCATGTGGGTCCCCACCCTGGCCGGCAGCAGGGATCGAACTTGTGCTGCAGTGGCTGTGGTTTGCTTCATAGTGCGCCGCTTAACCCACTGCGCCACCAGGGAGGCCCTCCTTTTTCAGTTTTTAAACCAAGGCCTCTGTGTCTTCCTGCAGGTCAGAGAAGGAGGAGATGGTATACATAGATACTCCACCCCAGTCAACCCAAAGCACCTCTTTTTTATGTGTTTTACATGTTACACTTCTGTATTAGAATCTATATTAGATATCATTTGAGGGTACAACTTCTTCGATTTAAAACTTTTTTAGCTATTGAATTGACTGTATGATTTCCTTTTTTTAGCTATTAGATTGACTGTATGATTTCCTAGTCTGTCTAGTTCATTCTTTGAAGTATCATGATAGCTCCTTACACTTTTCTTTTGGAAGGGGAAGTGGTATGGCCTGAGGCTGCAGATTCTTAGTACATATTCCTTTTTATTGGTAATATTAGGTGCCATTAAATTAGGAGGAAAACAAACTCTTGGTGGGGTAGTCCTCTGTGTCTCAGAACACTGAAATGTCTGAATTCTTTATCCACTCAACCTGCCCCCTTTTCCTTGCATTGTACTTTCTAACCACCCTAACCCCTCCAATCCAACAGTGGGAAATTATAATGCCGGGAGTATGGTAGAAGTAAAAAACAAACAAAAAGATAGCAAAACAAAGAAAAAACATAAAAACACTGTTCTCAACATTGTAGAATTAGAAGAGATTCTTGGCAAGATACACACCAGTGAGCAAGATCACATAGCTTTTCATCCACAGCTCTATTATCTGTGCCTCTCTCCAATATTAGTTTTTCTTCCTTGTATCTGTGCCTTCATAGATTAAGTATTGAAGTATTCAGTCAGTGTTAGTTCACATGGTAAGTCTGTAGCGTTAATAAAGCAGTGTCAGATCTTAAGGTACAGTTAGCTCTTATTTCAGTACAATCAGGTACTGTTCTACAGTTGGTTTCTGTTGGTTAAAAGGGAATTCTAGCTAGCAGATGAATAGGAATGACTCAACACTCAATGCCAACCCCAATGATTAGGAAAAAGTAATTTAGAGATCTAATCTTTTCACTGATGGCTTGTTAAATATCTGAATATGGCCCTTTCAGTTATCCTTGGAAGAGCTGGCTTGGTGAACTTTGAGTTAGACCTGATTAAAATAGAATAGAATTAAAAAAAAATAAATTGATACCTTGTTTAAATTTTCTGTTAAAAAGAAAATGACTAGCAATTCTTTGTGTGGCGGCTGGTCCCCCAGAATTTATTGGGAAAAGAGATTTGTATAGTTTTGGTTCTTATATCTACATAGTTTTAAAAAAAAAAATAGGGTGGAGGGACAAAAAATATCTCTTGTTTAATACATTTAACTGATTTCTACATTTATTAATTTAGTATTTGGTTTGTACTCAGTACTGCTAATCACTGCTTCTAGGAAGCTAATGTTCTCGTAAGCAGGATGACAGCCATACCAGGAGCCACTAAATTGAAGACAGTGTGTAATTATGTACCAGATAAACTGGTATATATCATAGGAACAAATGACTCTGTCTGTGCTAAAGGTTCAGCATAGAATCCAGACATGGTATCCTTTGGAAAGAGGAGGGGGAGGCGTGGCTTGATAGAGGCACACTGTTTAGATCTGGAGCCACTGGGAAGCAGGCTGTGTAGTCACAGAGCAGAGCAGGGCATGAGGCTCCTTAGAGGGAGGCTGACTTGTCCTGTGCCTGGAAGGACAGTTGGCATTGGAATATATGAAAATGGAGGGGGGTGCGGAGAATGTTCTGTTGCAAAAGATGGATGTGATTTGGAGAACAGTAGAACATAGACTCAGGTGAAGAAATGAAATAAAGTATGATTATGGAAAACCATTAATATCTACTCAGAAAGTTGAGATTTGAAGTGTGTATCTTTAGTTCTTGTCCTGAGCAGTTTTATTTATTCCCTCTCTATTTGACAGACTGTCCTTTTCTTGGGGACCTCTATTATATCCCAGAGTCTGCCTCCTTTATAACTTACTCATTTTAAAAGGCTCTATTTTATTTACAGGTTTTTCTTGCACAGAGATGATATCAGATTACCTTGATTGTAACTGGTAGTTTTTCAGTGCACATTCATCAGTTTATATATTCAGTGGGGTTTACGTCTACAGATAGTTTGATTTTAATCATTTCATGCTGAATCTTAAAATTCAGATTTTTGCGATACCTTGCTCTCATTCTTGTGTATTGAATGCAGAAGACATAAGAATCAAATTCTATTTAGCAATATATTTAACAAATTTGTCTTATGAAAAGCTTAAGTGAAAGAAAATTAAAAATCAACAAGTATCGTTAATATTGTACTTGTCATTTGTTTACTGTTGAATTCAACAGTGTGTTACTGAACTGATATTTGTTTTAGAATTTTTTTTTTTAATCTCAGAGTTTGAGTTTAAAAGAGTTAGGTTAAACCTGTTGTTCAGGCTGAATTTTCTTAGCTTAGGTTGTTTTAGGATATGAAGTTGCTGCTTGGGGTATTCGTGGTGAGCAGTAAACCTTGCTGGCGTGGAGCCTATGCTCCATGCTTCTGTGCTTCTCACACACACGGAGGTGTCTCTGGTCCAACTGAGCTTTCCCAGTCAGCAGTGAAATGAAACTGAAATCTCTGTCACTGACAAGGTCTCTCTTCTCCCTCTTGTTTGCTCTTATCTAGAAATTTCTCTCCCTACTACTTAAGATCTTTAGCATCTTCTGATTTAGGTATAATAGTTGTTTTACAAAAATGATTTTAAAAATTATGGTTCGATCCTTTTCGTGTATTGAAATTCCTTTGAATGACTGGAGTTAAAGAGAAAATTTCTTAGGGGAATGAGAACTTTGAGTACCTAACCTGAGTGAGACCTTCTGAAGCAAGACTTTCTAACTTTAGAAGGTCCCTGAGCCCCAGACATTTCATGCAAAGCTAATGTGAATATTCATCTGAGTGTGTTTTACCAGGATAGGGTCTGCTGATTTCTTAAAGTAGTTCATGATGCCAGAAAAGTTAAGAAGAACGTCTTTGAGATTTTTTTAACAGAAAAATTAGTTTAAGGATTATATTTTTGTAGTTCAACAAATGTAATTTATCACCTTAAATCCATTACACTAATAATGTGTTTTAAAATAGCCTCTTTTAAGTAATTCAGTTACTGAATCTATATTATATTTTTAAGTTGTACCTCATACTAGAAATGTCAAGGGATTGATTTATATTTTTCAGTTGAAAAAATGGTATCTGTACTATTCAGAGATCACTTGATAAAATCTTTATAAAGATGAGAAGTGATGAGTTGCTTTAGGTCCATGCATCCAAGGTTTGCTTGCAAGTTAACATTATTATCCTACATATAACTTTTGAACACAATGGTATAGTTGTCTAGGATGTAGATAGTGTAAAATCAAAAGTAAGTTAGGCAGACAGTATGAAATTTTGACATGGTATGAAATAAGGACTCAAAGAGAAGTCCAGGTAACATGTTTTAAGAGTAAAGGGCTCATTATGTGTTGGATGAGGCATGGAGGACATGATGGAGGAGTGGAATTTGAGTAGAGACATGAGGACTGAATGAGACATGGGGGGAGAGGAGGGAATAACTATATATGATCAAAGGACCAAAGGTGGTGTCCATAGTTGACCAATGTAGAAGCAGCGTTGGCTAATAGCATGGATTCCTTCCCTGGCTTCCTGACCTGAATAAACACTAACCGCTCTGTCCTCAGTTTCTTAATTTGCAAGACCAGTGACTTCTTAGAACGTTCTTAATTTTATACAGCATGTCTTTGTTATACTTAAGAAGAAAAACCTAATTCACAGTGCTATCAAGATAATAGTTGGAGAATAAGGTAAGCGTTAATGGCCAGTGGACTGAGGGTCTGGAATAACATGGTAAAGCATGGGTGGGCAAACTGTCACCCTTGGGCCCAAACCTAGTCTTCTCTTATCTTTTCAGAGAACATTTGATTGGAACACAGCCATGGATTAACCTACTATGAAATGTTTGTGGCTGTGTTTGCTACCATAGCAGAGTTGTGTATTTGTGTGGAGACCTGATGTCCCATGAAGCTTAAAATATTTACTATTGATCATTTTGAAAATGTTTGCTAACTGCTGAGTTAAAGAGGCAAAACTACTTCCCAAATCACATGATAAATAACAAAGGCTGATTTGCAGCTGCAGCAATAATGGTCACCTACTTGTCACTGGATACTTCTGCATGCTGCGTATTATTTTAAGTACTTTCTGTGTATTCACTCATTTAGGATACTTGCCACATACTAGTTTGTTTGTTGGATGATAGATGTTTCTTTCAAGTTCTTGCATTTTAGAAGACAAAGCATATTAAGTGAGAAGAGGAACGAGCTGGGAACTAATCAATTCTTGCTACCACCTGTAATTAAAGGGCAGCAGGAGAAGTACAGTAAAGCAGGGAAGCAGAGTAGAATGACAGAAAAAGCCAGCAGGGTCTAGCAGATTGTCCCATGGCAAATGGGAGAGACAGACTCTCAAACAAATTCTGTGTCCCTCCATCCCTTGGCTGACCAGCCTGTGCTCTGCTCTTGGGCCTGTGTTTAGATTTATCTGGTCTACTTCCCTGCCTCCAGCATACAGACCAACATCCTTAATATTCCCTATAAAGAGGTAGAAGTTGTCTTGCTGAACATGGATGATACAAGATGAGAGTTAAAAATATATATATTTTTTCTTTTTTAAAAATTTTTTTGTTCTTCTTATTTGTATTTTTTCACTATTTTAAGGATGAGAACTTCTGAATGTAATCTCTTAACTGAAACAAAGAAAAAGTAAAGCAAGATGTTTACGCAGTAAAGGATTATAATTCTAGTTTGGAAATTATCTTTATGTGTGCAGCTTATAGACCCCTTCTGAATACCTCCAGTTCCCACTTAAATGCCACTTGAACATTTAGAGTTTTCTACCTCGAAGGAGATTCAGTTTCTCATAGATTTTGCTTTTCATACCTTTGTGTATAGATGTGCTTTTCTTTTACTCTAGTGCTACCCTGTCACCTTTGGGTTCTGATTTCATTTGTGCCCCTATGCACAAGGAAGGCAGTTTCTCAACTGATTGTAAAAATTCTCCTTGCCCTGTTACCTGAAATTATGCCATCTTGAATCGGCTTTGCAGTCTGACATTTGCGTTTCCTGGGGGTCTCAGTGACATGGGATGTAGCAGTGAACAAAACAGTTACAGACAGCTGACTTTGGAGGTTTTCTTAGTGTCAGTGGGGCTTATATTTTAATCACATTAACTAACCACTTACCATCATAAGGGTCTAGGATAATACTGGAAATAACCAGACTCTGTAACAATAATTAAATTATGTTACTAAGTGGCATACTGTGTATCTATAAAAAATTATGTTTATTTGGTTTCCATTTTAATAAAAATAAGATACAAGTGATACTGCAAATAAGCTAATACAAGCAGCCATCAAGGGGGTGGGGGGAGTTCAAATTGCCAAACTATGTTGGAATAAAAGACCAGAATGAAGCTCAGTATAAAGTAATGGTTTTGTTGGTTTCCTTCTGCTCTTACTCACATTTGGGCTGACAACTAAGTTGTTTTATTTTTCTTTTAAATTTGGTCTGATGAATAGTTTTTGCTCTCTTTTTCTTCTATGTGTTGACTAGATTGCTTAGACTTTGTATTATTGATCTATAATAAAGAGTTAGTGTCCTGTATATCTTCAAATTAGTGTAAGGATGCTTTCCTCAAAAAACTATCAGAAAAGAAGGTGCTCTTACAGTCAAGTTCTTTACCATTTCTGTGTTGGGGACATTTTGATTGTTTTAAATCACCTAAAATTTTTGGAAAGAATGCCTTAATTTGAAATAATTCAGATAATACTGGCTGATGCTTACAGAGACTACTAAAACAAGCTTAACAAGGGAGAGAAAACAAATTTAACATACATGTACTGTTATTTCTGGTAAAATGATTCTAAATTTATAAATGTTGGCTGTCGCTGTGAACTAGCTTTTTAAAGATGACTTTTAAAGGTCATTCAGTAAGTGATTAGACTGTGAATACATAAAGTGAATGGATACTGCAGAATAGGATAGAGTTTCCAGTAATAGCACCACACAGATTTAAAAATTGCTGTATCTCAACTTTAGACAAAACTGAAGATATAATATAACCCCAATGCCTCTCTAGTGTTACAGAGATGAAGATCCTATGCTAGTCAAGATCCTATCACCCATTGCATGTGAAAAGCTTGAAGAAATTAATTCCTAAAATATAAGTGAATAAACATTTCTTCATTGCTTTGTATAGTATATTATTTTATAGTGTGTAACATTTACATAATAAAAATATAGAAACTATTTGATTATTGAATCTACAGCTTCAATGTGTATATATTCAGTGTGACCCACAGTTTATTGGAAGTGATGGACTACCATAGTTATTTCGGGTTGTTCGTTATTTAGGTATGCCTGAACAGTTATTTGGGTATCTACTACGTAGTTGACTCTGCGTGAACAGGGACAAAGAGAGACCTGTGATAGGGTCTGTTTCTGTTCTTTCAGAGTTTCTTTCTCAGCACCGGCCAGGTGGGAGCAGCTCTTACAGTGAGGAGTTACTTAGAGGATGATGGGGTGTCTAGGTGGTGAAAAGCATCTGCCCAGTTCCTGGGCTGCAGGAATCCTTAAGTGTTGGTGTGGTTTCCTGCTCCTCTTCCCCTTCGTCTCCAACCACGCCCACATAGTTTGTAGTGTAGAGAAGATGCCTTCGTTCCATCGCACTCACCAACACATTCACAGGGCAGCTGACCTGGGGCATCTTCTCAGTTGTGCTAGGACAGTTGAAGAGTTTTACAACTGACTCTTAATTACATTTATTGTAATGAAGTTTCAAACCTATAAACTTTTTATAACGTGCTTCCCAATAAGCTTACTAGGGAGGCTGTTTGTATGTTCCTTGTAGGTTACATTTCAATTTACAGTGAGTTTTGTTTTCATTAAAATGATGTTTCAGAGTATAATAAAGTTCTGGCATGACTGTCATCACTAATCCAGCTAGTGCTTGGATTGATTTCCTTTTCTGTCTTCCTGGACTTTGGCACTATGGATTCAGTCCATCTCTTTACATTTAGTTTAAAATTCAGAGAGAGTAGACTAATAAAAACTAAAATTTTATAATCTTAAAATTAGCATTGAGTATTGTCTTCAAATATCAGACCCAAAAACTAAATATGAAATAGAAAAACTGACTTTATTTTTCTGGTTTGTTCAATGAAAGAAAGTTATATAAAATAAGGAATTATACCAGTTCCTCTGATCACCTTATCTTCTGCATGGATCTAGTAAATAAAATGTCAGATGTTTTGCTGATAAAAATGGGCATCATACAGTTTTGATTTATAAAAAAGATTTTTTTAAAAGATTTATTTATTTCTGCATACAAGAGCTGTGGTATAGGCCAGAGTCGCAGGAGGTGAGAGGATTCACCAGAGACAGAGTAGGGAGCAGAACAGGCAGACTGACTAAAATACACTGCTGAGGGGAACAGTGGGCGAGGCAGGAGAGGTCTGCTGCGCCATGTGGGTCCCCTCCCTGGCTGCTGTGCAGTGGATGTGTCACAGTGCGGTGCTCAACCCACTGCGCCACCAGGGAGGCCCTGATTTGTAAAAATCTTTAATTCTAAAATCTCACACTAAATTGAATAATTTGAAATATCATCTCAATTGACAAAAAGGGGCAGTCTAGTGATACTAAAGTCTAGAAGTACATTACTGATTGAAATTTTATTCCTAGTGAATGGTCATTCTTTTCTCTTAGAACTCTATTATCAAATGTGTACCTAGGATTTTTATTAAATCACTATGGTGAGACACAGTCATAGAAATAATCATCATGAAAGAAGGAGTTTATGCACATTGATCATTAGAACCTGAGACATGGTACCCATAGGGCCCCATCTGGGAGGAGGCAGAGAACAAGCAAGAGCATCATTTTGCTGGAAGAAATAGGGGAGACAGGGTAGGCACCTGAGTAAGTTTAGCACTGGATAGGTTAAATAACTTCCTACATCTGGTCTGTAAGGGTGGTTCCAGTACCAGATCTGGGGTGATTTAGGGCAGGGGGACTATTGGCTTAGTGTATAGAGATTGATGGAGATGGTTGGGGACATGGCTCTCTGTCAGTTGTTTCTGACAGCCAAGGTGTGCTCCCAAGGGAGCACTACAGGAACTAGCTGGCCTTGGGAGGGCCTGCCTCAGAAGCATCAAGACTCCAAATGCTAAAGCAGCAATATAGAAAATAAGATACGGACAATACAACCATTCAAAATATTTTATAAATAAATTTCATACTTTGTTCATTAAAAAACATTGGTTGCATTTTTGAGGTATGTTTTTATTTAAAAATATTCCTTCAAATTTTAATGAAAACAGTACATTTTATAAAACTAGCTTTTTTGATTGGTTTGTCTGTCAGTGATGTTTCTAGAAAAACAATTTATTGTATTTTATATAAGAGGTATAAACAGAATATTGACTTGTGAGTTTCTTAGTGGTTCTTTTCTCTGAATATTACTGATATTATCTGTTCTCCAAGGATGATGAGATTTTTATTAGATTACGTTTCGGAAACAAAACCAAATAATTGAGGACTTCAGGATGGCGCTGCTAACCCAGTTACAGATTCACGTGGTGTTTCTGTGCATGCATTTTTAGAGAGAGTGCCTTACAATACTAGAAAATATATAGTATTTATTTTTCAGCTCTGCTTTTTGAAGTGGTGAGTTTTAGATTTTCAAAGAAAGTATCAGAGTCTAATGTAAAGTGCTAGACATTGGAAATGAGACATCTATGTAGTGACGACAATTTATTTCCTCATGGTCACTAGTGATTACAAATTCAAACCATCATTGTTACATAACTTTCATAAGAGCAGTGATTTTATTAAGCACTTATTGAATCCATGTATTTGAGTTTTTTTCTCTCCATTTGACTTAGCTTTGTAATGTACATTGGAAATATGAACCCATTCAGAAATGGGAAGAAAGATGACAGAGGAGCATATCCCATGCTATGTATGCCATTACCTGTGTCACCCTTTGTTCTGTCTGTATAAAACAACATAGAGTCTCCGACTCAGCCTTTGAAACTGCAGGGAAATTGTGACTTTTAACTGTGAGGATCATGGAGAGTTGCATAGTCAGAAACTTGAATTAATGCTTGAAGCAAAAGGTTTTTTCTATCCAGCATAAAAGAAGATGGGGTAAAAGGCCTCTGGTGGATCTGGGAATCTATCTCTCACTTTTACCTTCTTCATAAGTGGGCTAGTTATAGTTAAAGGTGGCTGCTTCGACTCAAGTCTCCCTCTGTATATTCTAGGCAGAAGGACAGAAGAAGTTGGGGTCAGGAGAATGGTACCTGCCCTGATTCCTTAAAGAACTTTCTTGGAAACCAAACCCAACAACTTCAGCTTTTATCTCATAGGGAAGTCGTGATTCACTGGTTGCTTAGTGTTTGTATGAAGCCAGCAAAGGTTTCTTTTCTGTTTTTCCATCTAATTTGGGAAAAATACAACTCTTTGGATAGGTTTTTGAAAAGGGAGGAAGCTGGCAGCTTTACTTTAAAATGTGATGATAATATAATAAACATGACGATTATAGTTCAAATTAATATTGAACTTTTATTGTCTACTAGTTGCTGGTCTGAATGCTTTCTGTATTTATGTGCATAATTCATTTAATCCTCAGTACAACCTCCATTGTTTCCCTCAATTTTCAGAGAAGGAAATTGAACCCCTCAAGATTAAATACCTTGCTTAAGGTGACATAACTGGAATGTCATGGACCCAGGTTACAAGGCTGGATTGTGTGCTTTTATCTCATTTTTATTCTGCCCTGTAATTTGAAGATCTGTAGCTCAAAGATAAGGAAACTAAAGCTTAAAGATTTTAAGCCATTGGCCCAAGGTCACTAGAGCAGCCAGGACTACATTTCTGCTCCTAGGTGTTATTTCTATGTTCTTATGCTTTCTCTACCGCACACACTACTTATATCCTCTTATATTTGGACCAGTTTTTTTTTGGGGGGGGCGGTGGGGGAGACAGCTATTTTGGTGTGCTGTGGTTCTAGATCCTGAAAATTATATTCTTCATTTAGAGTCCTCTTACTTGACAAGGAAGCCCCTGGGAGGCAGTGTAACTTAGTGGTCAAGAGGGTGAACGGTTCTGAAAGCCTTGGGGCCTGTGCTTTAATCCCATCTGTGCTCATTTTAGCCATGTAATCTCAGACATGTCACCTGCCTCTCTTGTGCTTCAGTAGTCTTATCTGTAAGAAGGGTTAATAATAGTAGCCATCCCACAGGGCTGCTGATGGGAATAGATGAGTTACTACAATAAAAGTACTTAGTATAGTGCAGGTACATAGTAAGCATTATATAAATATTTTTATTTATATTTATAAATATATATATATAAATATATTTATATTTATATTTATTTTATATTTTATTTGTATTTGTATTTATGTGTACTCCAAATTAACCCTAATACATTTTCTTGCACCTGTTAGGTACTCAGTAAATGTGTATGTAATGACTGAAAATAACAATTACTTTGTATTTTTTGCCTTTACTTTTCTACTGGTTGGAATATTAAGATTATCCAAGATGGGTTATTTCGAATGTTTATATTAAACTCCATTACCAAGACTGAGGACACTATTCTTTTTGCTGTTTTTCATCTCACTTTTCTTATTAACAAATTAGTTTTTGCATTTAATATTTTTATTGAGATTGTGTTGAAGTACTGTGTGTGTGTGCATGTGTGTTTATAGGGATATAAAAGTTTGTGCCATCGTATTTATTTAAAACTGGATGTTAGTGTCTTTGAATTTTTTCATGTCACATTTTCCAAGTAATGGCAATTACCCATTAAATATTAATTCAGTCACAGGGCCAGTAATGGAATCATCAGTAAAATGACTTCAGATGGCAGCATCATTTAGCAGTGAGATAAGAACTGGCAAAACAGTATGTATATCATCCCACAACAGTTTTCAACGTTCTAATTGCTCTTGCCTTTTCCATTTAAACAACGCAAGAATCATACACTTTGAGAAGGAACCCATACATCCCCTGTCATGTGTGTCTGTCTCGCATCAGAGAAAATGCTGCATAATACTAAGATGACAGCCCCACCTCTGATGTCACTGAGGATGGTACAATCCTCCCGGAGCCTGTGCTGGGTTCCTGCTGCTGCACCGGGGAAATGGTTACATTAAAGCTAACTCCCGTCAGCTCAATTATCTCCTTGGAAGTAGTTTTCACAAATATAGCAAAGCCCTACGGTGGTTGTTTTCGGTAAGCTACCAAGGTAGAGAGCGGCAGAGGCAGGAAGAGGGAGAGCAAGAGCGAGCGCCCAGACTGCTTAGCCTTTGTGAGAGGGACCAGGCGGCAGCTCCTGCGAGAGGGTTCCTACTGCTCAGAGTGCTCCATTGACATCACCGTGTGCAGTGCAGGGCAAAAGGGGCTGCCAGGAAATTTGAAACTAATTTGCTTCCAGTTGACTAGAACAGCAGATTTTGAATTAGCTGGCTTCTTTTCTAGCTAACTTTTCTCAAGCGTTAAGCTGATGAACTGGGCATTTTCTATGATCAATGGGTAACTGCTGGAGCTACAGTAATCTCTGTGAGTAACCTCTATTTGTAGGTCTATGCAGGCAAATATATTCTGATATATCTATCGCTTGTAAAATGCTGCTGTGAAATGCTCCGTCTGTATTATTGACTGCTTTTGCTTACTAGTCCTGTCTTTTGACTGTCCCAGTAGGATACTCCTGTGGCGAGAGCAGGTTTTGCTGAATCCTGACATAGGGAAGCGCATACTGAATTTATTCAGGGATGCCCACGCCAGTCGCCAGTTCCTTCTCTAATGCCCCAGTCACCAAAAAGATGACACCTGCCTTCCGGATGCTTCTGCCCACTACCTCACCTGCTTTAACCTGGCATGTTTGTTTTAGTATCCGACATGAGATTTTCCAAAATTTTATTTTTAAATAGGAAGCAGGATATTATTCTTACCTGCAATTTGCTTTCATTGGATTTTTTTTTTCAATTCAACTAGCTTTCCTGGGAAAACAGAATTCTATCAGCCTATTTCTGCTCCCTGTTTATAAGATATGAAATAGAAATAAAGGAGAAAACGGGCTAGCGCTGTAGTTTCAGAAAGACATAATTTGTGGCGCTGGATGGGAATAGGGGAGGAGTTTCTCTTAAAGAGCTCAAACTCTTTTTCCATTTGCCTGCCTGAAGCATGGCTGTTTGAACAGCCTAGAAGAGAGCAAGTTTAGCTACAGCGTAGCACCAAAAATATTCCCTGAGCTCTATGGTTGGTGCTGAGCTAGTCTCTCTGAGAGGTTTATAATAAGTATGTTAATTCCTCAGTTTAAATACGGGAGTGTGTTTTTCTTGTCTATCAAAAGTGTCACTTTTAGACACTTTCTCTCTCACCAGGGAAGATGACTTAAAACTTTCTATAAAATTTGCATTTTCAGATACACTTGATTTATTATTTCTCATGTCACTTTGCTGTCTCACTCCTTAGCAAAACTGGGTCCCTTATTGAGCATGAAAACTACTGAGTACACATATGGATCAGATGAGGCTTATAACAGACTGGAGGCTGGGTGAGGTGGTGGCTTGTCGCTGCACCTAACATCTGCCTTCACACACAGCAGTTTAGACAAGTACACAGCTGGAGTTGATCATTGCTGCTAGGAACTCCAGCTGCTTGGTTTTCGTGATATAATTTTTTTAAAAATTGTACAGTATTTTGGAACACTGATTTCAATTTCTTAAGCAATATGAGGTTTCACAAAATATTTTATATAGGACTTTATATTAATATTACCATATTTATATTAATTGGGGGCAGAAGAGTGTCTATTATAAGCAAGACTGTGGAGTTATTTAAAAAGTCTAAACTTTTTGTTTCTTAACAATGAAAAGTCACTGAAGATCAGGGAAATTTAAAAGTTGGGTTTTTTAGAGTAGGATAGTAGTTACCAGGAATGAGCAGTTAGGGGAACCAGGGAGATGTTGATCAAAGTGTATAGTCTTCCTTATAAGACAAATAAGTTCTGAGGATCCAATAATGTACAAAATAGTTATTATAGTTAATATTGTATATCATAGTCTTCCTTCTGAGCTGCTAAGATTCTAGATGTTAAATATTCTTACCACAAAAAGAATTGGTAATTATGTGACATGCTTGGAGATATCCATCATGCTATGGTAGTAATTATTTTGTATTATATAAATGTATAAAGTGAACATGTGTTACACCTTATACTTACACAATGACACAAGTTAATTATATCTCCATAAAACTGGGAACAAATAAAATTGGGTTTTTTGAGAATGGCTTCTCCTTAGGAAGATGTAATGGAAAATGGATAGAAAGGATGAAGTTAGAGGAACAACTATGTTCAAAAGCAATAAGGCTGAAAGGAGAAGCACATGTTGTGAATATAAAAAGAAACAAATTATGAGAGGTGGATGACTGATAAAATGGAAAAATCTGCTGTTTGAAAAAAGAAAGCGAGCTTTAAAAAATAATGATTTTCAAGTGAGGCTTACACTCAGCTCATACAGCTCAGTTTCCATGTCAGGTCACTGCTCTGCTCACTTGCAGACTTTGGTTTAAAGTGAATGGGCTGCTCCTTATCTTGCTCCTGCGACTTCTGTGTGGTGTATGTGGTGCTGTTCCTCCACCTACAGAGCTTCCTCAGAAATTGACTGAAGGGGGTACAATAGTATCATTTCCCTGGGGATTAAAACTGAATGAGAAAAAACTGGGTTCTGAATCATTAGAATGTGAAATTCAGTTCGAGGTAAGCACAGCTGTAACTATTAATCAACAGGGCAAAGAGTGTTCAATTAATGTAACAGTCTATTCATATGCACATGTTAATAGCGTATATAGTGGTTGGCAGACCTCCTGGTTCTTACAGGATGTAAAAAATTTTAAATATTTGTGCTTTCAGAGAATTATTAGTGACAAGAAAATAGCCAGCATCCTCTACTACTTACTGTAGTCTTTTCAAAGTGTGAGTGAAGAACATGTACCAGAATATAATGTACTTAGATTACTCATCTGGTAAAGTCTCATTACTCATACTCATTTTCTGTTATTTTTATCATTCTAAATATACTTTCTATTGCTTAGTAAAAATGTATTAGATAATTCTCTTGTTTTTTTGAATACAACTTTCCCTATTACATCACAGATCTGACCCATGCATGCATTAATGTGTTACTGGAGAAGTTTATTGATTATTAAGCATTAAAAATTGATTACTATTAGTCACAGTTAAGGATTACGCTTATTTGCAAGTGAAATGTTTTTGAATTTTTTTTCTTTTAGCTTTTTATCTCTGCAAGACTTACTTTTTATATGTGTTTTATAAACTAAAACTTTGTCTCCCAGGTTTTTTTTTGTTGTTGTTGATTATGAAATTTTTGACTAAAGGGGATAAATTGTTCACCCTCTGTCTATGGGACTCAATTTCTTCCAGACACAGCAAGGTTGTATATCTTTAAGCTTGTTTAGTAAATTTTCCTGTGTTAACTAACTTAAGAATTTATAGTTTTTTTGTCATTTATAAGCTATAAAATGTTTGCTGATGATATTCGTTAGGGATCAGAGAACAGCAAGGACATGTTGCATTTATGAACAAACCTATATGGGAGAAAAACAGTGGCTGGGTTGGCCATGATTTATAAAGGATTGAGACTCTGTTGAACTATATTCATAGAAAATAGATAATAGGCTCCCAGTGTGCTCTTGCAAGTACCTCATTAGCATTTTTATTTTTTAAGTAATATATCCAATGTCATGAACATAGAAGCCTGGAAGATATCTTGATTTTTATTTTTTTAATTTTCTTTTACAGGTGAAATTAATTTTAATAATATGTGTTATTTAGCATAACCATCCAAAACATCAAAGAATAATGAGTATAAAAGTGATTATGAAGGTATTTCACATTCTTTTTCTCTATCTGTCACTGATATCTCGTGAGAATTTTACACATATAGAGCATCGCAGCTCCTCTGAGCTGCGTTTTGAGACCTGTGGCTGCAGGGGCAGGGGGCTCACTCCCTCGCCATGCCATTCTCTGATTTTTTTTATTAGTATAAATTTTTTTAATTTACATATATTTGACATCAATTGTAATCCCCATGTATTCCCCATCACCATCTCACCAGTGCACCATCACCTCAGTCCCCCGTG
>JAGFMF010011796.1:7540160-7558156 GCA_019455555.1 Galemys pyrenaicus
TCCTCTTTCATTTGTTATCCTGTTTATTTGTGTACTCTCCTGTTTTTTCTTTGTTAGCCTAGCTAGGGGTTTGTCTATTTTTTCAAAGAACCAACTTTTGGTTTCATTGATCTTTTGGATCATTTTTTTAACTTCTAGTTCATTTATTTCTGCTTTGATTTTTATTATTTCCTTTCTTCTACTGGCTTTTGGGTTTTGCTGTTGTTCTTTTTCCAGTTCTTTCAGGTGTGAGATTAGGTTGTTTCTTTGTGTTCGTTCTTGTTTCCTAACATGTGCCCGTATTGTATATATTTTCCTCTTATAACTGCTTTCGCTGTATCCCAGATATTCTGTAGAGTTGTATCCTCATTATCGTTCATCTCAAGGAATTTTTTAATTTCTTCTTTGATCTCCTCCTTGGTCCAGTAGTCTTCGAATAGTGCGGGTTTCAATCTCCATGTGTTGGAGGGGTTCCTTATTTCCTTTTTGTGGTGAATATCTAGCTTGATGGCTTCGTGGTCAGAGAAGATAGTTGGTATGATTTCGATCTTAGAGTATTTTCTAATGTTCGTCTTGTGACCCAGTATGTGGTCAATCCTGGAGAATGTTCCATGTGCACTTGAGAAGAATGTACACTCAGTAAATTGAAGCACCTACCTTTCCTTCACTCCTTTTAATCTACAAGGTAATTCCTTTAAGACTGTCTATAGCTGTCAATGTATAGGCTTTTACTAATGCTCAATTTTACCTTTGCAGTTATTTTAGAATTTTATGATCTTTTTGCATTAGAGTCATTGGCCATTTGTAGGGAAATGAATGAGCTATGAAATAAAGAGGTCATCTCATAGTAGAGGTTATGCTCTTTCTCTTGGAAAGGGTCCCTGGGTAATTGGAGGCAGCTTCCTACCTGAAGGGGCAGGTCTTTCTCTTAGTAGGATTGAGAGACTGTGCTTTCTTTATTTTATGCCTATTTGACTGAACAGTTGAACCTTTCATTTAGCAGGTAGGAACTCTTGAGGCTATATTTTAGAATAAAAAAGTAGCCATGTAAATAAAATGGAATAACTTCTAGATATTGCATTTATCTGGAGACAAGCTTCTCATACTTTGGTATGTATGCAAGTCACCTGGGATTTTTTTTTAGAAGACAAATTCTGATTTGGAAGATCTCGGGGTAATACTGATTCTGCATTTTAACAAACTTCTGAATGATAATACCTATGCTGCTGTCCTAAGGCCACACTTTGAGAAGGGAGGTTCTAGCACAGCTCTTTCAGTCATTTTCTTTGATTTTGGAAAAATGTCCTATGTGGTGCAAGATGGTAGCCACTAGTTATATATGATATTTCACTTAAATTAAACTAAAATTAAATAGCTATGTGTGGCTGTAACAGCCATATTCGGCAGTTCAACATTTAGAGAGTTAGGTAATAAAATGAGAAATTTATGATTCTTGATAGTATCTCGTTAGAGGGTCATATAGAATTCTAAAACTACGGTCAAGGTTTTCTCTGCCTAATTTTAACACTAACTGAACTCTATCTGAATAGGACAAGTAAATACAGATGGAGTTGCTGGATTGTAAGCTCCCTGATGGCAAGAGCTAGATTGGCCTTGTTTGTGGCTGTGTTTTCCAGTGTTCAACACAGTTGAACAGCACAGTAAATGTTGGCTGAGTAAATGGAAGAATGAGCTAACTCTAAAGTTAGGAAGGACTCTCATGTTTCCAGCTTTCTATTTAAGCCTGCACTTGGGAGGAGGTGATGGAACTTGGATGCCACTGAAATGTAGTATTTTGCTTGCTTTTTGGGAGGGTCTTTTGTTTTGTTTTCTTCTTCCTTTCTGTTTTAAGGTTCTTATTAAATGGTTTCATATGTTAAAGGACAGTCTTCATTTAGTCATTGATTCGATAAATAGAACCATTTTGCTAGCTAGGTGCTATTGTTCTAGCCTCTGGGGATATAATGGTAAAGAAAGCAGAGTTCTCGCCTGTTAGGCTTTACATGTAATGTCAATGAAATGGGACAAAACTAACAAACTGGGTCAGACTTCTAGGGAATGTGTGTATGTCGAATCCATACACAATGTGTTGTCTGAATGCTCTGAGTGTAGATGTGACCGTCAATTCTCTTGGGAAACCTACATCTCTGTGCTCAGAATCTTTTGTGACAATTTTTTAACTTGCTTTGTATTCCAGTTTCCTGTAAGTCTGTAGATTTGCCAAATAGTTCTTATTATTTTTTTCTTCAACCATTTTCAAGAATTTTGCTACACAGTAGGAGAATGTCCATCTCATTTGTTGGTCCTCAAACAATATTATTCTTAGAGAGGCCATGGGCTTTCTGAAGCGCATTGTATGGAGAAGATTCATTTCCCCATAATTTGAAGAATTTGTTTTTCTATTTCCATCTCATTTCACTGGCAGTCCTAATTTCCAGAAATGGATGGTTATATTGAATGTACATCCTGAAGCATTCTTGACATTGATCTCATAAACATGCAAAGGTTTCCCAGTTCTTTCTCAGTATATTTAATATATATTAAAAAAAAATCTTTCTTTTAAAAAGCCAGTGAGTTTAGATCCTTTCAGGAAAAACATCTTTAGTAAGCATCAGGAAACAATTTGTTGGGAATATGACTAAATAGACAAAGCAGCAGTTAAGATTCCCTATGGAAAAGGATAATTCCTTAGGGACTATAAATAGATAACCCCCCCCCAAAAAAATATATATATATATTTCACATGCGTGTGAAAAGCTCTGTTCTTTCTCTCCACCCGCCCCTCCTACACACTTTACACTACATTTTCATTCCTTTAAGGGGAAGAATAAATGCAGTGAAGCTATGAACTCCTATTAATTCAGATTCCACTAGTGTATGGTTTATATTTAGGTAAGTGCTAAGGTTCTTTTTTTATACTTAGCATATAAATTCCTTTGTCACAGATATGAAACCAAATTTGAGCAGAACTAATTCGGTAAGACTTCAAATTAGCTAGAGGAGAAATAGATATTTCAGTTTTCAGTTGGATTCTTACATTAGTAATAGAGGTAGACTGACAGACGCAAGGACTAGCTTTAACAAGTATGAGAGCCCACAGCAGTGGGCATAGGCTAAGCAAATGAAAAGCAGTTTATGATGAACGAGAGGGACCAGGAGATGATAGGTGTGGGGACTAGCTGGGTGGAGACTTGGCAGCCCTCTTGCCTTCATTCCACCCACCTGCCTTTGTCCTGGCTCAGGCATTCACTGTTTCCACCTGTGCTGTTGCTGGCAGCCTGAGCTGTTACTCCTCAGTCTGTTTGTGGTTTTCCCTTCTCCCCTCTATATCCTTCACATTCTGCCAGGGTGAGCTTTCTAACTTGATAAAGAGACATTTCATGCTTTGGCAGTATTCAAGTTTGAATCTCCTGTAAGTAGGTAATCAGTAAAAGTTTGCTGAATTTAGTGAATGAATTTTGGAAACCTTGGGCATCTAATGGGAAGTATCCGTGGTCCTGTTTCAAAGGTGAAAGGGAACAAACTAAAATTTAAAGAATTAGTCATTTTTGAAAAATCATTCTCACATAAAATCCCAATTTTTAAAAATGAGGAATAAATAAAAATTTCTAAATCCATGGGGCCCACAATTGATGCCAAATACATACATAAATTAAAAAAAAAAGTTAAAAAAATAAAAGGTCAGGTTAATACTTTACCAAGTTTTGTTTACTTTTAAAGACAGTTGAAATGGTGACTAGGACTGTTAACAGCCCAAATAAACTGCAGTCTAACAGAGGGGGTACTTTATTAGAAAGGAAAATTTTATCTTTATACTGAATTTTTTGATGGGTGCTCTAATAGAGCCATGTGATATTTAAGGTTATTTCTCTGCAAAAGCCATAGCTGGGAGATTATTTTCATTCATTATTATGTTTGGTAACAATACTGCTGTTAGAAATGAAGTGTAGCAGAGTTACAATAGATAAGCTGTGATTTTTATTTGTTGTGTTATATGTTGTTAACTATTGTGATTCCTATGAGTTTTACTGTGTTCAAGAAAGAAAAAGAAAAATATCTTTTTGGATTGTTCAGTTTTTTCTTTCATTGCATTTTAACAATAAATTTACAGCTTTCAAGTTCTGAAGAAACTAAAGTCCCCCAACTAAGGAAAACTGTTAAAAGAAAGTGTAGACCATGAAAATGTTTGTTAAAAGTGTAAAAATGATGTAAACAAATGTTACTGTGGAGTACTCCCAGTTTATTTTGTGCAACCAGTATTACCCTAATATCAAAACCAGATAAAAATAATACAAGATAGCTACTGATCAACATTACTTAAGAACAGAGATATACTAGAAAGCTTAATCTAGCAAAATCTAAGTAGTGGGAATTTATTTTAGGAATGCAAGGTTGGTTAAGTATATAAAAATCAATTAATGTAATACACTATGTAACTAGAATAAAATCCCATAAGAACATCTCAATTGACAGATAAAAGGCATTTGACAAAAGTCAACACCTTCTAATGATAAAAATACTCAACAAGCTTGGAGTGGAAGGATTCTTCTTTAACTTATTTCTGGCATTTATGAAAAAACCTATAGCTCAACACTGTATTCAATGTTGAAAAACTGAAAGCTTTCCCCTAAGATCAGGAACAAACAGTACTTGTGGTGCCTCTGATCAACTGTTCTAACCAGAGCAGTTAGGAAGAAAAAGAAATAAAAGGAGTTTAGATAGGAAAGGAAAAAATAAAATCCCTTTATACACAGATAACATGATTTTATATACATACACACACATATATAACATATATATAAAATCCTATTATGTGACCCTATATTTTATATATATTTATATATAATGTCACATACATATTTATGTATATATAAAATCCTAATGAATCCACAATGGGGCTAATTAGTTCTCCTAGGCTATAGTATATAAGTTCAATGTATATATTTCTATATGCTAGCAGTGAGTATTTGAAAGTGAAGTTTGGAAAAAAATAATCCTTTTTAATAGTATCCAAAAGACTAAAATATATCAAGGAAAACTTAACAAAAGTAATGCAGAATTTTGAATTATAAACACTGATAATCATAAAAGAAATTAAAGAGAAATAAGTAAATGGAAGCACAGCTTATAGTTCATGGATCAAAAGATAACAATGATATTATTAAGATGCTAGTATTTTACAGATTCACTGCAGTCCTATCAACCTTTCAGCTGTCTAACAAGCTAATAGAAAAGTTCATGTGGAAAATACAAGGGTCCCAGAGTAGCCAAAACAACCTGGAAAAGAAAGAACAAAGTAGGAGGAATCATACTTTCTGCAAAGCTGAGATAATAAAGATGGTGTTATACTGATATCAAAATAGATGTCTAGCGCCTCAGTGGAATAGAATTGAGAGTCCAGAAATAAACCTTTATATTTATGGACAATTGCCTTTCTAGAAAGGTATCAAGTGAGTAAGTTTGGGGGGAAAAACAGTTTTGTCTACACATAGTGTTGGGACAATTGGCTGTCCATATGCAAAAGAATGAAGTTGGATGTCTACTTCACACTGTACACAAAAATTAACTTCACTTGGATTAAAGATCTAAATGTAGTAGCCAACACTGTAAAACTTTTTGAAGAAAACATAGGAAAAATCTCTGTGACCTTGAACTATACAAAACTTGTTACATATAACACTAAAAAGCACAAGAAATGAAAGAACAGATAAATTAGATTTCATCTAGATTAAAAACTTTTTGTGCTTTAAAAGATACCTATAGCTAAGGAAAAAGACAAGCTCCAGAAGGTAAAAAATATTTGCCAGGTATAATGTTGATAAATAACTTTTGTCCAGAATTATAAAAAGAACTTGTACAACTCAATATTAAAAAGACAAGTAACCCAGTTATAAAATGGGCAAGGATCTGAATAGATGTCTCTAAAGAAGAGATACAAATGATAAATGACAAGATGCTCATTTACTTGTCACTAGGGAAATGCAAATCAAAACCATAGTGAGATGCCATTTCACACTCATTAGAAGGCTATAATAAAGAAGATGGACAATTATGGAACCCCCAGACTCAGCTGGTAATATAGAATGTTACAGTTGCTTTCAAAAACTGGCAGTTTCTCAAAACATAGAGTTAGCTTATAATCCAGAATGCCACTCAGGTGTATACCCAAGAGAATTGAAAATAAAATTAGGTAGAAAAACTTTTGTATAAATGTTTAGTATTCATAATAGCTAAAAAGTGGAAACAACACATATCCTCACCAGCTGATGAGCAGATAAAGAAACTGTGGAACAGTCACATGATGGAATATTACTCAGCAATAAAAAGGAATGGAATTTTAGTAGTTTATTCCACAGTGTGGATAACCCTTGAAAGCATTGTTAAGTTAAAAAAAAAAAAAAAGCCAGTAACAAAGGTCTTGTATTATATGACTCCATTTATGAGAACTAGCCAGAATAGACATACATAGAGACAGGAAATAGGTTGATAGTTACCTAGAGCTAAGGAGTTAGGAAATGAGGAATGACAGTAATGGATATCATTTTTTATTTGGAGGTTAATGAAAATGTTCTAGAATTAGATATTGGTTATTGTTGCACAGTTTGTAACTATATTAAAAGACATGAATCTTAAAAAGGGAAAAAAACTAAAAGTCCTACAGCATTCCCTAATGAAAAATGAAAAATGCCAATTGCCACCTAGGAAAAGGAATCTTTCTTTAACTGTCTTCCCTTTCAAAATTAGGGTTTGAAAATTTCTTTCTCTTCAGACTTCAGCAAGCTACATCCTCTTAACTCTGTTTTGTGAAATGTAAATATTGTCATCACAGAGAAGTGATTCTTAGAAAGAATTAATTTAAGTTTAATTTAAAAAATATGTTTCAAATTATTTTAAAAGTGGATTATAAGGTAATATATACTCAGTTGTATAGCTATCACAATTTCACCTTATTGGAGGATGCCATGTGTTCGCTCATGCTTCCAGGTTACCTATGGTGGAATGCCTTGGCATTGAGTCTTTCAGGTGATGTTAGTGTACATATTCAGAAATGTATCAGATCTTTCACTAAAAAGGAAGGTTCCAACTTGCAACACTTTGAAAACATTAACAACAGTAAAATGCTCTTCAAGTTGTCAAAGAGAGTATACTACATTTTTAGTGTAGATGGAAGATTTTCTTGAGACAGAGTGACCAAACCAAGTTGAGAGGAAAACTGGATACCAGCATTGACCATAATTTAAATTTTGGTTTACTAGAACATTTTCATTGTTCTCACTGACTGCGATTTTAATAAGAAAATGTAAATTTGATCCAATATAGTCAATGTATGCTAGGTATTGTTTTCATGCTTCATGTATCGCTATTCTGCATGAAACACCACTTAAATTTTATGCATTTGGGTCCTGAAAATTTCTCTTAACACATTGCTTGCTATTCCATTTTGACTTCACTCTCATTCTCCATGGATATTCTAAAAGCATTTTCCCCCCACAGATACCCAACAAGTGAAGGGGATGCTTCTGGCTGAAAAGATATTTACTGATTTTAAATAGATTGTATCTTTTTTCTGAGGCTTTATCTCAGAGATGGCACTGCACAGATATTGTTGACTGGTCATAGGGCTATTTGGTGTTCTTCCCAATATAAATATTTTAGTTGCTATTTCATGAGTAGTATTTGGAAGATGATACAGATCCTTATGCTAATCTCTTTTTGCATATGCAGCAACTGAATGGTATGTGTGGGCCTCTCTCAATGGCAGGATAAACATGGCATGTGTAGATTGTCTCCTTTGAGGCCCAAACCTTTTTGGTTACCCTCATGCAAGGGGTGACTTAGTAAGGCTATGAAAAGGGTGGTAGGAAGAAGGAAAAGGTGAAAGGATTCAGTAAATAAGCATTATTATATACATGTGGATATTTATTAGTACACATTGGAACCTGTTTTTCAAAACAAGTCATGTGTCCATTCTGTTCTATTTCTAGGTGATCATGGAGGAAGCACTTTACTCCCACCGAATGTCACAAATGAATTTCCAGAATATGGGACCATGGAGGAAAGCGGAGAAGGCCTGAGAACTTCTCTTGAGTTGGATGCAGAGTCTCCACCATGCAACCCACAAGGGCAGCAGGGGGTTCAACTTCCTGGGCTTCACAGTATTACAGAAGGACCAAATGATGTCAGAGAGCCCCACTCTCAAAGTCACCTCAAGGAACAAAGTTTACAACCCATTGACTCTTTGATCTCAGCTCTGAAAGATACGGAAGCCAGAATAGTTTCAGGAACATTACAGGCTGCAAAGGTATTGAATAAAGATGCTGTTTCTAGTTTTTCTGTTCACCTGGTGGAAAAGGAGCCAAACACTGCCAGTCACAGAACAGAGAACGCCAACAGACAGTTCCCAGCCAGCCAGGACAAAAAACCACATATACCTCTTTCAGCTGATGTTACGACCAGGGACAGTTTTTATCCTAGCGTCCAGAGGGATCCGTCTACACGGTTAACTGGAGAGACTCAGGAAGAGCTTCTTCAGACAGTTAGTGATGGGAGGAAAGGGTCTCTTCAGGTGCAGGAGCCATCTTGTCCTGCATCCATTCTGGGGAGCTCAGGGGCAACCCACAACTCTTCTGGAAGCATTGGCGTTTTGAGGGAGAGGAGGTCTGATATGGGGAGAGAACCCACAAGGGGCTCCACGGGGCGCCCAGGCCGGGTGAAACATGTGGAATTTCAAGGGGTGGAAATACTGTGGACAGGAGGGGAGAAGAAAGAGACACGACAGCCTATGGATTTTGAGATATCATCAGAAAGGACAACCTCTCTTGAAGGCAAAGAGTTTTCCAAGGTGCCAGGCCATCTTTCATCTGCCAGCTTGTGTGATTCAGTAACTGAGAGTGTTTGGGATGAAACCTGGAAAGCTTCAGCTGAGAGACCTGGCACTAGCTCAGGGACATATTCCCCTGCGCCTCTTGTTGAGAGTGGAGAGGATGAAGTCTTCCTAAAGGAAAACAAAGAACATCTTGAGAAGAAACCTGAACTGGAGAGAGACAAGGAAAGGTAAGCTCTCACAGTAGTCCTGCTGGCTGTGACACCTGGCAGATATTTAGGAAACTTTATCCTGAACTTGGCCCTGAGATCACAACTCACAGTGTCCTGGATCCTTATTATCATAGAGTAGCAGAGCAGTTACTGTAAACTAGACGTCTGAGTTTCTAAGTTAATAGAGTTATCTTGTTCTGAAGTTGTCTACTAGGCATGAGCCTAGGGAGGAAGGGTTGTGGAGAGTCTATGAACACTAAACTGTGTGAATCCACTTCTGACATTTTGTTCTGTTTGCCAGGTTTCAAGTTTTCGAACATCAAGACAATGGAAACACCCCACAATTATCTTTAGCAGTAGGAAAAGATTTGGACTCTTCTGATAAATCTTTTAGTCACTGCATCCTAACTTGGCAGCTCTCCTGGGTACAACCCCAGTGCCTACACACAGCCCTCAAGCGTGTGAATATGTGGACTGACTCTATTTTCTAGGTTTAGAAAGGAGGTGAGAAGGCCAGAACTAGACATGGGAACCCCATCTTACTAGTATTTGTTATTGGATAGGACCTGAGAAGTAAAGTTGGTTGGCCTCTCAGTAGCTCCTGGTCTTTTCCTACATTTTAGACATCTGTACCAACTGAAAGCCTGGATAAAGGAAGATGTGATCCATCTCTTTTCACTTCCTTTGTTCAGGTCTGACCATTCAGTATTCTGTGTGGCAGTCATTTGTTGCTTACTGTCATTTTGCATTTGTGCTATCCTTCCTACCACCAGTCATCATGACAGTTTATAGCTTATATAGGACATATGTGTTAAGGCTGAAGGGCTTTTTATGCTTTGCTTTTTGGTTTGGCATAAAAACTGTCTTTTCCTCTGTAGTTAATTAACAAATCTACTGAGAGCTGTACTTGTTGAGGATGGCTATTGGGGCACCTCTTCTTCCACTTTCCTCTCATCCCCAATACAGACCATCTCCAGACTTCCCTCAAAAGCAGTCTTGATATGTGGCACATGGCTCAGTAATTATATTCTTGAAGAAATACGAATTTTTGCTGTTGTACAGATTAATTATTCCTCCTTTCTTTCCATGTGTTTTTCTTTTTTCTCATTTTAAAAGAAAAAATTTATTAGGAAAAGGAGAGAACAAGAAAGAGAGAGAGAGAAAGAGAGAGAGAGGCTACATGCTTACAGGTGGGCAGGAGAGCTGTCCTACATGTTTTTCTATTATTATTATATTTCTATTATTATCCTATTATTATCTACTGTGCCCTTGTTACATGTTGGACATAAATAAATGTTCAGAATAGATGTGGTCTGTGGTCATAAAGTTTACTGCTGTCTTCATAAAGTTTACTGCTAAACACTGACCATATAAATACATGAGTAAGTAAGTAGAGAAAAATCACAAATTTGCTAGATTCCATGAAGAACAGAGATATAACTGGAGAAATAATTTGAGTGTAGGAGAGAGTCTAATTCAATTGATGGCTTGAGGAACAACTTTCTGTGGAAATGATAATTAGACTGAAAGACTAGGAAGGAAGAATATTCTAGACAGAGAGAACAAATTGTACAAAGGAGGGGTGCAGGATGGTGTAACCGTTTGTGCTTTCTGTAGTTGAGTCAGGCAGAGGTCTTAAGGCAAATTTGAAGATTTGAAACTCTACCATATGGCTGGAGCGTGGGGATGTACATGGGGCAGTGGTAGAGAGTATGGAGGGAGGAGCTTCATCAGGGGAATTTTCTTTTTGACTCTAAGTGCAAGGAAAAGCCATTGAGAAGTATTAATTCAGAACAGTATTTGGTACATGTACATGGTAGAACTTCAGTAATTTATAAATAGCTAAGAGACTGCATTGTTGCATGTGACTCCTGATAATACCTAGGAACGTGATTTACTTATGAGGTAGTCTATACCTATTCCTAGTTTATTTCTATGTCTGGAAATTGGAACCTCAGCGAGAAGTCTATTAAAGTTTCCTAAAGTGACATAGCTAGCAACTGGAACATCCATGAGTCAGCTCCGGTTCCTCTAACTCTTGATCTCTTATTCTTATGAGTTTTTAAATTTTATGTTGCTATCATAAATATTCAATTTTAATATTTGAAGAACATGTTAAAGAACATTAATTAATGACCTACTCATATAATTTTATAAATTATTTTTAGGTTTTCTCTGTTTTGGTTGCCTTGCTATAGATAAATGTGTCTGTTGTCTTTTTGTCCCCCAAGGTCGACTTTGGACCTGTAATCTCTCTGCAGTATTGCTTTATTGTCAGCAGGGGGAAGCCTTTGGATTCTAATATATCTATTCTTGCTAGGGCATATGATTTTATTTAAATTAGAAAGTAGTAATAGACTAATGACGGTATAGTGTATTTTTAGTCTATTAACACAGTATAAAATTAAGAATGATGGCAGCAGTAAATAATCTGATTACATGGAGTTTAGTTGGCAAAAATGAAAATTTAATATTTAATTCAAATAGTCGTTCGAAAAATGTATTCACCTGTTGAGAAACTAGCTTGAAACTGTATTAAGTTACTGGGAGGCCAGTGTAGCACATGTACATTGAGTTCTTTTACCAGGATATGTTTCTATGATATCTTCCTTGCCAAATATTTATTAAGATATAAACTCAGTGAATGAAATTGTTAGCTCTATGTTATAATTTTATATGGTTTAGGGAGGAAAATAAATGGAAAAAAAAATCAGCCTACTATCGAAATTCTTTACTCTTACTACCTCTCCAGGATTCTTGATCAAGAGGAGCACTATAGAGGAGATGATGAGATCCTTGGGTCTGGGTATGCAGAAGATTCCACTGATGTGTATAGCTCCCAGTTTGAAACCATTTTGGACAACACTTCTTTATACTACAGTGCTGAATCCTTGGAAACATTATACTCAGAGCCGGATAGCTATTTTAGCTTTGAAATGCCCCTTACGCCAATGATACAGCAGCGCATTAAGGAAGGTGGCCAGTTCCTCGAGAGGACATCAGCAGGAGGGCAGCAAGACATCCTGAGCGTCTCAGCAGATGGTGGAATAGTCATGGGCTATTCCAGTGGGATCACCAATGGGCTGGATGACGCCAGCGACACCATCTACTCGAAAGGCATCCAGGAGATTGCTTTCTGGGGAAGGTACTAGTTCCATTCTCATTAATTTCATGCTGGTGTTTTTTTTGTAGCATTTTCTCTTTGGAAATCTGAGTGTGTAATATATTTGAAAAGCATTTGGCCAGTTTCTATGGATATAAGCAAATGATGCGAATGAAAAGTAATTTGAGTCTTCGGGACAAGCAGAATATACTGCCAAATCGGCAAGCTGTGGTCATTCTATTGGGTGGTATTTCCTGGGTTACTTTGTGTAAATTGGATCCTGATGAATATTTGTGGGTGGTGAGTAGGTGTTGTCTCTGCTGAGGCAGCTTTGGTAGCAGTGGCTCAGGGCTGAAAAGAACACTGAGAGAGATTGGGTTTCTTTCTGCCGCTGACATCGGTTGATGGCGTTGTTTGATTTAGCCAGATTCCTTGTAAATTGGGGGTGTTGGATTAGATGGTGATAAAAGTCTCTCTTCCATTGCTTTGCTTTGTGAGGTCCTGTTCTGTCGGGCAACCTTCCTATTTCTGGGATGGTGGGGTTAGGATTTGTTATATGGAGGCTTGATAGAACTGATTCCTAATTAAAACTATAAATATTTTCTCTTTCTTCTTTAAGCCTTAAGTCTCCATGGGAGATAAAGTCACAAATTATATAGGTGATATAGAGCATGCTTGTTAATTAGTGATTCCTCCCAATCCTTGGATTATCCAGTGTTTTGTTTCCTCTTGCTCATCATCCTCAGGCCATTATCTGTCCTTTAGCATCTTCACCAGTGGACAGAATGCTAAACTTCATTTATGAATTCAGTTTTGATGTATTTTTCTTGGATTAAAGTGCTTTTGTGGTGGGAGAGGTGGAAGAGAAGTTAAATGGTGAAAAGAAAGAAAGAAAAAAACCCAACACTTTTTTTAAGTCAATTCATATTATAGTTTTCCAAACAGCTTCCTTTTATAAGTTGTCCTGTGTTAAGCATTTTCTATAACCAGTTTATAGATTTATAATTAACTGGATGAGTACATGTAAGACCAGCACACCTTGTAACTGTTCATTTCCAAGTGAATTCACTGCGGACATTGGTTGTCTTAAGAAGCCCCAGTGAGACAATGAAAATAACACAGTCTCATAAAGCAGGAGACCTTGGTCTGAATTACTTGAAAAGCTTCTATTCTTTTGGAAAACAATTTATTTGTTCGTAAAATGAGGCTAATAATCAGTGACATCTGTGGCTGTGAGCTATAAAGGTTAATATAGATTAAAGCACCTAGCATGGTGCCTGGTACATAGTAGGAGCATGAATAAATGTTTGAATTTGAATTGGTTTACTGATAAACCCACATGTAGACTTTCTCTATTTCTGAGAAGGGGGGATGTTCCCGAGAGGAGGGCAGCCCCAAGAAGGAGTCCTTCTGTTTCACCAACATCTGTGATAACTGTCAGTTGTGACGAAATGCTGTAGGATAGATTATGCAGGCAATTTCACTGAAATTCCAATCCTACTTTCTGGGGTGGTTAGAAGTTGTTTATATTTCAGACCAAAAACAAGTTGGACAACTGAGGTGTTTTGAGCTGAGAGGTTTTGCTGCAGAAGCCACAGGGAGGGTGAGTAGATTAAGACAAGGTATGAACATTAGTGAGTCAGAACAGGAAGACATTAGGGGAAGCCTCTTTCAATGCATGCTTTGCAATACTCAGACTAGGAAGCAGTCATCACTTGCGCCAGCAGAGGTGCCTGTCGTTAGCAAGGCAGAGTTCAGTAGTTCAGAGAGACTGTGGGGCTAGGCTGTCGTCCTTCAGCATCTCAAACTTAGACTGGCATAACGCAGGCCATCGAGTTCAAGTTTCAGCTTGTCCCTAATGAGCTCTTGCCCAGCCATGAGGCTACCGTATTTCAGTTCTAAAGAGAAGCTTTTGAGAGATGAACTTAGTGGACTTCTTGCCCTCCTCCATGGGGTTCCTGACCTTTAAGCACTTCTGGTGATGTGCACAGAAGAGTTGGGTGGGGCACCCCATTTTGTTTTTGAGTTGTCATGGATAGTGTTTATAGATGAGACCTGTTTAGGATTTTAAGAAGTAGAGCTGGCTCAATAATCTCGGGGATTTTTTTTTTTGAAAATATCATTTATTCAACATTTATTTTAGTTTTGTTTTTTTCTCTTCTTTATTTATATATATTTGACATCAATTGTGGTCCCCATGGATTTCCCACCACCATTTCACCAGTGCACCATCACCTCAGTCCCTTGTGCTCTTTCTAGCCTCTCCCTTCCCCTCCCCACCAAGTGTCCCCTATTTGTCCTTGTCTTTTTGTTATTGTTGTATTATTATTATTGTTGTTATTCTTTTCTTTGGTCGCTTATTTGGTTCCCTTATATTCCTCCTAGAGGGGAAACCATCTGGTATTTTTCTTTTGCCTTCTGACTTATTTCGCTGAGCATAATCCCTTCCAGTTCCATCCATATTCCTATGAATGACTCTAGTTTATCTTTTTTGACTGCTGGATAGTGTTCCATCATGTATATATATCACATCTTCTTGATCCAATAATCTTAGGAAATTTTAAAATAGATGGATAACTCTTTATGTTTTCTTTACCTCCTCTGTCTTCTTGATGCTTTGGAGAAGTTGCAGCACCAGCTTAATATCATGGGTTGAAGAATTATGACATTTTATAGATTGAAGGGGAGCTCAGGTAACCTTAAAGTAAAGAATCTGAGTCTCAGTTTGGTGGGATGGATCTACTCAAAGCAACATAACTTTCTAGTGACAAATCCTGTACCAGAATTTCAGCTGCCTTAAAGTAATCAATGAGGAGACCTTTAAAAATTTCTTCTGCATTAAAACATCCCACTTCAGAGATAAGGAAGTAGACGGTGGTATAGGGCCTGCCCAGGGCATCCAAACTGGCGTTCGCTCACTGACTTCCCTCGCCAAGCACTCAGAGTCAAAGTGAGAACAATCAAGAAAAAAAATTTTTTCTCAACTTTATTGATAAATGTGATATTTACACAATAAAAGTGATAGAAACAAGTGTGCTTGCCTAGCATTTTGTTCCTGTTCTCTGGCCTTTCCTGTATCCTTGGCAGTAGACTGGGGGCGGGGTCTGGCCAGGTTAAATACAGTGAAGTCTGCAGGTGCAAAGGGAAGGGATTGTCAGGACTCCCCTGAGGTCTATCCCAATAATTATTCTTTGATTTTTGCCAGACATGATCCAGGAAAATTAAGCCCATACCTCTAGAGGCATTCATTTTGCTACATAAAATGGTCCTTGTCACCCAGTCAAAAATATAAGGTTACTAGAGATAGTCTCTGAAGATGATTTCATATTACAAGCATGGTATGTATCCCACAGGGCTTATTTGAGTAACCCCTGGTGTTAATGCTCATAATAACCGGGGGGTGGAAACTGTTAATGTTTGCATTTTCCAGGGAAACTGAGGCACAGAGCAGTTGAGTAATTTGCTCAGTGACACAGCTGGTAAATGGTACATTCAGGATTTGAACCCAGGGCCACTGGCTCCAGAGACCATTTATTTTGGTCCTGAAACAAAAATATATTTGTTTGTCATTGCCTTGGCATATTTAAAAATCCTTTTTTTTTTCAGTCTGTGCTATTACTGTCATTAAACAGGATTTGAGTGGCAATATTTGACAGTCATTTCCTCTTAACCCACATGATACTGTTCTCTTTGTATTGCTTCTTTAAAAAAAGGGCAAAGTGATGAGGAGGGTGATGAGAAGGCCCTAATGCTCAGCAAATCTTACTTTTCTCAGGAACACCTTCCAGTCTCAGGTTTGGCCATAATTGATAGTCAGAGAGGGATTATTTTTCCCTGTTACTTCCTCTACTTAAGTCAAAGAAGAAAATACTTCAGCCATCTAGTATTAGGTTGCAAAGGATACTTTTTTTTTAAGAGTACATGTGCTTAATGCTTGCATTTTGAAGGATCATATACCTTTTTGATATCAACAGATCCCCCTTTGTAGGTAAAAATGTGTCTTAAAATTATGGATTAAATCCAAACATGAATAAATTCTCTCAGGCTCTTTGTGTGCACTGTACCCTGAAGTTGGCCAGAAGAGTTGCATGTGGGTCAGGAAATAGCTCACCGTATGGATGTCACTCAGTATCTTAATGCAGGAGCACAGAGTCACATCTCCTCCCTTTGTGGTCCAGCCACACAGTACTCAGGTTGACAGGGTCAGCAGTGCTGTGTGAAGTCCTGTCACATGGCTCCAAAATTAGAAAGGATAATTAGAGACTAGACTTACAGTTACACATGTTCCAATGGGCTCCTTTGTGTCTGAGTGCTTCCCTCGCGCCGGCCCATCAGCTGATGACCACAACTCCAATCAGTAAGTTCTGACCTGAAGATTGTGAGGCACAGATGTTGTCATTGTGACCATAACAGGGCTAAATACTGTCTGTTTCTATTGAACTTGGGTTTGGACAGAAAGGAAAAAAGAAGTAGCAAATACAGTGATAGGAGCTTCTCTTAAGGTTCTTTGAAATATATAAACTGCTTTAAAAAACTACCTTTTTACTAATACTTATTGTGATAGGAATTTTTCATATCACAGCTTCCTAGTTTTTCCTTCAGATGTCGCTCAGTACAGCAGAGGGGGTGGATTGCATCTGTGTGCAGCTGATATGCCTGGGGAAAGAGCTTTCCCAGGTCTTGGGTCCACTGGAATTTGATAATTGTGGTTTTCTGACTTCCTCTTGGTTTTCCCCCTTCTCAAATAGAATGCTGGTATTTTGAAGTATGCTTTTTCTTCTTCATTTTTACTCTTTTCTTAGTATCTTTTTGTCTAGGAAAAAGTCACCTGAAGAAAAGATTAACATAAATTTGTTGAAGTGCAATTTCAAAGAAAAAATTTGGCATACCACTTTAAAACCTGCTGGCATTTTAATATAATGTATAACTATTAAAATAAGAAATTAAAATAATGTGATTATGAGTTAAGGTGATGAAAAAGGAAAGATGTGTGTAGCGGCAGGATGGGGGTGGCACTGGAGGCAGGTTTGGGATGGTTCTGGGCAGACGGGTCAAGAAGGAGAGTCTCTTGGAGCCCTTGGTGGCTTTTCATGCTTTATTTAGGAGAGGTGGCCAGGTACATGGCAGGCATGGGGGCCGGGAGGCTGGCAGGCCTCCCAGCCCCCAGCACATCTCACCTTCTCAGCTGCTTCTTCTCCCTGCCACTGCTGCTGCTCGTCAGTACTGTCAGTTGGTTCTCACAGTTTTGGCGTCCTCATGATGCCGCCCATTTATGCCCGTGTCCAACACAGGTGTGCCCACTTGCGCATGCCCACCCTGGAATGCTCGCAGCACCGCAGGTGTCCATCATCAGTGGTGGGAGGGTGGAAATACCTGATCAACCTTTACCCTACAGTCCACCCCCTCAGGTTTTTCTACCATACAAATTATACATCAATTATCCATCAAGCAATGCAGCAAAATACAAAATGCAAATGAACACATACGCCTAGGCAGGGCACCAACCTAGGGGCAAAAGACATTACTGGCACCAGCAGATGATCCACCATATCTGCTGCCGAAGGCACTGATTACATGCAAGGCGGGAACCACTCACGGCATCTGCCGTCTCACGCCAGGAGTCCTCAGGCTTCCTGGCCTTCTCTGGCTGTGGTCTCAGCCACAAGCCACACACCGCACCCACCCCCAGGATGCTCTCACTTTCTCTCGGGATTGGCAATTCTATTTTGGGGGTAATCACCCAATCCCCAGGGTACTCTCTGCTGTCACTCAGCCACCGTGTGACACGCAGACCCTGCACTCAGGCCAACCCTGTGCACACGCACATGGGTCGGGGATCCGTGGATACAAGCTCCACATGCGGCCTCTCTTGGGTCCC
>JAGFMF010011796.1:7558256-7592835 GCA_019455555.1 Galemys pyrenaicus
AACAAACAGGCTGCTTACCAGCCACTTTGGGTTTCCCCAACTTCGTGCCAGCTTTTGCCAACCTCTCCTCTGCCTGGCTGCAGAGGGCTTCCTGCCTCTACCACTCTTGGGCTTTTCTACGCCCAGGCTGCTTTTGGCCACCAAGGCTTACTGGTCATGCCTCCTGGGGTGTACAATCAATCATCCACCCCCAGGGTCCCACAAACACAACCTGCCTTCTGACAGGATTGTCAGTCCATTTGTCCATTAGTCCTTTCCTTGCGTCAGCACTGGGCGAGCTCTGAATCGTGGTCCTCTTTCGGTCTGCTGCCTCGGGTCGTGAGCTGGTCCTCGTGGGCGTCTTTTCCTCCACTTGAGGTTGTCCCGCAGCTCCCGGACCTGTCCACCTCCTGCACTCCTGCGCTCCTGCAGCTTCTTCCCGCAGCATCCTGGTCTTCAGCTACCTCCTGTGCTGCCATTGCTCTGCCAAGTTACATGTTCGTGGCCTGCCACCTTTCAGTCCCTCCTGCAGTCTTCTTAGGGCTCTGCACCCATCTGCATCGAACCATCCTGCTGACTAACGCCAATTGTAGCGGCAGGAAGGGAGCACTGGAGGCAGGTTCGGTATGGTTCTGGGCAGACGGGTCAAGGAAGGAGAGTCTCTTGGAGCCCTCGGTGGCTTTTCATGCTTTATTTAGGAGAGGTGGCCAGGTACATGGCAGGCATGGGGGCCGGGGGGTCGGGGGGCGGGAGGCTGGCAGGCCTCCCAGCCCCCAGCGCATCTCACCCTCTCGGCTGCTTCTTCTCTCTCTGCTGCTGCTGCTGCTCGTCAGTACTGTCAGTTGGTTCTCACAGTTTTGGCGTCCTCATGATGCCGCCCATTTATGCCCGTGTCCAACACAGGTGTGCCCACTTGTGCATGCCCACCCTGGAATGCTCGCAGCACCGCAGGTGTCCATCATCAGTGGTGGGAGGATGGAAATACCTGATCAACCTTTACCCTACAATGTGCCACTGTGAAATTTTAGGGTTTTGCCTGACCATGGAGTCCCCAGCTTCTGCTCTGTCCTCTGGAACAGACACTGCTGCCTCAGGAACTCATTATTGGGTTGCTGTTGTGCTAACAATCTCCTTGCGCTTTTATTTTAAATTTAAAAACTTGTCCTTTAGAAAGAGATTCTCCTTTTCCTTTTTCTAACTTCCTGAAGCAACTGAATTGGCGATTTTTGTTTTTTAACTGCAGAGGAATTCCTGCCCAATGATGGGGTGTGGAGCTTTTCTCAGTTTCACAGCAGGTCAGCTGGGGTTCAGATCCTGCCTCATTTAATTAATTAATCATTCCCAAGTGTATGAAACTTGGGAACCTTTCCAAGTACAAAATAGAATCAACAATACTCATCTGGTAACTGAGAGATGAGCGCATGAGATGAATCAAGCTTGAAGAAATCAAGGAAAGAAAATCAGGTGGCCTGGCCATGTTTGGTATGTAGTTGAAGACCAGTGAGTGAAAACCAATAGTATCAACACCCGCAGTAACCTAAGGAAAAGCGATCTTAGTGAGCTAAGCATGGTTGCTCTCCACACCCAGCCCTGAGTGAGCCTCGGAGCTGCCGGCTCTGTTCTCCCACTAGAAACTACCTGAAAAGCCTTAGTTTGGGCTTCCAAGGCTTCCCTTTTCAAAAGTACAGTACACCATGGTCGTACATGACTAATGGCACTTGGGATCCAAAGCTAAGTGCCAGGAGTTATCCTTCATCAGAAGTCATCTTCTCTATCATCTGCTTGATTTGGGATGGTTATTTCACTTGCAGGGGGAATCTGATTCCTTGTCACTAAAATGAAAATCACCTTATCACCCAATTTACACTTTTGTTGTGAGGATTTGCTAAGTTCTGATTTGTGGCTATTTTAGACCTGTCATGAGTTTGCTATGATCTGAGTAATAGTGTAAGGAACATAAGAAAATAGAGTAGAAAAATATCTGGTAAAGAAAAAAGATGCAGGGATTTGGTGTATGTTTGTAGGGTAAAGGTTGATCAGGTATTTCCACCCTCCCACCACTGATGATGGACACCTGCGGTGCTGCGAGCATTCCAGGGTGGGCATGCACAAGTGGGCGCACCTGTGTTGGACACGGGCATAAATGGGTGGCGTCATGAGGACGCCAGAACTGTGAGAACTGCGAGCACCAACAGACAGAACTGCAAGGACTGACCGAGAGAACCAGCAGCAGCAGCAGCAGAGAGAGAAGAAGCAGCCGAGAGGGTGAGATGTGCTGGGGGCTGGGAGACCTGCCAGCCTCCCAGCCCCCCAGCACCCATGCCTGCCATGTACCTGGCCACCTCTACTAAATAAAGTATGAAAAGCCAAAAAAAAAAAAAAAAAAAACCATCCCGAACCTTGCTCCAGTGTCATTTTCCTGCCGCTACAATGTTCTAACAGAGGACAAATGGGACTGAGTCCAGATTATGCAGTGTTAAGCACTGGCATCAGGTTTAGTTGGGAGAGAAGTAGGGTTTGCAATGGAGCACCTAGTGATGGGGTAGGTTTCAACAGGTTACATTCAAGGTATGGTGCCAGGAAGGGGCACCAAGCAAGTTCTTCATAATTCTAGTATACAGGGTAGAGGAAGCGTCCTGGAGCCCCTGGTGACTTTTTACGCTTTTATTATCAGAGGTGACTAGGTACTTGGCAGGCAGGGGTGCTGGGGGGGGGGCTAGGAGGCTGGCAGGAGGCTCTCTAGCCTCTCATCTCTGCTTCTACTGCTGCTCCTGCTGCTGCTTCTCTTCTGCTCTCATTCTGCTGTTCTCGCTGTTCCTGTTGGCATCCTCGTAATGCTGCCCTTATACGCCTGTATCTAAGCCCAGGTGCACCCACTTGCGCATGCCCACTTAAGCTTGTGTGCAGGACCGCAGGTGTCCAACATCACACCAGTGGCAGGAGGGCAGAAAAGCCTGATACTTTTCTCTGACCCTACACAAGGACAGTGAGGGTTCCTGCACACAGAATAGTGGGGGTATAGGATCGAAGACGACTGGGGTGACTTTGGAGCCCTGCATTTCAGAGGTGAGGCTTGCAGCTGTGCGAGTAGGTGAGCTTCCGGAGGACATGGAGAGGGCTAGGTCGGCTGGGAAGAGATGTGCACACAAGAGCATTCTGGTGCTGCTTGTGAACTTTCTTGATTCTGTCTTTGTAGAATTGTGCTCTTCAAGGTGTTTCCTGGCAGTTCTCTGTGCTCACCTCCTTTCTCTGACAGTAGCTTGAATATCAGGGAGCCCAGAATGGAAGCCTCTCTGGTGTTCATTTGGTTCCCTAGATAGGCCTGGCCCTCACTCTGGTGGTTTTGGATGCTCCTTTTGTATGAATTGGTGATGACTTCAGGAAATTGCCTTGCATTTGAGATAAGGTTTCTCAGAGATGTTCAGTTGTGTAGTTTATTTTTTTTTAAGATTTATTTATGCATACAAGAGCTGGGGTACAGGCCAAAGTCGGGGGAGGTGAGAGGATTCACCACAGAGTGGGGAGCAGAACAGGCAGATCAACTGAAATACAGTGCTGAGGGGAGCAGTGGGCGAGGCAGGAGAGGTCTGCTGCGCCATGCGGGTCCCTCCCTGGCCGGGGATCAAACACGTGCTGCTGTGCTGCAGATGCTTCACAGTGTGGCGCTCAACCTGCTGCACCACCAGGGAAGGGAGGCCCCAAATTGTGTAGTTTAAATCTTAAAACAGAGTAGTGCTTTGGATATTGATGTGAAATGTTCTAGGAGGTACTGGCTAGGTGAATGGACCTTTGCCAAAAAAACTTCAAGTGATAATTGACATTAGAAGTATGCATTATTACAAAGAGAATCATAGCTCTATAAAAACTGGGTTGGTGGTGGCTAATACTTTGTTTAGGATGTTACTGCAATATTTTTATTTATATGTCAATATAATAGTTAAACTTTAGAAGTGGTAATAACATTTCCTCAGAAGAGATCACTTACCATCACATTTGCAAAACTAAATTAAGAAATATTCATTGACCCATTGGTTTGAGCAAAAAAGATGGAGATCTTCTCCAAATAAATACTTCCTTGAAGGTATTTTACATAGAAGTACCCATTTATTAAACCCCAAATGAGTCCTTGTCTATTGCTTTTATTCTTGTTTTTCTTTTTGATTTTATTCTCTCATGGATCTCATAGGATTTCTAGAAATTGAAATAGAGTCCATATGAATGGCTCAAACACCTAGCAGAACTTTAATATTCAGCACCTGAGTGGCCATGGTGCAAGGTAAGTTGAATATGATCTTTGTCAGGTGGAATAATATTAAACTCCATCAAAACCAATGTGAGATACATGGCTTCATCATCCCCACAATTCATATACTGTTTCCTTTGCCTGCACCCAAACTTCCGTCCGTAGGTACCTCTGTCCATTCTCTGGATGTAGAATTATGAAAGGGAAATGTCATAAATCATAGAAACTCAACCACTGAGATTTTTAATCTTTCTGCTCAGTGTCTTGTTGCCCAGAAGCTTGACTTGGAGCTTGTTCGCAGTGCCCAGTCTCAGGCCTCACTGACTCTGCAGTCTGACCTTCTAGGCGTCACCACCATGAAATCTGCTTCTGTTGGTCTAGGGTGACAGCTTTAAAACCTTCCCAGGCGATTCTTATATTCAGGTTGTGGTTTCTCATCTTGGAGCTTGTTAGAAATGTGTCATATACACCTCACCCCTGACCTACCCAATCAAAATATGTATTGATAAATTTTCAGGTGACTCATACCACTTCAAAGATTGAAAAGCAGGAATACATAGCTCCCTGTTCTCAGATGAGCAGGCTGTTAAAGGTCTGTGGTCAGTGGGGGGGAAATCTAACAGAAGTCTATACAGTGACTGGCCTTGGCTGTGTAATGATTGCTTGTGTCGTCTGTGCCATAAAGATCACAGAGCGTGTGTCCCTACTTTAGAAATGTAGGGGTTGATCCGGTTTCCTGCTAGGAAATAGTCTGACTTCTCAGTGAAGGGTGTGGGTTCTTAAGTCATACCGCTTTGGCTCAAGTTTTGGTGAATTATCTCTCTAAGCTTCAACTTCTTTATCTGGGAAGTACTCATCTGCTTGATGAACACTCTAGAAAGGTTGCCTGTTATTACCAGTAATAACACTGCTTGAACTACTGTCTGTAAGTGTCTTCAAAGTCACCTGGTATGAATGGACTGTGGTCAGAGTGACTTGAGATTTTGTTTATCTGTAATAATCATTCTGAGAGCCTTAGATTACTTGAAGGTGAGGAGTTATAATGAGTCTGTTTTATTGTCTTTTAAATTTTCTAAAGCAGCCCCACCTCAACACAAAGGTGGCATTTTCTAGTCTAGAGTAGAACTATAAAGTCTTTAGCATAGAGAAAATAAGAGGTGGTAAATAATTATTATTGTGTAACAAAGTCATAAAAGTTCATTATTCACACTCAGCATTCATTTAACAATTATTTTAAGATTCATCATATAATACTTGTCCTTAGTGGCTGTAGTGCCAGGAAGGCACGGGGCAGGTTCTCAGTGATCCAAGCAGACCGGTAAAGGAGGAGTCCTGGAGCCCCCTGTGGCCTTTTCAGACTTTTATTACTCTTTACATCAGAGGTGACCAGGGACACATCAGGTGGGGGGGTGGGGAGGAGCAGGGCTGGGGAAGCCAGGAGGCTGGCAGACCTCCTAACCCCTAGAGAATCTCACTCTCTCTGTGCTCTGGGTACTCAGCTCTCTGCTGTCTCTGCTTTTTTTCTCTTCTCTCCTCCCTGTTGCTATGTCCCTGTGACACCATCCTTATACAGCGTGTGCCTCAGCCCAGGTGTACCCATTTGTGCATGCCCACTCCCTACTTCAGGTGTCTGACATTAGGCATGTGTGCAGAACCACAGGTGTCCATCGTGGAAACCAATGGCAGGAGGGTGGAAAAGCCTGACAATTTTCTCTGACCTTACAGTGGCATATGAATCTATCCCACGATGGGCAGTAAACTTCTCAAGTCTTTAGTTTGAGACTCAAGAGAACTTGTGTTCCACAACTCACTCAGTTTTTGCTGAGTAATGAACTTAATCAATGGTGGCTCCTCTAGGAATGAGGTTTTTCTGAGAGAGGAGCCAGTAAAATAACTTCACAGATGACTCTAGTGCAGGGCTGGAGGCCCAGACAGTAAGGTGGTGGGGAGGCTGGACTGCTTCCAGCATGGAGTGAACTGAGGCCCTCATGGAAGTGTCTCTGTCAGCCCTGGACTTTGAACAATAAGGTGGATATGTGTAAATGGTCTCAGGAGCAGGGGCAAGGTGAGTGCACACGGGAGCCAAACTGAGCAGAATTGGTGACAGCTGCTAGATTTGGGGAATTGAGAGTTGAGGGAATTCGTAAACCTCTTTGCCTCCTGTTCTGTTAATCTCCTAGATAAAACAGGTGCCACTGTACTCAAATAATAGTTGATTTTTTATAACTTTTGAAACATTTTTAGGCAAAAATGTTTTCTACAAGAAAAGTAGAAAATTATAAATGCCCCATGATCTCACCATCCTAAGAAATTAAGATGCAGATGAATGGCCAATTCCTGTGAGTGCCTCCCAGGTTCCAGTCCTCTGCCTTTCTCAAAGGTAACCATCCCCATATGTAGTTATCATTTCGGCACAGGTATGCATCCTTAAGCAACACATAGTATTTGTAGCGGCAGGAAAGGGGTACAGGAGCAAGATTCTGGATGGTTCTGGGCAGACGGGTCAGGGAAGGAGAGTCTTGGAGCCCTTGGTGGCTTTTATGCTTTATTTAGTAGAGGTGGCCAGGTACATGGCAGGCAGGGGTGCCGAGGAGCCAGGAGGCTGGCAGGCCTCCCAGCCCCCAGCACATCTCACCCTCTCGGCTGCTGCTTCTCTCTCTGCTGCTGCTGCTGCTGCTCTCATCAGTACTGCTGGTCCTGTTGGTTCCGTCGGTCGATCCTCATAGTTCTGTCTGTTGGTCCTCGCAGTTCTGGCGTCCTCATGACGCCACCCATTTATGCCCATGTCCAACACAGGTGCGCCCACTTGCGCATGTCCACCCTGGAATGCTCGCAGCACCTCAGGTGTCCATCATCAGTGATGGGAGGGTGGAAATACCTGATCAACCTTTACCCTACAGTATTCTTTCACATGCTCTTGAACATTATATAAATGCTGTTTTGTTTTGCATTTTTGCTTAGCATCTCAAACTCATTCTGTTGAGTCATATCATTCAATTTCTATTCATTCAATCACATTCAAGTTCTTTTGATTCATAGCATCCTAAGTTATTTTCTGTAGTCATTACAGGAATATAGATGATTATTTTTCATTTTTTATTAGCATTTTAATTGTCCTGTTGTCTCAAACAACATGGTAGTGGACATTCTTTTTCCTGACTTGTGCACATATGGGAGGATTTCTCTAAAATAGGTATATACTTAGAAATAAAACTGTTGGATGATAACAGTTTTTCTGAGTAGACCATGGCATTCTTGAAGTGCATATTCCATTTCTGTTGAGAGTATAATTGTATATCCTTCTACTTCTAGGGTAGTTATTTTACCTTCTAAGTTAGTTATTTGGGAATTAAAAGAATCAGAAAGTAAAAGAACTACTTGGTATGTACAGGTTTGTATCCTCAAGCAGCACATAGTATTGTTTCATATGCTCTCAAACTTTATATAAATGCTACCTTGTTTTGCCTTTTTTGCTCAGCAAAAACATATATATTCCTGTAAATACACAGAAAATAAATAACTTACGATGTTTTAAATCAAAAGAATTTGAATGTGATTGAATGAATAGAAGTTGAATGAATATGAATCATTTCCCAAATCCCAAGAAAAATAGCCTCAACCCAAAGGAAAAGCTAAGGAGAGCAAATGAAAACCAGTCTCCTCTCCCTTTAGGGGTGCTGCTGCAGCTCTGTTATCCATTGGTTAGGTCTGGTGGCTGTCCTTCCAGCTTTCAGCGGGACTCCTGCGTCCCCAGGTCTCAGCCGGCTTGTTGCTTGGGGTCTGACAGCTGTGAGTGTTGCTGTCTTGGGGTCTAAAGCAGGATTTTAACAACTGGACAAATGAATACTTTCTCACCAGTGATAGCAGAGAAACAAAACTAGAAAGGAAAATTGAAAAACACAAATCACTAAAATTAAGTGTGAATTTCATTCTGCTGAATTTCATGTAGTATAAATAAATTAGCTCTAATTTGATCCCTATTTTTGATCATTCCTTTAGGATCAGACTATGTGTGCTGTAGGAAATTAAAGTCTTTGAAAACAGTACTTCAAAAACCTTAGGGATATTAATGAAAAAAAAGATGCTAAAGCTATTTTTTTTTTATGACATTGGTTGAACTTTTCTTTCTTACCTAGTGGCAGCCACTCCAAAAAAACCCCCCAAAAAAAAAAAAAACCGGAGACAACTGTCCTTTCTGTTGTCAGCCTCCTGCCTGGCTTCTAAAGGGTTAAACTTAGGTTTGTGAGGTCATGTGTGACTTCACCGATCTGGACTTTTGAAGCGGATCTCTTGGAGGGAAGCTGCCTGTGAGTTCTGCCTATGAGCAGAGCAGGGAGGCTGGGCCAAGGGGGAAGTGCTCCTTCAACTTCTTTCAAGTTCTCATCCCTCAGCCCCTGGGGGACGCAGTGGCATTCTGGGAGCATGTCACTACAGAGTCCGTGTGTGGCAGTTTGTACTCGCAGCAGAAGCAGCTGTAGAAGGGCATTAAAAGAGCCCTTGCAGAAGAGGAAGGGCTGCTGAACAGATGGGACTGCAGAATGCTCTTTGTATTCCTGACAACTGTGGGCAGACATTTGCTGATGGAGGTAACCAGAATTAAGTTTATTTTCTTTGTCTGGTCCTAGGCAGGGTTGACTGATGTGTAATTGTAGTTACAGAAGATTCCTTGGATTTTAAACTGTTTCTTACTTAGGAAAGTGAGAATTCAAACATACATTGTTTTCTAAATAAGGATGACAAAAATGAAATGAAGAGGGTGTGTTTGTTATAGAGTGTGGATTGCTTGGTCAGGCTGAGATTTTTTCCTGTAAAGAGTCATGGTGCTTTTAGAGGTGCTTACACAGAGCTTGACTGCGCCTACACTGAAGTGTGCTTTCAGCTACCTTTCGTGAAACTTCATCCAGGCACTGGAAGGTCACCAATTTGAGCATGGTCATTTAGTGGGTCCATTCTGACTACCGCACAAAGCTGTCATTCTTATTTTGGTATGTCCCGGCTCTAAAGGGAAGGCTGGCTATGCTGTTTGGAAACATGATTTGTCTTAGAGTTCAGAGTAGGGTTTGAAGCGTCAAAGTCTGACCAATTATCTAAAGAAAAAGGGCAGAGGGAGTTGTTTCTTTTTCTTGCTTTTTTTTTTTTTCTGGAGCTGAGAGAATTTTAGCTCTATACCCTCTCTCTGGAATACTGTTTCCATATTCAGCAGGCATGGACAAATGCAGGGTGTATGTCAAGTTTGTGATGTTGAACACGGGCGCCCTTGCCCTGGGCATGGGCATTCCTCCTCCAGATGCTTGGGGTGAACACCCAAGAATTCGTGAGCACCCCAGTGTTTGAATGTCCAGGGTAGTCAACTGATTAGAACAGGGGTGTTTGTGTGTATGTGTACTCTTAATTAAAGATTTTAACTTCAGAATTTAAAATTTATATTTTCACTGTTCCATAGTGTATTTGTCTTACATGGTCCATCAGTATAAATCTTTTGCCACTTTATAATTGAATGTCTTGTTTTATAGCTTTAAAAACAAAGGACAGAGAATATTTTTTTAAAAGTATGTGAACATACTTTTTGAGAGGCGTTAGGTAGGTATAGTGGTTATGAACCTAAGCATTTCAGCCCATTGGTCTAGTTTTTATTCTACTGCTTACAGCTTGATGGCTAGCAAGTTACTCAGCCACACTTGGACCTCAGTTTCTTCACATGTGAAGTCGAGGTGATCATGTTGCCGAACCTGATTATTGTGAGGATTAACTGGGGTGCAATGCATGGGTAGCATTTAGTAAAATTTCTCCTCAAGTGTTAAGAAACCTTGGCTATTTTTATATTTAAATGGTTCTTCTTTATATGAGGTTTGTGAGAAATCGTAGACCAAAGAGAATGGTCATTATGAATTTGAAGTTCAAACTGTACACATTCCAGAGCTCCAGGTAGTGTCCCCCTCAAAAGCCTCCCTCAGTCTTCAAGTGTAGTCTTTGGTGGCAAGGGGGTTGAGAAAAAAAGAGGGCAGGTTAGTGCAAATTTGTCAGCAATGTGAAACGTCTGGAACTCATGTCCCATGAGTGTGTCGCTGCATCATCTTTGGACATGGAGAGCTGTAGTGCACAGGCTTATCCATGCTGTTCTTTTGCCCTTTCTTTCTTCATTCTCCAGGCGGTGGTAGCTTTGCACTGTGTCCAAGTGGCTTAGTCCCTCTTTCCTAGACAATAACTTGTGGATAATAGCTTTTTTACATGGTTATTGAGGAGGTTAAATGACATAAAATATGTGAAAATGCCTAACCCAGAATAAATACTAAATACATATTTTGTTCTCCCACAAATTTTACCACTTGTTCCATAATAGAACAAATTTATAACTTACAAATAAGTCTTTTTATACCACTGTGCATTATAAAGTTGTCTTGTCTGGATCAGTGTTTCTAAAGTTTTTGTTTAAAGTAACTTCTTTTGTTATTAGTTATTTTAATCTAGTGTCTTTTTTTGTTTGCCTCCATATCTTTACAGAGCAGTCTTTAATCCTTAAAGTTCTTAAATCTAATTTTGAATGAATCTTCAGAAACATGAATGGAATGTCTTAACGGTAGTAAGCATTTCAATTGAAGTCCCTCTGGCTCCACTTCTCAGAAAGCACCCCCTGAAGAGTTTCTAAGGTACTCTTGCCCGGTGTGGTGTGTGCAGCTCTGTGGGACTCAATTTTAAATTATCTTTTAGTGCAGAAGTACAAACCAGGTCTGGAAAGTTCTGCTGGATTGGCCAGCCCCCTGTGCAGGCAGGTCCTCCTTCTGGCTTGCAGTGCAGGGTTTGGAATGTTCTGGAGCTCCCTGGAAGGGAAACGCCTGCACAGCTGGGTTGTGTCACCAAGGGCCTACTACACTTGACAGAGCCTGCGCCAGTCACGCCGTGGTATTCACATCATCAGTTCAGAGTTCATCTGGATGCTAAGGCATCAGGGTCTCTGCAGAGAACCTGCTGGGAAAATGCTCCATCCTGAAGTTCTGGAGAGTCAGAGTCTGTGTTGGGTTCCAGCAGGGATTTTAGTTTTTGTTGAGCTGGCCTGAACCTGCTGGGAAAATGCTCCATCCTGAAGTTCTGGAGAGTCAGAGTCTGTGTTGGGTTCCAGCAGGGATTTTAGTTTTTGTTGAGCTGGCCTGAGGGTGTGGTGCAGTCAGTCCTTTGGTACTGTTGTGTTTGGCTTTTTGTCATTAAAAACATTGGGTGGAGATTGTGGAGAAGGAGGTGCACTGAACTTGGAATTAAAAAATAGGGTCTCAGCTTCACCTGCTGCCTACCAGCTGTGAGTGTGGCAAGGCTTCTTTGGCACTCAGGTTCTTTACTTGGAAAATGGGACCATAAAATAATGTACTTAGACTGCAAAGTACTCTATGGATTTTTGATTTTTTTTCCTAAAGTATTGTTTAAAGGAGGGGCTTATTCTCCTGAACTGATTTGGGGAGACTGAACTATTTGGGCTTTGGAGAAGAGGATCAGTATAGCTATCTAGTGTCTAGTCATTGGATTTATCTTGCTTTTTTGTGAAGGTCACTTGTTCCGTCTTCTCTGAATGATTTCTGGTCCCCTGCAGCCTGTGTTCAGAAAGGGGGAGGAATGTTCAGAATTTTCTCCATAAGCCCTGCCCTAATTGATTCAGCTGGTTCTTTACTGAAACCCTGCTTCTTATAGAGGAAGCGCAGCTGAGCTCTGAGTACCTCATTGACCCAACTCTGCTCATCATCATGAGACCCTGGAAGAGTCACTTCTTCTCTGAATCCCTTAGTTTCCTCATCTGCACAATAAAGGGTAGGACTGAAAGGCCTATCTTTGTGTGGGGTGGAGATGTAACTGCGTTCCCTTTTCTATTTTTCCTCTACCTTGCTGTATCTATCATGTGATTGGCCAATTTCTGCTTCCCATTTTAAGTGATTTAGGACAGTTATCTTCAAGAAAGATGAGACACATGAGTAATAAGACTAAACATAAGCTGAAGGAGGAGACTTCTAACATCTAATGTAATGAAGACCTTTTAAGGATGACAGAGTGTGAAGACTGAGTGTTGTCTTGCTTATATCCACTAGTCTTGACATTGCCTTTTTCATAGTCTTCCAGAAGTGATCATCTGTGACTAGGGCCTCCCTGTCTTAGACCTGTTATGATGGGAGCTATACTTGAAGGGAGAGAGAGAAAAATTATGTCATGGCAGCTGGTCACTGAAATGGAGATGCCACCATGAGAAGAACTGGAGAATGAGTATTTGTGTTGGAGGCACTAATCCCTTCAGGGCAGGGGGAGGAACTGTGTGGGAGATGTTTGTATTGCTGGGGTTCTCAGAGCTAGTCATCCATCCTGACTTCCTGAGTTCTTTATCTAAAACTTGCTGAACAGAGGAATACATCTATCGCGTGTGGATGTTTCAGTCTGGTTTTCCCAAGACAAGGCTACATTTTTAGGCCACAGAATGATCAGGTACATTTGTATTTCTTTAGTATCTTGCTGTTAAAAGATAAGCAAAAAGACAGTTAAAGTCTCTCTCTGCAGCTTGCAAATTAGAAGACTCAGGACTGACCCAGGTATTGGGAGACAGTCACTGGCCACTGGAGCTTGTGTGTCTAGTGAATCCCTTGGGGCTTCATGAGCTACAACAACTGTTAGAGGCCATGGACGATGTCCTTCTCTTTGAAGTGATTGACCTAAGAAATCCAGACTCTTGGCGTCAAAAGCATGTTTGAAGAGGAATGCAGATTTGAGTGTGATTGACAGAATAACCAAGTATGTGGCCATTTGTACTCCAGTTGATGTGTAAATGGAGATTCTGTTGGTCAGGATTTGGTTCTTCTTGTCAGTTCCAAAGGGTGGGAATCACATATTTACCTTGCATAGGTTTTTTTAACAAGTAGGCCAGTACCTATACAAATGCCAGGTGTGTAAATGCTGCTTCTGCATCGGAGGTGGAGATATGGTCAAGGTTTAGAAAGTAGTGAAGATTACACCTGAGTGAATTCATGCTGTATGGGTTTGACTTTGCATTTTCTGGCTTCTTGTGGGAAGATCCTACTTGGTCACAAAGAACTCATCTAAGGATTAGTGTGACTTCACAGACAAGTAATGAATGTCTGGAGTCGGAAACACCTGGGGAACTGATGTGTCCCTAGTCTTAGCTGAGTTTAAATTCACCATGGAAGTTGCATAAATAACAATTTTCTAAAAGTCTCAAATTGAGGGAACCCAAAAATATACACCTGATACCTGATACACAGCCAAAGAATGGCAGTTGCCTTATTTTAATGTAACAAACTGTGTTGTCTATAGATTCTGTCTTTTCTGTGGGGCCCTGGTGAATTTGTTGGTCCTTTTCTGGCTCTTCAGAACCCAATCCTTTGAAAGTAACTCTTTAAAAACTAGAAACAACAAAATTTTTACTCATGATCTTTTACTGGGAAATACTGGTTGAGCAAAAACAGGCATCCACGACACAGGCTATTTCTAGAAACATCCCAACACAAAAGAGAACACATAGCACTTACGTTTGAGTCAGTCACTAAGGTGCTCAAAAAGTCAACACTGCTTGTTTTATCTCAGTTCCATGTTGGCTATACTTGACTCCTGAAGGGGGGAGCTGGTCATCTCCTGAGTCAGCGGTATCTCTTCCTGTAACGCCCAGGTCTTCTTGGGAGGTCTTGGGGCCACACAGCCATGGGCCAGCTCTGGCAAGAGACTGAGTTCCATCTGTGGACAGACAATAGGCTGCAGGCCAAGGGTGGGGTTGTGCTACCCGGTGTGTGTGAAGTATCGCAATCCACCCATCATTGGCTAGTATAGAGGTAATATTTATCTTATGTTGAACTCAGTTTTATAGAAGCATAAAAGACAGCAGTAGTTGAAAACTGAACTAGACACATCTTTTAAAGAACTGTTAGAGTGTCATTTTAAAGGAAGTAATGGATTTTTTTCCTCCTCGAAATCTGGTATACTATCATTTCTGTGCTCTGATGACTTTCTTTTCATCTGCTTGATTGATGGTGTATTTTCCTCCTTGCTTTCCCACCCCAGCCTTTCCTGTCCCTTGAGTTGTTATGGACTCTTTCCTTCCCCTGAATGTATAACCAACATCATGTCTTCCTGGTATTTCTGTAGCCCACATTCTATCTTGCTCAGTAATAACTTTGTATTGCTGTGCTGCGGTGACCATTGTGCATCCAAGGCCAGTGTGACTCAGATGTCCCCAGGAGTTGCCCTAGACCCATCTGTGGAAGGTGTGTGTCTGCAGTAGTCCACATCTGCCAGGGATGCAATTAGTAGCAGGAAGAGCCATGTGCTGGGAGGTGGGAGACTTGGACACTGGACTTAGTTCTGTTCATACCTAAGTTCTTAACCCTTCTGAGGCCTTCACCCCTCTGAGGGTGAAGATTAGTTTAAATAACCCCTCTTAGGGTGAGATTAGTTTAAAGGTGTGTTTCCAACTCCAAAAATCCATTACTTGACTATGAAACCATATTAATCCGTAGATTAGTTCTTTGTGACCAGTTAGGATCTTCCCTACAAGAACAAACAGAAAAACAGTGAAGAGACTGTGGAATTAGGTAGGATACCATTAAGGTAGAGAAACAAGGCTTCTTCCTTGCCTACTGGTGAAATGGGGACAAGAGGAGGGAGGGAGCCTTTCACATTTTTTATGCTTGTGTTTCTTGGGCTGCTTATACCACCTGGCATTTTTCATCCTTCTTCTATGCAAGTACTGTATACCAGTCACCTTATTTTGTCTGAGTTCACTGCTAACAATTACTTATTTTGAAACCCCAGATGTACCTCTTCTAGTAAGGTGAGTGCAGAGACAGTAGGAAATTATAATTCTCCTTCCTTGGCTAAAGTGAGGGACTGATAATTGCTGCATCTTCATTGCTTTTTGCTCAGAGTTCTTGTTTCCCACATGAAAGCAGAAGTGTGAGCCACAGCAGCAGAAACAAAACCAAGATATAGGAGGTAAAAGTCCATGTATCCGATCTCAATTCTGAGTTACCTCTTGATTCTTGACATGATATAGTAGGCCCTATGTGTAGGAGAAAAATCCTTTCCCATTGAAATTGAAGCAGTATGAGGTTGGTAATCTGGAGCCTGGGGTTTCTTTCTTCTTCCCTCTTTCCCTCAGTTTTATTGAGAAATAATTGGCACATGTCCTTGTATAAGTTTAAAGTGTACAGTATGATGGTTTGATTCACATGCATTGTGAAGTGATGACCACAGTAGGTTCAGTTCACATTCACCATCTCATATAGATAGAACTAAAAAACGAACAGAAAAAAATTAGGAAAACAGTTTTCTCCTTGTGATAAGAAATTTTAGGATTTATTTTCTTATTAACTTTCCTATATGTCATACTGCAGTATTAGCTATAATCAACTTGTACATTATATCACTAGGACTTACAATCTTATCACTGTAACTTTTTACCTTTGGGCCACTTTTCTCCAAATCTGGTAACAAGTCTGATCTGTTTTTTTTCTGAAAGTTTGGTGATTTTTATTTTCAGATTCCACATGTAACTGAGATTATAGTATCATCTTTATCTGACTTGTTGCACTTAGCATCATGCCATCAAAGACCATTCATCCATGTTGTTGCAAATAGTAGGATTTCCTCATTTTTTAATGGCTGATTAGTAAAACACATATGCCACAACTTCCTTATTTATTCATCCCTCGATGATACTGGCTTTTGCTGCAATGAACAGCAAAAATGGGCTGCAAATATCTTTTGGAGTTAGTGTTTTTATTTCCTTTGGATGTATTTCTAGGAATAGAATATCTGAATTGTGGTAGTTCTATTTTTAATTTGTTGAGGAACCCCGTTACTGTTTTCTATAGTGGTTGCACCAATTTATTTGCTGCCAAGTGTGCCCAGGGTTCTGTTTCCCCTAGATCCTCACCAACCCTTGTTATCTCTTGTCCTTTTGATAATAGCCATCCTAACAGACTTGAGATGATATCTCATTATGGTTTTGATCTGCTTATGATGATTAGTGACATTGAACATTTTTTTTTTACATACCTATTATCCTTTGGAGACATTTTCCTGGGGTTTTTCTAGGACTTAACACTAACCTTGTGACTCTGAGCACATTCCTTACCTATTTTTGAGCTGATCTCATCCTTGAAGGAGGGAGCTGGCCTAGGCAATGTTAGGGTTATCCGTTCCCACAGTAAACATGCCATGAGACTGTGATTCCCATATCATTGGCAAGACTGGGAGAAAGGAATGGAGTGAGGGAAAAGGGGAGCAGAGCTATAGGGTTCTGTTGATGCCTGTTTGGAGCCAGGGACCTCCTTGAAGTCAGAGGCTGCCTTTTATGTGTGCAGCACTAGACCAGGTTACCACAGTGTTTTAAAATTGATTCTCGTTTTTTGGTTTCTAAACTGATTTGGTCATTATTTGTGAAGATGTAGTAGTTTGAAACACTGTAAATAGCACAAACTCCCAGAAACTTTAATGACGTCCCAGACTGAATTTCTCCCATAGAGATGGCTTAACTTTTGAATTATTTGTGCTCTTTACAAGGAAATTGTCTCTCTCCAGGGAACTGACTCTGTCATTCTCTCTCTATTTCATTGTGTTTTTGTGTTTTTTTTTTTCTCTTCAACAAAAGTCTCAAGGGTTTTCCTTATTCCCAAGTCTGTATTAAATGACTTCTGGCATTTGGATTGAAGGACCTACTTGTCTTTTTGAACCTTGATGTAAGGTTTAGCATTGAACATCAGTGTTTCTCCAGGGAATTGTTTGCCTTTATCTGCTTGATAATGACAGTGCTGATCAAAACATTTGTATTCCAGTTGATAAGGTCAAGTATATATATTGGATAACTCATGGAGACTATTTTCTGATCATGAAAGGATCTGAAAAAAAAAAAAACAAACAAACAACTTTTTAACACAAAGAATGCAAAAATACTAATTCAAAGAGATGCATGCACGCCTATGTTGATTGTGGCCCAATTTACAATGACCAAGCTATGGAGACAATCTGAGTGCCCAAGGCCAGATGACTGGTTTACAAAGATGTGGTATATGTACACAATGGAATACTACTCAGTTATAGAAAAAAAAATAATGAACTCTTGACATTTGCCACAACATGGATGGAACTGGAGTGGGTTATGCTAAGTGAAATAAGTCAAGTGCCAGGTGGTTTTGCTCACACATGGAACATGGAGACACAAAACAAAGAATCAGACAACACCAGACCAAAAAAGAAACTTCAGAAATCTGACAGTAGAATTGAGGCTGCCAAAGGGGAGAAGAAGGGTGAAGAGGAAAGGAGGGAGGGGAAGCGATGGACTCTGGTGGAGGACTGTGGGTGCCCTCGTGGTGGGTGTGGTGTGGCAATATAACACTGAGGAAGTGGGATCTTATATTTCTGACTCATACACTGTGTTATAAATGAATGCTACCTTAATAAAAGAAAATGAAAACATACATTTTTTCATTCTTTCAGTACCACAGAGCAACTTTAGAGTAGACAAATTGCCTTGAGTTTAAAGTATGTTCTTTAACTCAAATTAGTGGCTACTAAAAAGGAAAAGGGGGGAGGGTAAATTGGGTAAGCAGAGTTAATTGTATGTGAAGGCCAGAACTGGATTTTTGGTAGTGTTCTTTGTATATGCAGATATCTATTTTTAATGATGCATACCTAAAAGCTATAATGTTGTAATTCTATTTTACCTCAATAAAAGAAATATTTAAAATAACAAAATACATTCTGTCTCAGGGAAGGATTCTGTGCTCCCTAGTGAAGAATGCTTCATTTAGGCACATACAACAGAGATAATGACACATGCACTTAGTTATCTATACTGTTGGTCAACAGAGACATAAAGGATTTTATTTTTATTTGTTTGTTGTATTCAAAATAGTTTTGGTATTCTCTCCCAAATTACTAGATTAGGTTTCAGTTTGGTTCATTTGTGTCTCTTTGTTCTGTGGTTGCCTTATTGAGCTGGTAACGAGACCAGCGAAACTTGGGGAGAAAGAAGAGGACTCAGAGCCAGCAGCCCCCCTATACCACAGACACTGCTAGCAGGTGTTGAGTGGTGGGTCCAGCACTGTCTCAGTTTGGAAGTTCCTGTCTCCTGAGACACTCCATCCTGTACCCCTGGAAGTGATGACAGAGGAGGGACTGACCACCCTGCTTATGTCACTGTCACCCACTCTTGGACCACAGACAGAACCAGGCCTGTGGGATGATGGTACAGTGCCAAAGGCCAGAGGCTGTTATTTAAGAAGATTCCAGATTGCCTTTAGCTCTGTGTGATGTGACAACCTCCCCTCTTCTTGTCTCTTCAAGATAATACCTATATGGATGGGCCAAGCTTCTATGAGTAAGAGATCAAAACAGAATGGTTACTCTGAAATACACTTTATTTTTGAAGAAATATTCCAATCTATTGCCCAAGTTAAATGTGATGCTATTTAAAGAAACTTTAGGAAATCTGGCTAGTTTGTGAACTTGTGATATGCTTTGAGCCATCCATGGCTGTACATTCCTAGATTTGAGTAGAAAACTTTTCCCGCAATTTGGAATAAACTGGTCATTGTAACCCGTTTTGTATGGAACAGTTGTTTCAGATCCCAACTCTTTAACAAAGTCATTTTCTTTGTACCCCAAATAAATGCTCTGCAAACTAGATTATTCTGGAAGTTTACTGCTCTATTTTTCTCCCGATCAGAGTCTTCTGTTGGTGAACAGTTTTCCTTATAAGTTATTGTTTTTGTGTGTCTAACTTTTCTAGTAATCTTATTTTTCCCTGAGAAAGCAGTCCATCCTATTTAAGGTGGAGTCAGGGCTGTATTTGAAATTGCAAACACATGTAATGTGTTCTATTTTGATTTTTCTTAGTGTCTTTTCACTGGAAGTAATTCAATCTCAATGTGGTTTGAGTTCAAGGAACTCAGAACAGTTAGAGCTATAAATATGATGGATAGAAGGAGGATTATTATCGTATTAGCCAAGATAAAGTATACTTTGTCTCCATATAAGGGCTTAAACTAGAGAGAAAAGAGTTGTCAGATCCTTTAGTAGTCATTGATAGACTTGTCAAGTTTCTAATGGAAGATATAAGAATGTTTGCCCCAAATGATTTGTCTCTACATGAAAAAGAAAAGCTGAGAGATCAATTTATAGGAAGTTCCACCCTTTTTAGAATTCACAGGGACTGGGAGCAGGGGCTTCCTTTGTTTTTTCTCTATGATAATTTAATATTCAAAGAACAATTATTGCAGCTATTATAGGTTTTCCTAGGAAAGTTATAGCTCTTAGATAAATTATGGATAATTTATATGATTTGAAGGGTATTAATGCAAGTCTTCCCATAAACAAAACTAATAAATCCCTTTAAACTAGAACTCTATGCTATGGGTAAAACTGTGTGTAGGCTAAGAACTATTTTTTTTAATCATATTTGTCTTCGGAGCCCAATTTGGCCACTTGACAGTAATACCTTGGACTAAAATCTTTCTTTCTGTCCTTTGTAAAATGGTTACATTAATGCCTGCTTCTAAGATACCTGCTTCTAATATGGTTCAGTCTGACAAAGTTTCTTTCCCGGTAATATGGTTTAGAGGTATTACCAGGATGTTAGAAAAGGAGAAAGAACTACAGAATCGGGATACAGAGTTTATTGCCTCTTAAATACTGCTTTATTGTACAAAGGGAAAAAAAAAAGTGTCTGACTCTTCTGATTCTCTCTGGCAAAAATCTCTTGCCAGAATTTTAGATTTGGCAATTTCAATTCCTTCTGTTGGAACTTGTCTATTTAGAACAATAATTTTCAATAAGGAGTCCCTAGAACCATTCAAATGATTTTTCCCCTTAGTAACCAAAGCAGAGAAATAGTCACCTGGAATAATGCATTGATAGTTTTTCCAACATGGGAACATAATATCTCTATACAGAAGTTAGAATACTAGAAACATTTATGGGTTTCTACTTAAGAGAAACCCATATCTGTTCCTCCATGTTTTGACATAAAGGGCAGGCTTCTGTGCCATAACATTGTACCAGGCTTTCTCTAGTCAATGTATTCCTTTTCATTGTAATATTTGTCCTAAAACCTTTTGCTGAACTCTCATTGACATGCCACATTAAAAAAGAGTGTAAGTAAAACCATACAGGGCCTCCCTGGTGGCGCAGTGGGTTAAGCAACGCACTATGAAGCAAACTGCAGCCACTGCAGCACCAGTTCGATCCCTGCTGCCGGCCAGGGAGGGAACCCACATGGTGCAGCAGACCTCTCCTGCTGTGCCCGCTGCTCCCCTCAGCAGTGTACTTCTGTTGATCTGCCTGTTCTGCTCCCCACTCTCTGTGGTGAATCCTCTCACCCCCCCCCACCTCTGGTCTGTACCCCAGTGCTTGTATGCATAAATAAATCTTTAAAAAAAAAATAAAACCATACAATTTTTGTGAGATCTAACTCAAAACAACAAATTCTCCTGATTTCTGTGAAAAAAGTTTTACACTTCTGTCCCTAGTGGGAACATTTTTATGTGAACTACCTGTAATAGACTCTCTCTCACCACACACTGCAGCACAGAGGAGTTATAAGAAGGCATGTGTACTTTGGAACCATGAGTTGTTGCACTGCTGTCTGGGTTTATGGGGTGCACGTGTGACACTGCGTAGTTGCTGTGGTACTGGTCCATGGAGCACTAGTTGTGGGTGGGTGCTAATTTGTGATCTTCAGTTAGCAGACTTTTCTCTCATCGTGTGTCCAGCAGTGGGCTCCACATGCTGCTTCCTTCCTAGTTCTAGGACATTTGAAATACAGGTCAAAATGGCAGGCTGGTGAAGTCCTGATCGTTCTCCATCTGCAGCCCATCTGCCCTGAGATTAGCAGGTGGGGTGACTTTATCATCTCTACCTTTCCCACATCTCCCATGGTTTCGAGTATTATGTGTCCATATGGAGTATGTTCTAATTAAGCAGCAGAAGGGACCAAAAACTTTTTGTGACTTTATGATTTTAAATTCACTCTGTTAACCTCTGAGTCTGACAGTTGCTCTCCCGGTAATATGGTTCAGTGTAGAAAACTTCCTAGCCCACACCTTCTATGATTTCCTGAGCACCATTTATTCCTATTAGCAGCAGGCAGTAGTCTCCTGAAACACTCAAATGATTTTGGCTGTCTTCATTTAAATTGAGTCACCTAGGCATGACTGGTTGATTCCTACTAGCTGGATGCAGCCCACCCACGCCCCAGCACCCTTCCTCTTAACCAGCTCAAACAACACTGTTTCCTCTCCCCTACCACAGGGGATATAAAGAGCCCTTTCTTCTCATGGCAAGCTACAGTGATTCCTCCATACTACCAGGTTTTAAAATTCCATGCATGTGTTTAACTCTATTGATATTTTTTAAAATAAGAAAGTATTACAAAGAACTCCCAATTTTAGCAGGTGGTTCAAAGTAGAATTGCTTTGTCAGATTTTTTTTTTTCAACTCTCACCACTCTTTTTTTGTTTTTTTTTTATTATTATTAATTATATTTGACATCATTTATATTCCCCAGGGAGTACCCACCACCATTCCACCCGTGTACCATCACCTCAGTCCCTTGTGCACTTTCTGCCCTCATCCCCGTTTTTACCGTCCCTTTCTCCCCCTCCCCTCATTGTCTCTTTGGTTTATCTTGGCTTTTTGGTCTTGTTGAGTTTTTGTTTGCTTTTGGTTATAATTGCCCAATTCCTTGAGCTTATTCTTTGTTGTTGCTGTTGTTCTTTCATATTCCTCCTAATAGTGAAGCCATCTGATATTTTTCTCTTGCCTTCTGACTTGTTTCACTGAGTATAGTTCCTTCTAGTTCCATCTATGTTTCTATAAATGTCCCTAGTTTCTCATTTTTTGATTGCTGCATAATATTCCATTGTGTATATGTACCACATCTTCTTAATTCAGTCATCTACTTTTGGGCATTTGGGTTGTTTCCAGGTCTTACCAATTACAAATAGTGCTGCAATGAACATAGGAATACAGGTACTCTTTTGGATCGGTGTTTTTCTGTCCTTTGGGTAGATTCCTAGGAGCAGGATTGCCAAATCATATGGTAGTTCCATTCCTAGTAGACTGAGGAACCTCCATACAGCCTTCCATAGTGGTTGGATTAGCTTGCATTCCTACCAGCAATGTACTAGGGTTCCTTTTTCTCCACATCCTTGCCAGCATTTGTTGTTGTTGGTTTTTTTTGATGTGTGCCGATTTAAGTGGGCAATACTAAGCTCCATCCTGGACATCCCTGGCACTGCTTGGGGGCTAATTAGTGGTTAGCATCACAAAGAATACATGTGTCTTTCTCTCTTCTCCTACATGCTATACCTGGGTGAGCGTGCACACAGGCACACACATTAGCAAACCATAACCGTAGGTCAATCTACTGAGTCATCCTTACTGTAGGGGCTACTTAACAGAGTTGACACTGCTGTCTAAGGGGTCATTAAACAGTTTAGGTTGCAAATTTGCTTTTTATTTGACAGGTAGCATGAGGCTTTGCTTTCGATGCCTTACTTAGATTCTTGTACATTCGTCAAGTCTTCCTAACACAAACACACACACACACAATTAGACAGATGAATGACTATACTGGGATAAAAGAAGTAAGGCATTTTGCCCCAAGTTTTACAGTTATTGATGAAATGGAAACAATAATGAAGCTCTCTTAACTTCCATATTTGTCCTGCTACTCCAGGATGTCTTCACAGGTACCTCCTGCATCTGACTGCTGTGTGAATCTGCCATGTCCTGTGGCCATCACGGACCTCTCCAGGGAGGCATGATAAGCTGTAGTTTACATCATGGTGTCTGAAGTCAGATTGTCTGGATTCACATTCCAGCTCTGCCTCACTGCTCATTTCTGCCTCAGTTCCCCCATATGCCAAGTGGACATACTAGTCCTACCTACTTTATTAAAAAGATTAAATGTCCTAATGTACATTTAAGGTATCAGAACAGTATCTGGAACATTGAAAATGCTTGTGCTTAAGGCACATTAACTGTCACTTTTGTCTGAATGTTTTGAATCGAGGTGGAGAACAATTGGATAAATTCTGTTATGGACTCCACTGAAATGCCTATATCAGCCCGAGAAGACTGACTAGGGTTCATTTAGTGTCAGCAAATATATCCCCTCAAGCCCCCCTCCTCCCTCCATCATGTTTTTCACTATTGTTTTGAGACATTTCGGCTTAGCCCTCTCCCTTTCCCTCTATTCCCAGCCACAATGAGTGAGCATGGGGCTCAGCTGCTTAATGTGAACTACCTTCCACCATTATCAGGTGTAGGGTAGTTCTCAGTAAGCCCCTCTGGCTTATATACTTGACAAACACATTCCTTTGAAATACTGCAGGGTAATTTTGTTTAAGACCCAGAGGACAAAGGTTCAGCCCTGGGATCCTTGAAGACTCATGAGATGACTACCTTCTACTAAGCATGAGCCAGTATTTTGTTCCTCCATGTAATAATGTAAATTATTATGTGGAGTTGAACCATATGTGGGAGGGGGAGGGAAAGTTTTTTTTATGCAATGATGGCACTGCATTGTCTGTCTCTGTGAATGATGGGGGTGAGATAACCACAAAGTATTGCTAAGTAACTACCGTAGGCTGTGTGGGAAGCAGGGAGAGACTTGTGGAGCTAATTGTGTCATCACTGTGTCATGGGAGAGCTACCACCAAGCCCAGGTCTTGCTTTGTGTGCTGAGTAGACACTTGGAGGACACCCAGTTGGTACTTTGAGCTCAGTGTTGACTTGATTTCCTGTGGGTGATACCTGTGGGGAGTGGTGTCTTCTAGAACTCTTGGAGCTGCAAAACCTTCTTAGGAAATTGTTTTTTCCCTGGGTGAGTAATCCTGGTTCCTGCTTACCTTTTCAAAGGTGTTCCTTCCCTGAGTAGACCCGTGTGTGGCCTAGAACCTGTCACTGCCTTAACTTTGCTCTAGCAAGCAGAGGCTTCACCTTTAAGGGCCAGGGTTTTGGTGGAGAGCTAACACTGTTAGATATGCCAAGGAACTTTACCTTTTGATAAAGGGTCATTTAAAAGGAAAGCTTCACTCTACTTGTTTTTGTTTTTTTTTTTTCCTTTTCATACGTAATAAAATATTTTCCTTTAAAAGTACAGTTAGATTTGTGTCCAAAGGTGCAGTGGAGGAAATGCGTTTGTACTGGAGATGTCTTTTCTATGCTCTAATGAAATAATAATGCTGGTGAACTAGCCAGTCAGAATACTTGTCAGTGGTGTACTCTTCAGTTAGGGTGCTGGCACACGTTTCTCTGCTTTTTCTGGTTAAAATGAGGAGCAATAGCCCAGCTGTTTTTGAGAGAGCTGAGCGCAGGAAGTGGTGTTTGAGGGTTAGTTCCCTTTTCAAGGACCTCTCCCATCTGTTTGTTTTAAAGCTGGTTGTTAGTTGTTTCCCATTTCCATTTGTATGACAAGCCCATTTCCTCTGGATCATTTGTAGAATGTTCAGACACTGACTGAAATTACTGAGAAACAAATAGGACTTAGTTATAAAACATTTTTGAAATGCAGTTAACTGAAATAGGTTGTCAGTCACTGAAGGCTTACATTTGTTTTATTGAACATTATTATTATTATTTTAAGAATTGACCTTTGGTTTGATGTACATAAAAATGTTTCTCTAGCTCTACTTGTTTAAAGAGGACTAGACACATTATTGAATAATACTATCTCTATTTGTTAATCACAAAATTGCTTTTTGGGAGCAGAAGAGACAAGGAAGGGAGGACCAGACTATTTCCTTTCCAGGAAAGCCATGTTCTTTGTCTTGTTAAGATGGTAAGACATTGCTGACTTGTAGATAGTTTTTTATATTTACTGTTGCTTGACCACACCATGAAGTCAGAGCTCTATGTGAAGTCAGTGCTAAAACTATAGTATTATTGGCAGAAGATTACTTAGGAAGCAAAAAGCCTAGCTCAGGGTTGCAAGCTGAATTCAAGTTTGAGCTTTGTCAGATGTCATGCATGACAAACTAGTTGAGCTATATGATTCATTAGATAAATGAGACAACTTAAAGCCATGCATAATTATGCTCTTTATTAGAGAGATTGGAGAGCTGTATCTATACATGACAGGTATTTAGAACAATCCTCTATCATTTCATTCCCAGAGCACCTCTGCCTTATCCATTAGCTGTCTTTCTGATGTACCACAAGATGTCTTGAAGATAAAATGAGTTGTTGATCTGATTCGGGTTAAAAGAGAGCCTTCCTAGTTCTTTTTTTTTAAATTATTTATATATATTTTACATTATTCATTTTTTAATAATGTTTGCTTTCTTTTCTCAGATGTAGTCCCTATAGAGTTTCTATCACCACTTCACCCATGGGCCATCACTAGAGAATTACTTAAAAATCTCAGAATAGACCAGAATGCTTTTAGAGTTTATTCTCTCATTTTTTTTTAAATTAAGATTTATTTATGTATACAAGATTTGGGGTACAGACCAGAGTTGCAGGAGGTGAGAGGATTCACCAGAGACTGAGTGGGGAGTAGAACAGGCAGATCCACTGAAATATACTGCTGAGGGGAGCAGTGGGCAAGACAGGAGAGGTCCCCTCCCTATCCGGGAGTGAACTGGCGCTGCTGTGCAGTGGATGCTTGACAGTGTGGCGCTCAAACTGCTACATCACCAGGGAGTCCCCTATTCTCTCTTTTTTTATACATTTATGGTCTTTTGCCAGTTAGTAATAAAACATCAAGAGCAGTGATCTCTTGATAACCAAAAACCTCTGCTTAATCCTAGTTGCCTATAAAAACTACATCATCAGGACTGAGTGGAGCAGCATCCTCAAATTCTTTTAGAACCCACTCTGAGTTTTATTGAAGTCTTATGTTTCTTAAGCTGTCTGTGGGCATACTCATGTTTATTTTACTAAGTACTATTTTAGAAGATACTTAACATAGAGAGTTTGTTAAAATTGGCAGTATGATATTAGCATAGCTTTAGACAACTATGTTAACCCCAGAGCACTGAAGTCTGCGTGGAGAGGTAGCCCAGGTCTGGGGAGTGCCCAGAGCTGACTTCAAGGTCATCTCACCTTTGTTTTCTGTCTTTTGCTTTTTGAGTGGACCTTGATTTGTATATCTGGGATGCCATCCACTGGTTTTTAAAGGTTATATATGTTGTGTATGCTATGCTATGCTAGTTGGGATTCTACTAGTTTTTAAGCATAATCCCTCTTCTCTACCTTGTATCTCTCTACTACTACCCTAGTTCTTTTCTCTTCTTCTGGATGCTTTGATAAAAGTTTTACTATCACATCAATACAGAGATTGAGAACTTAATTTGAATAAGACTTGTGTGTATATTTTAAAAATCCAACTACTGAAAAAGGAATCTGATTATAGAAGACTATATTTGTTGAAGATAATTTAAAAAGCCCAAAGGAAAAATAATTGCTATTATTCTAGCACTTATAAAGCTAGTTCTGTTGTCATTTTGGTACATGCATATTAGCACACACATTTGTGCAAATTGCATTAAGTTTTTTTAATGAGTCCCAAAGTTTAGTGCAAACACTACTGTGGATTTGGGATAATTGTAGAAAATACATAAATACATGCTTTATTTTAATAGTTAGGTAATCTAATGTGTATTTTAAAAGTATAACTAGCACATCAAACCTGTGATTTCATGGTTACAGTGCCTCTGAAAGACCTTTAGGATTTGGGAGTCCTCAGCTCCACTTCAGTACCTCATTCCTTCACTCATCAGGTGATTTCTCTAGGTCTCCAGTATTCTGCAAGACAGCCATCTGGTCAGCTCAACCTTCAAAATATATTTCTAATGCAGCTCTCTTACCACTGCTAATGTCAATATGCTCCAAGTCACTATGGTTTATTGCCATACCCTTTTAACTAGTGTCCCACCTTAGTCTTAATCTTTGCTGGCTTCCCACCTGAGTAAAAGCCAGAATCTGCACCATTATCTGTGAGTCACTACAGGACTTGCTATTATTCTAGCAAGAGTGTCTCTCTGTCTAGATTGCCTCCTTGTCTGTGCCCCTTACCTCTCTGGTCTCACCTCCACCTGCTCTTCTTGTTCACTGTGTTCCCTTCACATTTCCTCTTTGAACATGCCAAACATGCTCCTGTCTCGGGTCCTTTACCTTTACCGTTTTCTTCCTGGAATTCTTGCTCTCCAGATAGTCACATGACCAGTACCCTATTCCAGGTCTTTAAAGATTCCTTTATGGTGAGCATTTACCTGCTTACCTTTCTTATGTTGTGACTCCTTTCAAAGCATGATACTCCCCTTGCTTGCTTAATTTTTTCTTCTTATCCATATCAATAACCTGCTTGCTGTTTTACTACCTGTTCCCCCACTCAGATGTAAGCTCCTCAAGGACAGGGATTTTTGTCTGTTTTTTCAGTGTTGAGTATCCAGCACTGAGAACAGTTCCTGGCACATAGTAAGCATGTGAACAGTAAAAACTTGTTATAGTAAACAGTAAAAACTTGTTTAGAGTGTAGGTTAAATAAAAATCATAAGCTGACGTAATAATATTAAGTAAATCAGCACATGTGGTATAAGCATAAGCAAACATCATGAAAGTGATGAATGTATGAGAAACAATGATTTAAGTAATCTTTCTGGTTTATTATTTTCCGGTTTATTTATTTTTTATAAGTAGCACTGTGGTAAGCTTATCGTGTGCATTCATGATTATGTTCTTAAATGCTTACAAGTGTAGTTGCTGGTTTTAGGATATATGCATTTTTAAGACTTACTGAAGTACTCTATATAGTTATATTCTGCTCTTCAGTATCAGTGCCTGTATTTCTTCACATACCTCACTGTGCTTTATCTTAGAACTTTCAAAAAAATGTTTTAATCAAAATGATATTGAGTAATAACATCTGTATATCCTACATTAAATTCACCACCAAAAGTCTAATTTCATCCTTCACCATACATGTGAGCCCTTTAACCTGATTTATCCACTGACTCTCCCCCTCCCCTATGCCCCTTTGGGAACCACTAATTTGATCTTACAGTTAAGACTTAATTTTTGTTTTACTAAGTTCATTTGTTTCTTTGTCTTCCACATGTGAGTAAATTTATGTGGTGCTTGTCTTTCTCCATCTGAACTTAGTTCATCAAATATAATACCTCCTAAGTCTATCCATGTTGTTGCAAATGGCAGAATTCCCTCTTTTATTATAACTGAGCAATGTCCCAATGTGTATATGTCCCATGTGTTCCCTATCCACTCATCTGTTGATGGATACTTAAGTTGTTTCCAACTCTCTGAGCATTTTTGCCATCCAGTGTGATAGCTGTCCACTTAGGTGGACTTTCTACTTCTTTGATAACTTAGATGTTCTACTTGTTATAACTTGTAACTTCTATGCTTTGGGAACTTATATGTATGGACATTTGTTCATGTTAGGTCTGATCTTTTATCCACCTTTGTCAGTTGTTTACTCAGATGTCTGTTTTGACCCAACCACTAATTACACTGACTGAAAACCTACAGGAATTGATCTCAATGGATAGATATCTGCTGTATGTTTAAGAACGGAATTTAAACCTCCCACCAGAGAGAACAAGTGGAGAGTCTGCATCTCTTGGTCATCTCCACTTTGTCCTTTTCTGTGTGTATTGGATTTCTCCATTTTCTCAGGGCCTCTCTGTTCTTTATAACTTTTATTCCACTTGGCTTTCACTTGCTAAAAGTATGTCAACCTCTGCTGTATGTGACCTTTCCATTCAGGAACTAATCATCATCTAAGTGACAGGGAGCTGCTGTTCTCACTGAATCAGCTTCTCTAAGAAGGACACAGATACTAGAATGTTCATTACTAGAATGTTCATCTTTGGTCAAATATTTGATTTGGTGTGTGAATCTTTCTCTTATGGTTATACAGTCCTTTAAATATGAAGATTAATATTGCCTTTTATTTCTTTGGTGTTTTTCTCTTCTTTTGTCATTTAATTTTGCTTGGTGTTTTTGCCATGTAATTAAAAATCAATTAAATCATGATTTTTGCTTGTAGAAGGCTTAGAAATACTTTATCTAGAGGAAATTATACATTCAACTCTATTTTCTTCATTATTTGTGGTTTTATTTTTCATATATCCCTTGAAATGAATTAAATTTGAAGAATTTGACCAAGATCTACCTTTACCATATTTATTCCAGAAGCATAGTGTTCATTTGATGCTAATTTCTTCCAGAAAAATCTTGTGACTTATTTAAGTTCTGTACTTCAGTTTATTCCTAGCTATTTTTAAAATTTTATTCCTTTTTAAGTAAATTGTTTTCTAGTTATGTTTCTTTCTGGTCCTTCTTTGCTTATTAGAACTATTTATTTGCTAGATCTCTTAAAAGTAGGATAACAATAATTATAATGGGATGTAGAGTATATCTTATACTGTATTTTGTTAAGGATAATTATCTCACTATAATTGAAATGCTGGGGTACTTATCGGTAAATGAAACTTGTGGAAAATCCATATATACCCCAAAGATTTTCTTCACTGACTTGTCTTGAAGCCTGAACATTTCACTGTTATACTCTATTTGGTGAAACACCATTGCCTCTAGAAAGTTACTGTTGGAATGCTCATATGATCCCTCCCATTTACATATTGTACTTGCTAATGTAGCATGCCATGGATTTTTCTTTTTGATTCTTCTGATAATTGATGCTTGTCTATTCTTGTGGACAATTGAGAAATGAACCTTAAACAAATGGAATAGAAAGTATTTTGGTGGTCATATCAGAGGCACCTTCAAAATGTAGCAACTGCTACCTCTGTTGTCATCATTTGTGTTCTTTTGTGCATCTTCCACCTCTACCCCACCAGCTTCGACCATGATGAACTGCTTTTGCTTTTTAAAATATATCTGTTGTCTTATCTTGTCTTTCCTGTTCTTAACTCCCCACTCTTAGCATCCTCCTCATCAGTTAATTTCATATCACTATCTTCAAGAATGCTGATTTCCTTGGACTAGGTCATGTGTTCTACATATACCCCTAATATACCCTGTATTTTCTTGAAAATAACATAATTGCTTTTAAAAACCATCTCTCTTTAAAACCTATGTGGCTATTCATCTATACTACAAGCTACAATGTCAGAATGTATATCTTCCTATTGACCATTGTGTTTGTCACTTTAATCACAAAATAATGTTTCCTAAATTGATGATTAGGTGGGAAATGGAGGAATTGGTGGGTTTCAGGGTGAGACTATAGGGCGCTCCCTGGATTAGCAAGGGGAAGTTGGCAGACATGAAAGGCATAGGGACAGTGTGTGTTTGTAGTAGATCTGGATCTGAACCTGTGTGGAAATGAAGGGAAGGTCTGCCTTCTGTTACAGTGTTAGGCCAACATTTGAAAAGGCAGTTTCAGACAGGGTGAACTCTGTGCTCTGTTGGACACGAAGGAAAATATAACCCTATACTTTATGCTTTTACCCTTTAATTTATTTGCTCTTCAGGGTTACAGTGGTGCAGCCACTGGGTTTTTACAGTGTTTAAAATGGCAGGCTGACTCAGCAAATTCAGGAACCCCACCTACAATAAAGACCATTATTTAAAAGGTAGAATGAAAAATGGTAGGAGGAACAAGAAGAATGTGTATGAAAAAAGTAGTACTTTTGCTAGACAAAAGAAAAGAAGAATTGCTTTTCTGAGCTTGGGTGGTATCAGCTTATGGTTGCCAGCTTACTGGCAACAAATAAAAAATGTCATATAGTTTCAGTGTTCTTCAAATTAGAGGAAACATATCTTTTTTTTTTTATTCTATAAGTTATATATTATAAACTGTGAACTTAGAACTGAGCTTAAATAGGAACATCAAATATATTTTTGCTTATTATTTTCTATATCTCATTTATCCATACTGTATCTTTTTGAGGAAACTTGCTGTTTGACAGAATCTTGAATCGAGGGTTTAACTTGGACTCTTAAAAATAAACACAAAGGGGGCCTCCCTGGTGGCACAGCAGTTTGAGCCTCACACAGTGAAGCATCCGCTGAATAGTAGCACAAGTCTGACCCCAGTCAGGGAGGGGGACCCACATGGCACAGCAGACCTCTCCTGCCTGGCCCGCTGCTCCCCTCAGTAGTGTGTTTCAGTGGATCTGCCTATTCTGCTTCCCACTCTGTCTCTGGTGAAGGCCTCTCACCTCCTGCAACTCTAGCCTGTACCCCAGGTCTTGTGTGCATAAATAAAATCTTTAAAAAATATAATAAACACATAGTAATTGCGCTGATTTTGTGCACAAGATTGCTGTAGGCCTAGTCAGCAAGTTGAGACTGCTAATTCTAGTAGACTGGTTGTGTTTGTGCCACCTGTAAGGTAGAGCGCTTTTACAGTTGCACAGGACTTAGATTGAGCCCTTAATTTTACAGATGAGGAAGCAGAGTTAAGTGGTTTTCCCAAATTCATACAGCTTTTTAGCTTCAGAACCAAACTAATAATAATAGTTATATTGTTATATGCATTTCGCTCGGGTAACACCCATAACCCATTTTACGGATGAGGAAACTGAGCACAGAGCAGTAACTTGCCCCCCTGTACACACCTAGCAAAGGTCAGAGCCAAGCTGTGAACCAAGGTCTGGATTCCAAGTCTTTGCTTAGAATAACTGAGTGGTTTTGCTTTTCTACACAGTCCAGTATTCTGTGCCATTAACTGAGCTGTCACCTAAAATTGTCAAAACATAACTACTTCTCCAGTGTGTGACACCTAAAAGGTGTTTTCTATATCTGAAAATGGTACCCCCTTTTCCCCAAGATGACATAATGCTCTGGCTTCAGAGCTGGTTGGGCTATGATTAAGGAATCCTAAAACAGGAAACAGATACCTACAGGCCTGTAGACAGTGGGGACAGGTCACCCAGAGGAGAACTGTGACTTCTATAGGGATATAGAGATTGGGTTGTGCTGAAGTCTTATTTTCTTTTTTAACCATGGGTTTCTTTCTTTAGCTGATTTGTTTTTAATTTGGCTCAAAACCCAATAAGTGTATTTGGTTGATGCTATACTTTATTAAATACCTTCTTTCTGCATAAATCACAAAAAATAATTTCTGCTGTCATTCTTTTAATTGAGTTGCATTATGTTGTTGTCCTTCTAGGGTATAGCTAAAGAGATGCCCAGGAGTCATGGTAAATAAAACTTGCTTTGTGGCTGGATTCACCTGCAATGGATTTGTTTTAGACATGGTCCATTGGAAATTTCCATGGGATCAAGTAGAACTTGAACATTTTATAAATAACACTAGCAGTCCATGGGGTTCAGAGGACTCATTCATTCAATAGAAAATTATTAAGGTTTCATATATTTAGAGCTTTCTTGGAGGAAAAAATGTTTGTGCATTTTTTTGCCCCTTGGGCCTTTGAGATGGGAATCTTCATAAGGAAAATTTCTATCACATATATGTGTGTGCATAGTATGTAAAAATACTAAATTATAATAAAAATTTATCTTAAACTTAGAACATCTTTTAATTCATCTCATCTCACATTTTATTTTAAGACAGATTTCAAGAGGTGCCCTAGGGGCATAACAGAAGTGTTGTAGAATTGTAAAGTCAAGGGCTGGGGTAAGCTATATGAAGGTATTTGAATTGAGCTTGGAAGAGGAGGTTAGCATAGCTAGAAAGCTAGAAGGGCACTGGACCAAGAGAACTAACCTGAACCAAGGGACTGAATGGCATAAAGAGAAAGATGCAGCAGAGAGTGTGGCCAAGGACATGATCGACTTGGTAGAACAATTCTGCGAATACCATGCTAGGAACAGTGCAGTGAATACCACACTGGGGGGAAAGCATGGGTTCTGTTCTGTAGATATCGGAATATTTTTGAGAAGAGAATGACATTCCTCCTATAGTTTTATGGTAACTGTGAAATAATAACAATCCAATAATGGAGGTTGGATTAGAAAGAGGATAAAGGCCCATCAGTGATCGAAGGTAACTAAAAAAATCTTCAACTATATAATTTTAAACATTTTTACTTCTGTTTTTCTGAACAATTTTTTAAATTTTTCCTTATATTTTTCATGCAGGGAATCTGCTCATTTATTTAGGTAAGCTTGTATTTCCATTGTTAAGAAAAAAGGCCTTTGTCAACAGAATTTTTTTAAATTATTGTAAATGAGACAGTTCTTTTTCTTATCAAATTGTGGTCATTTGGTCATTGCTGCAACTTGCCTATACTTTAATATTAATAAGCATTTGACATTTTCTCAGTATTACTTAGATACCACAAACCCTTCAATGGAAAAATCAGTCATCTTGGAGTACTTGCCGTATAGTTCCACAGCCTATAACTTTTATTTATGTAACTCTAGGAATATCTAATTCAACTCTGAGTCTTTTTTAAATAAAATAAGTATAAGCTATCCATGAGTGTTTTAATTATGCAAAAGGTCAGACTTTTGATTTTAAAATTCAAATGTATTTCCTAGGTCTTTCCTTAAAGTCTGACATATTTCTTATCTTGATTAAAGTTCTAATGCCACAGTGATTCACCCAACACCCTTGTGTAGTCAATCTAAGTTAGAAATCTGGAAGTCTACCTGAGTTCCCCTCTTTCCTTCATTTCGCATATAATTGGTTGTAGCATTTTTTTCTAGTCATTTCTTTTCTCATTCTGTTGATTGCCTCTGTATTCATTATCTTGTATTGAGTCCTCTTTGTCTTTGTACCTTCCTTTTTGTACCTTCCTTTGTAGGAGTCTTCTAAGTGTTCCATTTTACACCCTAACAAACACACTTACATTGTATTTATTATTTGCCAGATGCTGTTTAAGAACTTCACAAATGTGAACTCATAATCCAGTCACCATCCTGCTCCTCCAATAATGCCATTTTTTTTTACCCATTTAAAGTCTTTGTCTCCCAGGCCTAGGTGTTCACACTCATCATCTTGTGTCCCATCTACGTACCGTAATTTGGTAACATTGGCCTCTTGAGTCCTTTGAACAAGCCATGAAGTTTTCTACCCCTCTGACACACATGTGCTGGGAGAAGCCTTCTTTTATTATCATGCATTGGACAATGCCTCCCTTTTCTTCAGGATTGTACAGGAAGTAACTGCTCCCAATTGGACCACCAGTTGCTCCATGGTTTCTGTCTTGTTTGTAGTTATTTGTACAGAGTTGTTTGTATTCTCTAGCTTGTGGAATTCTTGAGGTTTAAAGCTACATTTTGTTCTTTTTTTTTTTTAAAGATTTATTTATTTATGCGTACAAGCACTGGGGTACAGGCCAGAGGTGTGGGGGTGGGGTGAGAGGATTCACCACAGAGAGCAGGGAGCAGAACAGGCAGATCAACGGAAGCACACTG
>JAGFMF010011796.1:7592885-7705448 GCA_019455555.1 Galemys pyrenaicus
GCACAGCAGGAGAGGTCTGCTGCACCATGTGGGTCCCCTCCCTGGCCGGCAGCAGGGATCGAACTCGTGCTGCAGTGGCTGCGGTTTTGCTTCATAGTGTGTTGTAAAGCTACATTTTGTTCTTTATTCTTTGTATATATCATGTCTACTGTGAAATGTGGGTACTTAAGAGTTGATGTCAGTGGGGAAACTCTACAGATGGTATCTCTCTTCCTTTTAGGTCTCTGTTCTTAATCCCATATGTTAGCCTTGTATAAAGCAATGTCAAAATCATCATACTATTCATAACTTGGGTATGAGTTGATGTTAATGATGTTTTAGCAGTTAAGGCTCAGAAATAACAGCTCATTTGAAAAAATATGTATACTGCCTTTGGCTATAGAAATTTATATTAAGTGTCATGAGTATAGAATTAAGTTGACTTTGGGTGTTTATAGACATAATAAGATTTAAAAAGAAAAAATTGTCAAGAATTTTTCATAGGGTCTTTGCTAGATCTCACACAGATTCTCAAACTTTGGTGATAACATAGTATATGTTACTCTAATCAGCTGTATGTAAATATAACTCTATCCCTTCTAAATTATAACATTTTATTTTCACAAGAGAAAGATACAAAAGGAACTCATTTATATCATGGGAATTATAAAATCATAAGACATTATACCATTTTTGAGTTCCATAGGAAGTTAGATCAGAAGGGAAATTGCTACTATTCTGTTTGGACCCAGCAGCTGCACCGACTCATGTATAGTGTAGTGTACTTGTACAATTGTCATTCTCCAGAGAAACAGAACTAATATGGGTTTGTGTGCACGTGTTGTATGATTTACTATATAAGGCTCACACTATTATACAGGTCTTAAAATTTCATGATCTACCTTCTACAAGTTAAAGACCTAGGAAAGCTACCATTGTAGTTCAGAGACCTTGGGGCCAGAGAACTGATGGCTTGAGTTTGAAGCCTGAGAGCCAGATACGATGAGGGCAGAAAGGTTGATGTCCCAGTTCAAATACCAGGCAGAGATCAAACTCAACCTGCTTCCCCATTTGTTCTGTTCTAATACTCAGTGGATGGGTGATGCCACCTACATTGGGGAGGACGATCTGCTTTATTCACTTCACTAATTGAAATGTTAATCTCTTCCAGAAACATTCTCAGGGAATGTTTAATCACATATCTGGGTGTTCTGGGGGCCAGTCATAATGGCACATAAGTTTAATCATCAAAGTACCTTTTGCTGTAAAGAGGGAAATACAGAAGAACTTGGGCATCTGGTCAAATGTGAATCAACTATGAATCATTTCTACAGACCCTGTTGGATATTCTGATTTTTCTAGTATTTTTTCTTAATTGAGGTAACATTGATTTACAACACTGTATATGATTTGGAGACATAGGATTCTACCTTCCAGGTATATGTTACCACACCACATGCACAACCAATGAGTTGGAAGACACTGGATTTTCACAGGCTATTGTCAACAAACAATATTGATCAGTCAAAACAGTAGTGTTCAAAATAGGAATCCCGGTTTCTTAGCTTAAAAAGATAGGGAAATTGTCATTATATGAAACAGTGTTAAAACCCTTTGAATTACTTTTTACCAATGCTCAGGGCTTCCTTCTTAACACTCACCCTCAGATAAAGTTCAGGATGAAACTGTATTGGCAGCCAACACTTAGCTTCAGTTATACGCTCTTCTTTACAGGTGTGATTCTCAAACTGAAATGTAGCTCTGAGTCAGTGAATCTGAATCTTCAAGGACATGCGTTGCTTAATAAGTTTCCCAGGTTATGCTTTCCGACATCAATGTTTGAGAACTACTGGGGCTCTGTATAGTAAAAGAGCTGAGAGTGCTGACAGCACTAACTTACTGGTTTTTTAAATTTGTTTTAACCTGAACAGCTGTTTTGAAATACAACTGGTCCATTGGTTCTCAATCTTTAGGTCTGAGATTGGACTGGTTAAGTTGTGTTTCCATCATTTTTGTCAATAATTCTTTTTTTTTAAAGATTTATTTATGCATACAAGCACAGGAGTACAGACCAGAGGTGTGGGGGGTGAGAGGATTCATCACAGAGAGCGGGGAGCAGAACAGGCAGATCAACTGAAGTACACTGCTGAGGGGAGCAGCAGGCACAGCAGGAGAGGTCTGCTGCACCATGTGGGTCCCCTCCCTGGCCGGCAGCAGGGATCGAACTGGTGCTGCAGTGGCTGCAGTTTGCTTCATAGTGCATTGCTTAACCCACTGTGCCACCAGGGAGGCCCTTGTCGATAATTCTAATTCCAATATGTTTGAAAAGCTGCACTAGAAGATGACGAAATTGCAGAAAACCAGCGTTTTCCAAATTGTATTTTCCTGGGTATTAATAAATGTCTCAAGATGAAAGGATTCATGGTCAAGTAAGTTTGAGAAATTTTGGAAAGTTGAAAAGTATTGTTGTTTTATAGATCTGACTTTCAGAGCCTAGAGCCCTGGGGTATTGTGGATACTGTTTCTTGACACAGAGAAGCGATGGTAGACTTGCATGTGTCAGGCCTCAGAGTATTATTGGTGCTCTAACTGGAGGTTAGTTTGCCTCTGTTATGTTTTTGTATTGCAGCCAGGTACTGAAAAAAGCCTTTCTTCCCATTAAATTAACTGCTATTCCAAATTTTGCAAATTTCTTTGGAGTATTTCACAGATGATAAAATACGAACTTTGGGCATTGGTACATGTCCCTGTATTTATTCTGGGAAGATATAAGAACTATTTTTTCTGTTTCATAAAGTTAAGCATTCTGGAAAAGACATATCATTAAATTTTTAGAAATACTTTAATAGTAATCACTATTTTTGAGCAACACTTTTATCGAATCTTCCCAGTAACCCATTGAGGCAGATATAGGACAATCTCCAGTACATGCAAATGGCAGAAACTGAGGCTGAGAGGCTAACTTGTGGGAGTGAGAGCTAATTTCAGCTCTGTAGAGTCTCTAGACCTATATTTTGTTTCTTAGCTCTTTGCTTTTCAGATTTACTTAAGGTCTGTATAGTGCCCTGGGTTGTTTATTGTAGAAAGCTCTCTAGGATTGAAGACATACGTGTGTTTCAATTCTAGTTTAGTGTCTAAGTAACTATATATCTTGAGAGAGTTACTTAATCTTTCCGCCTCACTTTTTTCCTTTTTATGGTGCTTTTCAAGGCCATCTCCCTGGAATATTAGAAAACATCTGTGAATGTGTGTGTATAGGGGGGTGGTGTGTGTTAGTGTAAAGCACCATCTGTATTTGTCAGCAGAGAGAGCAGGTTGTGGTATCCTCATTTGTGATCATGAGCTTCTCTCAAACGTGGACAAGTTTTAAATTATATCAATGGAAGTTACTTCTGCAAGTATTTTGGCTGCTATGAAGTGACTAGCATGTGACAACACTGTGACAAGGTGCAAAAACGTCATCTCTTGAGTAGCTTGGAGCTGAGGGCATTGCAGCAGATTGCAGAATTTTGGATTTCCTATGGCCAAAAAGGACCAAAAAGCCAGCCTAATCTACCATAAGGCAGGACTTTAGGACTTTTAGCACCTCTACTGGGAAGAGGAGGGGAGAACTCACACCATTGCTATTATTGCTACTTGTTCTTATATTTTCAATGCTTGGGGGTAAAGATCCTTTGGACTGGCATGATTGACTTTTAAAGTCTCTTTATTTTATCAGTCGTATCTCCAAGGATAGGAATTCAGAATGTGAAAATAAGAGTGTTAAGGTGATTTGACTACAGTTGAATGAGAAATTTAAAGATGAATTTTAGGAGGGGTACCAAAGTAAATTCTGTTTTCTGCAGACCCCGAAGGAAGGAGTGTATCCTCCAAGTGGAAGTCTCAGACTGGTAGGTTTGTCATTTGATGTCTTGGGTGTTTTTCTAAGCTATTAGTTTTTTGTCCTCCTTCCTTCTCACCCTCATTTCCTCCCCCTCCTTTGTCTTCCTACTTTATAAAACCAGAGTGATATTACTTATCATACAACTGAAAAACAAAGTGAAACAATAAAGTTTAAATAAAGACTTCCTAGGACTGACTGACTGGGTTGATTCATCATTTTTGAGTGAGTGCATGTGTGAGGGATAGGAGTTAAGTTGTGCCAGGACCTGGGAGAAGGGTGGGTAAGTGAATGTGCTTGTTCTCTAAACTTTAGAATACCTGAACTTGGTCTTTTGACTTGTATTTCTTTAATTTTAGAAGAAATATATTTGGAAGTTAATATTCTAGTGAGGAAAGATATTCTATATTTCTATGGCGAATTTTATTCTGAAATGTCAGCGTTCTCTGATATACAGACTGTAATTGCAAACTGTTTTCTGGGTTCATCTGCTGTGCAGTATCTTGCAGCAAGTAAGGAATAAGGTATGGCTTACTGTTCATATCTGTACCTTATGGCATGTAGGTCAGGAAGCAGAGACTGTCATTAGGGGGAGTCCTGTATAGGGAGAGATGGTTTTACCCAGGATGTCAGCTAGATCATTCATTCTTGCCACTTTAGAAATTGAGTTTAAGGATGTTTCCACGTTATTCTTGTACCATGTTGCAGAGCATTGCTCATAAGAGGGTGTATATCTGGCTTGGGGGCAGGTGAAAAGGGTATTAGGAATGTACTCCAGGGGATGGATTGTAGAATTGTTAAAGAAGGGACCAAACTTGCCCTCCTACTCTCAAGTGATGCCTGAGCAACACCCTTGAAGGAACTGGGAAGGACAGACAATAATATGTACACCTCCTTTTAGGAAGGCACACCACGTGACTATATATGATGATCTCCCTTGCTTGCTTTTCTTCTCTGAAGTCAGTCTGAGTCATTTGTTGTATTCAGATGACCTAAGACATCTACCCCAGGCCCCTTTCTAAAACACCATTTCTGAGGTACCAAGAGCATCTGATAGCCTAGAAAAGGCTTGAATGCATTTTTTACAGAGTATGTATTCCATGCGGAATAGTTAGGAAGTAAATAGGCAGTAAACAAAATATTTTATCCAAGTTAAGCAATATCAAACATTCCAAAAACCTCCCAAGTTTTTAGTACTAAGTACTCACTGACTCTGTGAATCTATGGGACTCAGGGATGGGTGGGAAGGAGAGGTAAAAGTAAGGTGAAAGAATACTCAGATAACTGGCTATTCTTATTTTTCAAATATTTAAGCTATTTTTCCTCTAGGGTGTTTCTCCCCCATCACTTTCTCAAAATACAAAGATCAAAGTGATGGAATAGATTATGCTTCAAAATTTAAAAAAAAGTTAAATGAAGCCTTGGATATAGAAATTCATGTACTATATGGAGTTACAGTTTGTATACATATAAAAATGCCCATACTTTTTGGTTTAAAACATAATGTATATTTATTATTACCTACAGAAATATTTGTATTAACTGGGGAAATAGTCTTCATTTCTATAACAGTTCAAAATTGGGGATAATAATTTTATTCAGATTTTTAGAAATACTTATTTATGCATACAAGAACTGGAGTACACGCCAGAGGTGCAGGGATGGGGGGATGAGAAGTTTCACCAGAGACAGAGTAGGGAACAGAACAGGTGGATCTATTGAAATACACTACTGAGGGGAGCAGCAGGGGAGACAGGAGAGGTCTGCTGTACCATGTGGGTCCCCTCCCTGCCTGGGATTGAACTTGTGCTGCAGTGGCTGAGGATAGCTTCACTTAATTGCTGCAACTTAACCCCTTTTGCCACCAGGGAGGCTCTGGATTTTTTTTTTTTTTTTTTTTAGAGAAGAGACCCTAAGTGTTTTTATTTTTGTTCATCTTTGATTGTAAGTACTACTCTTAACTAATTCACATAAACTCTTATATACTTTATCATTTTTCTTTTTTTTTAGTTTTTTTAAAGATTTATTTATGCATACAAGCACTGGGGTACAGACCAGAGGTGGGGGGTGAGAGGATTCACCACAGAGAGCGGGGAGCAGAACAGGCAGATCAACTGAAGTACACTACTGAGGGGAGCAGCAGGGGAGACAGGAGAGGTCTGCTGCGCCATGTGGGTCCCCTCCCTGGCCAGCAACAGGGATCAAACTCGTGCAGCAGTGGCTGCAGTGGCTGCAGTTTGCTTCATAGTTTGTTGCTTAACCCATTGCGCCACCAGGGAGACCCTACTTTATCATTTTTCTAATGAGGAATAGTTAACCATAATCTTGAAGTTTAGTGTTTTGGAACTTGCTGTGATCATTCTTTGAAAGTAGAGACCCAAAATTTTAATACTGATAATCTCAAATGTGGTTTTGGTACACTCTGGGCAACAATGATGTTTTAAAAACATTATTCCCACATAGCTACACTGAAGAATATTATCGTAAATGGCATTGATCAGAGAATGTGTCTGTGACCTTTTGAATGATGATATTTGAGGCATTGGCCACAAACTTTTAGAAATAAATGTAAAGACCAGGAGTTCAAAGTAACTCATCTTGTCCAAAATAGAGGGAATAGAAATCAGAGAATTTCATGCCATCCTTATTTTACTGTTATATTCTACACATGAGTAAATCAAGAAATAGGATCTAATCTATTTTAAAACTGTTAACTGAAGTTTAACGCAGTATATACTGGTCAAAAGAAAATAAGCATAAACTTATAAAAATCTAAGATATTGTTGATTCAGAGACAAATCATTAAGCACCACCAAAAAAAAAAAAAATGCAGCCAGTTAACTGTCACAGTGCTTTTTAACTGTTAATAATTTTAATAACTCAAATTTATAGATTTTTACATAGAATTCACTGCTCATTTTTATCGTTCCAATTTTAGTATATGTGCTGCCGAAGTGAGCACCACTGCTCATTTTTAATGCCCATCTCTATACACAATTCTTTTGTTGCCACAGATTAAACAACAATGATAATTTTCCTCTGTACACAGATTACAAATACCTGCTATTTGACCAGGGCATCCTGCTTGTGTATAAGAAGCCATTCTATTTTTCAGAGATTATGACATGTAAAAATTAAAAGTGTCTAGGAACTGGTAAAATATGATATGTACTAGTATTTATATAGTTTTGCCAAAAACAGTACTGCTTTTGCCTCATCACTCTGGGGATGTTCAGTGGGAAAAAGAAAACAGGAAGGGGAAGGGACTCTCAGTCTCTGTTCTTCCTTGTCTCTTCTTCAGCCCCTTACAGGTAGGCTTTAGAGGTGGTTTGGGAGGGGACCTTTCTGTGCTGCCTCTGAACGCATCTCCTTTAGTAGTTTTCCTGGCCTCCGGTCTGCTCCTCCCATACTCTGTCTTCCCCTGACCAGACTTTGTCCTTCTTAGTTTGCTTGAAAATATTTGCCCAAGCATTTGTTGAGATTGAGCCTACCGTTTGAGAAGGGGGACTTTGTCACCAGTTACTTACATTGTCACTTCAGTTCTAGACAGTGGTGCAGTACTCAAAGAGTGTTGGATTTGGAGTCAGAAGACACAATTCTGAGAGTAGGTTCTATCTATGAACCTTGATTGTGTCATGTGAACAATATGTTGTTATGTAATCTATTGCCTGGAAGTTCTACAGTTTGCTTTCTGAAGGCCATGTGGCCTAAATATAGATGGTTGTCCTAATTACTAAATAATGTCTTTGGGACCACCTCCAGGATCTCAGACGTGATTTGATTTCGGACTCTTATACAGAGTACCTGATCTGTGCCAGCCAGCCATTGTCTTAGGCACTGGGATAAAAAAGTGATGGATTAGATTCAGTTTTTAAACAGTCACAGACCGTCCCTATGGGGCCAGTGCTAGACAGAGTACAAGTGGATCCTCATGTGCAGGATGAATTTGGTGGTCACGGACTAGGTCTTCAGAAAGTGTTGAGGGTCATGGAAAATTTCTGCAGAACTAGTGGAGGAACTGAAAAACAGCCCATTCGCTTTGGAAGCACAAGTATGCCAGAGAGAGATGATGCTAATAGTCTCTTAAAATGTTGTGCCTTTTCTGAATATAGATGTGTGACTATATGGAAAACTGATTTAGGAGTTGAGTGAGTGACTGCTTTGGAAGTGTAAATGAATCAGACCCATCTCTTCCCCCATCTCTCTTCTTCAGCAATAGTGGTCTTTCTATGCTGTCTTGAACTTAATACACACAGTCTTGCCTGGCTTTTGTATTTGGATATCTCTTTCCAAAGAGCTCTTTCAAGGCCATATCCCTCACTTTCTTGGAACACTCTTGGTGCCATAATGAAAATAACAACCCCAACCTCTCTCGTTCCCATCCCTGACTGTATTTATCTCTAAAGCACCCATCACTCTCACTGTCTTAATGTTAGCTCTGTGGAAGCAATGACTTTTTTCTGTTCATTGCTTCATTGAACATCTACTATTTTCCTAAAAGTCTAGCTAGAACAGATACTCAGCAAATATTTGGGGGAGTATAGAAGGGAGGAGCAGAGGAAAGGAGGACCTGCATTTGGTTTATTGTCTATCTCTTCCTATTGGGAGGAGGTAACACTGCACAAGGACAGTGTATTCACTTAAGAATATGGGGAGCACAGTAAGTGCTTTAATAAGTGTTTGCAGAGAGAATTAATGCCAACTGGTTGTATACACTTAATTACATAGCTATACTGAGAATGTCTAGTTATATGGCTGTTCCTTAAAAGAGTAGGCACAGTTGTTCATCTATGGCACCCTTATACATGAAGCATAACCTTCAGTAATAGACTACAGAAGATATTGGTTATGAACATGAACTCTGCAATTGTACCTGCCTGGCTCCATTCCCAGCATTGCCATTTACCAGCAGTGTGACCATGTAATTTTACTTACTGTCTCCATGTCTCAGTTGACTCCTTTGCAAAGGGAATGGTTGTAGTGCCTTTCATAGGGTTATTAAAAGATACATGCAAGGTAATATAAAGTGCTTAGAATAGTGTACAGAACATAGTATATATTGTATATGTGTTTATAAAATGTTATGACAAGGTATATATGGCTGTTCTGGCTAACTCATTCATCATACAAAATATAGAGGGAAAAAGTTCCTTGTTCTTCCATAGCCCCAAGTCAAGTAAGGGTAGAGTACCTTTGAGCCTTTGATATCTCTTTAGGTGAGCTGCAATATGACACAGAGATGAAACTAGGGAGTGACAGAAAGGATTTTATTTCCTCAGGGGATGATCTTCTTGAGATCTTGTTAAGGAAATGACTATTTTTAAGATTTTATACAAAATCTGTAAGTGAATGTGAGAAACCTTCCATATAACAAGAATAGCAGCTTTCAAGATAGTGAAATAAGTAACATACAGGGGAAATTTAGTGTGGGGACTGGTGCTGACCAGCTGCAGTGTTCAGAACTTACAGAGAGTGCTGGGGGTAGAGGCACAGCACCCGGCACCCTGCAGAAGTGCAACAGAGCCGTGCTTGCAGGCAGACAACAGGTATTTGTGAGAATTTGAAGCTGAGCAGAAAACACTAAAGACATAGTAGAAATGGAATGATATGTAACCACAGAAAGTAGTTGTAAAGCCTCTTGTTCTGAATTGATGGAGAAGCTAGAAGAGAAAAGGAAGAGAGAATAGCAGGAAAGCAGAACTGATCCAGTGCTCTCTGCCTAGATCCTATTATTTTAGCACCTCAGTGTACAAGGCGGGGTGTGTGATCAAGCAAATTTCTGCTTACCAATATGCTTTTGAGCAGTTGTAATGTTTAGGGGATAGAATACTAATGTTTAATAAATGGATATTTATTTATCCCTAATGGTCCTTATTCTTAAGTGAATACATTAGAAAGAAATATCCTAAATTGAGATCTCTAATAGGGATTGATTAAAAAAAAAATCCCTTGGCTTGATGTAGGATACATCTTCTAGCTCTTCTACTCTGCTTGCAAGGTAGAAGAAGGTTATCCTTGACTGGCGTTTAGATACATCTTGACCAGTGTGCTATGCAGGAAGCAGATTCACAGTCAGATAGGTGTGCACACTCCTGATATGACACTGTGTCACACACTGTTTCCAAATACTAAGATTGTAGTCATTCTTCATGTAGGATCATCTTCCTTGTGGAATATCTATCGCCAATTATATTGGTTTAGTTTATACACTCCCACAGGTCTATCCTGACTCTGTTACCCACCTTCACACCTTATTTTACTGCCCAGCTTCATATGCCCAATGGCTATCTGCTGTACCAATGCAAGCCAGCAAATATCAGACAGAAGAGTAAATTTAGCATACAAATTATTGGCGGTAGCCTAAAAGGTGTGGAATATTCATATGAATAATTAGAAACTGGTTTAAGATTCTATTGAAAGTTTTTCAGGGCTTCTGTATTTTTAAAATTGAAATTGAGTATTTTTCCCCTTAGGGGTAGGAAGTAGAAGGATATATGGTTCATATTATTTTCAGCCAAAAGTTTTTCTCAAGAATGTAACCACAGTAAGAGAAAACTGATTAAATTCAAGTACCAGATAATCTTGTATTTCAGAAAAAATAAATCAGAAAAAATAATTATGATTTGACTAATGAAGCATATATTGAATTTTCAGATGGCAGGGAATTGATTGCTTTGGAATTGACTTTTTAAGCAATAGATTTTATCATTGAATGAGCTTCTCTAAAGGGATTACATGGGGATTACAATTAATGGCAAGTATATGTAAATTTTAAAATATTTTAATTAAAAAAAAAAAAGGGAAGCGCTGGGCCTCCCTGGTGGCGCAGTGGGTTAAGCAACTGCACTATGAAGCAAACGGCAACCACTGCAACACGAGTTCGATCCCTGCTGCCGGCCAGAGAGGGGACCCACATGGTGCAGCAGACCTCTCCTGCTGTGCCTGCTGCTCCCCTCAGCAGTGTACTTCCGTTGATCTGCCTGTTCTGCTCCCCGCTCTGTCTGTGGTGAATCTTTAAAAATAAATAAATAAATAAATAAATAATCTTTAAAATAAATAAATAAATAAATAAATCTTTAAAGAAAAAAAAAATAAAGGGAAGCGCTAAGGGATAATATTGTCATAAGCATTACACAAAACCAGCTATTGGCATTAATTTTCTTTTTAAATTGCATGTTACTGTCTGACTCTCCTTTTAGTTGGGAGGCCTTTCAGAGAGAACAAACAAAGAAAAGCAAGCTCAGGCAATTTTTGATTTGAAATTTTGGCATTTCTCTTTATAAATTTCTTTGGAAGCATAAACTGGCCTCATTCTGTATTACAGTAAATATTTTGCATAAGGGCACTAAACTTGTTTGCTCATAATTATATCCCATTAGGCAGTGAGAGCAGCCTTGCTAATCCCAGGAGAATGTCACTGAGCACAAGCAGTTGAGAGAGTCTCTCTTACTTGTCTTGTTTTTCTCATGCAGAACCTTACTCCTCCTTCCAAGGAGGGCTTTCCTTGGTGAATTTATGATTGATTGATTGATTGAGACTGTTCATACATTACTTTTAAATTAACTTTTTTTAATTGGATATTTTGAAGTTGAAGAATCAGGAAGGATTGTGGCATTTGGCCTGGATAAGTCAGTGCTTTCCTGTGTCGAAATACTGGTGTTGTCTAGAGTCTCACCACCCTGTCTCCAAGTGAGTATACAGTGTATCTTAATCACACTCATTAAAAGACATGTTCAGCTCCAGACAGTCTACTTATTAATTTACAGGGAAATAGAATGCAAGCAATCTCTTGTTTTGTTTCCTTTTACTAGGGTGGAGAGTGATATGGTGTCAGAGATTTTAATGTCATGTCAAGGCAGTGAAATAACATAGCCAAAAACTGCTTCTTATGAAATATGTAAATTCCAAATGTTCAATGGCATTTTAAGAGCATTTCGGGACAAATTAGTCCATCTGAAAATGATTCACTCTTCCTTTCTTGTCTGCTGGAATTGGAATTCTCTGATCCCAGTTTGCACAAAGAAACTTCTGTGCAAATAATGAACATGTAAATGTTTTTGCATTATTTTTTTCCTCCCATTTATCAAGCAGGACATCTAGTAATAGTTTCTTTGCCAGTGATTCATCTCATATTTTTATGATGTGGTTGTATTAAGCTTGCAGTGATAATTTTGCAGATATTATCTTCTTTGAGAGATGACCCAGAAAAGATACAGCTAAGTATAGAAAAAGAAAGCAAAACATCCCCAAAAGCTAAAGAGTAAAAACCTGCATCATCTGGATCATGAGTCCAGATGATTATGAACTCCAAGAAGGATAAAGAGTCTATTTATCAGAAATTATACAGATTCCAAGGCCAATCTAGACAGCCCATGCTCTCAGTGAATTTGGTTGGTTTCCCACCACTGCCTTGCACATTGGTGCCCTCTTCTGGAATACTGAATGCAGTACTCAATAAGATGAAATTTAAAAGATCTGAGGGGACAGACTCTAGGTGATACTTTAATTAAAGTTCTTAATTGGAAAAGATGGAATTTTTGGCCTCTGCTGAAAAGAGTAACAGCTTTAGGGGTTTTGATAAATAGGTTTAGTTTATGGTTCTCTTGTAAAGGCACTGAAACTACATATAGGATGAAGAAATATATTCCGTATAAATGTTAAAAATGAATTCATTTGAGATAATTTTCTTTAGAAAAGTCAAATTTTTCTGAGCAAATATACAATATGATTATCAGCTTACATTTAATAGTGTCAGATACAATTATCCCATGTGATCATCCAATTAATAATTTTAATGATGTGGGGGTAGTGATGAAAATGGACCAGGTGATGGCACCTAGCATGAATTGTTTACTGCATGCTAGACATTGTGCTAAAAGCATTTAATCTTCACAACACTGTCACAAGTTAGTAATGTAATCTCCACTTTATAGATGAAAAAACTGAGGCTCACAGAGAATAGTGAACTCATCCAGGGTCCTGCAGCAGATGACCGATGGAACCAGTGTTTAAATTTTGACAGACTATTTCGAGCTTTTCTGCAGCTGCTTGCTTTCAGGATCTTCTGAATTAATAATTGTTACTTATTGGCACACTGAACACTTGCATATAGAATCTCATTAATAAATGAAGAGATGCCTCCCAATTCTGTGGTTGTGTTGGAATTGTGTACAAGTGATCATGTTGGTAGACATATCTCCATGTTGGCACATTTCAGTATTCCTTGATCATATTGCATGTCCGGTGAGTCCATCCACCAATGCGGGGTGACTATTATGCCTGTTCTGAGTTCCCTGTGAGTAGTGGGTGGTTGCTGTCACTACCAGATGGCTCTACCTAGATATTCTGTGGAACCTTATACTTAGTATATCTTTTAACCAAATTCGTGCATTTTTTTTCTTTTGTCTCCTGTTTCGCTCTGTGTGCACATACTATGTAATGTTTCCCTTTTTATTCCTATTGTATTCATTATCTTGGGGGCATCCTATTTCACCTAGCTTCTAAGTCAGAATAAACTTTCTCTGTGAACACAACTCCACACATCACAATCACTGTGTTCTTTTATTTTTAAATATCTTTCAGAGCTAACTTTTCCTTTATATTTGGATGGACTAATCAGGCCCTTTTCTCTTGACTCACCTGTTTTGATAATGGTTCTAGCTGGTTTCTCTGCCTTCAGTTTTGTTTCTCTACACTTTTTCCTCCATGCTAGAAGCAAAAGTGATCATACCAGAATCCAAGTCTGATCATTATAGTTCTGCACTAGGCCTTTAGTGCTCTCCCATGGGTTACAGTCATGGCTCCTCGTCCTGACATCACATCACGTCATCGTGCACCTTAGAATGAACATGCCAAGGCCCACTGCAGGCCAGCAGTCGGGAACCCCTGCAGTGGGCCTGACACATGTCTCTGGCATGAATTGCCCACATCCTCATATCCACATATCTACTTGGATCCATCTAATCAACGTCTCAAAGCGAAGTGACCGTGTCTAACATGGAACTTGCCTTCAATACCCGTGCAGCTTTGGTCTTCCTTATCTTAGTTTACAAAACAGCTGCCCTCCAAGTTGCTCATACCTCTTGTGATGACATTATTTATCAATGAAGTATGATTGTTTGACATCCTTATTAATATTTTGATAATACAGGAATTCTCCCTTTGTGTGTGGTCACCATCACTCTCCCACCACCAAAGTACCCGTAGCCCATGACCACTATAGAAAAATGTATCTACCCAACCCCCAAACTGGGATTCCTGGTCATTTTTCACTTTATATTTTTATTCCATAGCAATTATCACCTTCTAACATACCATTTAATTTACTCATTTATTACAATTGCTACTTATTTTTAACTCTCTGGGTAGAGGATTGTCCCCTCGCACCCCCTGTTTTGTTTGCTGAAGTATACCAAGCACCTAAAACAGTGCCTGCCATATGGTTGGAAATTTGTTGGTATTTATTATTTGTTAGTATTTATTGTATTGGCAAATCACTAGTAGTAAAATAGTTTGGTTACTAGAATCCCACTGTACATGTCCAGCTCTGTGCCTCAGTGTCCATCTGTAAAATGGGCATACTACTACCAATTTCATAAGATTACTGAAGATTAGATGAAACAGTCCCTAGGAAACACTGTACATAGTACTGTTAGACGCTGCCAAGTGAGTGGTGCCACTTGAGGGCTGTAGAAGCTCTGAATAATCTCTCATCTACTTTTTCTTAGAGAGTAGATTATGTATTCTCTCTGCAATGCTTGAGAAATAAATGCTAATAATAGTAAAATAAATAAAAAGATACTAATGGCCAAAAAGATTTCCTTCCTTGGAGGTTTAAGTATATCGCACTTGTGATGTGCTTTGACCTCTTTTTGGCTGACCTTTAACCCCCCCCCCCCCGAGTTGGTCATTCGTACTGGCTTTCCAAAATCTGTGGGCTCCAGACCTCTATATCTGTATCTTCTGCCTAAAGAATGGCAATTGGGTCATTTGGTCATATTGCTCCCTTTGGTCCTTCTTTTTTCCTACTTCAACTCTTTCTTCTGACTTGGTAGCTTATGTAAAAAATTGAACTAGGTGACTGTTTGCTGTTGTTTTCTATGCACAGCTCTCAGGTGTACTTTATACCTTGGTATACTTTATAAATATGGCAGGTTGGGGGGAGATTTTACACCTTAGCTTGTCTCGTATATCCTTATATTATCAGAATTAAATAAAAATGTAAATTTTTAAAAATTCAAAGTAAATATGAAATAAGACAATATAACTGCTACCCTCTGCTGATGTCAGCCTTTTTTAGAAATTTCCAGGATAAGTTATAATGAATTAGAAGGATTGTGCCATGTGTCATTGATGGCACGGCACAGGAGACGTTTTGGGAAGTTGGCCCAGCTGCTAACTTGACTTGCAGTCTTTCAACAGATGACTATTGAAAACTTCAATTTTGTGCTGTGGTTACAAAGTAGAATTCAAGGTAGCAGTGGGTGAGACAGGTGGGATGTTCTAAAGGCAGTGCTGTAGTAAAGGCGTACATCGGGTGCTCTAAGAATGTAGCAATATGCTTTTTATAAAAGGAGTTGTTCCTCCTGGACTTTTATAGGGTCAGTAAGTTTGTAGATTTGTGTTGGGAGTAGGAAGAGTGGCTCAGGGCTTAGCATGTGAAAAGGGCATGAGAGCACAGCTGTTATTTCTGAGGAATATGGCAGGTGGAAAAGCTGAATAAATCAGTCAGGGTCTGGTTATGAGGGGCTTTGTCTGACATGCCACAGCATGGATTTTCTCTTGTCTAAGAATTTTGTAAAGGATGCATATTTATCATCCTTGTGACAGAAATGTACTGGTTGGGAAAGAAAGGTGAAAATGCAGAGAAGAGAGGGCTTTTGTACGTATGGGACATTAGAGAAGAATCAGAACATAGGCAACTATGAGGAGGTCTTAAGTAAAACTATAGGAAAATAGAAGCAGATCCAAACAAGCCAAGAAGGAAGCTGATTGTAAAACATGCTACCAGTTGACACTCCAGGAATGTCATTATTGGAATTCTTTAAAACTTAGAACAAGTATTTCAGAAGGTAGGTTTCTAGGTAAAATATAGGATACCAGTTAAATTTGAATTTCAGGTAAAAGGTGAATAGTGTGTGTGTGTGTGTCTACGTAGGTACACCCTGTGTAATATTTGGGACCTATTTACACTAAAAAATTATCTGAAATTCTAATTTAACTGAGTGTTCTAATTATTTTTATTTGGAAAATCTAGTAACCCAGATAGGATGAAAAGGTTGTGGAAAGTCCTGGTGAGCAGATGGAATGATATGGCCTTTTCTTGGTGATAGAGTGTTTTGATGACAGAGTATTGGCACATTTGTTTGGAGGTGTGAGGTCCCAGTAAAGAGCACGTCTCTTCCACATTTAAGTAAAAGGGATTTTACCTCATGAGATTGTAAAGTTACTTGATTAGGACAAAAACGGGGAACTACAGAAGGAAGGGAAAATTCAAACTACTAAAAACATATAATGCTCAACAGACTAGATGGACAATGTCTTGTGTATTTCAGGAAACAAAATGGGGTATTATCCTCGCTGAGAGGATCATCCAGTTTGCTTTATCAAATGGTTGGGCTGCCATTGTTGTTTATACTCTTGATAGACAGTGGCCCTGTGTTCTGCCTCCTGTTTTTATTGGGGGTATAAAAACATCACAGAAACCCAACAATAAACACTCTGCTGAGAATGTGAGTGAGGTCATATTACTATGACCTCACAGGGAGCCAGGTCCTTGGAGGTTCTGGTGGACCAGCAGACATTGGGGTTGAGGGGAAAAGTATGCTGGGAAAGGGGGTGATAAGGGGAAGTATGGCCCAGATGCGCCCACGGCTCCAAGATGAGTTCTTCCTTTTGTCTGTCTCACTGCTGGTGAGTTTGTTTTGCCATCATATTCCAGGCTTTCTGGCTTAAAAGCAATCTCTGTTCTTATTCTTAATCTCATAAATCATGAAATGGGATAGAATGAAGTCTTCAGGAATGGAAGTTTATACCCTCACTACATTCCTTATTTTCTTTTTTACTGAAGATTTTTTTCAAGAAGATCCAGGTGCATACAGACTTTAAAATGACCTCCCTGATTGTGAGGAAAATGAGGTAAAATAGACTGGGCTGAGCAAGGTAGTAGAAAGAAGAGGCAAAGATGAGGAATGAGAAATAGGAATGATTGTGACCACATTTTAAAAATGCATTTTTTCTTTAGAATATGTTTCTTGTATTTGGAATCTTATTACTATTTATGTGGTATAGTTTCATGTTTTCATTAAATATATGCCCTTAATTTGCCCTGATACATGAATAGTAAGTAGCAGTTTGAGGAGAAAATTCTTTTATTGACATTTTTTTTCTTCATGTTAACTAATATATAGAGGACTGCATGGAACACAACTCCAGAAATTTTTTTTTGGTAATTATAAAAATCACTTGATTGTAGCTAAAATAGTTCTGAGCAATATTTCCTATTTCTATTACTTATGTGGGAAAACACAAAGCAACTATGAATTGTCCCTTAAAAGAAATTTTTTCTATGAGTTTACTTATTGTAGCTTTGCTGTATGTAATATCTAAGTTTTCTTTATTCTGCTTCTATGAGTTTACTTATTGTAGCTTTGCTGTATGTAATAGCTAAGTTTTCTTTATTCTGTAATACTCAGTTTTCTGGTAGGGGTACATTTCTAAAAACTAACTGGTAATATGAACTCTGTAAAGGAAGGTTTAGGATGTAAAAATACCCAAATGCATTTGCATGAAAATTTCATCATAATGAAGCAATTTATTTTAATTGATGGGTATTTCTATTGGACAATTGTGTAAGGTGATTGAAGGTTACCAAATATCTTGGTTTTTCTAGGTCAGTTCCAGTTATGTCTTTTGTCCTGACATTGACTGTGATCTAGCATTTGACTTTGACTTTTAAAAAATGAAGTATTTTTTATTAATAGAGTAAAAAAAAAGTCAGCATGGGTTTGCTAACCCTCCACTTTGTACTTTCAACTTCTCTGCATTCCCATCTGGAACTTGGAGTTGACATGTGCATTGACAGAATTTCACATAGCTGAATCTAAATGACAATGTGGGATAACCTCTTTTGTTTTGCTGCCTTTTGAGGAAACAGCATGTGGGTTTCTTGCTAATACAGTGAGCTGGGAGTTGGAAGGAGCTTTCAGCCTGGCAGCAGTGGGGATTTCTGGGACACTGCAGCCCCTGGAGCTGTGTGGTCACCAGAGCTACATGGCGCGATATGAAGCTACCAGGCCACCACTGGCTTGGTGGGTTAGTGAGAAACAGGAGATTGTAAATTAGGTGGAATAAATGAAAAAATAGAAATTGAGCAGTTATGCTTTCCTGCTTAAATATGTGTTCATTTGTGAGGGAATGATTTTTGTGATTTAGGATTATAAGACTTTAATTTGTAATGCTTTTTTAAAGTTGTTAATTTTTTGTAACAATTGTAGTTACATATTTAATACCATTATCATCTCTGTTTCCTCTTTAGAGTGTCCTGGTTCAGAAAATAGATGGTCACCCTTAAAATTCAAGCCCTTGGGATAGAGCAGGGGCATGCACACTAGGATTGTGAAGCCCTTTCAGTCTAGCTAGAAGAGCTTTTATGTCTTAAAATTCTGTATCAAAACAAAGAAGCATATGAGTCAGGGTCCTGAAGTATTTACTATCTGGCCTATTTTACAGAAGAATTCTGTCTGCCTTAAAGTCTGTGTTGTATTGAAAGGCTACTTAAACAACAGTAGCTTATTATGAACCTAGCTTTGTACTGTTACCAAGTTAAAAGTGAAGATTTGGAAACCAGAGTTTTCATTGATTTTGCTGTCACACATGTATGATGTGGCATTGTACAACCAGTTAAAGGCTGTAGCTTGTGACCCCTTTCAAGAGTAAAGTTTCTCACTGTGTGGTCTGTGGTACTACCGGAGACCATTTCATTAAGTTTGTGAGGTCAAGGTTATTTTAGAACAACAGTGTACCATTGTTTTTCCTTCTATATGTGGATATTTGCACTGATCGGACAAAAGCGATGATGGAGTCTGAGCATAAAGCAAGGTAATATCACTAAGCTGTTCTATCAATGATGTTCTTCAATTCCATGCCTTCAAAATATAAACACTGCCCAACAAAAAGGACCTTGATAAAATAGTGCAAAGTATTACTTTTCAACCCATGAGTACATCACTTTTAATATCACTTGTGATGAAGTGAAAGTATTCATTAAGTACTTGTTATGATTGTCTCTAGGAAAAGCATTTGTGTGTAATTTGAATTGTGAACCACAGACTAATAGTCCCTTTTTACATGGAATGACATATTTTCTTGAAAGTATGATTGACAAACTCTGGTTATTGGCAAATATTTTCTTGAAACTAGATTGAGCCTATTACTTTAAGGAAAACATTTGATGGTATTTGCTTGCAGTGACAAAGTTTGGAAAACATATTTGTCACTAAAACCTTCATGCCTTTTCACTACTTAAGGACTTTTCTGAAGATATCAGTGCTAACATTAATGAATGTGACTTTTTTGTGTTTTATAATTAAATGTGTTGAAAAAAATTTTGCAAATGACAAATGCATGTTCCAGAATTTTGCCTGGGGAAAGATCCATTCCAAGTGTAAGATTTTAATGTATGAGTGCAAAAAGTTTATTGATACTATTTTAGATTCTGTTTTGCAATTATCCCTTTTCTTATTTTGGTGTCATATCAAAAAAGAATATCTGAAATAAAAAAGAATTATCCAGAGTGGATGTTAAAATACTACTTATTTTTCTAACTGAGTATCTGTGAATCCAATTTTCCTAATCTATTTCAACATAACCAATATATTGTTACAGATTAAATGTGGAAGCGGCTATGAAAATTCAGCTCTCTTCTAGTAAACCTTCACTAAAGAAATTTGTAAAAAATGTGTATCACTGTTGTTTATCTCACTAAAATTTGTTATTTTTAAAATAAAGCTATTTTTAACAAAAGTATATTTTACATGAAATGAATTTATTATTTTTAAATGAACTAATATTTGAAAATTTTGGTGGCTGTCAGTAGGTATAACTCACATAAACAAAGATCTTGGAGTCTACCATGCTTTTTAAAATGTAAAATTTCTGAGACCAAAAGTTTTGAGAACTACTTGTTTGGTGTTTAAGCTATTAATTCTTTAATATGTGAAGTATTGTAATTGAAAAAAATTATGAATTATTAAGCATGAAGCAATCTGATTTGAATTAATTTTCATTTCCTTGATTCTACAGTGTCATGATAATTTAATCAGCTATTTTCTTTTTCATCAAACAAATTTATTTTTCTTTTTTTCCCTTTTTATGAATTTTCACAGCAATGCTGGGGTGAAAACTACACTGCTAGAGGCTCATTCTGAAATGGGGAGCACTGAAATTGTGGAAAAGGAGACCACAGAAAGTCTCAGTAATGGTACCAGCAGCAACATAGAAGCAGCCAAAAGGTTGGCCAAACGCCTTTATCAACTAGACAGATTTAAAAGATCGGATGTCGCAAAGCACCTAGGCAAGAAGTATGTTCTGTCCCAAGGCAGGCATCTGAGTTTATCCTTTTGTGTTGTGTTTTAATAGCTTTGATTTTAATAACCAAATGTATTCTGTTTTCTTATAGCAATGAATTTAGCAAACTAGTTGCAGAAGAATATCTGAAGTTTTTTGATTTTACAGGAATGACTCTGGATCAGTCTCTCAGGTATGATAAAATATCACTTCTGTGCTTCTTTGCTTCCAAATAATTAATTCAGAGAAAAAAAAGCAATATGTTGGATCTAAAGTCTGATTTTATTTTTTTAAACCCATGATTACTTCCTAACCTTAACTCAGACTATACTACAGGTATTAAAGGTGTAGAAAGTGAGAAAAATATATTTTCATGAGATCACAGGTGATATTCTGCATGTAGAAAATAAAGAATGATAAGTCTTGAGGAAAACACAATCTGTAAGAATTTGGTTTTGATCAATTAAAAATAAAAGGCACAGTTTACATATACAATTCTACAGTATGTATTTCTAAGCATTTGTTTGCAATAGCCAAATAGCTTTTTAAGGCAATACTTTAGATTTAACCCATAATTGGAGTAAAGGTGAATACCAACATGACAATTAACAAAAAGTGTGTAACACTTGCATTGTTTCAGGCAGTAACACTTTTGGGGATCTGTTCACATGAAGGTATCTTAAACATACTGATACTTTTTTTTAATTTAATTAATTAATTATATTTGACATTGTTTGTTTGATACTCACTTCTTACACCTTATTTTACTGGTATTTCTCCAAGCAGCTGGAGGTAAAAGCCACTCATTATTTAATCTTACAAACATTATAAAAGTATCCAAGCCTGGAGGAGTTTAGAGATTATTTTATATACTCCTCTAATTTAACAAATCATGAAAATGAGGCCTAGGAATTAAAGCATCTTTGGAACAGAATTTACAACAATTTTTCATTCTGTGGCTTTTTGCACGATCAAGGATCCTCATAGATTTTCTAGTGTAAACAGGTAATGGTATATCTTTGCTTTCTAATATAGCATTTAAAGAAAGTTGTGAGAAATTAATCTTTGATTAGTATCATTGAGATTAACAAACTAAATAAGGAACAAACTAAATAAGGGCAACATTTTAATAATAAAATATGTTTAGTGTATGTTTCTTTCAATAGTAAGATTTCTTAGGCCAGTTTAAATGATTTTTTTCTTCCCATTTCATATTTAGGGAAATAGGTCTATTTTGTTAAGTGTGGGTCACCTGAATTTATCTATTATAGCACAGTTAGTAAAAGGTGATTTAAATAAGTGCATGATTCTGGCTTATGTTCTGTTTTTCAAAGAAGTTTTATCATGCATTAATTCCTACTTTTAGGAATAAATTAGGATTTATCTCTGATTTCCTTCTCATATAACAAATTAACAATATATGTAGGTGAAAGTAGGCAAAATAAATTTATCAGGAATCTATGCACAAGAAAATATAATTATAATTTTAATAGTGGGTCAGAGGCAATTACAATTACAATATATAACAAAATGACAAAAAGAAAAGCCTCTGATGCACATAGAGTTTTAAAACATAGCTTATGTGGTTGTGTGTTTACGCTTGTGTTCTTTGGTTATCAACCCAATAGTCTTTTAAAATTGACTAGCTGACACTTATTCACATGGGAAAATTATTCCCCTTCCTGAGACTTTTCTTGTATTGCTACCATATTATTTCCCAGTCATTTTTCTTAAATAGCTATACAATATCTTACTTTGCATAGTTAATATCTTATGTTTATATGAACTGAACTTTTGAATGCAGAAAATATGTTAACATATTCTAAAGTTTCACTTTTCCCCAATTATTTTTTAGGTATTTCTTTAAAGCATTTTCTCTTGTGGGAGAAACTCAAGAACGAGAGAGAGTTTTAATACACTTCTCCAATAGATATTTTTATTGTAACCCAGATGCCATTGCTTCACAAGGTAATTTGATGCAAGTATTGGAAATTTTTTTTACTACAGAGTTATTTTCTTTATTCTGAAAGTCATACATTATTTTGGAAAATAAGGAAATTTATACAGGAGAAACTGAATCATCTACATAACTCTACTTAGACATAACTATTAAATTTGACTTACTTCCTTTTAGTATCTCTTTCTATATATAAAATACTTAATGTCAAATTGGAATCATTAGTTCCTATTATCTTTCCCTTCCATTGTGAGCATTTTCTCATATCATTGAATATCCTTTTAAAGCATCTTTAATAACTATTCTCTGTTTCTACCATACTATGATACTATACTTTCTTTAAATTGCTCACACTTTGTCACTCTGAGATTTTACATAGAGTGTGCTGCAGTAAATGAATACTGATGTTTTTATTTCTTCTGTACACTGTGTCTCTAAACTTCTTGATGAGGTACGTGTTTGCTTAGTTTTGTGGTTATGCTTCAAATCTCACTGGTGTTTTTATTTATAGCCACTGTATGAACATTCACCATTTACTTTAATGTATAGTTTTAGTGAATTCTGGGTTCATATTTATTATACTGTTTTTAAAAATCTACTTTAAACTCTTATTTGTTGAGTACCCATTTCAATTCCTGCAATAAGGAGAAGTTTCCAGGGTTTTTAAGTCAGTTATACATTCAGAGAATCTGTCATATCATAAACTAATAAATTCTGGAATAAATCACTGAGACTAGTTGCACAAGAAATAGTCATTATCTCTGAGCTTTAATATTGTCAGTTAACTAAGATAAGTGTCTTTAATATTGATTAATGTTACATGCTGCCCTCTAACTCTGCCTCACAGACTATAGCTAAATTAACTAAGCATGTGATTATTAGGGCTATATTCCTATCTATAAAATGGGCATTTGTATTTCTTTATTACTTTCTTTGACTGTGTTTAGACCACTTATTTGTTATCTTGATTTCTGTTAGCATTGATTAACGAATGAAAGGGTAGATGAGGATTGTTTTATTAGGACCTTCTTCAAATCTAATGGGACATTGACATTCTTGAGTGAAACTAGAGATATAGATTTGTGTGCTCAATTGGCTGTGAATGAAAGTTTTTGTGATAAAAGATTTTGGTTGCTGAGTCTTCCAGATACTTTCTGGAAAATGTTTAAAATGTTCTTAGAATATGTGATAATAAACTGGAACTAAAGTAAATATACTATTAGTAGCCTCTCCTTCGAAATATTAATTACAGAAATCTATACTTAAAGGCATACTTCTGAAAAATGAACTATCTTTAATTCATGAATTCAGTAACTAGACAGATCTTTCTGTACAATTAGCATAAATCGATAAAATTTTCTGCATCTGTAATTGCTATTGTCTGCTATACTTAGATTGAGAATTGTAGCAAGAGAATAAGGAGGTAAACAAATTTAAGATTTGGAAATGAGAAACTTAGTTTTTTCGTGCCTTCCCCCCCCCCCCCTTTACATAGGATGTTTCCATATAAGTGTAAGGTACAAATCATGGTTTTCTTTAACTTTTCCAGCTTTCCTAAAAAAAAAAAAGTAAAAAAGTAACAGTATTCATTTTTACTTCCATAACCTGTTGTGGAAAATTGAGGAAATATAAATAAAAATTATAATTCTGTTCTCCAGACATTCTTTCTCTACTGGATTCTTTTAATATTATGTGATGCAATCTCTTAGGTATATTTATATTTAAATTAAATTATACTGCAAAAAATGTATTTTCCATATAATCATTGACTAAAAATATTTTTTCAGCATGCATACTTAGATAATATGTTTAATGACTTCAATATAACAGAATTATGTTTTGGGGAGGATAATATTTATGTTCCCAACTATAAACTCTGTTTCCTTGGCTACCAGTGTATTTTGTGTAGATCCACAATTCCTTAGTGTAAAGCCCTTAGAGTCAATTTACTGTGTTAAAGGATACTGCTTCAAGACTTAAGATATCCACTAGCAAGTTGTTTTTCAGAGTCTAGAATAATTTACTTTATCACCAGTAGAGTCCAATTCTGTCCATTGAGAGATCCTTTTAGTAATTTATATTCTTACCTATTTTCTGTGTCTTTGAAACAATATGATTTATTGTCCTAGCCACAGTGTCATGTTTTTATAGTTCTTGATGTATGCTATTTTAATGATAGTAATTAAGAGTCCAACAGGAAACAGTGAATTAATACTTTCTGTCCTCGTCTTTCTCCATAGATGGAGTCCATTGCCTGACCTGTGCAATGATGCTCCTTAATACAGATCTGCACGGCCATGTAAGTGTAGGTGTGTGATGTTGTCTAATAGACAGTCGGAGAGTGTAATTCTCGGTGTATACCATATTGTCTGTGTGTCTGGAGTTGTTTTTTCTGTAACGTGTATAGTTCTGTGTCTTTGTTCTTCACTAAGGGCCAGAAACAGCTTTTAGCTTGTTTTTTGGTCAACTGGAATGGCCAATATATAATGGAAAGAGTATATAATGAGGTTGTGTCTGAAAATGTCAACCATGTTTTCCCTAAGTACAGAAGTAAGTCTTAAGAATTCAGCTTTTTCCATACTCCACAGCTCACCTGCTCTTTTAATAGTTGAAATACCAAAACAACTTCATTATCTTCTCATCTTACATTTAAAATATAGGTTGAACTTCTTAAATGTACAATTATATAAACCTTCATCTTTCATAGTGGGGGTATTTTAGCATTTAGTTAAGCAGTATACATACTGGAGAAAATGAAAATGTTTTAGTTAAGTATTCATCAATATATACTTAAAGCAGAAGTTCTTTCATTGCCCCACATCCATTTAGTGTGAGGAAATAATGTTTCTTCTTATTAAAGAAAATCTTGATTTTGAGAATATAGCTTACAATTAAAAAGAAATCATATTAAAAGAATTGAAACTTACATCTATCAATCTCAATTTGTTTACTGTTCCAAAAGACCACAGAATTTCCTTATTTAAAACTATAGTGCTTCTCTTTAAGAAAGGCAAAATGAAGCTGCATGGAGTCTTTAACATGTACTGAGTGGAAGTAGGGGCTCTCTAGTCAGAAAAATGAGGATGAGACAGGGTGTTAGAATGATAATTTTAGAACTTTCACAGATTTCACAGTACTCAAGCAGGAAGTTCCTTTTGCAGTTTGCAAGAGGTCTATTTAGAATAACTTAGTGACTTAAAGGCATGTATCCAGAGATTATATAGATTAAAATTACACCTACAGTGGACATTCTTGATAATAGGGTAAGACGTCTTGAGGAAATGGAAGCCCTTGTATGATGAGCCTTCCATTCATGAGCCTTGAACTATATGAGCCTCGAACTGACTATCACTGTCTGATTCTCATGCAGCTTGTAAAGATGACCACTCCGTGTACTGGCCTGATTTCTGTTTTTCTGTGATCAGTGAAGCAAGTGTTCACTGCTTTTCTGCCAATCTTGTGATCACAGTTGGAACCCTATCCTGTTCTTTCCCTCCCACTCATTTTCTCAACCTAACTTCCAGCAGAAGGAGACAATTTTGAGCATACTTGTCCACAAATAACACTGATCCAAGCCAGCAATTTCCAGCACGAGGCATCTTCTTCACATCAGATATTTTGAGGCCCCATTTTCATGTGATAGTTGTGCATTTATTATCTGTTAACTGAGAAAATGTATGATGATGAGGGGGAAAATGATCTGGTAACAGTTCAATTATTATCTAAAAATTGAGGATTTTATGGACAATCTATGAAAGTTGTTTGATTTGGGGGGCATTTGTTCCTACTAAAAACCAGGTTTTTAAAAGAGCTAATATTGCTTTATTAATTAGTACATTCAAATGGAAATATTCTTGATCACAATAATTGTAAGGAGCAAATAAAGTTGTGAAGTTTAATCATTACTCAGATAGCTCAAGCTTCATGTCTAGACAAGCCACGGGTACCACAGTGTGTGCAGCCCACATGTTCAGAACGACATTCTTGGAGTTTTTCTTTCTCTGTCTTCAGACCATTTTTGAGGAATGGAAAGGAGATTAAATGATGCCTTACACTTCTTTTTGGCAACTAGAATTTGAGACAATTTATATAAGTGAATATTTCAGTGTTATCTTGAATTATGCTAATCATTAATAATTAACAGTTGGTTATTGTAGCAGAATTACATCTAGAAGCAGATACTTGTAAATACAAGTAAATATATTGTAATTTTAAATGGGGCTCTATTTAAATATAGTTTTTAAAATTATTATGTGCAATGCATGCTGTTACAAGTGCAGCAAATATGTAGTAGCTATCATAAGAACTAACCATATGAAATGTGTTTCTTTTATCTTCCTCCTCTGGATGCTTTTTAAAAATAAACTTTCCTTCTAGGTGGTAAGTTTTTATCCATAATTCTGGATGTAGCTTCTATTGCATCATGATTGCCTGATTTATTGTTATAGTGTCTGTTTGACTTGTTAGCATGACCCCTATGAAAGTGAATCATTCAGAATATAAAGTGAATTATTTCTAACATTTGCCCCTTTTCACCTCTCCTTGCTATACTGCCTAGGCTCTCACCTTGCATTACTTACTCCAATGCCAGAAATAATACTCTTGGGGAATTAACTAATAAATCATTTTTTTTCTTCCTACCATCATGTCATAGAGCAATAGCAGCATGACCTTTCTCAGAAGCGCTGAGACACGCTGTCCTCATGCTTTCAGTGGGGAGGCATAACTTGGGGAGATTAACTTCTTTTGGCTGTTCTTTGTTGGTTTCATTTACTCTAAGGAATGATGAGTTGAAATGCACTGGTATGGGCCTTTGTTCTTCATGCTAATTTTTTACTAATAGAGAGAATGTATACTAATATAATAAATCTAATAGTGTTACATGTTGGTTTCCTGGTCTGTCTTTTCTTAATTTATGCTTTCATTTCAAACACTTAGCGTGTGTCCTATTCTAAGTTCTGTGCCACTTGGGTAAAGATCAGAAATGAATGAGACATTCATGGAAGTCCCATCTCCTCTCTGGAATTTATTGGTTAGACTTCCCTCCTACTTTCTTCAGTCAGGTTTGATGATTGATTAGACACCCTCCTAATTTCTTCAGTCAGGTTTGATGAAGGAGCTAGTACCAGGTAGCTTAAGTGCTGAAGTGGAAAAGCACTGGGGGGATAATTTGCATTAGAGTTGAACATCATCACTAAGGAAGGTAGAAAAAAACCAATCTGAAGTATATACACAATATAATTGCGAGAAATTCAATCATATTTCATAATTATTTCTTTGGAGCTTAGAATGGTGATTCTCTTCAGTACCTACTTTTTAAAAATATGAACAATTCATTATTTTCTTAACAATAGTATTAACTTGGTTTTTACTTGTGTAAATGCTTTATTCTCTTAGATTAAATAAGTATTTTATAATTGTTATCACATGGCTAATTTGCTAAGTATTCTCATATTTTTAAAATGTTTCTTCACCCTTGAAATATATAATATACATAAATAAATTAGACTTACAGATGCACTTCTATTATCATGTAGATAATATCTATTAAACTCTAGAACTTACTTTTCTATTGCTATATTGGAACTATTTTGTATTCAATGTTATTTGAACTATTGACAAGAAGAGAACTGAAAAAAAATTTTAAGTCTTGTATTTTATTGGAAATGGTATGAGTGAAAGTATTTGTCATATTAGGATCCATTCAAACCTGTTCCTTTTCTGGACTAATTTTCAAATGTCTTCTGTTGACTACAACCGACTCTTTTATGTTTCAGTGCAGTCTGGGTTCAGCCATCTGTCAGGATTACTGCTGAGGCTGAAGAGAGGTGGCAGGGGAAGGACAGTAGTCAGGAACTCCTCACCAGGGCTGGACCCTGAGGTGGTAGGAAATCTTAGATTGTTGACCTGTGTTGCAATACATATTGGAATGAGATTGCTGCATAATCAGTAGAACAGTTTCACAACTAAAGGTAAAAAAAAAACCATAAAGCAATGACTGTCCAGGACATTATTTTTTATCAAGATTTTATGACAGAATCTACCCTTTAATAACACCTTGGCTAGGGATTTTTAGTCGTAAGTTTCATGCAAGGTGTCTCTCTCTCTCTCTCTCTCTCTCTCTCTCTCTCTCTCTCTCTCTCTCTCTCTCCCTCCCTCCCTCTCCCTCTCCTTTCCAGTGTTGGTGGGAGCCAGTTGCCCTGTGCAGTGGGCATAGGGGTGGTGCCTCTATTTCAATCAGGCTGGGCGTCCTGCAGACTTTGGGAGACTGTGGCTGCTGAATATTCTCCTCAGTGATTTGCGTTTAATGTATGAGGCAAGACTTTACTGACTTTGTTGTTGAGTTATAGGTTGAATAAGAGTAAAACAAAGGCAAGTATATTATCCTGGTGGGGGAAGAAATAAATCAAGGAAAAAAAATTATGCTTTGTAATAATAACAAGAAAGAAAGAAATGCAGCCATTTGCACAAAGTGAAGGAAATTTGAAAAAAAAATATATTTGCAGCAAAACAAGTAAGAACAATAAAAACAGAGACATTCAACAACATAAAACACTTCCAAAAACCACTGGACATCAACAAACATCCTAAGGATTCTGAGATTAAAGGGGGGTGGTGGTAGGAAAAGGAACATGGGGACACAAAGGAGGGAGCCCCACAGAAAGAAAAGAGTAGGTTTTGTAACAGAATAATGTTTAAAAGTATGTGTAGTTCATTTTGATAGAGGAGTTCTTTATTTTGAAATTAATCCATGGAATGACTTCTTAGGAAATTAAATTTTAACTGGTAGATAAAATAATATATTAACCAAAATGGAAAGCAGTTAGGATAATGTCTTTGTTGAAGAATTCCAGTGCTTTTACTTTTCATATTGTGGTATTTTATATTTTCACATCCAGAAGTACCACATCCATGAGGCTGGTAGGTAATTAATATCCTCAGGAAATCTCTGTATCTGTGATGCTCATTATTGTAACTAGCAACTGCCCTGCGTGCATTTTGCCTGCTGTCCTCTCTCCTGTTTAATTGTCTCCTCTGGATCCCTCTTCCTGTCTGTGCTACCCACATTTGATGCCCTCAACCAAGAAAGCCCTAGCATTCATTTCCTTTTTTGTATGAACTTTGCCCTGCAGTCATTTTTAGTCTTGGTCTAAATTTCCACTAAGCCGGGGATTCGCTTTCCCTGGGGTTCTCTTTACCTCCTGCTTTTTGTTGTTTACTTTTCAAATGATGGGGAGCTCCGAAGACATGACCATAATCTCTTAGAGCCTCTCAGTGATACTCAGAATGAACACAGAGTATCAAGCCTGGATCAGAGTTACTAAGCTTTTCTAGCGAGGTATAGTGTCCAGATTTACTCTTACTAATATTTCTATCTCTAGAATGAGCATTTATGGGATAGCCCAAAAACCTAACCATCAGTTGTGAAACTGTTTTCATAGAAAAATGTTTTCATTTAAAAATGATTTCATTTTAGATTTTTCCATTTTAGAATGATCCTGAGAATGAAATTTACTATTGCTAACTATGTAGATTTTAATAAGAATCCTTATTTAGCTGTTTCAGAATTAATGCTACTCTGGTATATTTTTTTTTGGGCTCTGACTCTTTTACTTCCTCCTTGCCTCCCTCTCTTTTTTCCCATTTTGGTAGTTCTGCTTTCCCTAGAATAGGGTCATATATAGAAAATAAAACACACAGCTTTTAACAGTTAATGAGGTCCATTTAAGGGTCTCAGATTACCTACTTCATGCATTATTACATCACCAAGTTCCTTCTTAGCATTAGGGGTTTTCACATTTGCATAACTCATTAGAAGAAGGTAATGAAGGGAAGCAAGCAAAACTCTATTAAGTCAGTTTACGCTTTTCCTTTCTTTCTGCAAATGGTTTGGGAAGCGAGGGAGAATAAGGGATGTGATTGAGACCTCTGACTAACATCTAATCCCATTACTTCATTAATGCCTGTCCTGTGATGATGAAAAGCAGAGTTTAGGTAGTTTTGTGCTTTGATTACAAGATCACTGTCCTTTATCTTCTTAAATTTTAGAGGAAATACTTTCTTTGAAGTAGTGACAGAATCTCAAACTTCATGGTCTAAGGAATCCTTTATGACTCTGAGATTTTTTGAGGACCCCAAAGAGTTTCTCTTTCTAGTTACTTATTTTTCCCATTTCAGAAACTAAAATAAATAGTGTTTGAAAATATTTATTAAATCACTTTAAGAAAGCATTAATAAACCCATTAAACAGAAACATACTTTTATAAAAGTTATTACACTTAAAATAGTTAAAAGAATAGCATTTAAAATATTTTTGCAAATGTCTTTTATATTTCACTCAATAAAAGATTTTCTGTTCATGCATTTAGCCTGTGGTAATATAACACAAGTTATGTAGTTTCTAGAAAATTCCACTATTACCTAATGAGAGGAAAAAGTGAAAATAACCAGTATTATTATTATTATTATTACTGTTGTTGTTATTCCTAGAATTAATGGTTTTACCTCAAGGAAAACTTGAACAGGATTCCTGAATCACACTTTGAGAACCACTGTGTTGCAATATTATTTTCAATTGACATATTTTTTCTTTATACGATTTCCCCATCTTTTCCTGCACAAGTGATAGGGGGAAAAATCCCATTATTATTTTGGATATCCATAAAGGCTGTTTTAACAGATTAGCTCATAATTGGGGTTTATGAAAGAACACTTTGAATATCACAGCTGTTACATACCTTTCTGGTTTGGGAAAAATTCAGAAAATTCTGCTGCTTTGCCCATTCACCATGCATGTAAACAAATGGACACCTGAGGGCAGCATAACACAATCAAACCTGCTTGAAAGAGTACAAAACAAAATTAAAAAAAAAAAAGAAAAAGTAGAAGCTTTTATGAGAGCTACAGAACTGAAGTAATTACCAAATCAGTAGTATGCTTTTTCACTATTTGTTGTAACATGTTGGAGGAGGTGGAATTGTCATGTGGGAGGGTATGCCTGCTGTGTTTTTAATATCTCAAGTTTTATGAAGCCAGGTTTTACCAATGGATCATGAAAGCTTTTAGTTTCTCTGAAAGCATGTTTTCCACAAAGCTTCCAGACTCTACACTGACAAAAAAGAAAAAATTTGAGATTATTTTACCTACTCACCTCGAGGTCAGATGAACACTTAGTTGAGACAACTCCTATTAGCAGCTCTTAGTTTAGGAGTTTAATTTGGATCTTGGCTGGAGCGTTATAGACGCTTCCACTCCCCAGATGTCTGAGAAGGCATGCTCAGAGCAAAGACTTGGTCTCACTCATGTTGATTTATGGTTTCTTAGTGACTCTAGTAAGAATGTTCTCATTGTTGCCACGAAAGTTGGGAGCTGATTATCTGCTGGGATGGGGAAAAATTTCATCACTTTAACAAAAGTAAAACCTAAAATTAAGGTTCAAACTATGTCAGGATGTTGAATCTGTTTGCATGCTTACCTACCAGTGCTACCTCCTTCAGGTTTTCTTTTAGGCTAAGGGGTCAACAAAGCAGGACCCATAGGCAAAATGCAGCTAATCACCTATTTTTCTAAATAAAGTTGGATTGGAACACACCTCTAGCCATTTGTTATGGCTTCATGCCAAGGTGATAGGGCTGAGTAGCCGCACAATGGTCTCTGAACCTGTAAAGCCTAAACTATTCCTGTCTGGTTCTACAAAAGTTTATAGAATTTTTGTCTTCCAGACTCTTGCTCTTGTTATGAACATCTCTATGCACTCCCCCAAATGTAACAAAGTAAGTTTGGCTGTGACCCTTTATTTAGCATTATTAATAGGAACGTGTTAAAAACATATCAAAGTTAAGTTTTTTTCAGAAATGATAAATTAATCAAAGAATTTCTCAAAGGCATTTAAATCCTCACATACCATCACTGATAGGTTCTCAGAAACTGAATTTTAAAGTAAAACCACATGTAATCAATGCAGGTTCCTTAGATAATTTTGCTTTGTTTAGTTTTGACTGAGATTTATTTCTCATCAATGTTAGAATGAAAGGACGTTCTTTGAGGACCTGCTATCTTTTTAAAGAACAGAAAAGGAGAAAATAATTATTCTCTATTGCAAGTAAATCTATTTGAAAATGCCAATATAATCATTTTGGAAAATAGTCATAAATTTTTGTCTGAGGATGTGAAGGAAACTCCAGTCTTTTTTTTTTTTTTCCACTTTTTAAAAGTGAAAATAATATTTTCTCTCATTATGATACATTAATTGGCTAAACATTCAAGATTTGGGCCTGCTTGACATTTTGGGATTTCAAACAATTCTTTTTGTGAATTTTCCATTTTGTGTATTAATCTTTTTAGGTTTGATTAAAAATACTTCTTGATTTTAAAGGGTAATGATCCAGAGAGTCACATTGATTAGGCATCTCCAATTTGATTGAAATTGCTGCATTAATTTCCAGGGACAAGGTCTATGCCTCTCAATGCATGAGGAGGTCTTTTCAAATCTCCATGCTTTATCCATTTAATGGGAAAGAATTCTGAATGTAAGACATCCTGTGAAAGCACTGCCTTGTCATCTTACATACTTCCGGCCAGCATTTGTTGCAGAGCAGACAGACATGCTTTTTCCCAAAGTTATGAATCAGTTTGAAAGAAAACGTAGAACCATGGTATGTGTAAGCATCTTGCTGATACCTATGAATTGTTGAGTTGCAAAGTCAATAATTCAAGTTAGCTTTATTCAGTAAACAGTATTTGCTTGAAGGATATATTTTCAAAATATTAATAAAATTTCTTGTAAGAAGAAAAACTCTAGGTATCAAACGAGTGTTTCTTAATGACAAAGATTTTGCTGTTACTCCTGATAAAAATTGTACAAAAGCTCAGGGAGTGTTTAAATGTTCCTGATAATGAGATGCCAAGTGAACTGACCTGACCTTTGGCTTTTGCTCTGAACCTTATTTAGAAGAATTGCCAGAAAGACAATAAATGACAAATAGAAACAGCTTCAACTAATCAAGTAGTCAGTGCATCATTGACCCATAGCCATGTATCTTATTTATCTACTTTTTTCTCTTTTTAAATTGTGATATAATTTACATACAGTGCATTAGTTTCAGTTTATGACACAATGTATGTGTGCATATGTATGCATATATGATACATTTGCACATATATATTTTGAAAGAATCACCATAAGTCTAGTTAACACTAGTCATCTTACATACTTAGAAAAATATTTTTGCTTGTGATAAAAGTGAAAATAAGAACTTTTCTGTGATAAGAACTTTAAAAATCTCTTTTAGCAACTTTCAAATATGCAATACGTTATTAACAGTCACCATGCTGCACAGTACATGGCCTTGTACGCTTCTTTTATAACTGAAACTTTGTACCTCTTGACCTCCTTCACCCTTTTTACCCACTCTTACCTCTGTCAAAATCCAACTGTTCTGTATATTGATGAGCTTGGTTTTTGCTTTCTTTTGTTTTTGAGTTGTTACATATAAGTAAGATCGTACAGTATTTCTTCACTCTGAGTTACTTCACTTTGCATAATGAATATAAAAAAATACTGATTCATTCTACAACATGAATGAACTTCAGAATGGAATGAAATGAAATTCATACTTTAAACTCTGTGTAGCTCAACTAAATGATGAAGCCAGACATAAAAGACCACATTTTATATGATTCCATTGAAATATATCCTGCATAGGCAAATTCATATAAATTAAAAGGATATTGAGGGTTGTGAGGAAATGGGTAGTGTGTTGGGAGGAGAACTTTGGGAATGCTTCTAATGAAGATGGAGTGTTTTTCAGGGGTAATGAAAGTGTTCTGAATATAGATAGTGGTGATAGCTCCACAACATTATCAGGATACTAAGAATTAAAATATATATTACAAAGGGTGAATATTATATGAATTATATTTTAATAAATCTGGTGTTAAAAAGTTATAGTGAGTTGATACTGCATCATAAATAAATCTGTATTTTATTTTCTATTTGTTTCCCATACTAGTTATAGTTTGTCTACTTTTCCTTAATTTTCTTTTTTCTCATGTAACATTTTCATCATACCTGGTAGTCATTTATTGATCATTATTTGATACTTATTTGCAACAGAAATATAAAAGGGTATGTATATTTTAACTAATGTTTCTATTATGACTAAAAGATACCAAGTTTTGAGTTTTTTGTTCAAAATTTTGATCAAAATAGTGGAATCATTATAATACAAAATTGATTTAAAAACAGATAATGTTATGAGTATTTGAAATTACCAGAAATGCTTAAAAAAACATTTTGTTTTTTAACTGATGATTAAATGATGTCTTCTTTTAATTTTGCTAAAAGCAAAGAATTGGAAACCACCTGACTTGGAAAAGAGTATGTTACCAGTCATTATTTATTTAATTTTCCAAATACTTGAAAGATATCCAAAACTTATGAATTTGCCAAATCATATCAAGATGATATTTCACCTTGAGACACTTTACTGGATCTGATATACTTGATAAGGATTAAAATAATTGATGCCTTTCCAGTATAATGTTGTGAAGTCATACTCTTCATTAAAATTCCTTTATATACCATAAATAAATTTTCATCAAAAATAGGATTGTATATTTTTATTATGAGAAATAATCTGCCGAATAAGTTAATTGGCAAAACCAGTTCTCACTATCAAAACATTCATCCAGTCTTTCATGTAATGTCTATGTCCTCTTTGTAATGGAAGTGGAAGGGTTTTTAGCAAAAAAAAAATTATTTAGTACTTTCAATATAATTAATTAGCTAACATGGGTCTGATAAATTGTTTAATTTTGTAGAGTATAAGGACAGTTATGAAAGGGAACTGGAAAGTGTTTACTCTTAAGATAATAGGTATGTGTTGTTAGCAAATCTGTATTTTTTAAATTCTCATGTTTTATATTTTAATATGCTAAACTATATCAAAATTTATTCTAATACCAAATCACCCTTTGTTCTTGTTTGGGGTGTGTGTGTGTGTGTGTGTGTAAGAGTTCTATTTGGTTTTACATTTAGAATTCATTGGTTCAATATTTGTTAGTTATGTTATCTTGGTATTTTTGGTGAGAGGTTGATCATCTAGACTTGAAGTGAAGGTTCTGTTTATATATACTCTTTTAAAATCTTTGCTTTGCATCTATTTCAAAGTCTATCTCCAGGAATGTGCAGCCCTAGCTTCAAGCTACTGTTCTGCCCTTTTTTAGTCTTTGTGAATAGAATAGCCTTGCAAAGCATACATTTTTTGTATGAATATTCTGTACAGCACTGTATGTTGGTACACTTCTTGCTCACTTGAAGCTCATGTTTTATATTTTAATATGCTAAACTATATCAACATTCATTCTAATACCAAATCACCCATTTTGTTGGAGATCATGGGATCTCCATGCCTATGCATGTTTGTCTTCCACGTCCCTTCCCTGCATTCATGACAGATTCCTCTTGGTGCCCAAATTGAACCTCAGAATCCCTCACAACTGGCACCTTCTCCTATTTGATGGGAACAGACATAGGAGTTGATTTGCTTTCATAGCAATTTGACTGGTTTTCTTAACATATTTCTATTTTGTCTTTGTAGTTTAGATTTTCTTTTTTGAAATGATTTTTAGTTGAAGTAACATTGCATTTTAACATATAAATTTCAGGGGTGAATCAATACAAATCACTGAAAGTAGAGTTCTGTCACTCACCGTACAATTGACCCTATTTACCCAAATTTGTTTACTAATGTGATTTTCTGTGGTTAAACTTAGTATCCTTAAGTCAACTTGGGAAAAAAATGTATTGGGAGACAATTCTTCATGGATTTCTTGCTTTGCTGTACATTTTGGGAGCAGAGCTTTGGTTGCCTTTGTCTGGTCTATGTTTTCAAGACTATTTCTGTAGTGAACAGCTTGATAGAGTGACTGCAGTCAATGGTTTGTAAGATTGTGCTGCTCCCTCCCTCTAGAGCAAAGGGGTAAGCATGTTACTGCCCTTTACAAAGATCGGATTCCCAAAGCTCAGGATTCCTTTTCTGTATCACAGCCCACTGCAAGTGCAGGTGCCAGCTGGCCCTGTTCCAGTTGCTCTGTGAGACAGAACTTTGAAATGGAGCAGGAAAAAGCTGATCTCTTAGCTAGTCCTATTGTTGTAATAAATTTTATGCCTCTGACCCAAGACTCTTACTTCTGCCAGCACTCATGAGATTGTGACAGGCTAACTTGTTAGCTTCACAACTCTTGACAATATGTAGGAAGTACAAATAAACAAGCAAATAGCTATCATGGTTCTGCTCAGAAATGTCATTTTTATCCATGTTTTTCATTAAAAATTCCACTATATATTATTTATATAAATGTAGCATAGGTTTTTCAGATTTTTTTCTTCAGGTTAAAATAAAGTTTTGGCATAATTTTGCTATTTATATTTAATGACAGTTTTAAAAGCATAATGAGCCATCTGTTTTTCTTATGCATATAAACTTGTATATGTATGTATGTATGTATGTATATGTGTTTGTATATACACATACATTCATAGATTGGTGTCGATTTGTTGTGAAAAACCAAATCAATCTTGCTTTGCTTAGTCACATTTTTAAGAATTGATCTTAATTCCATACATGTCATTATGATGTATTGTTGCCTCTATTCCAGAATATTGGAAAGAAGATGACCTGCCAAGAGTTCATTGCAAACCTCCAAGGAGTAAATGAAGGAGGTGATTTCTCCAAAGATCTACTAAAAGTAAGCATTGATATGCTGGTTTTTAAAATATGTTAATGTTTATATTTTCTGCCTTTTAATAAAAAATAAGCTAGGAATCATTGAAGTGCTCTGTTTTGGTGTTATTGGCGGTGTTTCTGTTGAGCCCTGTCCTTGGTGTGTCAGACAACAAAATACTCTTAAATCAGTAATTCCTTAAAGTCCACATGGTTGTAATACTGATATCATATGTAGATTTGGAGTAATTGCTGATACCAATACTAAGTGGGCAGTTTTTAATTTATTTGTAAGTAAACCGTCAGAATGTGAGAAAAGACTCAAAGGTATATTCAGTAGGGAAACAAAAAAAAAAAAACAGTTGAATATTTCAAGACTACAATGGAAGCAGTTTTGACTATATTCAGTCTGTAGTCACAGAGCCACTCAGATTGTCTCTGGAAATAGAGTAAATTAAATCTGAGTAAACCTAGAATGCCTGAATAATTTGCTCTCTGCTTTATTCTTGGTAGCAGTCAGTGTGACCTTCCCTATCAGATTGTTTTCAAAGAGACAGAAAAATCAACTTAGGAACTCATAACATTCTACAGCAGTACACATGAGATGTCTGTTTGAGCAAATACAAAATAGTTATTGATAATGAATGTGAGTATCTTAGAGGTTCAGTGTAAGATGTACATGTTGAGAATGTGACTTTTACAGATTTCCATTTGGATCTAGCCTTTTTAAAAATTTTATGCCCCTACAGAGTTCTTTTGGGGTCAGTTCCTTTGAATGAATTTGCTAAGGAGGTGACATATTTGAATCATGCTATAATATGGGAATGTGCCAGTCATAAGATAATTCCTATATTTTATGTGATTTTTAAACTATATAAAATATACAGAGTGGGAGTTCTGCCAGATTTTGAGAGACTAGTCCATAGAAAATGAAAAAAGGTATAAAATATGGTATAATGAGATTCTAAATCTTCTGACTTTAATTGCAGCTCATTAAAAAATTACATTATGAGAAAAGTAGCTTCAGTTTATTAAATAAGGAAGCTATTTTTTAAATTGTTTCTTTATAGAACAAATGCTCCCTTTTCTGAAGCTACAATTCCAAATGGGAATGGGAAATGAAAGGTGTTGGATTGGGACATGATAAATGTTTTGTTCATCCATTGAAACTACACAAAAGACATATGTTAACAAGTCTTTTTTTTCAGTGTAGTGCTATTAGCATGGAAAATAATGGAGTCTAAAAGAATTTATGAAGCTTTTATCAAGTTATGTCAAAAATGAAAATTGACAGGAAAATTTCTCATAGTGAAGCTTTTAGATTCTAGTGGTACATTTAGAGTGATGTGCATGACTGTATGTAAATTACTGGGCAGATTTAGAGCATGTTTGATGAAGCTGTCTGAAACCAAATGTAGTTAACATACAGTCCAATGGCTACCATTCACCTTGGGTAAACATTGCTTCTTTGATTTACTCTGTCAAGAATTTGCTGGATGATTTGTTGTAGTTGTAAAATTGAGATCATGTTTACAAACCTCAGAGGGGAATATATATTATACTTTTATTTATTTACTGTGGGAAGATGACAGTGAATTGACACTTAAATGACAGTTGCATTTAGCATGGAAATTGTCAAGTAAAATATTGATTCCCTTTCATAACAAACCCCAGCAACTCACCCACCCAAGATGAATTTTCCATTTTCATTATGAATCTAGATTTTACTGCAAATTTCAACAAGAAAGTTTTCATCCAACCATCTTGTTTTATTTCACTTTCTCTGTGGCTATTTATTTTCCTTCTCTTGCTTTCCATCCCTTTCTTCCTCTCTAGTTCTTTTTATTTCTATTTTCCTGCCTTTTCTTCTTTGTTTTTCTTTTGATCTTGTCTTCTTTCTCCATAGATAAATTTTGATTCCCTGCTGACATAAATTCCTGGATAGAATGTTAATTTGAATTTTTTGACAATATGATTATACACTTGCCACACAGACACAAGTATATAAACACAAAATGTTTGGTATATTACAGTAAAAAAAAAATTGTAGTCTTATCCAATATTCAGATTAATTTATGAGATAAGATGTTTAAAGTTACATGACTTGAGCTGAGACTTTTATTGTTCCATATAGACCTTATTACTTTTAGATTTCTTTGTATCAAAATAACATTTGATTTTAGATCTATTGTTTAGATTTCTTTGGGCCAGAAGTAATGTTTCCACTTACCTCTGCTCTACAGTGTGATTGCTTGTTGGGAATATTTATTGAAGATCTACTGTGTAACCAGGTGTTTGGATTTAGAGAATGTCCTGGAACCAAATAGATCTCTGTCCTTAGGGCTCACAAACTACTGAAAAAGATGGAAGAATCTTAGATTTTTAAAGTGGATATTTGTTACATATTTAAATAAAAGACTGGCGACTGGGCTTTTCCAAGGAGTCTTATCAGGGCAGATACATAGGAACTAGTGTGAGTGCTGGCATATTATCATATGCATGTTCTGAAGCTTTCCCTAGAATAACCTTTAAAATTTCCCCTTGACTGCTCCTCTGTCTCATGCTCATAATGTAGCACCTTGTTCCTTTACCTTCCTGTTTTATTTTATATATATTTTTTTCCTTCTGAGTTCCCTGTGAACCTCAACCTCTATTCTTTTTTTTTTTTTTTTAAGCTGCATTTGTGTCCTTAGTCCAGTCTGTTTTCCTTTTTCCTTATATCTAAGAAGAGGGATGGGAACTTGGTGAGAATACCGGTTATCTGTGTGAAAGAAAGAACAAAATAATAGGAAATAAGAGCAAAGGAGCCAATGGAAATGGCTTAGGGATATACAGAATGAAAGGCCTGTTATTGACTGCACAATAATTTCACTTTGAGAATTCGTGTAGGGGCAGGAAGGAGGCACCAAGCAGATTTTCCATGATTCAGGCAGATGGGGTGAAGGAAAGGGAGTCTTGGAGCCCTCTGTGGTTTTTCATGCTTTTATTGTTCTCTACAGTAGAGGTGGCATCAGGTACATGGCAGGCATGGGTGCCGGGGGCCGGGAGGCTGGCAGGCCTCCCAGCCCCCCGGCGCATCTCACCCTCTCGGCTGTTTCTGCTGCTGCTCGTGTTGGTCAGTATTGTTGATCCTGTTGGTCGGTCCTGTCGGTCCTGGTGTCCTCATGACTCCGCCCATTTAAGCCTGTGTCCAACTCAGGTGCGCCCACTTGCGCATGCCCACCCTGGAATGCTCGCAGCACCGCAGGTGTCCATCATCAGTGGTGGGAGGAGGGTGGGAAGACCTGATTTCTCTAACCCTACAAAGGTTTGGACAATGAAACCCTAATTTTTTTTCTGTTTCGCCTTCTTATTGCCACCTACCATTTGATACTCAACAAATATTCTCCTTAATGTTTTTATACTAGTCCCTGGTTGATCTTTAATTTTTTTCTTTTTCAGTAGCAATTGAATTCTATTGGTGCCAAAGGAATTAGAGAAAAAAATAATTAGCTGAAATAGTCTCTTCAATTTAAGAGTTTTTATGTCATGTGAATGAAGGAAAGGACAGAAACAAGAAAACCCAACCCAGTTTAAGTGACTGTAATATAACTAAAACATAAAATTGAACACAATTCGCATTGTCTTTTTTTAAAATTTTATATATATATTTTACATTATTTTTCATTTTTTTACAGTGTATATTTCTTGTCCCCAAGAAATTCCCATCACCAGTTCACCTGTTGCACCATCACCATGGTGCCTGTGCCCTTCCCACCCATTTTGTTCCTTCTCCCTCCTCCTCCTCTAGGGAATGGCTCAGATTTATAATTGTCTGTTGATTTTGATTTTTAATTTATTGTAATTAATTTTTTCCTTAGTCTCTTATTTGTTTCCTCTATATTCTTCCTATAAGTGAAACCATCCATATTTTTCTTTTTCTTTCTGGCTTAGTTTACTCAGCATAATCTCTTCTAGTTCCAACCATGTTGCTGCAATTTGCATGAGTTTATCTTTTGATTGTTGCGTAATATTCTATGGTGTATATATACACCACATCTTCTTGATCCTGTCATCTATTTTTGGGCATTTGGGTTGTTTCCATTGCTTGCCTGTTGCAAAAAGTGCCACAGTAAACATAGGTGTGCAGATGTCGCATCATGTTTTAAGTCATACCTCTGCCTAAATAAAGCTGTTTAAGTGCACAAATAGCTGTAAAAATAGTGCTACTAGGCAGAGTCACCGAAAATCACTTAAAAGTTAGGTAAGTAAATCTTCCTTGGGCAAACCAATAACATACCCCTTTTCAGCCTGTTGTTTATGATTAGTTTTGGTTTGCAAACTGGCCTTGTCATAGAGAGCAGGGAGAGGCTGAAGAAAGTGGTAGGCCATCCAGATTGCTGGGTGATAGTTTTTAAAGAGCAAGGGAACTTTCTTACAAGGCTTGCCTTAGGAAACTGTCAAGATGAGTAGCTCTGAGCCACACCTGCCCTCCAAATCTTAAGTTTGTAAAACTGCTAACCAGATTAAGTGAGGTCTGGTTGAGGCAAAGTATAAGTATTTATTTGGGGTTTTATTAGGACTGCAGCCCTGAAGATACAGATGAAAGTCCCTGACCTATGATTTGAGGTTGAGAAAATGGAGGAGGTTTAGAGTGGCTGAAACCACAATGAACAGGCAGGGTAGTTCTCATTCAGGTTTGAGATGCAAGTTATATGAATACTTCTAGCAGTTTTCATATAAATTAGTGAAAAGTAAATTAGGTGAAAGTTGGCTAAGTATTATAATTGGTGCAGATGTGGGAAGGGGGTGTTTGTCTAGTAGATTGTCAAGTTCCAGTCTCTGGAATCTCAAGAAGGTTCCAAGCTGTAGATCTCCCATTGTTAGTAGATGCTGATTCAGGAGCTGACAAATTCGCTTAGTCTGAGTTCATTCCCAGAGATGAACATGCCCTGGGGCCTGATTCTGAATGGCCTCCTGACTCCAGTTTAGTTCTGTTTTGTTTCTTATTTCTTGTCAGAGGTTTAACTGAGTTCCATCATATACCACCCAGATGATCTAACACCACATTACTCTCCCTAGGCTGTATCCTTGGGGAAGCTTCTAGCATGGGAAAGCAAGCTGAATGTCCATTCTAAGAATGGGGAGTGGATGAGGAGACTCCCATTGCCTGAGTCCAGCTGTGTGTAAGCTGGCAGTCCCATTCTCTAAATGACCTCCACTAACAATATTTGGCAATATTTGAGCATTTTAGAATACTCTTCAAATATTTAATTTTTGGTAGACATTGTCTCTATTTCTTTTATTTGGGAATTTATTAACTTTGAAATAAACTTCCTCTTAGATTTGTAGCTAATGGTGAAGTGTGTGTATGTGCATGTTAGGGTGTAGTGCAGAGGGGAATTAAGTTGAAAGCATCTAAATCAGTATGCCTGACTTACTGGTGTTTACATGCATTCCACTAATGAAATGATTAATATCAGTGAATTAAATTATTAACCATTCTATTGGCTAGAACCCTAGTAAAAGTTCTTGTTCAGATGTATTTTCCCTTGCTTCCCAAAAGAGTAAACCCAGGTGAGTTTCTTTTAAAAGAAGTTTTTAAGAATATGTAGGTTACCTGCAATTCATTACTTAACATATGTAGTTAGCGGAAGACATTAGATGTTTCATTTTAAATGCATTGTTCTCATTTGGTTGTCTTAAGGAAAAATAATTTGTCAAAATAATGAAGAAATTCGTCAGGAGGGTAACATTTAAACAAACAGACTTAAAAGGTCAACAAATAAAAAGACATTTTTAAATAAAGATTAATGTCTTAATGGATAAGAAAGAAACACACTTAGAAAATATTAAATTATACCATGCAGGTTATAACCATTAGAGTTTTTAATCAATTATAGTTGTAGATAAGGTAAGCTAAATCAGTCAATCAGGCATTGAAGATTTAGAGAAGAAATTGTATTTATAAACTCTAACTTTGAAAAGGACCTGTTTGCATGAAGTAACGGCTGAGTTGTAAGAATTCTTCTTAAAAAGAGAGACAAAGCCAACCCAGCTTACTTTCTCACTGACTTACTTCTATCTACCTTTCTAGCCTGATGTTACATCCAGGATTAACACTGATAATTGCTCTACTTTTCTTACTACCGAAGGGCTGACCTTAAGCAACATTTTTCCCTTACCTTCTCCCATTTTAAAATAGGGTTTTATCAAAGTGCAAATGTTACCATCAAAGGAAACTAGGTAAAAGATATAAGAAATCTATTTTTTTTACAACTGTATGTGAATCCATAATTGTCTCAACCTTTCAATGAAAAAATAAGGTCTATTAAAAATTTTTTGAAAAGCAGGGCCTCCCTGGTGGCGCAGTGGGTTAAGCAACGCACTATGAAGTAAACCGCAGCCACAGCAGCATGAGTTCGATCCCTGCCTCCAGCCAGGGAGGGGACCCACATGGTGCAGCAGACCTCTCCTGCTGTGCCTGCTGCTCCCTTCAGCAGTGTACTTCAGTTGATCTGCCTGTTCTGCTCCCCGCTCTGTCTCTGGTGAATCCTCTCACCTCCCCCCCCCCCACCTCTGGCCTGTACCCCAGTGCTTGTATGCATAAATAAATAAATCTTTTTAAAAAAAATTTTTTTTGAAAAGCAAATGGGGCAGTTCCTTTCCATTCATCCAGATAGTTAGGCATCATATAAAAATTAGCTTAGTGAAATTTTGCTATTCTTGCTTTTTCTTTCTTATACTAAATATCATGATCAGCTTAGCTATGACTGTGTAGTAGCCTCAAAACAAATGGTGTAAAAAAGATGGTGTATGTAGAAAAGGCAATGGGAATTATTTTCAAGAGTTAAAAGCTGCAAAATCAAATAGATCTTTTTTTAAATTATCTTTATTACTTTGAATGTTGTAGAAAATTGTTTGGAATGGAGGAGGAGTAGAAATGGATAAGCTATTGAATTATTTTGAGCTTCTCAGTATAGTTTCTGTTGCTAAGTTATTTTTCCCAGATTGCCACTCTTTCCCTTCTCCTATCACCTGCATTCGAAGCTGCATGGAGTAGAATGAAGAAGTTACAAGAAGAAAAACCCTAGTTGTTTCTTCCAGGTTGATTTTAGTCTATCAGGCCAAATGCAGTGGAAGGTTCTGTAGCAGTGCGAAGGAAGTAGTGTCACATTTCAAAAGCAAAAGCCCAATGTTTTACATTGGCCAGATAACTTTTTTCTGTTGTCTTATGTGTAACATGGATAGTAACACCTTCTCTAAGAGAGATGGATATGAGAATTATATGGCATGTACTCAGTGGCCAACATTGTGTTATCCAGAACATGTTCTTCTGTGTTTGACCCTGCTTCAGTTCTGTGACCGGGTCGTGGTCATCCCTGGGCTCCAAGCGTGGCTCTGGGCTATAATGTGTAGTGATGGAACTTTCGGGTGATCACCTCATTTCTTTTTACCTTCGTTTCTTTGTTCCCAAACAAGATACCTGAACCATGTCCCAAGTATCCAGTGCCCACTCCTGCCCTATTACAACTCTCCACTTGGACTAGAACTCCTTGCTCTGTTTTTTTTTGTTGTTGTTGTTGCTGTGCTCAGACTTACTTGTGCAATGTCTTTTGAGCAAACTGTTCCATGGAGGAGTTGGAAAACTTGGTGGGTGATTTTTTTTGTTGTATTTTTTATTGCAATAACATCAGAACTCACAACACTATGTATGATTCAGAGATCTGAGTTTCACACCTCTTCAAATGTATGTTAGTCACCACATCATAACCACCACCATGGCACTATAGTCCTCCACCACAGCCCCTTGTTATGCTCCCTCTGTACTCTCCATCCTTTCCTCTCCCCTCCAGGAGCCTCAGTTCCCTAAAAGATCTTTAGGGATCTTTTCTAGCCAAGTATTTATTTTTTAAAGACCTATTCATTCAAGAATACAAGAACTGGGGTATAGGCCAGAGGCACAAGGGGTGAGAGGATTCATCAGAGACAGAGTAGGGAACAGAACAGGCAGATCCACTGAAATACACTGCTGAGGGGAGCAGTGGGTGACACAGGAGAGGTCTGCTGAGCTGTGTGGGTCTCCTCCCTTACCGAGGATTGAACTCTTGCTGCAGCAGCCATGAATGCCTCACACTGCGGTGCTTAACCCCTTGTGCCACCAGGGGGACCCCTCTATCCAAGTATTGGTAATAATCTTAACATTTTTAATTTATAAATGAAGCCATCTCTCTCAAGTTTTGAATTTCATATTGTATTTGTTTGTTTAGACGAAGAAGTATGCACTTAATAGTGAAAGTTCAGATTTAAATCCAAGTAAATTATTTTATTGTAGCAGTAGTCTCAAAGGATTACTCCTGAAGAATTATATGAGAGGAAGAAGCAGACCACAGTCTGAAAAAGTCTGAACTTTTTATAAATGAAAAGCCTGAAGTGAATTCTCAAAATACTTGATGTGAGTTATATTCAGAGTATGTAGTTGAAAATAGGAACTTATGGGTGGTATTTAAGTGTAGCTAAAAAAAGAGCATCAACTGTTGCCTGGAGTAGGTGAGCTTTCTCTGAGAGAAGGTCATGGAAACCTGGTAGCAACAGTATCTATGGAGGAAATGGGCTGGGATGCTCATCCTGCTGTATAAGTAGGAGAGCCTTTTAAGAGAAAAGCTATGTTAGCAACCTTTTAAGAGTAAAGCTTTAAAGTTCCTGGCTTAAAATATGGAATACTGCTTTTTTCAATAAAATAAATCAAGCCGAGTTGTGATAAAAGATTCCTGGTGTGTCTCTGCTTCTGTTTTTCCCTTGGAGATCTGGAATCCTGCTATTGCTTCCAGTCACATGCTCGTCACAGACAGAATAATGATGCTGTCTTCGTATGCTTCAGACCGTGAATGAAGAACAGTGACGATAATGAGGGTGATACTTTGAAGTAGCTGAAGAGCTAGAAATCATGTCCATACTTTTTAGACAAAAGCCTATTAAAAAGAAGTTTGTTAGGCCACTTCGTCAGAATAGGGGCTACTTAAAGATATATATCCCTCCCCTCCCACCCTTCCTCCCCTACCAAAGAAAAAAGAAAAAAGCAACAACTCTGAATATAGGAGAGGTACTGTCATGGAATATTAATGATTCCCAGTTAAATTCTTTTTATTTAACCATGAAGAAATACTACAAAATTTCATATTTAGATACATTCACAGAAGTCAGAGTGTTAGTATAGTTGGAGCATTTTAAAGCATCCCCAAGGATGCTGCTCCTGTCATTCAAGCATGAACATATAATATTGGTGGGAATGTTATAGATCACACTGTGAATATAAACCACTCTCCTTTTTGCTTACACGATAGCAGATGGGGATGGGGACCCTCAGGAGTGATGGTTTTCTTTTAACAGGTCTGTAATCTAATGGTTAATCAACTGTTGTCATAATGGGTATTTTGTTTTATTGATTAAGGATAGAGAGAAACAAATTATAATTTAAAGATGTTTGTTGCTGTACAGTAAAACAGCCCGTAAAGGAAAATAATTTGCCGTGTGCTTATATTAATATTTTGCTTACGTAAAGGTCAGTTGTCTGAAAAAGACTCAAAGTGTTGAAAATATACAAAAATTAAAGTAAAACATTACTGTGAACCTGAATAATGAGTATTACAAAATCTGTGTAATGAACCTCACTAATGTGCTCAAACCCTTACTTAATGGCCTGTTTTCAATAATAATAACAAAAAGTTTTGTGCTGCTCTTCTTTCCTGATATAATCTGAGGAAATGGCTATAGGGATACCAGTGAAACCAAGCCATATACAAGTAACTCTTTAGAACTGTGGCCCCGCCCAGGCACCTACCTCTGATCGTCTCTGAGCCAGCTGTTCATTGACAAAGACATAGTCATATCCACTTTGTTTTCTTAAAAAAAAAAAAATTATCGGAACATGAATATTTTAGGTTTAACTAAGAATTTTAAGCTTGAAATTATTTTGAAAAAGTTATTTCTACAGTTAGCTGTGAATTACATAAGCATGAAGTTAGAGAGTGCTGTTAATAAGATGTAGGGGCTAGAGCAAAAGTGATTTGCTAATGAGCTGAAGAGAAAATGGGACCTGTTAAAAGCACTGTCCCTCCAGATGGAGCAGCTGGTGTAGTTCTGAGCAAGACTGGGCAAATCTGTGTAGTCAATGACTTCTCAGAGAACCGCTGCATTATATAGCACAGGAGAGTCGTAGAAGTACTTAATTGGTCATCAAAAATATTACATTGTGTTTATTTAGTTTGATTAAGGAGAAAGGTATTATAAAGTATTTTGGAAAGATTTCCAACAAAACTAATTTGTGAGAATTTTGGGTATTTAAAACTTCAATCAGAAAATCCACTAATAAAGAATAATTCATTTTTATACTCAAAAATGTTCTTAAATGCCATGCTCTGTCAATGGTGGATTTTTATTTTTGTTATTTTAAATTTTTACCTTTATTTTAGTTAATATCTGCCCATCCCTCAAACTTTTCAAAGAGAGCTGTGTGATTTTGTATGTAATATTATTTTCTCTGAAGCACAGGAACCACATTGTCCCAAACCACACAAGTGTTTTCTGATGATGATGCAGGAGTGAAACCTTCGTCTGATAGTCTACTTCTTGGTCAGTGGAAGCACATTTTCTTATGGTTCTCCCCCAAGTGCTCACCAGACTGCATATTGAGAAGTATTCTGATACCTTCACACTCTTTCCAAGATAAATTAACTGCTATGTTGATTTTGACATACAGCCATTTTAAGGAAACCACTAAGGCAAGTCAATATTCAATTCTGGAGCAAATTGTTTTACCATGAGGTTGTTTAATTCTAGATGCAATTAGGAGCAGTTATTCCTTAAGAATACAACACAGATAAGTTGTTGCTCTTCTTTTCTTCTTTCTTTTTCCCATTTTCAGAAAGATAAGTTTGTATATTGAAAATATTACTTTAAAGGGTTGTTTGTGTTTCAAGTTGCTAGTCATATGTTGTAAACTTAGGCTAAAAAAAAAAAATCTGGGCCTCCCTGGTGGCACAGCGGGTTGAGCACTACACTGTGAAGTATCCACAGTATGGCACCTCGAGTTCGATCCCAGGCCAGGGAGGAGACCCACATGGCACAGCAGACCTCTCCTGCCTCACCCATTGCTCCCTTCAGCAGTATATTTCAGTCAGTCTGCCTGTTCTGCTCCCCACTCTGTCTCTGGTGAATCCTCTCGCCTCCCATGACTCTGGCCTATACCCCAGCTCTTGTATGATAAATAAATAAAGCTTTAAAAAAAGGAAAAAAAATCTTTGAAAAGAGTTACAGATTTTGAGAAGCTCTGAATTTTGGTTAGGTAGCATTGCTTGTCACATGTATGTGACCTCTTCCCTGTCTTTATTCTTAAGGACACAGACTGTATCTTGTTGGTCATATTATTTCTTACACCTAATGTTATTCCAAGACAAAGAAAATATTCCAATGAATATTTGGGAAATAAGTGATTACAGTTTTATCTAAAACTTACTACACTAATTTATGACCTTGGGTAGGTTTTGTGAGCCTCTTATATGTAACTCGATATTGGATATAAAATTGTGATTGTGTGTAAGTGTATGCATAATTTGAGAGAGAGGGAGAGAATCCACACTTTAACCAGATTTTCATAAGGATCTTTTTTCCCTCAAATATTGAGAGATATAGTCTCAGGAACCTCCTAGAGTGTAGATATATACCTTATTGACTTAAATTAAACAAACAAATTTAGGAGATGGGGGTTTTCTTTACCTAAAGCCCATTGTTAATACATTGAGGTCTATTACATACCAAACTCTGTGCTCAGTTCAATAGTACAGTCCATTAGACAGACATAGGTCATGGATATGAAAATTTGGACACACAATTACACAGATTATGAAATGCTATTGTCAGAATTACAGCCTAATTGTATTTAGATGTAGAAGGCATACTTAATAGTATTTGCCATGTATGACAAGAGTTAGAAGTTGGGTAAAAATGAAATTTCATATGATTCATGAGTTCCTGCCTCAGTAAAGACCTTGTTAAATATATTGGGAAAAATGAAAAGAAGGAAGACATGAATTCTGCCCTAAAGGAATTTTTAATCTACTAGAATGATTCTAGTAAAGGGGTCTTAAAATGATTTGGGATGAAGGAGAAAAAGTAGGTGACTGATACATTATTAGATAGAAACCATTAAGGTAGTATAAGTACTTTAGGAAAAGGTCTAAACTTTCTTATAAAATTAAATATGCACTTCCCCATGTGATTCACAATTCAAGAAAAAAAATGAGAGCATTATTTCACAAGACTATTCATAGTTTTATAGTTTCCTCAAATTGGAAGTAACTCAAGTGTCCATCAACAAGTAAATGGATAAGCTTTGTAATTTACACCAATGGGATACTCAGTAAGAAGGAATGAACTGACCATGCAATGTCATAAAGGAAAGCTTTACACAAACATGCAATGCATGATTTTTTAATATGAAGTTCTAGGATGGGGAAGATAACCAATTGTTGGGCAAAGAATTATAGCTGTGGTTTCCTATTGTTATGTGAACATGGGAATTACCTGGGAGTGGACATATAGACACTTTCTGGAGTGATGCTAATATTAAAATATTTGGAGAAAAATGTGATGTCCTCTCCCTGCTGTGCCCTCCTCCCTCTCGCACCAATTTCATGTATCTAGGGATGGGCCCCTATGCATTTTTAAAAGCTCTCCAGGTGATTTTGAAGAGTCATGAGAGTTGAACTATTTAATAGGATGAAGTACATAAGAAAGTATATAATTTTTCTGTTGTTATTGTAACAAATAATGCCTAATTTAACAGTTTAAAACAAAACAGATTGATTATCTCTCTGTTTTATAGGCCAGAGGTTTGGGCTTGCCTGGATTCTTCTGCTCCAGGTTTCACAAGATCAAACTCAAGGTGTAGGCAAGTTTGTTTCATTCTGGAGGCTCTGAGGGCTAACCCATTTCCAGGCTGTTTTAGAATGTTGAAAGAATGCAGTTCTGTGTGGTTGTAGGACTGAGGCTCTTATTTCCTTGTTGGCTGTTGGCTAGGTCATTCTCAGCTTCCATAGACTATCTGTATACCTTGGCTCATGGCCCCCTTCCTCCATCTTCAAACCCAACAGTGATGGGTCATCTCCTCCTAACTCTTCATCTCTTTTTGATTTTCCTTCTGCCTTATCGCTCTCTTCTCTCCTCTTTAAGTACATCTCCTGAGTGACTGTTTGACTTTCCTCTTGTCTTTTGAAGACAATAATTGCCTTGGGCCCACTTGGATAACCCACAGTAATCTTCATGTATTGAGATCAGTAACCTTAATCTATCTGCACACTTTTTCCCAACTAGCACCTACATGACTGGTTAAATAATCAAGGAATGAGAACCTTGGGGGACCAGCGTCTTTAGAATTCTGCCTATAATAGAGAGTTACTTATAAAATATCATTGACTTTTTAGAATGAGGAAAAATGACTTCCAACTGGGGAGCATCCAGGAAACCTCTTTTGAGGAGGTAGTATTTAGTTTTCACTTATAAGGTAATTCTGATGGATGCTGTGGAGCCCAAAGAGGAAAAAGAATTCTGGGTGGTGTAATATAATCGCCATTGTGGGGAAAGGAAGGGAGATAATGAGTGATACACAGCACAGCTTTTGTCCCACGAATGTGCTCCTTGTGTGTTGTTATTACACTGAGCCTTCAGACCACTGTAGGTAATACCAGGCTTTTTTGTTTTTGTTTTTCTAGGTCAAAGTACAAAAATAGAGGAAATGTCAAAATGTCACCCACTTAGTATGGAGAAATATAATTTTTCATAGACTAAAGCTATTTTGTCATCTGATTTTTGTACCACTTTCTCTTTGGCTGCTAGAATCCAGTAGAATTATATATGAAAATCTAAAAAGTTATTTCCATATTTCTAAACATTTCTAACCTTCATATATACTGAGGAAAACCAAGAAATATGACCTTCCATGAATACATACCATTCTTCATTTATATTTCCCCACAATGCTGACCTCTGACCACTGGTTATGGATTTTGTGCCTTCTTTGGGTGCATGATGACAGTACAGTCACAGCTGCTGTGGAGAGAGTCTGTGGCTGGAGCATTTCAGAACTGCAGCCTCATCAACTGATTTAGTAGTAATTCCACATAAAGGAAAAAGTTCCTTTTTGTAAGCATTAGTTATTCTATACCACTTATCTCTCCCTTACCTAATTATTTAATAAGCACTTAAAAATAGGTGTGTATTCCTTTTAGTTTGAAAAGCATATATCTTTATAAAAATCTGTAATACTTCCTGCCAATCATTCGCAGCAAATATGGATGGATCTAGAAGGGATTATGCTCAGTGAAATAAGCCAGAAAGAAAAAGAAAAATAATGATGCTTTCACTTATAGGAAGAATGTAGGAGAAACAAATAAGGGATCAGGAAAAAAAATAATTAAACTAAAACCAAAATTAACAGACAACTATAAATTAGAGATATTCTGTAGGGGAGGGAGAGGGAGAGGGGTCAAAACAGGGGAAGTTAGAGCACAAGGGACCATGTAAACAGGTAAACAGGTGGTAGGAATTTTGTGGGAACTACACCTGAGAGGAGAAATCATACATTATACAAAAAGAAGAATGATGTTAATATGTTAATTATTATATTAAATAAATATATATGATAAAAATAACAACAACAAAAAATGGCTTTTAAAAGGATGTAGCTGCCTCTGGTCATTTTTAGTCTACCTTCTAAAAAATTTGTACACAATGGCTAAAATAATGAAAGTAGCTCAGCTGACTGGTATTTTTTTCCTTTTTTTTTTTTTTTTAACCAAAGCTGGATATGAGAAATAGAAAAATAGAATTCAAAAGGAAAGGTATGGTAGGGAAAAAGGCAAGTGGTTTTTTAATATGGGGATCAGCATGAAGATCAGCAAATTTACTTTCTGTTAGTGACTCACAATCATTTTTAACCTTCTGGCTCATGCTAAGCATTCCAGAGTGTTTCCAAACCTTTCTTCCTGCACCTTTGTTTTCTTTCTTCTCTTCCTACCTTCCATCCAAACCTGAAGATGGTTTAGAAGTCTGCTTTATAAAAGAAACCCATTTTTTTGTGTGATGCATATAGTAGCTTTAAGAAAAATCCCTTTTTCTTGGATTTTCTGTGCTCTGAGTGAATAGTGTACAGTCATCTATGCAGTAAATAATGAAGCTCTGCTTTCTTCACCACATTGCAGCCTTCCTCTCTCTATTCTGAATGGTCTCTGCTGGTGTTTTTATTAAAGCTTTATGCTTTCATACTTAAAAAACATCTGGAACTGTTTCTACCTTCATCTTTTTCAATTGTTTTCCCATTTTAGTATGCTTTCACTTATTTTTTTCTCTTCCTATTTCCACAGTACTATTTTTTTGCCTTTTCACTACATAAGTTACATATATTTCTGGCTTCTCTATAGGAAAAATATGAACCCAACCATTTGTAGACAGTGTTAGCTAAGTATTCAGGTTCTTGTCATTTATTTTTTTGTAATATCTAATTTAAAGTTTATTTCATGGATCCAGTGCTGTTAGTGTCCAGTAATGGGTGTCAATACTATGTGTTTTTAATTTTTGTTTTGGAAAGGCCAAATTCTGATGTATGGTGAGTTTTTATATTATTATTATTATTATCATCATCTTTAAGCAATAGAGAATTATTTGGTGCTATTTGCATTTGAGAAGCTCTTTTTGAAGTGCAAAACTTGATATTTCTAAACTTCATATTATTTCCTATAAACAAAGGAAACTTAGCAATTCTGAAACTATTAATTTATGTATATACCAGGGTTAAGCAAATATATGGAGATGATAAGAGGTTTCTCTCCATGGAGAAAAGAGATTGCAAATTAGGAAAAAGGAGTGGCTAAAATGAAACCTGCAGTGTTAGACGAGTGTTGGAGTTATCCAGAGTTATGAATATATACTTTTAAATGTATAAGTGGATATATAGAAATGTAGGTGTCTGTGTATGCATGCATTAATGTACATGCAGATATTGTCTAGCTCTGCCTGGTGAGAGGTCCTAGAAGAAATGACACCAGTAGCAATGACCAACCTGTCACCCAGATGTTGGTTTCTAGATTCTATTCACAATTCCTTTCATTGGTGAATGCTATTTAGAAACTCCTTGGAGAAGGTTGGTTTTACGCCAGGGGCAGGGAAAATGCAAGATGGGCCAAGAACATCTTGTGGTGCCAGAAACATAAGGAAGTGCTCAAAATTGGAGGGAGCCTTGCCAAAAGGACAACCTGGCCTATGTGACGTGGCTTCTAATTCCAAAACCGAAGAAATTTGAGCAAAAAGATTGTAGTATTAGTTTGTATACCATAGAACAGAATATCCAACAACTAAATAGAGAAAAAGACAGTTTTTTCTTTAAAAATTATTTTAATTAATAAATATAAAAGAAGGAAGTAGAAAATCACTGTTAGGTCACAATAATGGAGCCATACAAAATCTGTCGATGGGTGCTAACATTAGTGGGCGAGTGGTTGAGGTCAAACAGGGTATTTACAGTTTCAAAGGATTTCTCTCAGTGATAATAATGACAAATGGAAGTATAGTAGCTCTACAGTATAGCTATCCAACAGATATCACCTTAGCTAAGTGAGCAAGGTTAACATCACCATAGATAAGAAATATGATGTCATGAAATCTCTGCTATGACACACTGCAATATCACTTCTGTGGGCACCCTTCCCTTAATAGTTAATTTCAGTGTAACATGCAAAAATATCAGACAGACTCAAAGTAGAGTCCACAGAATAACTGAACAGTTTTCTTCCTAGTGTCAAGGTCATGAAAGATTAAAGTACTGTCACAGATTGGAGGGGACCAAGAAAACATAGCAACTAAGTGCAACATAGGATCCTGGGGTAGAAAAGGAACAGTAATAATAGAAAATCTGGTGAAATCCAAATCCTATCTGTAGTTTAGGTAATGCTAGTTAATAAACCAATGTTAACTTCCTGGTTTTGCTAGTCATAGTGTGGTTATGTAAGATGTTAACATCAAGGGAAGACTGGGTGAAGGGTTTACAGGACTCTGTTCTATTTTATAACTTTTGTAGTTCTAACATTATTTAAAGAAAAAAGGAAGCAGGATACTTTAATATAGAAAGGACATTAATTGCAGCACTATTTATAATTGCAAAAGATTAAAAATAACACAAATATCCATAAATCAGGAATTAATTTATTTTCTATTCTTATAATATGATGTATGTTTGGTGAACAGAAAGAGGTGGACTTCTGTTCCCATCCTATTTCTATTGAAGACCAATTTTGTCACGTTGGGCAAATTATTTTTTATCAGTGTCTTTATAAATTGGGAACAATAACAGTATCTACTTATGGACTAGCTGTGAAGATTAAATGTGGATGTCTGGGGCCTCCCTCGTGGCTCAAGGGGTTAAGCACTGCATTATGAAGCATCCGCAACCATGCAGCATGAGTTCGATCCCCAGCCAGGGTGGCGACCCACATGGCACAGCAGACTTCTCCTGTCCTGCCTGCTGCTCCCCTCAGCAGTGTATTTCAATAGATTGCCTGTTCTGTTCCCCACTCTGTCTTTGGTGAATCCTCTCACCCCCCACACCTCCGGCCTGTACCCCAGTTCTTTTATGCTTAAATAAATCTTTAAAAAAATGTGGAAATCCATATAAAGAACTCAGGATAATACTTATCACATTGTATTAATACTTTATTTAGTATTAGTATTTAGTATTAGTACTTTATTTTTAGTATCTAAAAATAAGTGTGGGGTCAACCCAATATAATGTTATGTATGCTAACAGAAATTCTGTTAAAAATATTCACGTGCATGAATCTTAAAAACTAGCTCCTCATGTGTTAATAGTGGTGGTGTTGGGAGGTCTTCAAGTTAGGGAATGTCCACTTTCTAAAAAACATTTCAAATTTATATTCCATAATGTATACTGTTAGAGAAATATATATAGTGGGTTTAAAAGAAATCTGTTATCAACAATTATTAAATAGAAATTATTAAAAAATGAAAACCCTATAGGAATTTAAACCCTATGGGAACTGGTAGGTATTCTAGAATTGTCTCCAAGGTCACATGATTTGACATCAGTCATAGTGAAAAATACGGGAAGCCTAACTCTACTCTCAGCTGCTTAAAAACTAGTTAGTGTCCATAATCCCCTGTAACAAGGTTCTTAACTTAGAAAATGAAGAACTTAATGGCTGCAGCCTATAATTCTAGGCTGTGAAAGGTTATTGTGAGGGTGGGTGTGACCAGCTCTTTGTGTGTGTGGGAAATAAACCAAAAGGCCTAAATTGTAGAGTTTAGCTAGAAATAAGTAACTCCAGCAATTTTCATTAGAATGATTAAGCCCTAGAGTAGAGCACCAAAATGACATAATCTCCAGGCCTTTAGTTAAAAATAGGATAGATTTCGATTGCTTTTTAACCCCTAGTTGGTGGTGGGAGCCAGAATTCACACAATGAGTTAACAAAAACCATCCACATTTAAATACAGCATAGGTAGAGTTATATATAGAACATATATGTAAATAACCACATACTTATAATAATAGTCTTGTAGCCATGTTTTGGATATGAGATCAGTTTTTTATGATTATAAAGAGTTTTTTCCTTCCCTTGCTTAGAGCTAGTTTCTCTGACCGCATGGTTTGAGGTTCTGTGCCAGGGGCTGTCAGCCTGAGCGGGCTCATCATGCAGATTATGCAGTGGATTGGAGGACTTATCTATCTTTTGGTTTGGACCTGTGCTAGGTTTCTCAAAGGACCAAGTGGAACTAGGGGAAATTTCAAAGAGACGTGCATTGTACTAAATAGGAAAACTATTTCAAAAAACTAGGATAGAAGATAAAATGTTCCTCCACTCCCTTGCATTTGCAGTTCCTTTCCACGTTCCCATATTCTTCAAATTTGAATCACCAAAAGCTTGCTGAAGGACAAAATGAAAATGTTAAAAGTATATTTTCCTCATTTTCTGCTTTGTAATTTAAACTTTTTTTTTAATTGAAGTAACATTGCATCATAACATTATGTAAGTTTCAGGTGTGTGTTATTATAAATCAACAGCAGTATGTGCTACATTAAATTTGCCACTTAAAGTTCAATTCTGTCTTTCATCATACAGTTGATCCCTTTTACTCAATTTACCCACCTCTCTGCCCCCTTCTGGTAATAACTAACTTCATCTTATAGTCTAAAAAGTTAACTTTGGTTTTATTTAGTTCATTCATTTGTTTCATGTCTCTAAATACCACATATGAATGAAATTGTAAGGTGTTTGTCTTTCTCAATCTGGTTTATATCACGAAATATAATATACTTTAGGTCCATTCATATTGTTGAAAATGATATTTGTAACATTTTTACTTATTTCCCAGTTTACTTAAAACTCTTGTTTAAATATACACTGCTGGTTGACCTGCTATTTTGAAATCATTTAGGTTTCATTTAAGTTCCGCGTTTTGCTTCAGGAACGCCTGCTGCATTTTTCTTCTTTTTGAAGCAGTCGTTTTCATCAATGGTAACTAAATGACAGACCATTTTCTTTTGTGGCAAAATTAGATGTAATGCTTGAAGCCCAGATTGTCATGTTGCAATCTCTAGAGAACTTAAAGATGAGAGAGGGTGTCCCAAAATGTATGGCACTGATCCCGGCAGATAATTTTACCACAAGACTGGGATTTTGGAGTTTACATTTAAAGGTATTACTAGTAGTATATATAATCAGTGCCGACATGTGAGTGTAGGGTCCATACATGAAGAGCACAGCTACATTATTTGCGGAGTTTGCCTCTTTCCCCCAAATACTTTGTTTTTGTTTTTGTTTTTAATTCTAGGATTTTGATATTGTATAGGATTGGCTAGCTCTAGCCGGCACTCCTCACGTGAGCTATTGCTATGAAGTTGGGATTGTGATAGTCACAAGGCCGGGGAGAGAGCAGGGAATTCTTGAAATCATGTCATCTTAAAGCCACTTACTTGCTTTACGAATAACATTGGGCAAATTAATGAAGCTTTCTGAGGCTTCCTTTCCAATTACGAAGTGGAGGAAACACTTCCTTTGGCCAGTTGTTACAAGAATTATATATAACAGTAAAATGTAAAAAGTTTATAGCACAACCTCTGTTCATAACTAGTAATCTGTAGTTTTTCCCCTAACCCCTCTTGTTCTGATCTATCACTTGCTCAGTATTTTGTCTTTTAAGATTAAAAAACAGACAATAGATAATATTAATCCCCTTTATATTTGGGTCTGGAAGTCCTCGTAAGCTTTCATGCCTTCATTCATCTTGACTATGCCAGGATGTCTCTGTGAAACCTGAGCCTCCTGCCCTTAGGGAGGCATCCAAGGAAGGAGTTCACATTCTGGTGCCACGAGGAAACATGGCAGAGCCCTGCAGCAGAAGTGTGAACCCCAGAGGAGCTAAAAGAAGTGTTGGAAGGGTTCAGGTTGAATTCATAGAGGTGGCTGAAGTGCTGTGTAGGCAAAATCAGGAAGAATAGGAGATAAAGTGGCAGGGATAGAGAGAACTATTTGTTTATTTGAATCTGGGCATGAGAGAGAGGATTTCTAGATGACTTCTGGGATTTAGATTCCTGGTGGTGTCATTTCACAAGATTTAGAATACAGGAGCATCTTTATCAGAGCCAGAAATTATTTTAAAAGTTATCTGATCTTCTATTCTAGAATTTTTAGATGAAGAAACTGAGGGACCCTTAGGATAGTGTTGAAAATTTACTCAAGATTACTCAGATATTCCCAGCTTTAACAGGCATGGAGTAATTGGATTGCTAAGAGGCCCTGAAGAACAGGACTGAAGGTATGATGTGTTCTACTTGAGAATTTTATGCATGAAACATCAAGGCATTTCTGTCTTTGTAGCAAGAGAAGGTCACTGCAAGCTGTCAGAATTGAGGCGAAGTAGTGAAGTGGAAAGAAAAGGGGAGAGCTGAGGTCAGATTCTGAGGAGTGAGTGAGTAGGTTGCCAAATCCTCATGCTAGTAAGAGCAGTGTGGGGTGATCTGGGCTGAGTTAACACAGCAGGAGCTGTCAGTGCAGAGTCAGAGTCAGTGTCCAGTTCTCCACGGGCCAGGAGATCAGAGCTGGCGACAGAAGACAGGGAAGCAAAGCCTTGCTACGTGGTTATGGAGCTGGTCCAGAGAATTCCATGGCTAGCAGCTGCTAAGGTGCCTGAGGACCTCCTAAGGTTCTTCTCCTTAGGATCTGCCTATGCTGTTCTTCGGCATTTGCCTAATAGCTAACAACCTTGCAGTTTTGTTCCTTTGAGCTTTTTCATGATGAGGAAAGTTACTAAGTGTTCTATTAGCTCAGATTTGATATTACATTATTTGTGGTCTTTTGAAAATCTTTTGGAAAGAACTTATATTCTAAAAATAGCCAATAGTGTTCATTTCATCTAGTCTTTTTCTTTAGACATACTTGGTTAATATTGTTGCGGCTAAAAAATAGGATAATTAGAATACTGTGACCTTTTTTAGTTAATAGTGAAAATACTATATAAAATGAACCTCTTATCTACAGACACATGAAGAAATAGAAGTTTAAAAAATAAATTTAAAGTATATAATCCTTCTTCACTTCCAATCCTAGGCTAAGTTCCAGATGTTTTAGGACATTTCATGGTTCACCATAGAGTTCAAATACATGCATTTCTGATGTTTTCCGGGTTTGATTAGCTCTCTGTTTCTTTAAATATTCATGGTATTTCAACAGTGAGCCTATAACTAATAATTAAAAAAGGGAACACCCATTTTTTTCCTTATATATCCTAGTTGTCTTTCCTCCACACACAAAAAAAGATTTGTTTATTGCCTAATTTCTTTATTTCTGCTGGGAAAATCATTTCTCCTTGTTATCTGTTATAACTGACAATAGTTTTCAAACTACTGAATATTTCAGTGGTTTAATATTGTCTCCTTCCTCTTAAATATATTTATCACAAAATTTTCGTCCACTTGAATTATTCTGTTACCACATGGGCCTTTCAAAATGATTTTTAAACACTGAACTTGTTAACTATGTCACTGAAGTGAGATCAGCATTTTAGCCCATGTTGTTCTGAGCAATCTGTAACACCTAGGTGCCTATGGTTCTTCTTAAGGAAATAAAGTAATTCTAGAGTAGTTTTACTCTTTCAAGTACATTAAAGAACATAATTTTAGGAAAAAATATGAGAATTTCTTATAGAATATTTTGGGGCTAGGGAGAGGGGGTTATAGATCTCTTGTTTTTGAGTCCAGCTTAATTTTGCCTGCTTTTTAGCAATCCAAAAGGGTCATTTCTAGAAAAATTAGTCATTCAACCTGCATGGTATTTACATCTGACTGGTGACTAATGAGTCTTCAGTTTTATGCTGAGATTACAGTGCCACTTTGGCATTCAGACTTACTCAAGTTATAGTTAACCTATGATGGAATTCACATTTCCAGTAATGATTACTTCTCAAAATTTAATGTGCATTATACATGGTAGATCTCTGATATGGATTACTATGTGAATTCAAATCCAGTGGATTGTGACACCCCCCCACTCCATAAAAAAAAAAAACTATATGTAGTAAAACATGAAAGACTAGCTCTGTTGTTCTTGACAATGTAGCTATCCAGTCACAGATCATTAGAGTTGGAAGTCACCCTTGAGATGATCCTGATTAACCCTCTCATTTGATAAATGAGAAAACAGGCTTCAAGGAGAGAAAGTAATTTGTTCAACAATCCAAGTTAGTGTGGGTAGGCAAATAAAGAAGAGAGATGAGTAAAGCTAATTCTCCTTCCTCTATCATGGTTTTTCCACCCCTCACTTGAAATGTCATATGAAACTGGTTGCCAGAATGTTGTAGGCATAGTGTGTGATGCAGCTTTGAAGGTACAGAATTAATACTCAGTTCTGGGTTCCCTGCTCTTCGCCAGTGACCCTGTGTCAGGGATTCAGAGTTGCTGATTCTCACTCTTGTTCCCTTTCCCGATCTCATACTTATTAAGTCTCTTCAAATTAAGCAAAAGCAGCTTTTAGTCTTTCTCACCTAGAAGGAAAAGAATTTACAAGCAATTTCCCTTGGTCACAAATTGTGTAGGAGTCAGTTGCATGTAAGAAAGGGATCTATGTGAGGAAAACTTGTTCCAGCAATAGGGAATCAAATTCAGGTAGGTCAAAATCAACTTCAAAAGTAAATGTCATGGTACGAGATAAGTTTTATGTGGCTTTATTTTTTTTAACCAGGGTTCAATGATAACTTGGTGATAACATAAAAAAAGGCATAGTACACTAAAGAATAATCTATATACCCTGGGAAAAAACTAAAAGTATATACTCCCCCATTCTCAAACCTCTATCTGCAGTACTGATTAATAGGCTTTTAAGTGTCATAAAATGATTGACTTTTTGAGTTAGGTAATATATTCAGAATAGCACAGCATAATGCCTGGATTCAAATGATGGTTACCATCATTTTCTAACAGTAGGCCCTAACTTCCCCATTTGTGAATTCATGCAGTGTTTCTCAACTCTGGCTATATGTTATAATAACATGAGAGAATTATAAAGAGAACCTGAGGCAAATCTCTGATTTTAATTGATTTGGATGGGATTGGTATTTTTTTAAAGTGCCTCACATAATCCTAACGGATAATAAGCCGTCAGGCCAGTTCCTTTGAAGTTTCTTTCAAGTTCTAATTCTCTGCAATTCTGAGATTTTTAATATCTAGTCCAGTTCCTCAGCATAACCATCCTTCAATACTTGAAAAATGGCATGTTGTTTTTATGTGAAAATTCATGTCAAAAGGAATGTTTATTATCATCAGGAATCTTACATTTGTGTAAAAAAAAATTTTCCTAGTAATCAGTCAGGTCTGCCTTTGGAGAAACAGATAATAAATTACATCTCTTATTTATTTGATAACTTTTCTGATACTTGAAGATCACCTTTATGAGTCATCAATGTTATCTCCTAAGTCAGAATGCTCCCAAGTTTTCCTCTCTCTTGTTCACATTACATTATGTCCATATCAGCATCCTGCTTATTCTGCTCTGGTAATCTGAGTTCAACTCCAAGAAATTCATCCTAGAGATTAACACAGTCTCTTGATGACCAGAGGAAGGAGATGTGGGAGTTCTGGTGAGTGTCCTCTCAAGCGGTTACTGAGCACAGTGTTAATAAAAGTGCCTACCTTAGTAAACAGTTAATTATGTATTGATACTCAATGAGCTATAGATACAGTCACTAATAATCGTAGTAGATGATGCAACCCTAGCATATTGGAATTCTAACTATATACCAGGTATGGGCTTAACATTTAAATATATTAGAACATTTTATTGTTGTAGTGATCCTATGAGATAGGAACTTTACTATGTTCATTTTACAGAACATAAATAAACCAAACAAATAAATAAATAAAAAGAAAAGTAAAAAAGAAACAAGGCAGGTAAGTACAGGGCACATGTTTTGCCTCTGATTTCACAGGAAGTGTCAGAATTCGATTGTGAATACAGCATCTTACTGCAGGACTTACAATCCTTCATCAGTAGAAGTTTCCTCATCTGTAAAATAAGAATGTTGATTTTTAAGTATCTTGCCACCTCCAAATTCTTAGGAATATTTGTATATTCACCAATCGATTTAACATAGTATTTTCAAATAAAGTCCCTAGCCCTTAGAACTATTTCTAATGCAAAACAAGCCAAGAGGTTTCCTTGTATTTTATTTAAATCACACATAGCAATGACCTAGTTTACACAAGAAGCTACTATGTTTATTTTATAGTCATACTTGAATACATACACACACATAAAATTAAGGAATTTAGATTCTAGTCTTAAATTCTTTATATGAAAGTCTGGAAAAAATCTGATCTGAACCTTGGTCTATTTCATGCTAGAGTTTCTATCCTGTGGCTCATGAGGTCAGTTACAAGTTGGAAGTTGGTAGTGAAAGAAGTTACATGGAATGTATACAGTTCATGCTTACACCTAAACAAGTAAACTAACTTATAGATACACTCAAGTTCGTTATAATACAAGCTGTTTTAAGAAACCTCAAGTTACTTCAGAAGCTTTTTACCATAAAAACAATTTATATGCAAATTATGTTATTTTTATTTATTCTCTAAAGTAGATTTTAAATGAATTCTACTAGACAATCTTTGTCAAATTTGCCAAATAAATTTCCTAAAACATAATTTTATTATTCAGTGAGCATTTCTTCAATTGATTCAAACAAAGTTTCTGACTATATCATTGAAAAACATTTAAAAAAAAAAAACAAACCTTGCAGATATGCAATAATCCTTTGTGTTTCCAATCTGAGAACTCAGTATTGATTCTCACTCTATATGAATATTATTTTTCAGTCCTAGTCTGATTCATTCTGAAAGCTCAGTCTCTCTCTGTAGAGCTTACATACTTGAGGTTGTCAGTAAATACCATGCTACAGAGAAATAGAAATATTTCAGAGAAAACTGACCTTGTAGAATCTACTCTCCATCTTATTACCTTAGCTTCACATATGTATGATTGATAACCATAAAATGTATAAAGCCAGCAAATAAAACATTTCCATTCACTGTGAGTGTTGGCTTATAGTATATCTTCTTGTGTTTATTTGCAGTTGATTTCGCATCTCAACAAATTTTTGTGAACCAGTATTAGGAGTAGCTCAGCCATCCATTGTGATTATGTAAACTAAGGCTTGGATGGTGCTGTGTTTATGTGTCATTATTACCCTCCCAGTAACAGCAAACCTTTCCTTTTAACTGCATACAATTTGCGTTTCCATCTGAGATGAGGACTGTTAACTTTTGCAGTACAGAAAGGCTACTCTTTGGAAATTTTTAATTTCAGCTTTAGTAAGAATGATTTAGCACCTTACGAAACATCAGAATGAGAAATTGTGGTCTTCCTTTTTGTTGACTTTCATGTTGACAGGACAATCTTAGATTTGTAGACTTAAATTGGGTGTGGGGGAACCCAAGATACTGTAACCCAATAGCTTCATTTTATAGATGATATTTCCTGACATGTGCATTTGTTTCTTCAATGTCTCCCCATGAGGTGGGAAGTCTCATAAGGGCAGGAGCTTGATTTAACTTGTTAACCAGTGGTCCATGCCCCGGAAGGTACTAAGTTTGGTTTACTGAATAAAATCTAGAAAGAGAAAAGACTTACCCAAAATTGTCCACCTAGTAAGTAGCAAAGTATGACCTAGAAACTTTATCTTCTGAATACAAATTTTGTGACCTTTTTGTGATTAAAATCTGTCTAAAAGATCAAAATCAATGCATAGTTTACATTTATTGCATACTATTTTTGAAGCATATAAGCTACTTTCATTGAACCCACATAGTCCAACTTATTGACTGAAGGAATTTTTATCCATAATTTTTACACATGAAGATAATTGGGTTTTCAAAGATGTAAAACCAGGAGGTTATACAGAATGTGTGAGGATTCAAATCTGCTTTTTCTGCCTCCAGATTAGAGATATTTATACTTTTTGTCTTTTACCTAGGGATAAGTGTTTGTCAATATAAAGAATTATCCAAACCTATAAGTAACAGTAATTGGAATTATTTAGCCCAGCTCTTTATATTGGTATCTTATAGACTCTAAAATCTTTGGAATTTAAGTAAGTGCTAGCTTAGTGTAGGGGTCTGTATTTAAGACAGTAAGAGAAGCATGGCTTCCCAGTTCTTTCCCCCTGTAGTAACAAGTCTTTATCTCCAGCACCATCTGATTTGAAGAGATTATCTTTTTTTCTCTTTTCCCCTAATTGGACTTGGATTTCCTCATTTTGTTCCTTAAATGATTTGCAGGCTTCAGAGCTTTCCAACTAAATTGCAAGTGCCCGGTGATGGTATTAACACTTAGTGGAGGATTAGCATCTATAGCTAGAAGGAAGAGACTACCTTTTTGTTTTATTAAGGAGAAAGGAGAATGGTGACAAACCAGGAAATGAGTGGAATTCACTATAAAATATGTTCACGTTCTGTGAAATTGATAAACCTCTTGCAATGAAATTTTGGTCCATGATCAGTTAAACTAGTTTCTTGGGACTCAAGATATCTCATCACATCTCTACATTGGTATGTAATCCCACATGCCAATCACTTTTTAACAAAGGTCATGCATGAGTAATGCCAGTGTCCTATTCACAGAGATTGAGGACTACAGAGGGGACATCGTTGGTCAGCATTGCTCCTGGTACAGCAAAGAGGCAGCTGCCAATCACAGGATGTAATATTATGTTACCATCACCACTTAACAGTTTACTTTTCAGCTGTAGCTATTCCACACATTTGTCTTTTATAGTTCATGATCTTAAGAAGTTGAACATATTTTATTAAAAAAGATTTTTTAAAAATTTTTTTCATTTTTCTTTAGCAATTTATATGTTCTTTACCTAGTACCAGCCATACCTTTATATCTTTTTTTGTGAGTGTAAAATGTACATTAAGCCTTAGGTAAGTAAGCTAGTACTTACTTAAATTCCAAAGGTTTTAGAGTCTGTAAAATACTAATATAAAGAGCTGGGCTAAATAATTCCAATTACTGTTACTTATAGGTTTGGATAATTCTTTATATTGACAAACACTTATCCCTAGGTAAAAGACAAAAAGTATAAATGTCACTAATCTGGAGGCAGAAAAAGCAGATTTGAATCCTCAGTAGTGGTTCTATGATCTCATTCTTTTGTCTTCTCTTCCTACATTTTTAAAGAATTCTGATTAGATGTTGTAATCAAGGATTTATTTGATGATATCATTTATATTGCATCTTCCATTATGTTTCTTCTTTTCTGTTTTTCATTAGTCATATTCAAGGGCAGGTGATGATGGGGTGTATAGGAAGAAAAGGTACTCAGTCCTAGTCATTTTAAATTTTCCTTGTCTTGATTTCCTTTGTGTTAGTATGGTTTCCAGCAATGTGGTTGGCAGTAGGTGGTATGCAAAGGGGTTCACTTGTTATTCCTAATGCTGAATGCAGTGCTGTCTTGCCCCCTTTCCTGGGTGTCTGGGTTGGCCTACTGTGACAGAATGTGGCAAAAGTGATGCCCTGATGACTTAGGAGGGACAATTTCTGAGTTATACTATAAAGAAGTCAAAGCTGCCCTGCTGGGGAGAGACGTATGTGTAATGGGATCTCTGCAGCCCTTCTGCAGGCTGCTCCATTCCCAAATGTGGCAGTGAGGCACCTTGGCTCTCCGAGCCCCAGGTGAGCCTGGCCAACACCGGGTGGGGCAGAGACAAGCTGCCCTCTGAACTATGCACCAAACAATACCGTCTCAAGTGCTGAAGTAACTAAAGTAGTAGATGGTTTTAAGCCACTGAAATTAGTGTCACTTGTTGCAGAGCAACAGATACCTGAGATGGGATTTTTATATCTTACAAATCTACCTTCTTTTCTTGGATCTGGTTACTGTTTATCCAAGTACACCCATGACCTTGTATTTTGAGAGGTACTGGCTAGCTGGTCAGTGTTTTATTTATTGTGGTAGAAATCTGTTAAACGTTCTTCAACAGCTGTTCTTTATTTTGTTTTGTAGTTGTTCTCCAGGTAGATGCATCCCCTGAAATGCCTCAGAAAGGTCATTTCTCTGGGGGATACAGTGACACCAATTTCCTATAGTTGATTATGAAAGACAAAAATAGTACTCCCCTCACAGAAGAAAAATTACATACTTTCTCTCTAAAGAGTTTTTTTGTTTATGGACATATGGCAAATTAAACTATACCCACCACTCAGATTCCATGAGTACCTGTATATTGTACTCATGGATGAACAAAGAATGAAACAGAAGGTTTGGGGATAAAGCATAAAACAAAAGGCTAAGGCAATCTCGAGTTGTAATGTTTGTTTTCTGTTCAAACAAGTTTTCTAAGGAAAACTTAGAAAGTCGTTATTTAGTTTTATTTTAAATTTTCTGGAAATATCTGAAACCATTTTTAAAAATACGACTTTTAATTTCCTGAGAAAAATGAGTGCTTGTTCTGAAGTCCTCGTATCAGCTTCTATAAGCAATTTCCTTTGAAAGCTCATGGTAGTATTTTTCTCATTTTGTTGTCAGTTGTTTTTTTTTTTTACTTAAAGATTTATCATTTGTCCTGTTGTCTTTCTGCCTAGCAATTCCTTTTCTCCAACTCTCCTAAAGAGTTGATGAAAAAGAATGATTGGGATGATATTTGATCCTAGGCACTAAAGCTGAAGTATCTAATCTGTAGAAGAGGCAGGGTTTAGAGGATGGAAATTGCCTTTCCTAATTGACAGAGTGAATCATATCAGATCACCTTAGTGATTTATTTATTATTTCCCATATTTCCAGTCATTATTTATTCAGCAACATCAATTTCATGAGTTTCACAGTCAGTAGTTAGAATGAATGTTTTACTGTGTGATGAAGAGGACATTTGGGGAGAGGAAGCAGAGGATCTACAGAGAACAAAAGGGAATGGTTTTTAGGAGCAAATTCTCTTAGTTTCTTTTAAAGATAAATATTCTATTTCAGTCTTACCTAAGTTCATGTGAATTTCTGTGTGGTCATCATCACTCTGATTCTAAAATGCTATTAAAAGCTATATATATATATATCTATATATGTGTGTGTGTGTGTGTATTTCAGTGTTTTCAAATATTTCAAGTCTGTATATCTTCTTTTGTGATTGTATTTTAAATCTTAAATCTGAAAAATGGTGGCAAAACGCTCTTAACTCTAAGACATTGGTTCCCATGGGACATTTGGCAACATCTGAAGACCTTTTTGATTGTTATACTTTGGGACAGGTAGATGTTACTTCCTATTTAATGGATAGAGGCCAAACATGCTGCCATGTGTGTATGAGACGTGTGTGAGATTTGGCATACGGGAGATAAACCATGGATGAGTGAGAGGTCAAGTGACTCTAATAAGGGATGTGTAGGAAGTCTTTTCTACTCTCTCTTTCCTCAAAGATATTGAGGGAAGGCTTTGTGTCAAGGTCATATTGCTAGTTCAGATATACTTCCTGTCTTGTTGATAATATACATATATAAATGGACTTTGCATTTCAACAATAGAGATCAAACTCTTTTCAGGTGTAATTTGGGAGTGTATTTGTATTGGCGAAGTCTTGACACTTATCAGCCAGAGATAGAAAGATGTACATTTTAACAGATGAGAATTGATGGTGAGGTTGATGATGACACTGTGATACCTTCATCCCTAAGATGTCAGTTTCTCTGTTTAGTGTCCTGAGGTAGAATGAATAGTTTTTACAGCTGTCCCAAAGTTACATTCCATATTAGGAACATTTCAAAAGAAGTGGTGCATTGGTGAAAAGCACAGCATACAACTTCTAATTAGAAAACAGCAGTGCTTCAGTGTGTTTTTTTTTTTTTTTTTTGAAAGTCAGCAAACTCTGTGACCGGTTATGCCCCTGTTTAGAAAAGGAAACAGCTTTCTCCTTTATGATGCTTTTTCTTCTAGTCTATGGAATTCAGGTTTTGATAATGAGAGTTGTTTTTACTGATTAAAAACATCGCTTAAGACATTATAGCAATATTACTAAGAAAAATGGAATTAGTAACTTCCTCAGTAGGAAGGTTCAGTAGGGAATGTATTCCCCCATCTATGGAGTAGGTATAAACATGGATCTGAAGGGTTTCCCCTGCCAAAATGTCATTCATAGTTTATCATAGTGCCCTTCTGTGAGTGAGTGGCCAGAGTAGTGCTGGTTGTTTCAAAGAAGACAAGTTTAAATGTATGCAGTGTGGTGGCCCCAAGCAAGATACCACATTCATACTGAATCAGCATTGAAGTCTGGACTGATTTTAAGAACTGTTGTGGATTAAGGATCCAGTTAACTTGAAACAGAAGTAAAAGGGAGATCAGAATCAATTGCTTCCTTAGCTCTTTGCTTAAGCTTTTACAAATTGCCTTGTCATTATGAGAATTTACAGGCTTGTGGATTCCACTGGGAATCTGGTTCAGAAATCTCTGCTGACTAGCAGCAGAAATTCAGGGGGAAAGAAATTAGACACACCTAAAGTTCATATAGTTGATAAAATCTCCATTTTAAGTTGCTTATTAGTCTCTTTGTTCACTTGTTAAATTTTAAAGTTACTCTTTTATCTTTGGATGGGAAAATCAAAGTTTTCACTTAATTTCTTGAACATTTCATTTTTTGAACAGATATTTTGAGAAACAAGAAATTTATGATCACAAGAAATTTATTCTGTACACTAAGAACTGACAGATATGGCCTCTTCCTTTTCTTTGTCCCCTCCTAACTCCTTTATATGCATTTTGATAGCTTATACTCCTTTTTTCCCTCTTGGATAGGAAAGGGCAAATGATGGTGATTCAAGGCCCTTCAACATCCTGCTACCCGACAATATCAACTCTTTTCCTGCCTCTGTGAACTCCAGACCCTTGCACTTCTTCAATCCCTGAACACTCTTCTGCTGCTTCTTGCTTCTAGGTCCTTACCCATGCTGTTCCCTTCATCTCAGATACCCCATTACTTTTTATCTGGAAACTGTTTGCATCCTTCAAATTTTCACCTAAACGATGTCTTTCTCTGAGAAGGCGTCCCTGTTGTAGAAGTCCAAGTTAGGTGTCCTTTCTGTAACATCTAGTTTTTAATTGACTTTAATGTTGACACTAGAAAGTAAGTTCAGAGAAGATAAAGTCTGTTGTGTTCATTGATGTGTCACCACAGCCAACCTTGGCACTGCGTGGGCTCTCGACTATTTGTTGAATACTTAGAATGAATATTTGAGACCTAAATTGTTTAAAATGAGAAGCCAGTAAAGCTAGAATTGATTTGTGAAAATGAGGAGTTGACCTGAATGATAAGCATCTTGAGGAAGGAGTTTGAAATAATGTTTTAACTCTTTCCCTTCTTACTCCCTTCAGTTTTTCTTTCTTATAGCAACCCATTCATTCAGAAAATAGCTTTTGAGGGGCCATTATATTTCAGCATTATTCTAAGTACTGAAGATATAACAGTGAAAAATCCCTGCCTACTGGAATTTATATCCTAATGGGTTAAATATGAGCATAGAAAGTAACTTAGCAGGCTGGAATGGCAATGAGGAAGCCAACTTGCAGGGCAGTGTATATTGCAAAGTTGAATTTTGAGTGGTTTCCCTTACCAGCATAATTTTACTTCGGAAAGTAGTTGGGTAATAGGGAAGTGTGTGTGTGTGTGTGTGTGTGTATTCTACATATTAGTAATTAGCATGCAGAAACAAGAAGCAAAAAGGCCAAGACAAGATTGCCAAAATGGGGGTAATATCCAGCTTGGAAGAGGGTGGTGGCAGAGAGGTAAAGTTGAATAGAGACATTTTTTATGGGGGATGTATGTGTGTGTTCGGGTTTCTTTTTAATTCAGCAATATATTTTCTAAATTTTTCCTAGATCGTGGACTGTCTGATGAAGATGAAGGCAAGAGAAAAGTTAAAACTATAAATTTAGATAGCTCAGGAGAATAGTAAGAACACTGAAAAATACAGGACTAATAGTTTTGGATGGGATTTAGATATTTTGCATAAATTAAATCTGAGATTTCATCAGACTTAGGTTCATTCAACTGAATCTTATTAAGCTCTCACTGTTTATCATAATCTGGGAGGTGATAAAGTACCCAAGACAGATGAGGCCCCTGCTGGTCATAAAGTTTACATTCTAGTGGACATCCTGATAAGAGAACAGAATTGCATAGGCTAGCGTTTGAAGATTTTCTGAGACAAGTATGACTTAAATTCATGAGAATGGATGATGTTGGGTCTAAGGTTGCATATAATCCTTATTTAAATTTTTTATCTAGGGTTTGATATAATCATGTAATGATTATAATCATTTATATAGTAATTGGTATCAGAATAAAGAAATCCGCTCTTTTAACCAGCTATATTCCTTTTCTGTAGTTGGAAGAATAAAAATATCTCTTCATTTTTAAATTCAAAGCTGTCATTTTGTAAAGGTTCAGGAACTTAATGTCTTTGCCTATTTATTACTTGCAGTATCTTACTAGTTCATTGATGTCCGTTTAGGTTAGTCTCCAACAGATGTATGAAAGAAACAGAGGCTAATGATTCATATAATTGTTAACAGATTTAGCATATGTGTGCCTTTCTGGGTATGGGGAAGTGGTGGACTAGTAAGTAGAGACCCACAAGCAGAGCTTCTCCTGTTGTCTCTGTCTTTCAGTAATGGCAATGAACTGTGAGGTTAGTATCTTGGCTCAAAGATAAGAATGGTTTGGCATCAATTCTTCTATTGCTATCTCAAGCTGTTTTTTTTTTTTCTTCATCCCCAAGAACAGCACTCTCAGTGGGTGTGGAAGTAGGTGGGACGTGAAGCAATGGTTTGCATTGCATTGCCTGGCTACAGCTTGGCGTTTCTTCCTTTTCTCTTTCTCTTTGCGTCATTGCCACTGGTGCCACTAATTTTGCTTTCCCCCTCCACCCTTGTTTCTTTGGGAGCAGCTCAGTGTCTCAGCATTATATTTCCTTGGAGTCTTGGCAGTGTTCTGAAGCAATCACCTAGGAGATATTATCTATCCCATCTTACAGGGTTAATGCTGGAGGAATTCATAAAAAACAGAATGTCCTTCTCACCGAATCTTCTACTTTCTTCTTAGGTTAGGTTATCTTTTACTTTGGGATATATCTCTAAATGAATATACACTAGATGCCCCGACCACTAAAAGGAGGGGGAAATGACCTATAGAGTGGGAGGGCACTGGATGAGAGTGTCAACCTCTTTGCCTCCAGTGAGTCCAACATCCAAAAGCTAGCCTCCCCTAAGGAAGTAGAAAGGTTGTTCACCCCTTCAGACAAAGTGTAACTGAAAGACCTGGATTTCATCATTCTTCCAATCCCAATCAAAGAAATCTGTCACATTAGTTTTTCTCAAGCACTGATCCTACTCATGTCTCCTCCTTCATCTATTTCTGTCCCTTATATGTTTGTAACCTTTCTTCTCAAAGATGACTGTTTTCTAAGTTTCCTAAAGAAGAAAGAGTTCTTGAGGCTTACCTTGAGTTAGACTTTAATGGATGGATAAGATTGGGGTGCAATGGAGGCCTATTACAGACATGGATCTCAAAAGAAATAACATGATTGGAAGCCAATAAATAGAACACGTTTTCTATACTGAATGCTTAATGAAAGGTTATATGACACAACAGAACCATAAAATTAGGAATTATTCAATGATCTCCTACATGGGAGAATTCAGTTCATTTTATCTATGTCCCTTATAATTGTTACACATTCTGTTTTTTCCTCCCTAAGCTTTGTCCAAGTCCACCTGCTGATTCTGGTATTCCTATGTAGGAGTTAGGATTATTCTTTGTTCATTTACTCCCTCTTGTATCCTTGAACTCATGCTACTAGCCCCTTAATTCCTTATTTTATTCATGCATTCTTTTAGTCCTTTCTCCATTTAGCCATATGGCTATTTGTTCTAGAATCATTTAATTAATATTTTCCTTTTACATATTAATCATTGCATGTTCACAGTAAAATTTATATTTCCCCTAGAAAGAATTACAGAGAAAATCCTGGTCTTAATATTACTGCTATTTGTCTTGGTATTCAGTATGTCATGCCACCTTCTCTGTCTTCTGGTAACTGACCGCTGTAATAGACCTTGATAATAGACACTTCCCTGTGCTTGTCCCCAAGATGCCCACTCCACACCAGGTTTGCACCCTTGCCAGCTTGTATGTGTCCTAAACACCAGGCTCATATTTTTGTCTTCTTTTAAATTATACACTCATTTTATGCCTATTATTAATTTTCAAAAGACTAATTTTCTGTGTAACGTTACTCATGTTCATTTACAGCCCTTTCTTTACTTATACACCTGACTGTGATAGCAGGCAACAGCAGGTCTCATAGGGGTTTTGAAGTGTATTGACATGGAAGTTGCCACTCAAATGAATTTCTGCTTTGGGCAACATGAGAGGAGATTTTAAGTCAATAAATTGTTTTTCAGTTACATTGTGTGAGAAAATCAACTCTCATTACATCAGAAAACCTGTTCTTCAATTATATTAATTTATTTTTATGTGCTTGGCTTTCATGTGATTGCCTATTTATAAAGGGCTTTTCTGTGTTTATGCCTATGGATGTAATTATTTCATTAACAATACTATGCCACTGATGGACTCAAGCTGTTATTTTATGTGTGTCACTGGGAAAGTGGCTGGAAAATGCAGAAGGAACAGGTTTTTGTTCCTGTCCTTACAAACTCTATGTGTTTAGGTGTATGTGTGTGTGCTTTTTACATTTAAAAATTAACAAAATAGAAAGGGAACAATGTCATACTCTTTTTATATTTCTTCCAGAGTGTTGCTTGGTACTGGACATTTCATAGATCTTCAGTAAGGAAATGCCTATGAAACTAACTTATATTACATTAAAATAGCTGACTGAAGGATCCTTTTAATGACTTGCTGTAAAATGAGAAAGTGCACTGGATGATGAAATCCAAAAATGAAAGAGAAATTACATCTATCTATGTACAAAGGCAATTGAGGGGTTTTCATGACAGCTCATGCCAAAGTGTTACTTACGGCACTTAGCTTTCTCTGTAGATGAATACCAACAACAATAATATTGATGACTATATCTAGTCTTTTCAAACAGCTAGAGCAGCAGTGTGATTTGCAGCCATATAGCTTTCACTCGCATCTGAGTGCACAAATAGCCAAAAGAAGAAATATTGTGGGCCACTCCTAAGAGGCATGAGTTTGACTGTGTTAATTCAATTTAACATGATTTTTTTTTCTCCAAGCACCTATTTGTCCTCTTGCATGTCAGTATGATGGAAAATATTTTAACAGTATAAGTTCTGGTTTTCTCCCTAGTGTTATAGATGAAGTAGGAAAGGAAAATAAACTGGTAACATATGCAGCAACTGGCAAAGACATAAGATGGTCTGTGATTTGGTATGAATTATGAGGCTTTACATCATAGTGCTTCCATAGTTCAGAGGATGAGAACTTGGCAAGGCTACAGTACCCCAGGGAGCAATATGGAGATGATGGAGTTTGAATCAGCTTTAGGGACAGATGGGATTTAGACAGATGAAAGAGGGTGCTGTCACAGGGAGAAGGGGCTTGCTGGGTTAGGGTAGAGACGTTTTGAGAGAAAGCAGGATGGGGAGTGGTACAGTGGTGGGTGACAGCGAAGATGGCTGAGCTGAAGTCAGGCCTCTGACCGTTAGAGGAAGTGATGCTAGTTGGGAACCCCGGAAGAGGCTTGTGGAGGCTGAGGAGATCCCTGTGTTTTCCTTGCCGCATCCACCGTTGGCTGTTGCATCCCCCTCACTGGCTTCAGGCTGTTGGAAATGAGATTGACATGTGTCTCTTTTGGATATATTTAGATAGGTTTATTCACATCTGTACTCCCTTGGGATGGGAATGAAGGGGAGAAAATTAATATTTGTCCATTTCTTAAAGATTCAGTTTGTTCTTAGTGTAGATCACTTATTACAACCAGTTGAAGGGAAAGCCTTTTTACAAGGTCATCTAAATAGAGAAATCTCAGAGTTTTAGCTACAGTTAGTGTTTTTACTGTACTGGAAAGAGAACACTTAAGAACAGATACATTTTTAGATTGGTTCAACTTTCTTATTGTATTTGATAGCTCTAAAAAGTAGACCAAGCAAAGGAAGAGTGAGTGTTGCTGCTTTAAAATAGGGAACAGCCTGCTCCTTGTCGAATTAGGGAATCTCTAGGACTCTGTCACATACATTTTAGTCCCACTGACATATTACTCCCACATCCTTGTGGGTAGTAAAGTTAAAATTTTTAAATGTTCTTTGATCTTCCACCCACTGATCTAGTAGACATTTAAGTTCAATACTGCAGCTAGGAGAAAGGGGAGTTAAAATATAATTTATACTGTTTAAAAAAAAGCCTCAAAAATCACAGTCTCTATGTCTGCACTAGTTTAGAAATTGTAACAATAAATTGGTTTCCATTTTTGAATGTGTTGTTAGTCATCACACTTTAAATTACATGGCGTTACTATTTGTGACCTACTTAAAATGGTCGTCCCCGCAGCCGGAACAATATGTGTGCAACCATTGGTTGACTTGTAGGCTTTTTTCAAAGCTGTCTATTAATTGCAACCATATTTTGAACATCAAGAGGTTAAGTAAATACTCACTGTGATTCTCTATGGGTTGGATTTATTGGGCGAAAAAGTGTGACAAATCTTTATCTAGGGAACCACTCAGTAAATAGTTGCTATAGTAATTAAATGACTCTCTCCTGCTGTGTGTTAAGATAGGACACATTTTCCAGAGTGCTCATTTATTTATGAAGAGCAGTTCCCAGAGCAAGAGTCAAGAGAGCCAGCCCAACCTAGTCATATTCACATGATGCTCTGTGGGCTTGAGCAAGCCACACAGCTTCACTCTCCTCATGTATAAAATGAGACATTGTGTTATCATCTTACTAAATGCCAATCTTTTTAAGGTTTTTATGGTTCTAGCTATACTACAGAAATTTGAGGAATGTAAAAAGATAAATACAGGCTCTTGGTCTCTAGTGGCTTAGGTAGTTGGTCCTTCTCCCTTCAGGCATGGTTGATTCATCCAGAAAGACATTTGTAGGCATACCTCAAAATGAAACTTACATCAAATAATGCTGTTGCCTCCCTCAACCCCTGTAAAGCCTGGTAGAACTTTGGCAGATTTTATTAAGACATAATTTGTCCTTAAAAGGAAACCTTTATGATTCCTTGAAAAATCCCTATCATAAATTGCATACTTCTTACTTTGCTAGTCAGAAGAATGAAGTGTTCTCAACAAGTACCCTGTGGGTCAGATGACAATAATATGATTCACTGGGGCTTTCTGGGAGAGAACTTTGTTCTTAGTGGGACATGGACAGTGAGTAAAAGCTTCTTTCCCCAAGAAAACCAATAGAACGTTTGTAATGTAATCTCTCTGTTCACATTGGCTAATGAGACTTACCCTTCCATGTGAATATTTCTTTCATCATGCTTTCTTTTTTAATAAAGGCTTGCTTGTTAAGGCTGGGCAAGAGTGATAAAAAGTAGGAAAAGTTAAAACAGCCCCTCTAATAATAAACTACTGTTTTTGTTGTTGGGTTTTTTTTTTAAGATTTTATTTATTTATGCATACAAGAATGGGGTACAAGCCAGAATCCAGGGAGGTGAGAGGATTCACCAGAGACAGAGCGGGAAGCAGAACAGGCAGACTGACTGAAACACATTGCTGAGGGGATCAGCGGACAAGGCAGGAGAGGTCTGCTACACCATGTGGGTCCCCTCCCTGGCTGGCAGAAGGGATCGAACTCATGCTACAGTGGCTGCTGTCTGCTTCATAATGCATTGCTTAACCCACTGCGCCACCAGGGAGGCCCAAACTACTGTTTCTGAAAGTGACCTTTTGAACTTTCTTTTCTTAAACTTTAGTTTTTAAAGTGCATTTGGTATATGCAGCTGTACTCCTGCATATGGGTATTATATGTTATCTCCCACTCTTTGGGAGTGGACAGGCAGAGGAGGGTTTATATTAAAGACTGGATTTTTCTTTCTGGTGGATTTAATAAGTATTTAAGAACATTTCACTTCTCTCTCTCTTTTTTTTTTTTTGATCAGTTAGCCTATGTAGTTTATATTTCTATCCTCCATCAAGAGCTTCTAATTCTCAATATTTCTTGCCAATTGTAAATCCCTATAAACACATAAAGTTTTGTTGCCTACTTTGCTTGTCCTTTACTCAGTCAAAATTATGCTGTTCTAGATGTTTTCTAAAATGTCATTTCAAAGGGACTTCTGCAGAGGTTCAAAAATGCAATTGTGCCAGAATGTAATTCAGTAAACATTTGGTAAACCATATAAGGAGGAATGATTGGAATGTGCTTTGAACTTTAATGCCCAGTCCAACAAAATTTGATTACTTACTTTTTTGTATCCAAAGCTGGAACTTTGAACATTTTTAAAGTTTCTGGCTTGTGCATCTGTTTGAAGGAAATATTTGCTGATTTTCTCTGTACACACAAGTCCTGCCATATTGGCTATAGCAGTAGTCCTTAATGTGGTGGGTCAGAATGGGACAGTCAGAATTGCCTTTTGGTTTCCATTTTACACCTTTGTGCATTAAAGCACAAGAAAACTTGCATATCTTTATTTTTCTGAGAAATAAAATACTTGTCACTATGAACAGAGGATGTATGATTTATATTATTTAATCCTGTGTGTTAGTATATAGTTTATATCATATAAAATACCTTCTTCTGTTACCTCAAACCCAAATATAGTTTAGCAAAAAAACTTTTTATATATAAAAAAAAAATTTTGAATTTTGTTATATACATGTATACTACATTCCTAAAAAGCTATTTGAGTAAAATGAAATGACTTTACATCAAAATAGTAGATGTGGGCAATTTAGGAATACAAATAAAATATACTAAAGTAAGCAAATCAGTCTGTCTTAGAGTGGAAGGTACATTCAGTGCACTGGGTAAATGATGGCTTCCTTGACCTAAAGGTATTCAACCATCAACTAGGCAATTAGTTGAATAGGGGTTCAGCTAAAATAATATCTGCACTGAATTACATAGAGTCTCGCTGAAGTAATGTTCTATGGCATATTTTTTGTTACATACATTAATACTAATATGAATGTTGTTTTAAAGCAAGATGCCTAGTAGCACATAATAAAATGCCTTTGAAGCTCTCTTGTGTTTCTACCAATGTTGGTTATTTGACTCGAGCAAGTTATTTCACTTTGGAATTTTCTGAAATACAGAATAAGATAAAGCTTGAAATTGGTCATTTCCTCAGGCCAGAACTCAATTTCAGATTTTTAAAATTTTCATAAGGACTTTGGCTTTTGACAAATACCTCGGTATAATCTGATTAAGAGGAACTTCATATATGTTCCAAATTGAAATTATTATTTTGATGGTCTCAATGACGTGCACTTAAATCCCTCTTTCAAGGTGCCTTCTAGAAACTTGTTTATCAGCCAGAATAGACCAGAGCTTCTCAAGCAGGCTGCTTGACTCTCAGAAGTCATAGTCACCTAATGTTCAATCTCTGTCTTCATTCTTTCCTTTTAGCCTCATTCTCCTGATCTAGGATAATGTTATCACTTACATTCCTAATCCTTTATTCTTACAAGAGCTCTCCATCAGCTGCCTGACAGTTTTACAGATGTCTGTGGCAGTCGGTTGGAGTCTGAACTTCTGTAATGTCTGTATTTTGCACATTGTCGAGGTTCTCCTGCCTAACTGTGCTCTCCTCCTCTGCCTCTTTATTAACCTGCTTATTTTAAATTTTAGATTAGTTTCTAGTTGTTGTTCTTTTGCACTAAATCTCTTTACATTCAAATTAATTATATAAATTAGAAAATTTCCCTGACTTTCTACTTTCCTCTGTCATCATTTCCTGCTTTACTTTTATCACATATTTCTTCTCCTAAGGGCTTACTTAAGGTTTCTACATCAGATTGTATGACCTTTTAGTCTTGGAAGAGCTTATGCTCAAGGACACAGTTAATACATAAATCATACAGTAGTCATAGTTTTTTTCTAGTTAGCATTTTTTCTGATTATAAAATTTATTAAGACTTATTACCCAAAACCTTTTAAAGTATTAAAAATCCTTTTAGTGTTCCTAGAGCTGAGAGATAGTGTTTTGGGGGCATTTTCTTCTAGTCTTTCTAATCTATGAAACTAAATGATAATCACTGCCTCTGTCTTCTGTCTATTCCCCACACAAACAAGGAAAATAAAACACATGATAGTTTGTGAAAGCTAGAAATCCTCTTTTATAAATCTTAATTGGAGGAAAAAAGGTAACATGAACATGTAGTGAATAACTAGGGAGTACAGGTAGATTTTACTCTATAATCCAGAAAAATGAAAAAACATGTGAGTGAGGGAATGGATAAAATAAAGAATGTGAGAATAAAGAACTACTAAAAACATTATAACCTTATGAGGGTGTTCTTTCAGGAAAAGGAGCCTGTGTGTGTTTTGGGGGATGGGGTAGGAGGGAGGGTTTCAGAGCTCAGAGCAGTAACCGCTAGTAAAAAACAATCACAGGCAGCTCACAAGGGAAGGTACATTAAGAGTGCCGGGAAAACACAGGAAAAATATTCCCTTGCTACCAAATATGCTTTAAAAAGTCTTTAAAATCTGGTACTAGAAAGTATATGCAGGAATTTGAATTCCAGAGGCAGGACTCACTGGGTGCCTTCTTGGAGACTGACTACCACAAATCTTAGCTATCTTTGTCTAATCCTGTGGTGGTGCCCTTTTTTTTCTTTTGGTTCTTCTATTTGCCAGGTCCCATTTCTGCTAATTTAGTATATGTGGGGGAGCTGTAACAGACAAAAGTCTGTGAAATGGGAAAAGAATGATTAGTTCAAGCTTAATTTATGTGAAAAAATCACAATGGCAGGCTATATGGACAGCAAGCACAGGGAATAATGGATTTTATCTTTCTGACTCAGAATGGCAGGAACCGACTCAAGTGACCCTTTATCAAAGCCAGTATTATGACTGCTCTGGAGTCTAAAATAAAAGAGCTATAGAGAAAAATGGTGGAAAAAGGGCCTCCCTGGTGGCATAGGGGTTGAGCGCAGCACTGTGGGGCTTCCGCAGCCAATGCAGTGTGAGTTCAATCCCCGCCAGGGAGGGGACCCACATGGCACAGCAGACCTCTCCTGCCTGGCCCGCTGCTCCCCTCAGCAGTATATTTCGGTCCATCTGCCTGTTCTGTTCCCCACTCTGTCTCTGGTGAGTCCTCTCCCCTCCCCTCCCCATCCCCCATTGCCTCTGGCCTCTACCCCAGCTCTTGTATGCATAAGTAAAATCTTTAGAAAAAAGAAAAAAAAAATACAAATACGTAAAGTAAACAATATATCAGATGTATTTAAAACTGATTCTCTTTCTGCAATTTTTTTTCATGTTTAAAATTGGAGCAAAACATGTTTAACTCCAAAACTTAAATCATTATTTTTGTAAGAAGAAAGACAAATTAGAACATTTAGACCATGGTTACAATATGACAATTGCTAAACAAGAATATACTCATGGCAAGTTGCCCTCATTCCCAATGTTTTTTAAATTGACATTTTCTTTTAAATGACTCCACTCCTCATAAAAAGTAGGTTTGTCATAAATGGCATGTGAGTGGTATTTGCCATGGGCTCGAGAGCAGCAGGGCCCTGTGTATGCCATACCTGCCATAGACTGCACCAGGGAGGCCAAGCATTGATCCTGTGTTTGGGAAGTGCTTTCAAGTTTGTTTGTTTTTTTTTTAAATCTGTTATATTAGCAATTGAACCTAAATCTAAAGGCATCTAATCTCTAAAAATGGCATTTATAATTACTATCATTTGGTAAGTTAGGTAATTTAGATTTTAGAGAGTGCTTTTCTTGAACTATATGAACGGGGCAATTAAAAAAAATAACAAAATACTGTCTTGCCTTAAAGTATTAGCATTTGTAGATGGACAATAAACAGTTTACATATCTGAATAGATTAATAAAATAAATATACTAGAATTAGGTGTTTAGATCTTAATCTTGGTCAGTGATTTTCAAATTGCAAGTAAGTGGATCGCTAATCTAGTATTTTGGTGACTAGCATTTCTTTTGTCAAAATGGAATAGAAAAGAATGTAGTACTCATAGGAAAGATGGGTATTACTCTCCAAAATGTTTATTTCAGATACATAGGTAGGTAGATATCTCTATCTGTATTATATATATTGTGTCTTGAAGATATTATTTCTTATTGAAGGTTGGAAGAAAATATAAATTTCTTGAAAAACACAGGGAGACAATTTGTTGGTGATAACTCTCCCTAGAAGTACTGTTAAAATTGAAAGTTAGAAATATATCTATGGAAACACTTAATGCATTTGATGAGCCTTAGTCAGGTACTGCACTACAAGTCTCTTATTTCAGTCTTTCAGTACAACTTAAAGGAGTTGCTATTACTATTATCCCTTTTCACAAGTAAAGAAAAGAAGTTTCACTATAGTTTGTATCCCTGCTTTCTCATTCCGATATGTGTAAAGCAGGAAAAAAGATTAAGCATGAAGATTAAAATGTACACAATTGACCTGCAAATTAGGTGTGTTTCCTCAGTTCCTTTCCCACTCTGCCCTACCTCCAGATGAGGCTGGGCACTGTTGCCAAGATTTGTAAAGAAGTAGTCTTTACATAATTGTCATTACAACAATGAGGTATTGTTACCTGGGCCAAGAGCAGAGAATGTTGGTGGCAATGCCCTGTCTCTCCTGTGTTGTCCCGAAAGATTCAGCTCTTGCTCAAAATGTTCACACCCTGTTCTGCCAAACAAAAACTGCTGTCACGCCCTCCAAGGCAGGAGGTTGGTATCCATCTTCTTCAAGCACACCTTTTCAGGGCTGCCCCCATCCCAAACATTGCAGTCATGCACTATATACTTTGGAAGAGAAGTGTAGCAATTTTTCTCTATCTTGTTAGAGTTCCACTGAGTCTTACATTATTATAATGAGCTAAAATTAGCAGGAGGCAATGCACATACGACTAATAAGCTATGGACTCGGAATCCCAGCTGTACACATTATGCCAGTAAACCTCAAACCTCAGCGTTCTTTAGCTACAGCTTCTGAATCCATCTAGATACTGACTAGGAGATGCCTCTTGTACCAAAAATACATCAAAGCTCATTAACTTAGGCTTCTCATTCCCTGGACTCTGCCTGGATGAGCACTGCCCATGCTCTTGTGTGCGGCTCTCTTGCCGTTTTTCCCTTGGCTGAAAATAGCTGATGAGTGTTTTAGATACTGCCATGTATTCAGTCAAGTTAAAGTTAATCCTCCTAGTTTATTGCGCTATCCTGTTTCTTTGAACAGTATACTGTATGGTTATATAATACGGTCATATTAGAAAAATTAGGAGATAATAGATAAGCAAAATGAGAAAGAAAATTCTCCTATAATTATATTTGCAGAATAGCATTGCATTCGGTGTTTATTAAGTAGCTTATTGTTTATGAAGTAGGTTGTTATTATATAACAACCCAAATCTCATCAACTTGAATATTTCCACCTCCCTTTACATGTCGGTGGCTGTGGGAAATTAAGGAAGAACTCTGGTGGCCTCCAAATGTCTTCTCATTTAGTGGTCCAGCCTGAAGGAACAGTCTGTGAACAGGCCCAATCTTGGAGTAGAAGGAAGAGCAGGCAAGCCCACCCACACATGCATTTAAAGCTTCTTCTAGAATGTGACATAAATCATATTTTTTCATTTTCTGTTGGCAACATGTCAATGGCTAGCTTCAATGAAGTTGGAAGATTTCCTTGGGAAACCTTGCAAGTAGTATATAAAATAGTTTTAGTCACAGTATTCCCTTCCACGGCATACAATATCCACATAAGCAATAATACATTTCACTTCCTGTTCTGTTTGTGCATTGTCACTCACTTTCCTCCCTGGGCAAAAGACACCCTTCCCCAAAGAAAAGTCATACAGAGAGGGCATACCTTGCACTCTTTTGGATATTTACAGTGTAGCTCTGAATGAATGTCAGTTTAAGTGGTTGTAGTCTGCTATTCTCCAATTCATGTATTAAAAAATCACTACATATTTCATTGTTTCTATATGTACCATATTTCATTATAGTTGCTTTAAATTATTTCATTAGTCCTGTTAGTAGGCATTTTGATTGCTTTAGATTTTGCTATTTTGAATAGCTGTTTAAACATTTAAACATTTAAACATTTTTTTTTCATAGTCTCACTTCCTTAAGAATTATTGAGTCAAAGGATAGATGTAGATTTTTAGTACTTTTTATTGTGTTTCAAACTTAACCTCCAGAAAGGCTTTTTTAATACAATTTGTGGACCAGTTTGACAGGTAAAAACAGTATCTCCTTGTGTCAGTTTGCATTTTTTTAGTGCAAGTTTATTTCATTATGTTTATTGAACATTATTTCTTCATCTTTGAATTGCCTGTCTTTGGCTTTCTCCCAATTTTCAAAATTGATATTTTCATCTTTTTTTCTAATTGATCTTTAACATTTGTATTTTAAGAATTTTTTTTGTCCTTGTCTGTTACTTATGCTGCTTTTTTTCCTCCTACTTTTATTTTTATTTTTTTGTGTATATTTATTTTTTAACTTTCAATTTTAAATATTAACAGAACAAAGACATTATGCTGGGAGACAAAAGTAGAATGTGATGCAGAAAAGAAAGTGGGAATGACAGACTAGGTGAGGGTCTCGCAGCAACTGGGCACCACTGAACTGGAAACTAAAGAACAGGATGCCCCACGGTGCTCTTATTCTCCTTTATACTCAGTGCTTAAGATTCCCTGTCATTGGCATTCATCTTCTCAGACTGGTCCTCTGGAAAAGGGATATTCTCCATTTGTGGCATACTTAATAATACAGATGTTCAGAATAAAGCAAATTATCCTTTTCAGTAAAGCCAGTGTTTGAAGCAAAGACAGGACCATATCTGTTTTCAATCAGGAAACAACATTTTGGTACATTATGCTTTGCTTTGGTTTTTGCTTTTTCATCTTGTTGGCATCTTGTTTTAGATCTTGTCTGCCAGGAAGTTTCCTTTTTCCTTTTTGATGAATCAACTGCTTTTTCAAATCAGTGCCACAGTTTAGGCAACCAATGACGTTGCAGTATTTTCAGGGTTAAAAGCGCTTTGATTAATGTGAAATTTGTTGTCAATGTACTGCAGGCCAAAATTCTGAAAATTATTGCTTTGAGATTCAGCTGTATCCATTTCTATTCATGCAGTTTTCAAATGTAAGGTTTACTAATTTTCTAACTTAGTGTTATATATATATTCACATTAGAAATATACTCCTGTCATTTTACCTTTTATTTTCAAAAATACAACTAAAGATTAACAATTGGCCTTTCAGAAATAGCACCCATTGTACTATGTGCATCAACCTCCTGTGTAAGTTATTTGCATGTTATTTGTTTTAACTAAGAATTCCACTTCTAAGGGAACTCTCTATGTGGGAGTCTCTTTTCTGTGGGTGATTATTACACCAACAAAAATGGCACATTGTTTGTTGTTTGTATTCTTAGAAGTTTGTTTTAAACTTTCCCTTGAAAAGTAAATGCTAGGTCCCAAGAGTTCAAGTAGTTACATGATAAAGAACTGAAGGAAAGTGATTTTGATTTCAATCTCCTGAAAGTCTGATTCAGCATTTTCAGTTTTTGAGGGTGAGTGTGACTCTGGGGAAGCCCTTCCTGAGCTGGGTGACACAGTAGAGCTAAGGTTTCATTTGCATATAGGCTACTCAGCTTCACACTCTTTTTCAGTCACCGAATACACATCAGAAAAATCACGCCAGAGTTGGAAAACTCCAAAAAGAGTCTCATAACCAGAACAGAGCAAAGCTCAGGCACTGCAGTACTCTTGCCTTCTTTTCAGTGCAGACCTAGCAGCAAAGAATTAAATGACATTTCACCTAGCACTTGACGCTGGCAAGTCAGAGTATCTCCTGCTAGGGTTTTTCAGTTCTTATCCTCACAAAATACAGAAATCAAGACAACATCAGAAAAGGGATAGACATTTTAGAACATGAAAATGACCTTGCTAAGCAGTACACAAAACAATAAAGTTCCCCTTGTAAACAGTACCACTTTAAGATGTAAGCCAACATTTTAAGTAACTCTGAAAACAGCCCATCAGTAGGTTAGATATGTGTCCATACATCCACATAAAATTTCCCTGTTTTATTGAGTTGTAAGTGTAAAGTTGGAAAGTGTAAGCCTAAGTCTCTAACCAGAGGCTCAGAAAGAAATTGCCTTGGTATAATTAATTTAATCTGTTCATGTTCAGGGAGAAGAGTTAGAAACTTCCATCTATTTCAAGATGATCTTGAGTGTATAGAACTGTTTAATTTTTTGCATTTATGTTTACTTTTAATTCTTTCACATAACTTTCATGCAATCTCTAGGCAAAAACTGTCCTACAGGCTATATATAGTCTTTGAACATAGTATTTCATGCCAGAAACATTCTTATGGAGTCATTTGTTTGTTTTGAGGTTGGAAAAGATTAAGATGAAAGATATTATCCCTAAGTTTCTACTTCATAGTAGGTTTTTACTTCATATCCTACATCAGAATAAGGAAAGTTGATATCTATGCTATTGTAAAGTTTTTGCAATTAGTGAATAGTTCCATTTTAAAAGTACACGTCCACTGAAAGACAAAAAAATATTAAACATTACGAAATAAAACCAGTACAAACCAACCTTGACAGATACATGTGAATATCCTTTTAATCACCTTAGACTTTGTATTTATGGTAGGGAATCACTATTTTGTTTCTTTCTACAATGAAGGACTTAACTCCTATGCTAACATTAGCACAAATGCTTTTGGTTTAACTTGACTGTAATGTAAATGATCAAGCGACCTATTTTGATAATCATTCTGTTTTTCCCTATAAAAGATTTCTTGATATAGACTAAGTCTTAAGTTGTATTATCTACACATAGGGGCTATATAATTTATTATATATTCATTTAAAATTTATAGTCAACTGAATGAAACCTATTTTGTCATTGAAATTATTTATACCTATTCAAAATATATATTTCCTATGACCAAAAGTATATTTTGAGTTATAGATAAAATGTTATTTTATGAAGTTGTAGAATTTGAAATTTTTGAGGACCATAGAGATCATACCTTCTGTGCTCATACAGATGAGGACACTGAGGACTGAGATGTGAAGGGACTCATCCCAGGTTGTACAGCTGGAGGTGGCATGACTTTAGCTTCACGCAAGTGTTCTGAATCTCAGCCCAGCACATTTTCTGTGTTACTCTTCCCTTAGACCTGAGGAGAAGGAAAGAAAAAAAGAACAACAACAAAAAGAAAAAGAGAAGGAAAGGAGGATGCAGTCTCCCACACATTGGTCTTAGTAGTGTAATACTGTGAAGTCCATTATTCTTTTAATCTGGAGGGCTAGAGGCTTTGCTTTTCTTCCCTTTTTTTGCCCTTGTTTTGGTGACTTGCGCAAATTATTTTATTTTTTATTCTCATTTTCCTCTTAAATAAAAACTAAACTGTCATGTGTTGTTTTATCTATCTGGCCTATTTTTGTTGGATTTTTGATGGGGAAATAAGCCTATAAACATTCTTGTTTCATAAAGTTTCTTAAATCTTTATTCTCCAGAGTTCAGATGATTTATAAACAGGTAGCTGTGTTTAATGATGAAATGACAGTTGTCTAAAAGCTCCTATTCCCTTCTACAGGCCCACAGGAGGCCTGCTAAATGACAAACCATGCTTCTTCTTAATCTTAGTTCCCAAGGCAATTGTTGATTTTCTCAAAGAGTTTTCAGGTTATTAGAAGTGTGACAGAAAGGTTTAAGATGATAGATGTAGGATATTGCCTCTAAGCAGTGTTCACACTGTTTAAATAGTGTTTGAACACTTGATTCAACAGAAACAACCACTCTCTGCAAAGTACATCATGCTTCCTCTTATTAATAAAAATGTATACCCTTTTGATGACTCATTCATGAGACTAGAAAATATATGTCTAACAGCTTATATAATAAATTCTTGAACTTTCAAATTTTTATCAAACTAAGCTACTAAATTAAACAGTCTTATCGAAGGGATACAGTTGCAGTATTATGTGGTTTTTGTTCTTAAAAGATGTTATGTTAGCCCTGGAGAGCCCCACAAGATGGTACTAACTTCAGGGTCCATTTCTGGATTCTTGGCCTAGGGAAACTATGGAGGATTGACTGAAGTAAGATTTTATTCAAGCGCTATTGGAAATAAGAAGGCCTCACACTGTCAAAATTTTCCAGGAACTTTATTGTTAATTGCCTTTAAGGAGAATTTATACTTGGAAATAATTTAAAAAATTAAACATTCACCAATGGTTTCTAGTAAAGAAAGGAATTTCTGATTTATTGAGGCCTCATTGTAATTTGTTCAGTGTATAGTGCTGGGAAGAACTCTGATGAACTCTGGTTTAAATAACTGAAATAATTAAAATTTTCCACGTATTACATTTTCTAATCTTACCACTCACTCATTCTGTATTTCAATATGTCTACCCAAAAGTTTCTTACAGTTAATTTTTTTATGGCCATTTGAATTTATTTTTCTCATGTTTTGTCACATACTGCCCAGTGGTCCTTACATTATCTGAAATCTTTTTCAGCATTTATAAACATCCCAGTAAACATTTTCTAGGGAAACTCTTCTTAGATTTGGCCAAGTAAGCATCAGGTTAATCAACTCCCTAAGTAATAGCTGCAATTTTTACATGAATTGTCACCATGGACACAAACTCAAGAACCAAGTCCCCTTTCTTAATTTTAACTAGATGTATCAATTTGGGAGGGCTAACTTACTATTTATAGCAAATAATCCCAGACTGTACAATAGCTCAAACACAATAGAAGTTTATTTCTTATCCAGTCGTCCAAGGCAGGTATTCCTGGTAAGCAGGTGGTTTCTTCTCTGCAGAAACATAACATCCTCTTTTCATTTTATAACTGCATCATCCCCAAGTGTTATAGGGCAGGGAGAGGAGCACCCCAAAACCCCCAAACTTGCTTTTTTTGAATGGGTTTTGTTATTTGCTGTATTAAGATAAATATATAAAACTTTTAATGGAAAGGAACTTTAATATAATAAGGGTATAATATAGAAAGGATAAAGAATATAGTTATTAAGTATTTAAAGTTATTTATTTTTTTGAGGGTAAAAGTTTAGTTAAATAGGATTGGCCTAAAAGTAAGACTTAAAAGCCTGCTACACGTTTAAAGGATTTTTTAGTAGAGACTTATAGAAAAGGGTTAGAAAGAGTTAGATAAATTTGGGAGGAAAAGAGTAAAATTAAAATTAAGATGAAAGTTGTTATTGTTAACTTTGCCACGGGTTTTTTACTTACATTTGTTTTAACTAGTTTAAGACCAAAAAATAAGCGCAGTTTCTTCACATGTTGCTTTGCTTTATGTGGTTTTTTTTTAGGTTTTTTTTTTTTTTTTTTTTTGCTGATTTTTATTTTGCTTTTTTTTTTCTTCCTTCCTTCTATCCTCCTCTCTACAAAATTCTCTTTCCTTACTCAACTTTACCCACTTAAAGCAAAACCAAAATTTTAAAACTTCCCCCTTTCCTAAAAATAACCCTGTTATACAAGGAGATCTTAATTTTTCTATATTTGGCTTATAAAAGAGCAAGAGAGCATGGGGGAGGGGAGGACGGTGGTTTTTATAAAGCTTGTCCTGAAAGTGGCGTTCATGCCTTCCATTCACATTCCATTGGCAGATATCTAATATAAAGAAGGCTGAGAAACAATTCTAGATGTTGCCAGCAACGTCTTTGATTGACAAAAGGAAGTCTCTTCTGCACAGGATAATCTTTTCATTCATTTCCTAATGAATCTGTTTGAGGAATATTTCTCTTTGGGTCTTCAGATGCTCTCAGCTATATTCAATTTAGTGGGCTTGCCATCTTGATTATTGATCATTTTAAATTTTAATATTTCTGCATGTTTTATAGGAAGAGCTAATGCTATTTTTATTGAAGTCTCATTGTTCTCTTACATAAGAACCAACATAAAACTTAATCAATCCTAATGAAATAAGAAGCAGTCAGTCTATCTACTTCAGATAAAGAAGCCATAAGGACATACCACCTGGCAGGATACTTGTATGATATAAAGTGTATTAGTTTCCTGTTGTTGCTGTAACAAACTGCCATATACTTAGTGTCTTAAAAGAACCCAAAAGTAGGGCCTCCCTAGTGGCACAAGGGGTTGAGCGCCTTACTGTGAGACTTCCGCGGCCACTGAATTATGAGTTCAATCCCCAGTCGGGGAGGTGACCCACATTGAGCAGCAGACCTCTCCTGCTTGCCGGCTGCTCCCCTCATTAGTGTATTTCAGTAGATCTGCCTGTTCTGCTCCCCACTGTGTCTCCTGAATCCTGTTACCCCCCCTCCGATGCCGCTGGCCTGTACCCTAGCTCTTGTATACATAAATAAAATATTTTTTTTTTTAAAAAAAAAAGCAAATGTAATAAACTCTGCTTCTGAGGGTACATTTCTCTGACTCTGATATGCCTAACCCTTCTTACAAGGATGCTTATGATTCCATCATGCTCACTGAGATCCCCCAGGATAATCTCCCTATCTCAAGATCCTTAGTTACATCTTCAAAGTTCCTTTTGCCATGTAAGGTAAAACTAACACATTCACCGAGTAATACAAAATTCAAGGGTTAGGGTAAGGACTTATTGGGGGAGATCATTATTCAGTTTGATGCAGGAGGTAAACATGACACATAGCCTTTCTCAGAGAAAAACGGTAAAGGATGACATGAATTTCGATTACTTTTAGAAGATAGTTTGCTCATAAGACTTGGTCATTTAGTCACAAAATAATGATTTTTCAAGAGACCTATAGAAGTAATCTCATCCGATGCTTACATGGATGAGCAACACAGGCCCCCTAAAAAAATTAACAAAGAAGCCTAGTTGTAGGACCTTCTGAGAACTGAACAATAAGGAAGAGAGAAAGTACCTTGTACCTAACTAAATTCAAGACTTTCTTTTAGAAAATAATACAACACTCTAAGAAGAATAAGTTTTTCCAGTCTACTTCTAATAGCAAGAAAATAATAGTTCAGTTCATCATGAACCTAAGACCTCTATATTTATAACTATAAATAAATATTTCTGTAGAATATTCCATAAACTGCTCTTGTTTGTATAAACACCATAGAGATAGCTTCATAGTTGAAAGAAAACAAATTACCATGAGACTTATTGTCAAATGTTTTCATTGAATGAAGAAGGGAAAGTAACATCATAGAAATACTGGAAATTCTCAGATCTCAGAATTAACTCTTTTCCACTCTTCTCTCTTTACCTGTGCTGTCCATTACTGTAACCTTTGTTCTCATGTGACTGCTGAGCACTTGATAACGTTGTTCGACAATCATGATGCTCTGTAAGGGAAATTTCAAAGACAATACAGATGCCTCTGGTTAAATAAAATATATAATGAAAGTTAATTTCACCTATTTTTACTTCATCTAAATGAGGGTACTGGAAATTTTAAATTACAAATGTAACTGTCATATTGTTTGAAACTTTTCCCTTAAACTAATACTGGTATGAGTTGAAGCTGAATACCTCTCCCCTATCCAGTCAGAATGAGTACAAGAGGTGGGGTCAGATTTCATAGAACTAGCCCAATAACAATAAATCTTTCTTAAAATTATATTCACTTACTGGTAAGCTCATCATGACTTGATGAATATGATACTTAGTGTTATAGTAATGAAGTGAAGCCTTGATAATTCTGTGGGAAAATTACAATTAGTGTCTGAATCAACCAATATTTCATTAAAATGCACTTCTATTTGCTTCTAGAAATGTATACTAACATAGTGCTTCTTAGTAAAATAGGCCACACAGAGTAATAGAAAGAGTATACATAACCTTTAGGATTCTAGAATAGTCAACATTCAATTCCAGTTCCTCTTTTAGCTAAATGACTTTAGACAATTTAGCTTAACTTCTCTGAATCCCATCTCTAAAATGAGATTAGTATCTATCTAACAGGGTTTTTCTATAGATTACAGAAAGGGCAGTTTTGAGTCAAAGATGAACTTGTAGGATGTTATTAGGTCTCCATGTTATCCTGTCTGACTCATTCCAGGGAGGGGGATTGGATGCTGTGTGGGAGGGGGGACTGGGCAGGACTCTGCAGGATATATTGGACTGTGACAGGTTCCACAAAGGCCTCAGCTGACCCTTCTGGTGCTCTAAAACCCATGGGGGTCCTTCAGAGCTGTCCTGCAGGGAGGTTAAGGGATCAAGCTATCATGCACCATCATAAGATGCAGGTCATCTCTCCCAAGTGGCAGTGACCTTTTAACAGGCAGCATTCCTCAGCTCAGGGCAGTTCTCAGAGGACTGACAGGTGAGGCTGGATGTGTCCTTCCTCATGCAGGGACATCTGGGTCACCCAGCACAGCATCTACCCAGTAATGTTCCTGTCCTCTTCACTCCTGTTACAAATAAATATGAAATTCCATTGTATGAAGTTACCATAATTTAAACCTTTGAATTGTTTCCTGTGCTTTCCTGGTACAAACACAATTTTAACCCGTCTCCTAGAACATATGTGTAAGAGTTTTTCTAGACTATACTTCTGGATGAACTACCAGATCACAAGGTAGACATTATTTTCCAAAGTATTTATGCAAAGAAAGAGCAAAAAAGTGGACAGTGACCCCAGGAAGTTCTAATGATGATTGTATTCACTTTCTCTTACTTGGGGGTCAGGTTTGAAAGGTACTAATATTTTTCATTATGTTTAAAATCATATGTAAACATTACACATATTATTTTGTCTGTATCAGTTATTAGGTAATAAAATGCCCCCGAAGAAGGAATAAATTAAGTTGTCCATAGTTGTTGTAAGGAGGAATAAATGAAGTTGTCCATAGTTGTTGTAAGGATTCCCAGAAGGGTCTTTATAGGGTAGGGAAAAGCTCTAATAGTTTGTTTTATAGTATTTATCTTTGTACCCAATTGTCTTTCTAACATACAATGGGTAGGAGCATCCATAGATACTATTGCCCTGTTACTCTCTGACCTCACTCATACCTGCTCTTTCCTGTCTGGAAGGCAGACTCACTTGGGATAGTCAGGTATCGATGACTATTGTGTCTGCAGCTTCTTCTAAGAGATATTAAGATTTAATTTAGATTGTCAGCCTTTACCTTATCAGCCCATGTTGTGATCTCAATACCAGTGTAATATTAGCTTTCATCAGCCATTGTCATACCATTCTCTGTAAAGTTTTTCCTTCTACTAGAAATCTTTAATCTTAGTGGTAGTTTCATCCCTAGAGAGTTTGAGAATGACGCAGGCTGCCTCTTGTCCCTTTTTTGTTGTTTAGATTTTGTTTCCTTTTTTTTTATTTAGTTGTATTTTCTATATCTTTTACATAAAAATGTGTATTGGATTGCTTTTAATATCTAAGAACTAGATTTTTTTGGGGGTGGGGAGGGACTATAAATTGGCTTTAAACTTCTGCCACAGACTTAGGTAGAAGCAGATGAGCAAAGTTGGCTTGCAGGGGTGAGGGTGGAGGTAAGTATTTAAGGCACAGGAAGCAGGATGTTTTGTTGATGATTTACTCTGGAGGCTCAGGGTTTAGTTGGTACCAGGATCTTCTTTATCTTTGTTACTGAAATGAAGCTATGACTTGAACCGCTATAGTTACTTCATTATTTGTTTCATAAAACTCAGACAGGGTACCTTTTGATCCCCAAATCCCAAGTCTTTATCACAGCATCAGGATCTAGCTTTATTATCCAGTTACCACAAATATAGTACTTACATAACAGGTGTAACGTTAAGTGCTTCATCTGTGTTCCTCCCTGCCATCCCATAATGCTATATAATAGCCAGGATTCTTGGCTACAAAAAAAAAGAGAGTAAGGGAAAGGAAAGGACTATCCCTCTGTAACTTAAGAGTAAAAGATATTTATTGGATCATCATCAAACGTTCACAAAATGAAAGGTGAAGCTATTTGAGAATCACAGTAGGAAACTGGTTTCAACCAAGCAGACTGATGGAAAGAACAATGCCAAGTTGCTTCCATGGGAAAGGGGTAGCCAGGAGCTTGCAGCTGCCACCACCCCTACCACAGTAAGGATGTTCTGTCCTGTCTCTGTAGCTCCATCTCACTCCTTTGGGAATATCAAATGGCCAAACTCAGGTCACATGGCCTTTGCTTCCAGGCTTGCAGGGACAGGGAATATCAGTGGTACCACTTCTGGCACACAGTAGGGGTTTCCCCTAAAATAGGATGTTGTTGTTAGTGAGTACTCTAAAACCAGCTAGTGTCTATTGAGTCATTTTCCCTGTTTCTCATTGAAATTTAGAGAATCTGATTCTTACCCAGTTATACTGGTCAATGATGAAGCCAAGTGTCTTTGTTACTATAGAACTTGCAGTTACTCTTATGTAGCACCAAGTGGGGAATCTTATTTTTTTTGTTGTTGTTGTTGTTGGTGAAATAGAATATTACTTGAAATTATTATGGACTGATAGAAACTGATAAGTGATCCAAATTACCATGTGAATTAATTAAAGAGATGGAAAATTAAATGTTATTTTAGAATGTTTTCTAATAAATGAAAGTGAGGCCATAAAAATAGTCTCTGACTGTATAAATAGTCTTTTTTTTTGGAAACAGTGCCAAATAGAGTCATGTACATTGAGTTTCCTTGAGGATAATTTGACTTTGGTGTGAAACCCCAATAAATGGTGACCTTTGTTTTATTTCTTTCTGGACTCTGTGCCTGGCATGCATTAGACACTTAGGAAATATTTGTTGATTGACATTAAATTGACAGGGAAAACTTGTTGAATTGGCACTAAGTATTATAAAGAAATTATTATGGGTGGGCTTATTGGATTAGCTCTGGAACAGAGTATTTTCTCAGTACTTAACTATCGCAACTATAATTACTGGTTTACTCACTAGAAAAACAACTTTGGGAGCTCTGAAATGATACCATTTCTATTTTTGCATTTTGTATATATTTTGGGGTAGAATGAGGCATACCTTCTTATGACAGAGTAAGAAGAATTTGTAACGTCTCAGGTATATATGATAGATTTTCCTACCCCTCCAGCAGTCTCAGTAGCCTCAAAATGAGGCTTTGTGTTTCTTTCCCATATGATCATTTCTAAAGGTCTGAACTGAATGTGACAATGTCAGTTATGTAGAATTACATCTTGTGAATACACAGATGCAGTTTTCTTCCATATTTTCCACTTCTAAATTGTAAATTTAATATACACCCCTTGTCTAAACATCTTACATGACTGGGTTTGGTTCATGAGGGGAAAATGATGTTTTTTCAAGTTTGGAACTATTTCACGCTTACAGGGTGTTTTTTTCCCCCTCGAGAATGTTATTTAATTTTAAATGTAAGAAGGTTCTATTTAAAGATTTTCCCCCATCCTGTTGCTTTGTATGTTTGAGGAACAGATGGAATGAAAGCCTGTGATGGTACAGGCAAGACAGGGCTGCTCAAGGGAGGAGCATGTCCTCACAGGTTGAGAAGTCACATGAGGGTTTTGACTTCCAGCTACTAGTTACTAAAGACAGCAATTGCTCGTTAAAATTGCACTTAGTTTACATTCTAGATGAGTGATGAACCAATGAAATACATCGTTGCACTGCTCAACAAAACTTTACACTTTCCCAAAGAGAGGTGGGTAAGAAACATAATCAATCAGACCTTTCCAAAAGAGGGTCCAGGACAAGGGGAAAGTTGCTGTTTGACTGAGACTGAAGGATAAGGGTATCAGAATGCATGTCCAGTGTCTATTCCAGGAGAGATGGTTCTGAGTCCTGTTTTGGAAAATAGCCTCTGAGGTGTGTCCAGTTCATTAATTGGCACATGGTAACAGGGTTTCAGTTCCCACTCTTAAGTCAGATGTCAGGCACAGGAGCAGGTGTGAGACCTCAAGTGACCGGGTCACCCAGGATTCAGGATCTAGTCCTGGGGTATTGAGCACTAAATGAATTGAGGCTGCCACCCTCTGCTGGAGTCAAAAATTAGTTCGAAAACTAGAAAAGTATTGTTACAGGGTAATTTTAATATAAAATGGGTTTTTTATATTGGGTTTTTTACTTGTGTGTTTAGAAGATTTAAAAGTTTTAATTTTAGGTATATGTGGTAAAAGTTATTAGCATGTTTTATTTTATGAAAGAAAGGGGAATAAAATAGTAATAATATTAAAGAAAAAGAAAGGGATATAAATTTATAAATACTTTATTAGATTTAAGCAATGGCGTGTTGAGAGCTGGCTTTGAGTTGAATGAGATGGCTTTGAAGGAAGGGGTTTGGCTCCTTAGTAAGAGGAAAGATTTTAAGCTCACCTCTGGTTTTATAGCTAGCTTGGTTGCTTAACTCCACCCTCAGGTCCCAGTAATTTATTTTTTGATAATTATTTTATTGGATTTGTGGTTTTGGAATACTGATGGTTTGGAGTGGGGGTTGGAGTTTACACACCCATAATCCATTTAGGATCACCTTTCCCCCTAACAGTATCAGCTGGGAAACTCTGGAAAAAATAGGAAAAAGATAATGTTGGGCGTAAGTTTGTAGCTAATTGATCTATTTTTATTTTTTTTAAATCATAGTAGTTTAAACATTTTAGGTTGCAATAGTAGAGTGGATATCATTCTCTGGAAGGTTAATTAATTTTGCAATCATGTTGCTGTGTGGAAAGGATTGAGGCATGAAGAACAAAAGGATGCTTATCTCACTTCTGCCCTGCCAGAGGCAGGAAGCTATCACTTTCTTGTTCTTCTGGTCCCCAACACTAGTTTCTAAGCTAAGGCAGCATTGATTTTTCAAGTCTCCTTTCTGCAGTTTATTGTATGAGTGGCCTCCATTTCAATTCTGGAGCCAGTCTCCCCATTTGAGTTTTCCATTTCAAGGTAATCATTACTGCAATCTGAAATAATGGCCATGGAATTTATTAGCTTTAAGCCTGGGAGAGAGCTTCTGCTGGAATTAGAAAACCTGGGCACGCGTCTCAGTTCTGTCACTGTTTAGTTACATGAAATCCTAGATGAGCCACTTCATGTTTCTGTATCTCAGGTGTCTTTACCTGTAAAATGAAGGGGATTATTTCTAAGCTCATTCAGTCCTGACAATCAGGACATAACCAGATGAGTGGCACACAAAAGAAATAATTCATTCACGCCTTGAACATGTAGAAAATGTTGGGCCACTGGACAATCTTGGTCAGAAAACCTCAGTGAATACCTGGCCTGTGACTCCCAGATCAGAGTTCCAGCTTCACCATTTGCATGCAAACTAGTGCAATCTTAAAAAAATCCAAGGAAAGCCTTGGGATCCTTTTGAATTAGCTGAAAGTGACATCTACCATTTTGTTCAGAAGTACTTATCACCTCCTGATGTCCCTGTCCCATCTACCCACCCTTCTGTGTATTGTGTTAATTGAACCTCCACACAATTGTTACTTAGAATTTATTACCATTTTGACTTCTTTCCAGAGTTATATAACTCAGTCTTCAGAGTAACTTTCTGCTGATGGTTGCATGATATTTCCTGTTGAGGAAGGAAGCACTTGCTTAGCTACTGTTGATGTTCTCTTGTCTTTCTCTTTTAGGGTCTATAAGTCTTCAGGTCAGTGATATCCTGAGGGTATTCACCATTATACTTACCACAATAGACTTCCCTGTTCTTCCCATCCCTCCCCTCATCCTAAGTATTCAGTCCCTTATCTTCCATTTAATTAATTTGCATAATTAGATTTCTCCTACAATTTCAATTTGATATGGAAGTCACCTTTACTCCCCTCCCCCCTCCCCCAAGCTTTTAAGGAAACTTCTTTTGTACTTTTGAACAGCTGCTGCTCTCCAGGAGACCAGCCTTCATTTTGCAGCTCTGTGCAGACTGCCCAACCCGGAGACACAGGCAAGGACTCTCTCAGAGCAGGCAGGCCAGGACAGTGCCATCAATATGTCTGCATGATTATATCATATGGAATCTACTTGTGAAACCCATATGTACCTAACATCACAACTGTGGGTGATGCAAAATAAATGTAGGAGGAAGAAAATAAGACTTATTCAGAAAACAGTTGGAAAACCATATTGTTTAAATAGTATGGGCATGTTCACTGCATCCTTATTTATGGTAACACACGACTATAAACTAAATGTCCCTTAAACTAAAAGACCCTGATAACATATGATGCATCTGTACACTGGAATGCCATGCAACTATTAGCAAGAGTGAGTAGCTTTATATGTGTTGACATAGGATGATCTTGAGAACAGAAAAAGAAAGAAACAGAAAAAATACATACCATGTTTTCATGTAGCTCATAAGAAAAAGGACACAGATACACTGTATGTGGATGGATCATTTCTTTAAGAATGTATATAGGAAGCTGGGAATGGTGCTTGTTTCCGGGCAGAGGGACTAGGAAACAGTGTGGAAGGGAAACTTAGTTTTACTACATGCTCTTTTATACTACTAAGAAAGAAATTCATTGTGTAGTAAGAAATTCATTGTGTAAAAATGCTGGAGAGCATTTTTTAAAGAAGTATTCTGAATTTCCTAAGTTTAATGACTGACATACAATAGAGAAAGGAAACACTGTTTATCTAAGAGTCCTGCTTTCTACCAGGGGCTGTTATAGACACTGTGGTGCAGCTGACAGAGTGAAGAGTTCCGTGAAGATGAGGGGTGAGAGGTTATGATTAGAATGAATGAAGTAGAGGATGGACATTCTTTTAGGAAGGACAGCTAGAGAAAGTCCCTTGGTCAATGTAGCATTTGTGCCAAACCCTTAATAGTGAGAAGCCACTATGTGATGAGGATGTAGTGACAGAGTTCCAGGCAGGAAGGCAAATGGGAAATAATTCAGGAAGGCTTCAGCCAGGAGGTGAACTCATGTTCCCTATGCAGGTTGAATGGAAGCTACAGTCCAATATATCAATCTGGAAAGAAGAAACAGGCCTGACCATGGCAACTATAGTGTTGGAAGTAGTCAAATTAACTTTAGAGGGGGTCAGGATGAGCCGAGCAGCAAGGGACCCTGAGTGCTTGAGGTCTTGCTAGCTCTCTCCCACCCCTCTTGAGGACACACCCAGAATCATTATAGGCATCACTGTTAGTTGAAAGATGCTAGAGACCTTGCAGCCATTCTCACTGCCAAGATGGAAGTTTGATGGGAACTGAGAATGTAGCAAAGGGACAAAGGAGTACTTCTCTTTCTCTCACTTGCAAAAAGATTCATTCCAAGTGTTAAAAGCAAAAGTCAGTGTAAATAGTGGTAGCTCATGGAAGACAGTATGGTGTGTGGTCTGGCTGGTAGTGAGGATCTGAGGGCTGTGCTGTCAGTGCCTCCTGACTGACCTTTCTCTTGTGAAGTGGGGATTGATTGTCACCCCCACCTCACAAGATTGCTGATGGAGAACCGAAATGAGATAGCGTATGTTGCCTCTATAAAGTAGATTGAGTTAAACAGATGAAAGTTGCTATTAGTAATGACAGTGCAGGAATAATAATGCCAGTTAAATAGTCTTTGGGTAAAGATAACATATTTCTGCTAAATTTCCCAGAAATCAAGTTGTACATTGGATTCCATTTTTGTACTCTCTAGCAAATGGTTTTCATTCTTTTTATGGAATATTTTTGGTAGAGAAAAGGAAATTAAGTTCTTTAGGAGACATTCTTAACTCCTCATTAAGGTGACTGGCAAATATCCAAGAGTTGTGTTTCTTTAAACCAGTGTATTTATAACTACCCTGAGGCGGGGTCGCATGTCTTTCAAATAGTACTTTTTGAATTTTTATCTTGGCTCTGCTGGGTTTGTGGGTTCTACTTCAGTTTTGTGAAGTCCTCATGTTAAGGTTTACTTCTGTTAAGTTAGAACTATGCATATTCTAATATCTCAATTTTATCATAATGTTACAATACACCATTTTTTATATCTTTAGAACATGCTTTGTAAAGTACAAAGTCACGACAATTTTTTATAACTTACTTTAAATGACAGTTATTCAGTAATTTCAAATTAGCTGGAAAGAGGAAACTTTACCATAAGTAATTAAAATTATATCTTAGACTCTAAATTCAGTGCATCGATAGAGGAGCTATCCCCAACATCTTCCAAATTTTTTTTTCCATCATTATTTTAGAGAAAATTCTACAAAATTAATATCTTTTGTTTTCCTGAAAGCAGAGTTGAAGTATCAAGTGCTTCAAAGGTAGAATATGGAAAATTAAGGTGTCTAGAGGAAGCCCCTGATGGGGAGATGAAACCAAACCCACAGTGCAAGCATCCCCTTGTCTGAGCTTGTTGACTTGGGGCAAATAACCTGTGTACCTTAAGTAGTGCAATAGAAAACCGGTGCCTTGCTGTAGACTATGCACAACTTGCAGTCCTTAGTCATCAAAGAAAAGTTTAGAATTGAAGAGTGGAATAGGTTATTCCCAGAATAGTATTTTGTTAAGTTCTTAAAAAAAAAAATTGTTGATTATATGAACCCTAAAATTTCTTTTTTTTTTTTTTTTTCTAGAAAATAAGCTTATGTGCTGACCCTCTCTACCCCAGGGTACTAAAGAAGTATGAGGCATCACTAGTCCTATATACTCAAAACTAGCGTCATGTAACTGGAACTAAAATGATCTAGTCTCCTAATACTCTCCAGTTTGTAATACTCAAAAAGGTAGTATATGTTTTTATGCACTGACAGAGCTTTTATAGCTCTTGGAAAAGCTATTTATTTCTTGAGTTAGCTTTATTGATTTCATTCTAAGCCATATTTAAAGTTAACATGTGCTAACTGACCTTTATAGTTGCTCTTAATTTTTCAGTATAATAGGGAGATAACATCACATTTTTATTCTGGATTTCTCATGCAAACTGACACAATTCCTGTTTAAATATCTAGCAACTGTAGTCTAAGGCCATAAGAAAGATTTAATTTTTCAAAAAGCATACAGTTGCATTTGCTGTTAAAGAATATGTGACCTGGAACAGGAAACAGCGGAAAAATAAATGATCATTGAGTGCCTTTGTGGCTTCCATCCTTTTATTAGCCTATAATTGATTGAGTCTTTGCTACCCATCTGTATTTTTTTCCCTTTTGGAAATTTTGCTCTGTTCCCACCACACATGGTGCCTAACAGATTACTTGAGACTTTTGTGGTATCTCTATTTTGTTGTTGACATTAATGAGCTTGCTGCATAATATAACAAGGGAAATAGTGTTGCTATTTGGAATGCTAATGAATTGCTTGCCTGGCCAATTGCCATTTGTTCCAGTGTGTGAATATGGTGTGTGTGTGTGTGTGTGTGTGTGTGTGTAAAAGAGAGATGAGTAGCAGGGGTGGGATTGCATTTTTTTTTTTCCTCTTTGCAGCCAGTGACGTGAGCGGTGCCTGGAACAATCAGACTCGCTGCAAACAGGGTAGTTGAAGATGCTGGGGGAGGCAGCCTGGTGTGTCTTAAGCTAACGCAGATCTCTGAGCTCCGAGCTGCTCAGGCACAACCCCACAGAGTTCCTCCAGCATTAGAGCCTCGCAGCAGTTGGAAAGTGCCTTTTTATTTCTCCAAACCCCTTCCCCAGTCGACCTGCGAAATGATTGGCGTGAATAGTGTTCAGAGCACCAGCAAGGTGCGGGTGAGGACCTCAGGTTCCGTGAAATACTCTCGGGAGGATTCTATCCGGCGGCAGTCCCACAGGTCAAAGTCTATGAAAATTTCCAACTCCTCAGAGTTTTCTGCTAAGGAGACAAAGGTAAAGAAATCCCGTGTTAAACCATATTGACAGTTGTATGTTAGAGTGAACCAAATGCGATACAGTCTTTGCCAGTGCTAATGTGCAGTGACAGACTGAGAAGTAGGGTGTATAAAATGGCTCTAAGATAATCAGGTGAGATCAGGTGAAAGGGATGGTACCTGAACTCCAGATGTAGAGATTGCTGGGGCGTGGGTCAGCTTTGTAAAGAGCCGGTTCATGGATGAAAAAGGTAGAAGCAGTGCTCAAAATGAGATGATTGTGTGAAACTGTTGGTTGGTACCTTAATCTTGTTTTCAGTCTCAGAAAGGTTGCCTTGACAAATGAATTGTCAGTGCAGTGTATTTTTAGACCATCAGGAATATAGAGACATTGTGTATGATTTTACCATTCAGTTAGCTCCTCTTGCCTTCCCTCCCCTGCCTTTCCCCCAATATGTGGAACTGATGTGCAATAGTGACCTGGTCCTCTTAGACTAATTCCTTGTCTTGTTCAGTCTTGAGCCCCAGGCATATGTGATGGTGGAGGTTTCTCCTTTCATGTTCCTTACATGTGTGCTGATGCTGTGCTGCCATTAATCACCTGTCTCTTTGCCACTGCCTGTAGGATAATATAATCTCTGTTCGTGTGGAATGTGAAGGGAGTGATTACGTAGTGAAATGGGCATTTACTACATGCAACATATTCTTGAGATTCTTCCCACCACCATCTGTGTGAGCAGGGTACTCAGAAACACTCCCACTCCACAGGTTTAAAAATGGAATAATAGAATCATAGGATCTGAGAACTCTAGGGCTAGATGGAGATGATTATGATAGAGATTCAGAGGTTTGAGAATATAAAGGAGATGGGTCTGAGTGTCATCTCAATCTTCTCACAGGTTATTTACCCAGACTCTCTAAGAGAGACCTCGAGTTCTCACCCTCCCATCCCCTTCTATGACATTCATGTTGTTGAAAGACTCCGGTAATAGTAATAATAGATCCTGCTCAAAATAGGGGATGGGGGAGTTTGGGGGGAGCTCAGTTTAATTTTAAGAAACATGTTATAACAGTGGGCTCAAACCCCATTAATCTTTAACAAATCCTGTAACTAGAATATCTTCAGATCTTTCCCTCTAAGTTTCTTTTTTAAAAAGCTGTTGCTTTAGGGAGAGACATGTAGGTAGGTCTTCACAGCCCTGTTATAGTGACCTGCATGGGGATGAATTGGTTTCCATCAAAACTGTTGTGAAACCTCCTGTGGTGTGACGCCTACTGTCTCCCGCTAAGATAGACCTGGATGGCTCATTATATTGGTAAATGATTAATGTATGTGGGCACATATATGATTCTTGACATGACTCTAAACCTGACTTCTATTAGGGGTACTAAGAAGCCCCTTTAGATTTCGTTTTAATATGGATTATCCCCACCCTATTCAGTCAAAGGCTTAGGGAAATTAACAGATGATCATCAACTACCACTTATCCTGATGATATTTAAGCACTGTAATGTGAGTCTATTCAGACAGCATTATGGTTGTGTACTGTAGTGCTAGATGCCAAATGAAAAGGACTCGACTCTCTTCTCTGTTACATAGTACAGGGTCTCTCATTTGACATGCAAGAGAAAGCCAAGCATTTTTTTTTTTTTAATATTACAAGCATTGAAGAAGTGAAGAGAGAAAAGCTCCTGGTAGAATTGTAGTTAGTAGGCTATCACATGGTACTTTGGAGCTTATAGTCTTTCTTTAATTATATCTTTTGAGACATAGGTGGTCTCTTCTGGAGTGTATAGTCAAGAATGTATCCATGCTCCCAGTATCTCACAGGAGATATTTTTATTTGATTATGTAGTCTTTAAAATTGAACACCAGAAGTAGCTAATGGAAAATCATTAGAACAGGAAATTAAATAGATTAAACTCACTCTTTTACTAGCCATTTTTGTTCCCCAAATAAAGCAAACTGAGTCATAATATATAAGCTTGTACCCTAAACATAGTGAACTGAATTGTATTATAGATGTGTATGGATGCATAGCAACTCATATTTCTATCCACAATGTACACATTTTATTCCAAAGGTTAATAATCAGGATTCTCGTTTACCTTGGTTATATCTAGTAGTGCTTTTTTAGCACTTAAAATAAAATCAGTGTTCCTGTTAATCATGTAAGTAACACTTTTTGACTGTCTCACTCTTCTTACAAAATTCAGTATCTCTACTTTAATGATCAGAAGAAATTCTTCCCAGCTTCCCAGAAAGGGTAACTTGCGATATGTTCCTACGATATCATGCTGTTTCTCTGGCACACTGGTTTTTTCTAGAATAGGTGAATTAATAGTGCCCCTTAGAGACTTGAAGTTATAAAGTGTTCTGTATTCCTTCAAAACTTTCATTTTTCATGTTTCTAACTTCTGTTTTGTTGGCCATTGATAACATGTAGTGGCTTACTTAAGTAAGGATTCATTTGTAACCCTCACTTCTCATTTCATTTATTCATTTTTGTTTTTCATTTGAGGCAAGGGTTAAGGGACTTCTGGAAAGACTTGATACTCTTGCCTTTGATTTTAGCGAAATACTTAAAAGCTTTCCTTGATCTAATCACTTTACGTTAAGAGAATTGAATTTCCTAACCCTTGCAGTTCATATTGACAAATTTTGAAGAATGTTATTTAAACTACTGAAACATGGTCTATATATTATTTTCCTTAAAATCCATTCTTCTGTGTGGCTTTTGTTGTTGTTATTTGTTTGTTTGCTATATTTTAAGTCCTGTTCTTTAGATGTCTGCATAGAGGGTGACTTTGTCCTTCTCCAGATAACATTGCTTACATCAAATTCTGAAGCATATAAAATGAATACAGATATCGATATGTTTTATGGGTCTTGTGAAGAACTCATTATTAAACTGTATTAGTTACATTTGTCAGGGTCTGCTATTGGAAGAGTAATGCAGCTCCTAGCCATGAGGGGGCAGTGCAGACCTTCCTGCTGTCAGGCCCAGCTGGCCACCCTGTCTTTGACAGAAGTGACATTTTGGAATAAGTTTCTTAAAAAGCTAATATCCGGAATTTGGTGTGTATGGTATAAGCAGATGCTGGTTAAGCTTCTATTCTGCCAAACATTTCCACATTTCTCCTCTGCATCTAATTATACCTTTAATATCAATTATTTTGGTGTGTTAGTTTTTAACTTGAATAAGTCAACTATAGGTTTAAAAAATAAATCTAAAAATTCACAATGATAATATCACTTTTTTCCTCCTCAATTTCTTACTGCCAACCACACTATACTTATAGATATGGGACAGCTAAGCCAGAAGCTGAAACATGCATAGTTGAATTCTTGAGGCCTTTTTTTAGGAATAGTATGGGACTACATATGAAATCATGAGGTCTTTAGAAGGATTCAAGAGAACCATTTAAAGTTTATATTCTAGTTTGGCAAAGAAATCAATTTCTCTGATAGTGAAATTTCAGGGTCAAACCCCTGGTACTTTGGATAGTGCAAAATTAAATACAGCACCTCTGTGACCCTTTGCAGCATCCAGTGTTCTAGTTTAGGTTTTCTCACCCATTAGCAAAAGGTGCCTAGACTAGTCACTTACCCTCCCTGAGACTCATCCATAAAAAGCAAGAGTTGAGAAAGTGATATCTTTGTTCTGAGCAATGTTAATTTTAGAAATCTTGTGTGGGTTGCTGGGGGTTATTTCCTCTGTAAAAGAAACCTAAAGACTGAGCTAGATTCAGGAAAGGTGAGTTTTATGTGTACTTTGAATAAACCTCTTCCTGTACTAAGAGATGTTAACCATAAAAGCCTAGAAGGAAAATAGGAGGGCCTAATTCATTGCTTTGTAAAACATATTGCAAAAATGTTGAAAGGCAACATCAACTCTATTCTTTCTAAGGCTTTGCTTGTTATTTCTTCAGCATTGTTAGGTAAATGTTAATCTTTTCTCCCTTTGTGAATCAAATCTATACACAAAGGAACTTTGAAGAAATCATTATAATGCCCCTTTGTAACCTGAAATTTTCCATGAGAGGTTTGCTGGTTGTTGTCATTCTTTTCTAGATTTCTTTTTTATTTTAGACTCAAGCTAGAGCCTGGGGAAAAGACTCAGATCTAATGGGTCATTTTTATCTGCCTATTCAAAGATTTATATCTCATAAGATGGGGAAAATCCTTAGTCATAATTTGAAATATTTCCTGCAAATGTCTTTATGTATTTTTTATTCTTAAATTGAAGCAGAACAGTTTATAATCTCATAAATTCATCCTTTAGCCACGTCCTGGCAAAGGACAGTCGTTCTGAACTATTGCAGTGAGAGTATTAGGAAAATAATCTCTGAACTAGTTATAGTCCTGGGACTTGAGAGAATCAGGGCGGTGTGTTTCACATTATGAATCTGGTAGTACAAAAATAAAAACAGTATTATCTCCAGAATTCTAATTTTCTTATATTGGTCCTACCGTCATCCTACCCAAGTCACTTGTCTTCTCTAGGGACACATGGGGGAAATACCCCAACCTTTGAGGTTCTTCTCAGGTAGACCAAGCAAACAAATATCAGAGAGATTAGTAGGAGAAAAAGAACAAACTTAATTATACACATAAGGAGAATTTACAGTAGATTGTACAGTAAATGAAACAGACTCAGGATTTTTATTCCCGAGCTAACAAATGGGATAGGGCCTGGACTGACAAGGAGAGAGGAGGGAACTTCATGGGAGGAGGACAGGGTGACTCATATGACAGAACCAAATGCTGTCTGGATGTTTGTCTTGCCATACGTTTCTCTGATAAAAAGGTTATTTCTGGAGAGACTTTAAATTTTTTAATAGAATCTTTTGAAGCTTACATGACCTCAAACTAACACATTCTGATATTTCCATATGATCCTTATCCTAAGGAAGCTCTTGGGAAGAGACTTGCCTTTTTTGGAAGGTAGTTCTATAGCCTCCATCATTTTGAATCAGTATTTAAACCTCTTAAGACTTGAGTCACCTGGTCCCAAAAGAGAAGCTTTAACTGTCTCTAGTTTTATTTTTAAATTGTGAAGACTATCAAAGTGATAGTGGGTTTTGTTGTTGGGTCTGTTTTTGAATTCTCCAGCCCCTAAATACCTTCTCTCTCTCCTTCCCAAGTCCTTTCTGAATTTCTCAGATCCTGTTGGTACTTTCATGTAAAGTACATCTTTTCTTTTTTTCAGGATGCTCAAGTGATTATTTAGGATATTGAGCAAATTATACTCCTGATGTGATGACACTTGTTAATCCTTGAATATAATTAAGAGCAGATCCTCACCATCACACTCTTCACCCCTTTTTCACTTGATGAAAGTACTAGTGGCACTGTGCTTGGTTTCAGTCTCTAAAATAATTCCCAATGTCATACTGCTTTCTTGTTCTGCCATGCTCATGCCTTGTATGACACGTTCTACCAGTGATGGTGTCCTAAAGCAGATAGTCTAGAAATTCCATGTTTATTATCTATTTCAGGCAGCACTGGAATATTGTAAAGAAAATACTAGCATGCCTTAGAATCCAAGGAAAAGAAAAAGATGACATGGTAAGGGGGGAAAAAATTACATCTTTAAGATAGTCTTTGGTGAAGATCAAGGAGGTTACTATCAGTCATAATAAGCTAAAGCCAGCCGTCAATAGTCCTGTGTGGGGATATTCTCAGCGACCAGAGTCCAGGATGCAACCTTTCCTTTATAACAACCTATAGTTAGATCAGTTGTCTGGTATAGAATTTGGGAATTGTGCTCAGCTTAGGAACTAATAGAGATGTTTGGAGCATTTTAAAAATTCCCTTACCCATAAGGAAAGCCATGATTCAGAAACCATGAGTAGCAAAGTACCTTTTTCAGTAATTTGGCAGGGGAGTTACTCTTTACCTTTGTTTTTAATTAAAAATTTTTGAACATTATCTTTCCTTCAAGCAGTTCCATTATCTTTTTTTTTTAAATCTACCATATTGTGATGAAAAATTTGTTTATGTCTGCAAATCATCTGATATCAGTGGAATTTTTTTTAGGTGGATTACTTAGAATGCTTCAAGTTCAAAATTTTAAGAAAGCACTAGTTGAGGCCCCTTCTTCATATCCTGACTCATCTCATGACATGATACAGACTTCAGTTAAATATTAGACTGTGAGATGGTACCCCGGGTGGCCGGAGACATCAGTACATTCTTATTGGCAGATTCAAATCTGGTGAGCCAAGTTTTGTTAAGACCAGTAAATCAAATAAGATGATTGAGCTCTCTCCAATACAGTGATCTCCTTCTTGGACTCAGATACAATTTACAGGAGTCAACTTCAACTCTGCAGCTGAGAAATCCAGTGGAGCATATCGAGATGCTTACAGCAAGCATTAGAACCTGCTAGAACCCCAGCAGCTCTAGCCAAAAGAATTAATTCCTGCTGAGCTCTTATTACAGGCTTCTACAACTTCCCAATATAAGTAAACTTGTTTAGTAAACTTACTAAACAACATAGACAGACAGACACAGGAAAGTGTTTTGAGAGAAGAGACTCCATTGTCAAGTAGAGAGACTGGTTAAGTTACTAGCAGTGTGCTGATTTATGACTATCCTCTTTCACAGAACACTTTTTAAAACAAAAGAAAAATAAATAAAATAGAAAGACATACTGTTATTTTTGACTGGACAGTATTTTGAGGGGATTTTTGTATGTCTCATCAACCCCATTACAATATGATCTCTAAATTAATGATTCAGTGGTAGTTACATGCTACAAAAGCATAATTCAAAGTTTTAAGGTGTTTCTGTTTTTATCTCTACACCCATGTAAACCCACTAAAATGATAATAAAGCTAATGGATCTTAAAAGACACAGGATGTCCTCAAGTGGCCAACAAAATATGAAAGGTAAAATGCATCCTTGTTAACTATTTTAACATCCTAGAGAAAGCTTGAAACCAAATGCTTGCAGACGTGGAAGCAAAAGAAAGGACCGATTGCCCCCAGATCACAGGAAAGGCCCAGGAATTGTAGGCATTTTTTACCTTTGAAGGCAGTGGGTCAGGACAGGAAGATCCCTTTCAAACTTCTAAACTTAGTAACTGGACCCTCTAGATGCCCCCTACTTTGGATAACCAAGTAACCATCTTTTGCAATTCCTCTCTGGGACAATTTCCCAGAAATTGCACTTAGAAAATCAAGCTCGGTCTAGCCCACTAGTAACATTTCCACATTGAAAATAACAGGATTAAGTGAACAGCACACACATTTCATAGTGAGTAGTATCTTCCCTCTATTCTCACCATGTGCTTTTTCCAAGTTACTTGAAGAGAAGGCATGGTTTCCAGTAAACAGGAAATCAAATAGCAGAGAGGCAGAAGGAATACCTAGTGCGATGATGCAGGGAAGCCCTAGGACAACAGCCATTCAAGAGCTGGAAACCAATTGGTTTAGATTAGAGTGGGATTACGGGAGTAGAGTGGGAATAAAAGATTACAGGAAGGAGGCTTCCAACAGTGTCACTAAGAGAATATGTGGAGAGATGGGCCATATGGAAAGGAGATTTCCCGTTTGTTGGAGAGTATGCAGATGAAGTAGAGGTAGACTCAGAAAACAAAGACAGCAAAGCAAGATGACGATTAACTCCAGGGTGTAAAATAGTTTACAAGAAAGTAAATCTAGCATAATGCACAAATGACTCAGGAGTGAATTAAATCTACATAGTCATAAGGATGTAAGCACAGAAGGTTGATGCGCCTCAAAATTGTGATTGTGATGTAATTTTTATGGAAAGGGTTTTGGGTGAAGAAAGGAGAAAGAAAGAATAAGGGGGGAGGAGAAAGAGAGTGAGAGAGGAGGAGGAAGAGGAAGAGGAAGAGGAAGAGGAAGAGGAGTGGTGGGGAGGGAAGGGACTGGGAAAGGAAAGGACCAAAGTTGAAAGCCAGTAGTTTATACTGAAAATAGAAAAATTGAAAAGGAAATGAATGAGATTTCCTCTGAGCAACAAGAATTACAGGTCAATCAGGGATTGTTACATTTATTATATGCCTTTTAGTAATTGTTCATTAATAAATTATACTCATGTATTACCTTGACAAAATTTTAAAAATGAATAGCAAGGAAAAATAGAATATATTATATATATGTACAAATGAAACTGGAATCATTTCCAGTGACTAGAATGGTTTGTATATCTTAATTAACATCGTATTTAACAAATATCAAGTAACAAACTCTCCTATATGTTATAAGATTATATTGTGTTTGCCACTGGTTATTATCAAATTTTTCAGTCTATAGTGAGCATGTTTGTGAAAGACGGGCCCTTTCTTGGGTAGCAATCCTTTATATTGAGATTGTTCTTGTTACCTTTATGAAATGATGGTGATAGTAGATACAGTTTGTTTTATTTATTTCTACACTTGGCAAAATGAAAAACTGGCAGTTCTATGTAGGTTCCCAAAATGTCTTTGGAAAATTTTTCTGTTTATGAAATCCAAAAGCTAGTAGCCACTGGATTATATTATTTCATTTAACTATATTGATTGTTTTGGTTAAATCTTTTCTATTTGGTTTTTCTTCATTGCTTTGTCTAATGCATGAAAATGACAGAGAACAAATGCCATGCCTGGTGTTCTCTCTAAATGTCAAAGTCCTCCAGGGATCTTTTTTTTTTTTACAAGCCATTTATAAAAAGAACTCTGCATGTTACTCAGCAAACAATTTTTTTAACTGTGTGCATTTAACTTTATCATCATGTCCATAGTCATTAAAATTAATTGATTGCTTTTTTCAGGTATTAAAAAAATACTGCATGTAGTTTAAAAAGTCACTTGAAGTTATGTTTTCCTTATGTCCTAAAATTATGAAGAATCTTTTATTAAATCACATGCTTCCCATTTCCCAACAAGTAAGGCTTATCAGCAAGAGAGTCTCTAACAACAGATTATGACAAGTATGATTCTGAATCTTCTTTCAAAATATTGGTTATTGTTATATTTTACAAAAGCGTAGCTAAGCTGTGTAAATCCAGTTGAGTTTTTGATAAATAAATTACAGAGCCAGAGGATTAGGGTATAAGAATTAAAGATGACTCTAAACACAATGAAATTGAGATCCATGGTGCTTACACAGGCCACAGAGCAGTTAGGTATACTGAGGAATACTTTGGAAGTCAGTCTTAACTTACATAGAAGGAAGTAGTGATTCCCTGAGACCTTAATTACATAAATTTTCCAAACTATTAGGTTCTAAGGTTGCCACATTAAATTAGATCTATATAATGTTTGTTGCTTTGGCCTTTAGAGAACTTTGTTTGGGGGGGGGGGGTGACATTGTTTTACAATGCTGTATGTGATTTAGGGATGTAATTCACACCTCTTCAGAAGGATGTTATCATGATTCCCACCACCAAGGGGACCATAGTCCTCCACCACAATCCACTGTCCCCTTACCCCCTTTGCTCCTCACTCCCAGTTCCCCCTCTAGTAGCCTCAGTTCTGCAATCATATTTTCAGGACTTGTTTTGTTTTAGTTGTCTGTTCTTTTGTTTTGTTTCTTTATATTCCACATATGAGGGAAATCATCCAGTATTCATCTTTTACAAAAGCAAAAATAAACAGGGCTACATCAAACTAAAAAGCTTCACGTGGCAAAAGAATACCATTCAGACAAAAAGACACCCTACTAAGTGGGAGAGAATATTTGTACCACATATATCCTACAGGGGACCAGTATCCAAGATCTAAAAATTGCTCATACAACTCAACAAAAGGACCCAATCAAAAAGCAGACACTAGCTTTTAATGGACAGATTGGGTTGAAGAAAGGTGAGGGTTCTTTCAGATTCTATGTTGCAGTCTTTCCATCTATACTTCAGTGTGAACACCTCTTTGACCTGGGACCTGTGTCCTCTTCCCAGAGTGGTTTTTAACATAGTTGTAGCAAATCCATTTGGGGAACGACACAGAAGAATTGGTAAATAGTGAATAAGAACGTGTGTGCTGGAGTCAGGGAGTCCTGCATGTGATGTCCTGCTTTCCACTTAATTAACTCTGCCACTGGGACATGCTTACTGGATTTAACAAATAAAAATACAAAATACTCAGTTAAATTTGAATTTCAGATAAAACATAAATAGTTTTAGTACTTAGGAGCAAGCTTGTGCTAAAAATTTTACTCATTGTTTATCTGACTGAAGCTTAGATTTAACTGGGTGTCAGCATTGACCTGGCAGCCTCGATAACATGCAGCTGCTAGCCACTTATCCTATCCCCAGCTTTTAAGGTCAGCGGAAATCATGCATGTTTATAGGTTGTTGAAGGTTAACTTTAATCATACATGTAAGTACTCAGCCCAGAGTCTGGCACATAGCAGCGCTCAGTGAGCAACAACTAAGGTTTTCTTTCTCTTGATAGTCAGCAAAGGGGTCTGGGATGCCAGGTTGGAGTTCTATACCAGACCTTAAGACCCTCCAGAGAATCGTCTGAATGATCCGACACTAAGTACTTACTACTGTCCTTCCAAAGTTTGAAGGGAGAATAATGTAGCAGAAGTTAACTCCTATGTCCACAAGTGGTGGCAGGTAGTAAAAACCTTGAATTGTTTAAGAAAAAAGGTCTAGAAAAAAATATTTAACTCTGGAATCAAAGTACCTGTGATTCCTTTTTCAAGATATGACATTTACTAACACTTACTTCACCTCTCCAGACCCCTTTTTCTTCATTTGTAAAATGGGAACAATGCCTATGGGTAGTGGTAAAGAATAAATTATATACACAGACAGCCCTAGGGAAAGGGTCTGGCACTTATTAAGTTCTCAGTAAATGTCAGTTATTAGCATAATTTGTCCATGATACCAAAGTGCCAATTTGATTCAAAATAAGTGATTCTCTCCATGCCCAGCGTATGTCTGGCACAGCGTAGCAACTGACTAAGGGGAGTGGAATGAATAGATCCTGTTTGTTTATAGTCAAACGTTCTGTAAAATCTGAAGAGAATGGAGTAGACTGCATGAAACAGCAATAGTACCTTTGCTTAGTTGTTATTTACAGAGTTCATGTTTTCATACTGACTTTCATTTGCTCTTCACAATTCTGTGAGGGGTTTTTATACTGTCTTTACATATGAAGCTGCTAAAGGTTAATGTTAGTGGTTAAAGTCTCACAGCTGATGCAAGAGGCAGGTTTGATACCAGTCTGCTTTTCTAGTTTATTTTTGTTTCAATGTTTGCTGCCTCCCATCTTGATTATGATACTTACATCATTATCACTCAAGTCCTCATCTTCTCAGTAAATCGTTTTTAAAACATGGCCATAGTCAAGACAATTTATGATGTGTTATAGGGAATAGACAGAAAACGTGTGTAAAGGAGTTTAAAATCATACCATCTAGATTTTTAGGTGAAAATGTAATAAATGTATGGTGCAGCAAACATTCAATAATACAGATTATGCATCAAAAATTCTCCTTCCACTTCACTCCTCAGTTGCCCTCTCCAAAGGCAGTCACAACCAATGGGTTGATCTGTATCTTCTCAGAAATGTTCTCTGTACACACACACAAATATACATTTTTCCTCAAAGATAGAAATGTATCAAACACACTGTTTTTGTACTTTACTGTTTTCTTTAAAGATATGTTCTATCTACCTCACATTTAGCTTAAATGACTTTACGGACAATGGATAACAATGTATCTCTGGTGCTCCTATTGTTACTCTTCTACTGTCTTACAAGAGGGCCTCGCTGATGACACAAGGGGTTAAGTTGCAGCACTGTGAAGCTATTGGCACCACTGTAGGACAAGTCTGATCCCAGCTCAGGGAGCTGACCAACATGGTGCAGCATACCCCTCCTGTCTCACCCACTGCTCTCCTCAGCAGTGTATTTCAGTCTGTCCACCTGTTCTGTTCCCCACTCTGTCTCTGGTGAATCCTCTCACTCCCACCTGCCACTTCTGGCCTATACCCCAGTTCTTGTATGCATAAGTAAATAAATGTTTAAAGACAAAAGAGAGCTTGCTATAGGATTTCTGAGATCTTTTTCAAGTAGAATCAGAATGGTAGAGCTGGAAGGAAGGTGGTCAAAAAAATGCAAATTTGGGCAACTCCCTCATATTGTGTATTTAGAACATGAAACCAGGTAAATAAAGTGCTCTTCTTAAAGGGCACGTGAGTGACAGTCAGGCATGCCTCCCTTCCTCCTCCCACTCCCAACCCTCCTTCCAAGTCTTAGATCCTAATGGATCTGTTTTCTTTTTTATTAAAATTTTTCTTTTAACAAAATAAATATGATGTCACATATTAGCAATTATGTATAAAAGTGTCTTGTACATTATACATAGGCAGTAAAAGTTAGTTGGTTCTGCTAGCTAATTCTCCACTAGGTTAGGGTCAATCAATGTTTGTAGCACATTTTATTATCCTTACTTTGGAGGCTCCTGAGGCAGAATGGTTTCATCTGCACCAATATAATAACCCTCTAGCCTATAGAATGTGCTCAGGATTGTTTATCGTGTGATAAATTATACATAGTAGATATATTTCACCTTTCCTTTCAATAAGGTAAGGGCTTTTGAATTAATATTGTGGTTTATATGGGGTTTGTGCTGGCACATCTACTCTTTGTAGGCACTTATGGTTAGATATTCCTGTAACAGCTGACTGGGCCTTTCATTGCACCATAAAACAAGGTTAAGTTAATTGTCCAGGACTCAGATTTTGACTCTGTTTACATGATGACTGGATTTAAATCATATATATATATGACTATAGAAATGGAAAAAAATACCCTCAAAATAAGTTACTTTATATGAGCATGTTTACATGCTTACCCTGAATGAGAGCTAAAGAGATAAACATATACAAGATTGCTTGTCAATATATGTTCCTTAATGTAGTGCTCTCTAAACTTGGGTACATGTAAAGGTTAGGTGACTGACTAAGGGAACACAGGTGATTTAAAGAGAAACTCTTTTTTTTTTTTAAAGATTTATTTATTTATGCATATAAGAGCTGGGGTACAGGCCAGAGGTGGGGGGGGGTGAGAGGAGTCACCAG
>JAGFMF010011796.1:7705498-7746182 GCA_019455555.1 Galemys pyrenaicus
CCCCTCCCTGGCCGGCAGCAGGGATCGAACTTGTGCTGCAGTGGCTGTGGTCTGCTTCATAGTGCGTTGCTTAACCCACTGCGCCACCAGGGAGGCCCCGAAACTCATTTTTTTTTAATTTAATCATTTATGACAAGTGCTAGGGTACAGGTCAGAGTCGCGGGAGGTGAGAGGGTTCACCAGAAACAGAGTGGGGAGCAGAACAGGCAGACTGACTGAAATACACTGGTGAGGGGGGCAGTGGGCGAGGCAGGAGAGGTCTGCTGCGCCATGTGGGTCCCATCCCTGGCCAGGGATCCAATTCACACTGCTGTGCTGCGGATGCTTCACAGTGCAGTGCTCACCCCGCTGCACTACCAGGAAGGCCCCGAGAAACTCATCTTTAGTATGAGTAGCTCTCTAGAGTGGATCTACTTGTGAATACTCTTGTGGTCAGAGCTTTAGGTTCTTTTTTACCTCTACTTGACATTTACCTTCTGCCACTTAAAAATTAAAAAAAAAAAAGATTAACCTTATTTGGTACATTGTACATTGCACTAATTTAATAAATACCAGGGGGTAGAGGATTATAGGAAAAGACAACTCCAAACACTGATTTGGGGAAAGGTTCCCTTCATGAGGGGGCAATACAGCTTTTCAGTATTATTTTAAGATATAAAGAAGAAAATAAAAATGAAGACCATTCCTTTAAGATATTTTTAGTTTTTCTAAGTTTGAAATGCATTTGATAACTAGTTTGCATTTATTTTTAAACAATATCTTTCAAACTCAGTCTTTTTCTGATAAAACTTCCAGAGTAGGGAACGTTTAATTTTATACATAAAAATCTTCTTGCTCTGAATATCTGCATGAAGCCATGTTGCATTTGTAAAAGATAACCATGGAATTAACGATGCCAGCCTTTTTCCTGTACAAAGTCCACTGTGGTCACAGTCAGTTTCATTAAGAAATTGGAAGCTGTTTATCTTATCCTCTACACTTTTGATAATTATTCAACAAATGCATAAAAAAATTGGAGTTTAGAGATGATTGAACTAAAATACATGAATTTCATAGATTTCAAAATGTGCTTCATGGTTACACAATGCATGGTAATGGGGAAAACTTGAGAGAACCGCGCGTAGGCTGTCAATGATGGTGCTATCTATGCCTTGAATAAAATTGCATTTTATCATCTCAAAAAGAAGAAGCAATCAAAAGTGAGGAACAAAGACTTAAAAGTAAATTTAGACCAAGATACTTTGATCTCTGTAATTTAAGCAATTTAGTTTCCTTTCTCATTCTTAAAAATGACGAACTTCAAATTTGAGGAATCATTCTGTCCTGTTTCGTCTCAGTGGATGTATTTGCTTGTTAAGTAGCTCCTGGGTTAAGTTTCAGGAATATCAGTTGGAGAAAAGTTTGATAAACTTGTAAAACACTGATTTTTAACTAAGGGTTTATGTATCAGCTGATGGATTTATTATGATCAGTTTTAATGGAGGAACAGGAGTGAAAACTAAATTGCCTGAAGAGGAAAAATTAAGTGGAGATAAGAATTGCAGAAACTGCTTTCAGAAACTTGTTAAAACAGAGGAGGTGGTAACTAAATTGCAGAATTTGGGTTGGGAGAAACTTGCACTAATAGAACAGATATTACAACAGAAAGGGAAGGTGTAAGATCAGTGTTAGAAGCTTAGCCATGCAGAGATGGGATACTCCTTCCATTCCCATCACAGAGGAGGAAAGGAGAGGTGCCCATGCATATACATTTCAGAGACACTAAAGGAGGTTCATCAATGAAGATTCTGCTGAAGTTTAAGATGATGGATATTTAATGGCATCATCTGTTTAATTTTCTCTATTAGTGCTGAATCAATCAGTCAAATACAAATAGGGGAAGCTGAAGCTCAGCATTACATCAGTGCCACCTGTTTAGTAGAGATGCCAGCTAGCTCCCTTGATTTTAGGCTTAACCTCAGTTATAGGACCACATCTCCCAGTCACCTAGATCAGTCAGTGTATGGGGAGGACTGGTAACCTAAGCCTCACCAATGGGAGCCGGGAGAATTATTTTTCTCTTGTTGAAAGACATAAAGATCTAAGTAGGTAGTACTTGTTGTAGATAAGTCTTTCATATACTAACAAAACAAGGACTAGAGATATGGGGGATGGAAAGAAAGTTGACAGGAGGACCTAAGGAGAGTTTCTGTATCCCTGAGACCAGCCTATCTATATCTCTTTATGATTTGACTACATAAACTTACTAGGTTTCTCTAACCCTAACGTGATTTGTTTGGCTATTGGTATTTGAAACCAAAGAAACTTTACTAATACATGAGATATAGATGTGGAAAAGTCAGGATAGGATTGGTCAAGAATCAGTGTTCAGTGGAACAAAGACCAATTGAAGTGGTGGAGCACAGGTTCTAGGCTGCACAGGAAAGCAAGCCGTGTTGGGCTCAAGACAAACAGGAATCAAGGAAGTTCACTTCTTAACTAAGTGTTAGATAAAAGGATAAGTGAGTGTCTATGAGTGTCGGATGCAGTTGCAAGGTCACTTTTCCTTTTATTAAGAAAAATGATGGCTCATTATAAAGTCCTGTAATGATTCAGGAAAATTCCTTTGTAATTTCGCTACTGAAAAGGAGAAGGGTAACATCCAGCTTTTAGATTTGTCAGGTTAGAATATGCATATGGGAAGAGGACTTGGCCTACAACATGGGAAATTTGTTGAATTTTACAAGATGCTTTATAGTAGATTTTTGCTGTGAGCTATGTGGCTATGCAGTAACAAGAATTCTCTAATTTGGAACTCAACTCTATAAGCAAAATATTCTCTTGGAAAATATTTTTTTTAATTTGTTCTGGAGCAGACTAATAAAAATTTCACCTTTAGATATAATTTTCAGCTTTTTATATTTATAAATAGATATTTCCAAAATAAATCTTTACTGCATTGTTAAATTGCTCTTTGTGTTGAGTATGGTAGTATATAAGAAAGCTTTAATGATCTGTCCCTGATCAATTGCAGTTTCTCAGCCTACTATTACTTGTGAGTTCAAAATGTTTCATACATGTAATAGGATCCATTTAAAAGGCATTTTCCAGCAAGAGCCTCCAAAGCCTTGAGTTAGACTCCACTCTCTCTACACTTCTGTTAAGTGCAGCCTTGAGAGGTGTTAGCTATAAAATAGATTGTAGTCCTTTAATAATAAGTTTGCATTCTATAAAAAGAATACCCAATTTATAGTATGTCTCTGTGCCTTGACTTACCCCTTATTTTAATTAGCTCCCTTAATTATCCAGTAGTTAAACTGAATATGTAGCCACACTGAAGAACTTCCACAGAATTCTATCAGGATACTTGCACTTGCAGAGAGTACATGTACTGAATCTTAAATAATGTTAAATCTCTAAATATATTTTTACTGAATTTGGAAGTGTTTTACTGAAAAGGGGATTCACTGCTGATGTAGCCTTTCTGTCTCTAACACAACATATTAAAAGGCAGATGATAGGAATACAAGGCCCTTTCTTTGCCTTCTGTTCTCCCTGGAAACTTTCTGAACCTGTCATTTTCTCTGTCGAAAAATAAGGGGTTGGATGTCATTTAATCCCACATTTCAACCTAAAGTCTTTGCTGAGCCTAATTGGTCCAGATCCTACTTTGAAGAAAAATGTTCCTGCATCATCATAATGTTATTATGCACAGCATATCTTTTTCTTTAGTATAATCTGCTGCTGCGAAATATCATTGTCTTTAATATAACTTGCTGTTGCAGCTTTATATCTTAGAGGTGTATGTATTTTTGATTTCTTTAGAACATCTTGCTCAAAATTTAGAGACTAGAAATGCATTTTCTTGGGTAGTTGTCATGGTGAAACCACTTGTCTACAAGGACCGTACATGTAATGCCAGAGCTGAATGAGGCAGGCAATCTTAGGTTCATGTGACTGTGTCATTATTATTACCAAGGCTTTAAGGAATCTTCCTGTTTCTCCACTACGTCACACATACCAGTATTATAGCACTCACTGCCTGTAAAACAGAGTTACCAAGTTAGAATGACAAACGCTGTCTAAGTCATCGCTATAGAAACTAATTTTCTGAGATGATTTTCCACAATCTGCCTCCAGTTCCCCTTCCAATGTATTTTGTTCATTAAGTTTTTATAAAAACAGTTCTATTTATTCCATTAATGGAAATGGTATGAGTATTCCAGTATCCAAACTAGTGAGACTTCAAGACCATATTTTGAATAAGAATTCACATGACTTAATGTTAAAATGCAGTGTTGGGTGTCTTACTTAGAAAAGACACTTTTTACTTTGTGTAAAATCTCAGTTCCATGAATTGTTGCTCTCCCTTTGCTCATTTGCCTCACTTGTGCCTTCCTCCTCTCTGCAATGCCAACTGGATGGCCCAGGGGCTTCAGGCCCATCCTCTTGGGATGGCTGGGTTGACTTTGGTCATTTGCTGAATTCAAAACAAATGGAACAGAACAAAAAGAATAATTCTATCCTGTTTTCTCTCCTTACAGGCTCTGTACAACTCAATCAAGAATGAGAAGCTTGAATGGGCAGTGTAAGTACGCTGGGTGTCAGCTTTTTAATAAATTAACTACTTGCTCTTTTCTCACTGTCTTTCTTTATGCCTAGAGGTGATCCTACGGAAGGATTAAATATGCATGGTCAGTTCTCATTTTACATGTGTCTTCCCTACTTTACATAAAACCTAAGTAAATTCTGAGTATCTGTTTCTTTGTCTTGGTACCCAGCACGTTTCCTATTGTGCTTTTAATCTGGTTGCTATGCCCATGTGCAATTAATATTCTTTCTAATGTTTCCTTTTAAAAAGTATTTTAAAAGAAAATCTGATAAAATTATGTACATTCAGAAATCTAATACAGATGACTTTGGTACCACTTATTTTAATTCTCTTCTACCATCATCATAAATCAAGATTTTCCTATTTCCTATGACACTGATTTTACCAGGATATGGATAAATATTATGCTAAAAAAGTAGAAAGGATTCTATAGATAGATAAGCTTAAAAAACAATGGATTTAATAAAAGTGAAGAAAATTTTAACTGTAAAATTCTAAAAGTTTATCCAGTTTCAACATATATTGTCAGTCTCCAAGAAAGGAATAGAACTTGCAATGTTTCCTGAACCTATTTCATACGCACATAGAGAAAAAAAGGATTTAGCAGTTAGTTGGATGCATCTCACACATATACTGACTTGAATAAAAATTATCAAAACTACTTGAATTATTTCTGTTAATTATAAGGTCATACAGTATTTTAAATTAGGAATTCAAAGTTTAACTTGAGACAAATATTTGCAAGTATGTAATAGCATAGTGTTTAAATGTACTCTATATACAAAATGAGATTCACTTAAAGGCACTCTATAATTTCAAATAAAGTTCATTAAAATTAATAAGAATTCATGGTCTAAAATCCAAAGTAATTATTTTTGGACTTAACATAGAAATGTTCTCAAAAATTAAGTATAAATCCAGTTATCACTCAAATGTTAACTAATATTGTAACTTTTAAAACTAATTTCTATCTCATTTATCATTTTATTTTTCAATTCCCTTTTGTTCATGTACATTCATATCCACATTTATTCTTTATCACCTACCAAAAGTAAGGTACTTTAGTTGTTTATCACCTATAGAATGAAAGGATTGGATGAAGTCATCACAACTGTCCTGTTCAATTTTAATGTTCTGTGTTGTTTTTTCACTCTGTGTTAGTGTTTCTTGCATTCTTTCTGTGGAAATAACACTGCTATATGTAGAGAATATAAAACAATGTTTATGGATCTATCTGACATACTCTGAATTTCTGCAGAAGAAAAAGGGCCAATACCCCAGCTTTTTTTGATCACTGAGTTCCATTTTGATCATAAAATATCCTTTCTTTAATAGCTGTTAAAACTAGTGTTACCTACAACATAATTTAGAAATCACTGTTGTTTATCAATAATCCCTGTTGTGAGCCTTCAGAGCAAACCCTATACTTTTTCCATGATAAAAAATGTGCCTAATATATGTTATATGTGAAACTCTGCTCACTCAGTTCTCCTTGTACCCCTCCAACATATCCAACTCATTTTCCTCTTTTTACCCATTAATGTTGGTATTTCCCAAACATTGGAACTTAGACTATCTCCTTTTACTAAAAAACATTTCCTCCACATTCACTGCTACAAACAGTGGCTCCAAACAGCCCTCCTCCCCATCCTGCTCTGCCCTCCTGACTCATTCATACTTTTTCCCTCCTAACATATGCCTCTGTCTCTAGCCACTTTCCGTTAAATGTGACTGAGGTACTCCTTTCCTCTAAAACTTCAGTTAGGCTCTGCTCATTTTGCCAGGAATATATTTCCTCCCCAGTGTTTGTCTTCACACAGTCTACATTTCAATTAAGCTGCTCCCAGGCACAGTTCCCCACACTTACCCCAGAGCTTACTGTTGCCTTTTTGCCCATGTTCATGAAGTGTACTCTGCTTAAAATCTGTATCACGACCACCACTACAACACCTTTATGTTCTGAGACTTCCATCCTTTAAAGCCTACCTCACATGCTGTTTCATGAACTTTTTCCTAGTCTTTCCAGCCAAAACTAATCTGAACCCTTAAGATATCCACTTATTTCATCTAATGACATCATCAGTTCCTACTCGCCATTATGGTTATTTGTAGGAATACTTTACTAGACTGTAAGCTCTTTTAGGAAACAATGTGTGTCTGCTTTTGTCCCTTTAGTACTTATGTAATCAAGTCTCCATAAAAGGCTATAGAAAGGAAGTGCAAGGACTGCATTTCCTTGAAGATCAGTCTCACAATTGTGTGGTCTAGATAATAGTTATAAGAAAGGTGCTGCCCCTTCATTGGTAGGGTAATGTGTACTTATGTAGGTGTTATCTTGGTGTTGATTTTAGAACCTCAGAAGAAATACAGTTATAGACTAGTAGAATGTTATAACTGGATGGACCTCAGAAGTTTTTAGTTCTAACAGGGTTCCATGGAGCTCTAGGGTCCCAGGAAGATGTCTAGAGGTCTCTCTGGGTACCATGAGTAAAGGAAAATGGGGAAGATGATGGGAACCCATTTCTACCTCCCAGGGGAAAATGCTGGGTATCCAGTTCTACCTCTCACAAGCATTGGTGCTTAGGATAGTGCCCATTGTCATGTAGGATAGTGCCATGATAGTGCCCATTTGTGTAGTCTCAAAGCCAGGGTCAGCTTCCACAGGAACCCTGGCTCCCCTGACAGTGCCATGCTACCCCACTTCTCTGTAGCCACAGTCTCTAATTATAACATCTTTGCTGGGCAGGGCCTATGTCTGAGTGTTTCTATGCTACCCACTGATACGGTAGAAATTAAGAGAGTTTTAGATTAAATTTTTAATCTCTTTAAATGTTCCTGGAATTACTAGTGTTTTCCTCCCTTCAAGTTAGGTGATCAGAATCACTCTTTTATCATTCCCAATCTTTAAGCAGCTGCCTCAATGCATTTAAAACTAGATGCAACAATGAAAAAGATACAAGTTCATGCACCTGAGAAGTTTGATGCTATACCCCTGAATCACAGGTAGTGTTATTAGCCAGTCTTAATTTTAAAAAAAATGAAAGAAAAGAAATAGACATAGGTTCTCTGCCTAATGTAAGCACAACATGAGGTGTGCGTGTTGGGGAGGATTGTGCAAAGTTGAAAACATAAAAATATCCGAATGCACGTGGGGAGGCCTCAGCTCCCTCGTGCAGGACAGCAGTGACCACTCCTTCAGTTTCTTTGCTCAGTGGTTCATTAGTCATAAAACATCTATTTGTTAAACTACTTTAACAAATCTGGAATTTTGGAAGACAAAGGTATTAGGACATTTTTCCTGGATTTAAGAAATTTTATATTCTAAACAAATGTTAAAAAAAAAGGTAAGGAATAGTTATTCTCTGATTGGGATGAGACAGGGTAAGGTGAGTTGAAATTAATATGGGAGCTCATAACTTATGTTAAAATTATTTAAAGTTACATGAGAATCTTCAAAGATTACAATTAACAGATAAAAAGACAATAAAACAATGCAATACTATTTATTAAGAAATTTATCTTCTCGTTTTGCCTTTTGATTTTATGTACCACAAAATTTAAGAATTGTAAGAAACCTCCTTTGCCCTGGCTAAAATACATATGTGTGCATTACATGCATGTATATAATATATTAATGTTTCTATAGTATACATATATAATACATACATGAATTGTGTGAGCTATATGTGTAATACATATATTACATACATACACACATACAAACATATAATTCATGAATCCATTCTCACTTTAATTAGAGCTAGTTTTAAATAATATACTTTAGGGTCCCCCTATACCCTATTCAAGGTAAGACTGAATCTGAAATTGACAACTGCTTCCAAAGTCTCTCTGCTGTGTAGTCTCTTAAAAAAGCTTTTCCAAATAAAGAACTCTCTAGGATTCTTTTACTTTCATTATTTGGCCCCTTTTCATATTAGCTTACTATTGACTATAATTTTATTTTAGATAATACTACATGTCAATTAAAATGTAATTTCAATTTTTGCTCTATAGAAAATGGCACATTTCAAAAAGATAGTCTCATTTATCTCAAAAGTATAGTTTTCCAGGGCCTCCCTGGTAGCGCAAGGGGTTAGGTCACAGCACTATGAAGCTATCCATAACCACTGCAGCACTAGTTCGATCCCTGGCCAGGACGGTGACCCACATGGCGCAGCAGACCTCTCCTGTCTCGCCACTTGCTTGCCTCAGCAGTGTATTTCAGTAGATCTGCCTGTTCTGTTCCTCACTCTGTCTCTGATGACTCCTCTCACCACGTATACCTCTGTCCTATATCCCAGTTCTATGCATAAATCTTAAAAAAAAAAGTATAATTTTCCACTCAGAATTTTTCTCTTAGGTGGTTTAGATAAGCCACCTCTAGATTACGACTATAATTTAATGATCTGCATTTTTAAAATCATTTTCTCATTTGTTATAATTCTCCCTGATTTCTTGTCAACACTGGAGTTTTCCAGGAAGAGTTAAAATTCCTTATGTGTGGCTTTTAGATTTGAGATTGTATCCTAAAGAAAAAAGGTACTTCTTTGTTTTATTTTAAATTCTTTTTACCATGAAGTAAAATTAATTTTATTCCTTAAAAATGGCAAATTATGATAGTTCATTCTTTTATGAGTGACTCTGTTTATAAGTTTTTTATCATAATATTTTAGTGAATCTAGATACATGAAGTTGAAAATCAGAATAGTGTTTCTTAACAGCACATGCAAGTAAAGGAAAATTTTCTTACTCAAACAAGTTACTTAGGATCAAGACATTTATGTTGTACTTTGATATAAGGAGTCCAAAAGTGATTTTCATTTTAAATTCAAAGTAGTCACCTGTGGATTGATAATAATTACTCATGAGAAAGTTAAGGCAAAGAGAAGTTGTCATCAGTTGAACAATTTGTAGATACAACAAATATAGTAAGTATATAAAGAGAAATTCCCTTTGAGTGTATCAGGATAAAAGTAAGATAGTTCATGTTAGGATAAAAAGAAAAATGATGGAATAATTGAAAAAGCTGTATGAGATATTCGTAAAGAAGAAATACAACTCAATTCTCCATTGGAGTGCTCATACTATTAAACATTTTCTCTATAAGCATTGTGTCTCATAAATACTTGGGCTCTGATGTAACATTCTCACTGGCACTGATATACTCATATGCTAGCATGGAGAATGTGGTATCATGCTGGACTCTAACATAATCTAATGCTAGGATTTTTATCACAAATTAAGAATACAAACTATATGAATGTATCTAAGGGTAAACCTATATATAGTGTAGTGTATATGATTGGGATAATATTAGTGTGATTGTTTTATGTATAAGTTCAGTAAAAATGCATTAAATGTAAGATAAGAAATAAAGAGATATGCCATAGTTATGAAAAATGTTCATTAACATAGAGGAGATTTTGAGCTATAGAATTAATATCACTTAAAAAAATTAATATCTGAAAGTAATACTGAACATGAATCAGTATTTCTAGACCTGCATTGTATATTTAGAGCTTGAATTCTGGTATTTAAAGGAAGAATGATTTCAGGGTTTAGAATTCGGGAAGATTCTTTCACGTAGCTCTGTGAAATGCAATTCTATTAAGAATCTGAATCATCTGTAAGTACCTATTTTTCTCAGCTATCTCAAGTTCTGTATATAGGAAGCTAGAAAAAAACATCTAATTCTTAGCATTAAAAAGGCACATTAAAGAGACAATTTGTCTGCTTTCTGTGTAAGTGGTGTCTCTCAGTGATGAGAATGAGTTATATACTTCAAAATTTTAAGGATTTTTTTGTTACAATAGTTTTAATATCCATGAAGATTATGCAGAAAGTGATGTAATTTACAAATATTATCTTTGCTTCACATTTAACTTCAGAATACTCAGAGCAGACAGGTTGGTGAGCAGATGGAGTGTGATTATAATGTTAGTAGCCTACTTGTCCTAAAGCAATTTAGAACCACTGAGGTGCAAAAAATTATGGCGGCTGGGATATAAATTGAAAAGTGTTTTTCCTAATATACTGATGATTTATATTTTTGTATCAATTTGGAATGATACAAGAAGAAATACAGTACATATTTCTAAATGAAGCATGATATGCATACAGTTGCTAATGTAGTGCCTTGAACATTTCATTGAGCGTTTTATGTGTACATTGTGACATAGATACATACACAGGTTTTCCGAGGTAAGAAAACTTTCATTGACAAGATCGATACTATTGAATCAAGTTATTTGTAATTGCCCTTTAAAAATTTGCTGATAGATCTTTTCGAAACATCTAACATTTGACTTGACCCAGTGTATTTCCAACAACTTACTTTAAATTAATATCTGCAACAGCCAAGTTTTCTAAATTTGGAAAGCATGCTGCAGTCATTGCCTCTGTCACCTTTATTTCAGAAACTCAGGGTATGGCCTACATCCTCCTCACATTGGGCTGTGAGCTCATTGGTGAAAAAGGAGCTTGACATTTTTAATGAAAGTGTATTCTCTTTTTTACAGTTAAGATGACTGTGACAGACTATAGTATTTTTAGAAAATAAGATGTATTTCCTGTTTTCAGCAGAATTTTTAAATGTAACTGCAGATTTTTTTAATTTTCTATTTCTGGTAAGTGAAAAAGATCCATTTTAAACTGATCCTGCCTTGTGACTTAATATGAGGTAAAATAATAGAAACCCCATGACAAGCCAAACATTTTTTATAAGTTCATTATTCATTTTATTTTTGAACAATCATCTGACAGCAATATTATATAGGTGAATGTGGTGTTCATTTTTATGTTCTGTTCTTGCATTTAACCATTGCTTTCATTTTTATGAAACAGATTTATTGAGGTATAATTAACAACTATAAAATTCATCCACTAAATCAGATATCAAGTTTTTTTATAAATTTACAAGATTAGATAGCAACTACCACAATGCATCACCCCATCACTATCAGTCATAAAAATTCCTTGATTCAGCACGCATGATACAAACTCTTCCCTCCTCTCCGATCCCCCACTTCTTGTGCACAACTCCACTGAGTATTACAGTTCTCTAGAAAGTTTATTACCCATTATTGTGTATATCTAGTTCACCCACTAGACTATGAGTCCCTAAAAGGGGCTTAATCATTTTGACATTCCCACTGCCTGAGACTATCTAGCAATTCAAAGTTTTTAATCATTACTGGCCTCTTATTGGCCCCTTCCTGGACTTGAATAGGGGCTTGATCTCTGGCTCTGCCTGTGTGCTCCAGGGGTGTCCCTTTTGAGGGCATAGTGACTCTCAAATCTTTTAAATCAGGGGATCCCCACCTCTCCCAAGGAGTCCTATTAGATAACCTCTTTCCATGGGTCCTGCCCATGTGAAGTTCTCCTGCCTTACACAGTAATATCTACCTTTCTGGGTTAAGAAGCTAAGAGCTGATGATAGTCCTCGAATGGTTAGAGGTTTAGTACCTCACTCATATTCCACTCCCTTCTGTAATGTTCTCAGTACAGTATATATACATTGTACTGAGTCAATGAAGTCAAGCATCCATTCTATAGTCAAGTGCAAGGTGAAGTAGGAAAGGTTAACTAGAGAACCTGGGGACCTAAGTTACTTCCAGTTTTCCTAGGCTCAGGCCTAAGACCTAATCTGAATATGGACTGAAAAATCAGTACAAAAGGAGTAGATGTGAGACTGTCTCACTGAGTTTGCAAACACTGAGGTACAAGGGACTGAGAGCTTTGCTTGAGACACGGAGAAAGCTCATGTGAGATCATAGTTCAGAGGCATAAGCTCACCTAAGACTGAGACCAGATCATCAAACTATAAGATGCTTCCATCCTTTCCACCTCACCACCACATTTCAGAGGTCTGATTATAGAAGTTTTTTTTTTTTCCCCCAGCACATCATTTTTCACTATCACAAGAAAATTATAAAGCATGTTGAAGCAAGCATCAGAATCAGATCAGATATAACAGGGGTGTTGGAATTATCAGACCAGGACTTTAAAGCAATTATAATTAATATGCTAACGACTCTAGTGAATACATTAGGCAGCATGCAAGAACAGATGGACAATATAAGCAGAGAAGTGGCAATTCTAAGAAAATCAAAGAGAAATGTTAGAAATCAAAAACACTGCAACAGAAGTGCAGAATGCTTTTGATGGGCTCATTTGTAGACTGGGACATATTTTAAAAAATAATCTTTGAGTTTAAGAGCTTAAGGATATGTCAACAGAAACTTCAGTAATGCACAAGCAAAGATAATAAAAAACTTAAAACAAAACAAAACAAAAAAGGAACAGAATATCCTAGAATTGTGGAATAACTACAACAGGTATAACATACACGTCCTAAGAATACCAGAGAGGAAGGAACTAAGGATATATTTGAAGCAACAGTGATTGTGACCGAATACTCCCCAAATTAATGCCACACATCAAATCATAGTTACAGAAAACATAGAGAATACTTAGCAGGATAAAAACTACAGGTATGAACAAGGCTAAAAATGTAGGCATATCATAGTCAAACTGCAGAAAATCAAAGGTAAAGAAAAAAGCCTTGAAAGAAGCCAAAGGAATGAAAAATTCCTCACCTATGGAATAATAAAGATCAGAATGACAGCTTATGTCCCAGAAACCATGCAAACAAGAAGAGAGTATAGTGAATATTTAAAGCTTTGAGAGGGCAAAAAAACCTCAACCACCTAAAATTTTGTGCCCAGCAAAATTTATCCTTCAACAGTAAAGGAGAACCCCTTTTTCAGACAAATACTGAAGGAATCTTTCAATAAATCTGCCTTCCAGAATTGTTTCCTTCTTAAAGGGAAGGAAAATGATATATATCAGAGACTCAGCAATAGAGAAGGAATAAATGAATACATAATAAAAATTTCCATTTTTATTATTCTTAATATACCTAACAGATAACAGTTTGTTCAAAATAATAATAGTGGCAATGTACTTGATTGGGTATGTTTATAAATGCTTATATAACCTATATGTATATATGTATACATACATATGCCTATGTATACATGAAATGAATGACAGCGATGGTACTAGGAACATGAGAAAGGAATTAGGATGATTTTGTTATTATAAAGTACTTACACTATTCATGGAGTCTTATTTGAAAGTGAATCTAGATCCTCTGTATATTGCAAATTGTAGGGCAACTACTAAGAAAATTTAAAAATATAATTATTGTACTAACATAATAAGGACAATAGAATTAGTTTATACTGAAACCACAATGCTTAAAAATTAGAAGACAGTGTTTGGGTGGATTTAAAAAATTAAAATTTATTCATAAAAGCTTGCATTTTAAAAAGTCAATTCAACAACTTAACTTTGCATTTTAAAGTACTAATAAAAGAAGACCAACTAAAACCAAAGCTTGAAGAAATAAGGAAGTAATAAGCATTATTGCAGAGATAAAATAGAGGATATAGTAATAGTAGAGAAAATCAACAGTCAAGAGTGCATTAAAAGTTCAACAAAATTGACAACCCTTAGCTAGATTGAGAAGAAAAGGAGGGAAGACCCAAATACCTGGAGTCAGAAATGAACGGAGGTTACTACTATTTTATGGAAATAAAATGCATTACAAAAGATTACTATGAACAGTTGTACACCAACAAATTGAAGAACCTAGATGACAAATGGACAAATTTTTAGAAATACACAGTACACCAAGTACAAAGAAATAAAAAAATCTGACAGACTGATAACAAGTAAGGAAACTGAAAGAGTAATCAAAGATCTCCCACTAAAGAAAAGCCTAGAACCATCTGACTTCACTGGAGGATTCTATCAAATCTTAAGAATTAAAATTAAAACTGTCCTCCTAAAACTCTTCTAGAAAACTGAGGTGGAAGGAATACTCCAAACTCATACTGTGAGATTAGCATTACACTGATACCACAGCCAAACAGGTACAATATTTTTAAAAGACCAATATCTCTAATAATTATTGTTGTGAAATTTCCTCACAGTACACTAGCAAACCAAATTTGTATACCACATTAACAGAACAAGTGGTATTTGCATGATTATTTCAATTGATGCAGAAAAAGGATTTGATAAAAAAAACTTTTTCATGATAGAAATACGCAACAAATTGTAGCAGAATCTACCTCAACAGAACAGCAACCATAAATGAAAAACTTATATAGTTATATTCGTTGGTGGAAAACTGAAAGCTTTCCTCTGTTAGGAACAAAAAATGAATGCTCATCCTCACCACTTCTTTTCAACATAGTAGTGAAAGTCCTAGTAAGAGTGACAAAACTCTGTGTCTCCCCCTCCCTTCTTCTCTTCAATGCTTGTTGAATTCTCAATCCCCGGTGTGACTGTGTTTGAATATAAAGCCTTTATATTCTAAGAATTAACTAAGGTTAAACAAGGTCATTATGTCAGTTCTAGTCCAATATGATTAGTGTCCTGAGAGGAAGAAGAGAATCCAAGGTTGCACACACACAGAGAAAAGGCCATGGCAGGACACTAATAAAGTTACTATCTACAAGCCAAGGAGAGTCAAGCTTCTAGAGAAACCAACCCACCAGTATACTGACCTTGGGTCTCCATCCTCCAGAACCATGAGAAAATAAAATTTCTATTGTTTAAGCCACTGAATTTATGACAACTTCAGCTAATACCCTGAGAAATTAAGCAAGAGAAAAGACATTCAAGTTACAAAGAAAGAAGCAAAATTATATCTTTTCACATTTAATTTCACATTTAAATCCTAAAGCTTAAAAAAAAACCTCAAAAAACAAACTGTTAGAACTAAGAAACAAACTCAGCAAAGTCTCAGAATATAAAATCAACACACACAAGTCAATCGCATCTCTGTATACCACTAACAATCAAAAGTAGTTTTAAAAAGTTCTACTTGTAATAGCAGCAACAGGATAAAAAACTTAGGATTGGATTTAGCCAAGATTGTGAAAGACTTTTACATCTCACACACAAATCTCTATTTAATTTTTTGAGGAACCACTTACCATAGTGTTTCCCATAGCAACTTGTACATTTAAAGAGTTTCAGCAGTGAAAACATTGCTGCACAACAGATAAATGGGAAACCATCATATCTTCACAGATTGGAAGACATCAATATTGTTAAGATGTCAGTTCTATCCACAGCAGTCTAAAGATTCAATACAATTCCTGGGGAAATTATAATGACTTTTTTTCTTTTTTTTTTTTTACAAAAGTAGAAAACACATCATAAAATTCCTGTGGAACTCCTGTGGAAGAAACCCTGAGTAACCAAAGCAATCTTGGAAAAAGGAGAACAAAATTGAAGGGATCACATTTCATCATTTAAAACTTATCAAAGCCACAGTCAAAACAGTGTGGTACAGATATGAGGTCAGACATATACACCAGTGAGACAGAATAAAAAACCCAGAAATAAACCTTGGTACATAATGCTCACAATAAGTGCTCACTTAGAAAATAACCATCCCTTCAACAAATGGTGTTAGGAAAATTTAATTCATGTAAGAAAATGAAGTTGAACCTTTACCGTACATCATATACAGTAGTTAACTCAAAGGATCAGACACCTAAATGTAAGAGCTAAAATATAAAACTCTTAGAAGAAATATATAAAGAAGAAGCTTCAAGACAGTGGATTTGGCAATGATGTTTTGGTTATAATGCCTGAAATACTGGGAACATAAGAAATAGCAGATATGGGCCCTCCCTGGTGGCACAGTGGATTAAGCAACACACTATGAAGCAGACCACAGCCACTGCAGCACGAGTTCGCCGCTGCTCCCCTCAGCAGTGTGTTTCAGTTGATCCGCCTGTTCTGTTCCCTGCTCTGTCTCTGGTGAATCCTGTCACCTCCCGTGCACCTGGCCTGTACCCCTATTCTTGTGTGCATAAATGCGTAAATCTTTTTTAAAAATTGAAATAGCAGATATATTTTAACCAAATTAAAAACTTCTTTGCATCTAAGGATATTAGCAGGTGAAAAGGCAAGCAGTAGAGTGGGGAGAAAATGCCTGCAAATCACATATCTGATAAGGGATTAATATTTAAAAGATTCATAAAATTTCAACAGTTAAGGACAGAGGACTTGAATAGATAATTCTCCAGAGAACTGCACATAAGCACTTGAAAAATTATCTTCAATATCACTGATCATTAAGGAAATGCAAATTGAAACAGTGGAATATTACTCAGCCTTCAAAAGAAAGGGTATTTTGGTACATGCTACAGCATTAGTGAATCTTTAATGCATTATTCTACACTGAGCCATAAGCCAGACATTAAGCTTAAGTTTATAATAAACTGGTCATAGAAAAACAAATGTTGTTGTGATTACACAAAGATGAGGTATACCTAGAGTACTCAGATTCATACAGTAGAAAGTAGAATGATTGGGATAGGAGGGAATGAGAAGTAACTTCATAGGTACAGAATTTCACATTGGGATGATGGAAAATTCTAGAGATATATGATTGTTTTGGTTTCACAATGTGTGTGCGTAATACCACAAAACTGTACCATTTTAACATAATTTAAATTGTAAATTTTATATTTTACTCCAGTGTAAGAGAGGAGGTAGGTGCATACTTAGTGCTAAAAGTCCCCTCTTTATTCTTTCTTCCTGGCATAATTGACTTATCTTCTTTACATTATTCCAGTTCACATTTTTAATGAGGATTTCTTACTGAATGAAGGTTGAGTAATATTCCAGTTCTGCTCTGGAGAAAGTGTTTTCTTTCCAACTATTATTTCTACACACACACTCAGCTAATTTATAGGATTTCAATATTTGAATTCCATTTAACTGAGATACCTCAAGATGACTTAATTTTCAAGTCTTATTCTAGCTTAACAATCCGGTATAGCTGAAACCCTGCAACCTGAAACTTGCCAAAATGGAGTATTACAAATTCCACTCAGTAGCTCAGTCCATACAATGATGTCCAGCTTTTGTAATCCTCAGAAGCAGATTTTTCCATTCGTTGTAGAATTCCTTATTTGTATGATTCCTTGTCTAATAGTTTTACTTAGAAATGAAGGTACCTTTCATAAATCAGGGCAAATATAGGAAATTTATGATTTATAATTGTTCTTTAGAAAGAACAGAGAAGTATAAGGTTTTCCATTCTCAGCACTAGAGCGTATACCTTTCTTGAAATAAATTGTGTTATCAAATAGCCATGGACTTAGACTACCCACTGAATCATACCCTTGGTTACTGAGAGAATAGATTGGTTTGCAGGATGTGTGGGGGGATTTCGTAGGTTGTAAGGTGTTGAGATGTCTGGAATCTCAGTAGAAAAATATTCCACTTGAAGGCTTTTTAAATGTGTAAAATATGCAGGTATGAATCATTCTTTCTGCAATTAAGGCAGTGAGTCCTGTTGTGTCTCTTCTATTTTACTTTGAAAAAATCATCTGTATCATAATATTGAAAATTCCTCAGTGGTTCAGGAAACCCAGAAAAATCCTGACTAGATGGGGTTCTTCACTATAGAAATGAGTTAATTTTATTTATAGAGTTCTTTTTGTGAGTATTGTGTGAATTTATATCTGCTCCTATATAAAGTTGAAACCCCCTCCTGTGAGAGGCCCTGTCACTTATCTGTAGAAAGCCCTGATGATGCCTCAGGAATAAGGTAAATCCAGTGATAAGGGCACTGATTCCAATTTTCTGACACTATCTCAAATGGAGCCTGGCAGCAGTTCTTCTGGGCAGGTATGGAAAGAAGGGCAGAAATAACACAGAATGGGGCGAGTCGCTGAAGAATGCACTACTTCCAGGGAAGGAGAAGGTCTTTTAGTATTACTCCAATTCTTGTATGCGTAAATAAAGCTTTTTTAAAAAATGAAAACATACAGTATTGTTCCTAATACCATATCCATCTTGGAAGTTCCAGCCAGCACAGGCTCATAGAACAGCCACCACTAATTGGTACCAACTTGCATCTCAGAGCAGGATAGATTTTTATTTAGCCTGATGAGGTCACATCACTATCCTTCCCAATATCAGTAATACTTGTTTTGCAAGGTTGAATATTTTTGACCTTCACTTATTGTCAGGATTCCACTGAGCCATACTCTATTTTAAGATTATTGGGTTGATGTGTAAGACACTGTATCATTAAGAAATAAAGCCCCTCTGTTGCATTTTACAGCCAAACATCTGATTTTGTGGGATGGATTATTTTACATAATTGCAAGATACCTGTGATGCCAACCCTATATACCTCAGTGCTTTTCGAATGTTTTTGTGCTAAACATATAGTTCTTCATAATGCCTCAGGATCCTATAAGAATTTGGTTCTACATTATATTCATTTTAAAATATTTTTAAAGTGTTTCAAATTAAAATACAAAATGTGTTACATGTACTGACTTGCTTTTATAAATCTCAGATTAAAGTTTTATAGCCATCTTATGTCTATTAAAGACTAGCCTGAGCTTGCAAAGTAGGCCATTTCAAATAAAAACTTTTATCATTTATAGCTCCCTTTTTGCATAAATCAGAATTTCTACAAAACTGTGTAACCATACAATCATAAAATGAAACAGAATTTTGTTCTGTTTCATTTTTCAATTTTAATTTTGCTGACACTGAACTACTGTTATACACATTCCAAGATTTTTAAATTATGTGTTTGTAAAATAATCTTCCACCTTTCTAATTGATATGTTTTATAATAAATGTACATTAAATTTATATAAACTGCTTTATCAATCTCATACTCTGAGGCTTTTGTTTAGTTTATTCTCTCTGAGGAAAAGATTAATCTCCTTTTAAAATGTTTGGGAACAATAGTTATAATAATAATTTCTTTAGGCTCTTGATGTCTAAAATAATCAACCTGATTCCCAAATAATCGTTCTATTTCCTATTCACAACAGAAATCCCCCCAAAAAATTAGTAAGACTTAAATATTGAGAGCAGCTTTGAGTAATCTTGAAGTCAAGCAGTTTACAGTTCATTAACTTTTAATCTGTGTCCTGCTTTTCTCCTTCAAAATGAGAAAATACTTTGTGTCATCATTTTTAAATATTGCTTCATGAAAAAAAGAAAAAATTGATATAATTTACTATTATTTCCCCCCCGGACTTACTAATTTTATAAGTAATAAAAATTGTTTTTAGAAACAACCATCTGTTTCTGGGGCCTTTTTTAGAAGGCAGCTTATTTAAAGAAATTAAAACAGTATAAAATAATGTAACAAGTGCAATATCAGATGGAATGGCAACAATAAAAGTACCTAATATTTGTAAATGCTTTGTAAATAGGTGAAATTGTGAAGGAGATCATTACTTTTAGGTAAGTAGATTTTAAGTGGCTCATACCAAAATTTACTTTGTGTAATTAGTTGCACAGGCATGAAAAATTAGGACACACAGAATAGAGTGATCCTCAATAAGCAATATTTAAATTTGAACCTACAATTCACATTTTGTAACCCCCTTTTTAAGGGGTTATTTTTTTTTCTCAAAAACATTTGAGAATTTTATTGGTAATCCATATAATAGTAGAATAATCCACATAAAGAGTAAGGAGCTCCTGTCTGGATTTATTCTAATCTGAAAATCTGCTTTAGGTTATTTTTATATTATGTTGATAATTGCAAAAACAATTTTATAAAAACAAAACACAGAAACTAGAAATAATGCAGATTAGAAGAAAAAAGGAAATAACTAAGAGTAGAAATAAATGAAGTATATGAGAAAAGATCAAAGAAATGAAAAGCCAGATTTTTATTTTATCATTTTTATATAGTATTAGTTAACAACACTCTGTTATTTAGAGATGTAGGATCCCACCTTTTCACATATATGTTACAATACCACACTCACCACTGAGTTACCCTTTGAAAAAAATAAGCAAAATAGACAACTAGTTATCTAGACATAACATGAAAAAAGGCAAATAAATAAATAGTTAAAAATGAGAGAGAAGACCTTATAACTGATACCCAGAAATACAAAGGATTATAATACTATTATACACCAGCAAATTGGACAAATGAGAGTAAAAGAATAAATTCTTGGAAGCATATAACCTCCCAAGACTGAATCATGAAAAAATAGAAAAGCTGAACAGATTAAATATTAATAAAGATCATATTAATAATCCAAAACCTCCCAACAAATAAAATTTAAAGACCACATGATTTCACTGATGAGATCTACCAGATTCATGAAAAAAATTTAATCCTATTCTTCTCTAACTCTTCTAAAAAATGGAATAAAGAACATTCAAACCCATGAGACCAGCATTACCTTTCTACCAAAATCAGGCAAGGACACTATAAGAAAAGAAAATCTTAGACCAATATCCCTGATGAACATAAATGCAAAAATTCATGAACAAAATGTTAGCAAACTGAATTCAGTAATACACTAAAAAGATGATACAATATGATCAAGTATGATCTATTCTAGGGATGCAAGGATAATCCAAAATCTGCAAATCTATAAACATGATACATGACATTGAAAAAATGAAGTATAAAAATCATATCCTCTCAGTAGACACAGAATATTTGAAAAAGTTCAATAACTTGCATGATAAAAATCTCTCAACTGGGTAGAAAGGGAACATACATCAGCATCACGTATTTTACAAATATAACACAAACTTGAAATTTGTTTGGAACCACAAAAGATCCCTGAATAACCAAAGCAATTTGAGAAGGGTGGAGACTTTATGCCCTTTCATTTCAAACCATACTACAAAGCTATAACAATCAAAACAATATGATATTGGCATAAAAATTACACATGTAGATCAACAGAATGGAGAGCCTAGAAATAAACTTTTACATCTAATGTAATTTAACTTACTCTCTAGCAACTAAGAATCACAGTGAGGAAAAGATAATTTAATAAATGATGTTGGGTAAACTACACCCTTCTCGTACACCATACACAAAAATCAACTCATTGGAATAAAGTCAACTTATTGGAACATCAGACCCGAAACCATAAAAATCCCTTGGGAAAACAAAGATATAAGGAAGTATCTCCTTCATATTGATCTTGACTGCAAAACAAGGGAAACCATCAACAAAATTAGAAGGCAACCTATGAAATAGGAGAAAATATTTATAAACCAGGGTTTGTAAACCAAAATAAGGAATTCCTATAACTCAATAGCCAAAAGTACAAATCACCTCTTTCCAAATAGACAGATGACCAACAAGTTTATGAAGTGGTTTGACCATCACTAATCATCAGGAAAATACAAATCAAAATCACAGAGAATACCTCACACCCATTAGGATGTCTGTTATCAAAAAGACAAAAAAAAAATATTGGCAATGCTGCAATGTTGATAAAACTATAAACTAGTTATAACCACTATGGAAACCAGTATGGAGGTTCTTCAAGAAATTAAAAGTAGAACTACTATATGATTTAGCTATTCCACTTCTAGATATATAACCAAAGAAAACAAAATCATTATTTCAAGTAATGTTTTGCCATATTATAGCAGTATTATTTACAGTAGCCAAGGTTTGGAAACAACTCCTCTGTTTATAGATGAATGGATGAAGATGTGGTTTGTATGTATAATTGAATATTATGCAACCTTATAAAAAAGAAATCCTGTATTTTTCAACAACATGGATAAACCTAGAGGATATTATGTTAAGTGAAATGAGACAGAAAAAGACAAATCCATATGGTATCATATGTATGTGGATTTTTTTTTCTTAATGTTTAACTCATAAAAACAGAAGAGTGGTTGTCAGCCTGAGGAGAGTAAGGGACAGTAGGGTGAGGTTAATAAAAAGGTACAAACTCTCTGTTATGAGATGAATATGGTCTGAAGAGCTAATGTATAACATGGTGGGTGTAACTGATAATACTGAATTGTATAAATGAAATTTGCTAAGAAAATAGAACCTAAGTGTTATCACATAATAATAAAAGGAGTAAATATGTGAGGTTAATTAACTTGATGGGGAGCATTTTTTCATAATGTATATATTAAATATTTTACAATATAACTATACCTTAATAAAGCTAGGGGAGGCAAATGGATAAATTGGCATATCCAGAAAATGGCATATAAAAGGGAATAACAATAAAAGGGAACAAACTATTGATTTGCATGATATGAGTAAGTCTTATATTTTCCAAGGAAAAGAAACCAATCACTCATTTATTTTAAATAATAAGCACTTATTTTTTCAGTTACTGATTTTGATTAGTTTTAGTAAAACATCAATGCATGCACCTTGTGTGTGTGTGTATGTGTATGTTTTTCAATGAAGACTAAACAGTGAAAAACAAGTCCCTCTCCTCTAAGTTTAGCCATCTATTAATTCTCCATATGTTTCCTTGTTAGTTTTTTTCCTTCTTCCAGACATATTCTATACAGATTAGGTCTGCTGAAATGACAGAGGAGTCTTATTGGATACAACTCCAAATGACCAAAGCTAGAAAATTGTGAGAAATGCCAATAAGGATAGTATTTGATTATAATAAAACATCAATATCCATAAGTCCATACTTATAGAATTCCAACTTATAATGTAGAAGAAATTATGAAAATAAAGGTTTCCCATTAAAGTATCACAGTAATAATTGTCAAAGGTAAATCCACTGATGAATGCTAATTCATGGCCAAAAGTTTAAGGATATTTGCATGGTCACAAAATATCTTCCCTAATTTTTTTATAAAGGAAAATAGTAACTTTACAGTATAAAAATTTGCAGGACATCACCTTAACCAAGCTATCAAAGTTTATGTCACTAAAAATAGTAATAAAACACATGCCCCTTTATATGATCTCTGAGAGAGTATCCTCTGAGAGAGGATACCTATGGTATCCTTCCCAAAAAATACCAATGTAACCATGAGAAAATATCAAACATACCTAAGCGGCGAATGTTCTATAAAATAACCCACCCATACTCCTCAACAGGTCCAGGTCACAAAATATAAGAAAAGGCTAAGAGGAACTGTCTCTGACTGGAGGAGATTAGAGACATGACAATTGAATGCACAGTGGGGTCCTGGATGGGATCCTGGGAGAGAAACAAATGAAAATATGGGTGAAATCTGAGTAAAGTCTGAAGTTTAATTTGTAGTACTGTTCTCTTCATTTTGAATTTTTTGCTATGGTTATATAAATGTTAACATCACGGGAAACTGGATGATGGGCATATGGGAACTCTGTGTACTATATTTACACGTCTAAAATTATCGTAAAAGTAAAATGTAGATGACTAAGAGTCTAGTGTTATTTTCATATATTTCACAATAACTTATCAAATACCAATGGAGGAGAAAAAAAGATGTTTTTCTCTGATCAACAAATAAACTCTTCTGATGCCTGTTCAATTTTCTAATTTATTTAAAATATAATAATAATAAATTACAAAATTACCATTTTGGTGATGATTATCTTTGTGAAGTTTAATAAAAAGATTCAGTAATAAAATTTTAATAAAGAAACCAGAAGTGATTTAGGAAATTAAAATAGGTCAACTAAGACAAATGCTTTTATTATTGCATATCCCAGGCATATATCAGAGGTTATTAAGTTTCCTCTGTTCTTCCCTCCTCTTTATTAACTGGATGTGACTATATATTTTCTGCCCTCCTTTATACTTTATGTTATAATCTTAGTTAAATTTGTTCCTGAAGGAACAGGGAATAAAAAGGGTCTGGGGATTACTTTTTTCTCAGTGATTGGTAGGGTACCCCACACTCTTAGCAACTGGAAGAGTGAAAACTATAAGATGCCAAATCACTGTGCCTTGCACCACCATCCTAACCCTGTGGGAGTTTGACCTGGGAGTTTGATATTAACCTGGTTATTTGGCAGGTGTGGTCTATATTACTCATGGGCTTAATTTATAATTATTGGTTATATTCTGCATTCTTAGTCTTATGCTGGATTCTGTAGAAATAATAAAAAATCAAAATTTTTTGATTCTTTGCTAAAGATTTCCCACTTGTTTGAAAGACAGGCATGAAGTCTTTGTAGTGAGTGCAAAGAGCAGAAGCTTTAAAGCTTTTTACGGTCACATCTTTAATACCACTTCCTTTAATTAATCTTCCTTTAATCTGTGACCACAGGTATTTATTTGAATTCTGTTTCTTTATCTATAATATAGTCTTAGGCTTCCCATTAATACTTGATACACCTTAGTTTAAAAAAAGGAGACCCTTACAGAGTTATTGTTATCAAGGTTGGAAAACATGGTAGTTATTTTTATTAAATAACTATTGTGACAAGTGCTCAATCTTTCTGTTTTCTCCCTTTAGAGATGATGACGAGAAGAAAAAATCTCCATCAGAAGGTACTGAAGAGAAAGCTAATGGAACACATCCAAAGACCATCAGTCGTATTGGGAGTACTACCAACCCATTCTTGGACATTCCTCATGATCCAAATGCTGCTGTGTACAAAAGTGGATTCTTGGCTCGGAAAATCCATGCAGATATGGATGGAAAGAAGAGTAAGAATCATTTGTTGTCATTTCCTATTTTATTTATTTCATCTTTACCCTTAAAATATAAAGTGACTTTTTTCTGAAGTAGAGTCAAGGATGAAGAAATACTATGTTCATCTAGATAACTGTTATTAAAGTTTGATAAACCTCTAACCCTAAGTCAGAAGTTCATTGTGGCACCTGAATTTCTCCAAGTAAAATTATAGAACTTTCAAGATGCTCTCGCGCTCTCTCTCTCTCTCTCTCTCTCTCTCTCTCTCTCTCTCTCTCTCTCTCTCTCTCTCTCTCTCCCCCCCTNTGCTCTCGCGCTCTCTCTCTCTCTCTCTCTCTCTCTCTCTCTCTCTCTCTCTCTCTCTCTCTCTCTCTCTCCCCCCGCATTCTTTTGATTCATTTCCAACCTTTATTTACTCCTAACTTTAACAAATAATTTTGAGCACCTGCAGTATAGTAGGCATCAAAAATAATGGAGTGGTAAAAAACAAAAAACTAATGGAGTGAATAGAATAGGCAAGTCCCTGTTTTAATTTTTGGTATTTGAGGGAAAGGTTGAATTTATAATACATACTATAATCAGTACTGTAAAGTCCCAGAGACAAAACAGTGTGGTTGGTGGTGAGAGGAGTTGAGATGCAAGCACAGGTGGAAGGATAATCATTTTTCTCTCTGCTATATTTATTTACTGACAAGAAATGTCCTTTTGTTTTATCAGTTTTTAAAAGATCTGTATTACATTAAGTTTTAGGAATGTTCACCAGTTACAGAATTCTTAGGCACTTTTTTTCCAGTTATTTAGAATGTTGTTCTAGTGTTCTCTCCCTATATAATTTCATACAAAGGTCTGTTATCTTTCTTATTTTTGCTTCTCTGTACATAATGTGGCAACCCCCTTCCCAAGTTCTTTAAAGATTTTTCTTTTTTCTTTTCAGCAGGTTTATTATGAGGTGTCTTAATGTGTTATTTTTTTTTTTCTTGTCTAGTGTTTGTTGAAGTTCCTGCATTCATCAGTTTATATTTTTCACCAAGTTTGGAAATTTGTTTAGCTGTTATTTCTATAACACCCACTCCTCTTCCTAGGACTTCAGTTTCCCATATGTTAGGCCACTTGATATTGTACAAAAGAGTCATTGAGACTCTATTCATTTTTTTCAACTCTTTATTTTTCCAGTATTTTAATAGTCTTATTGATATGTCTAAATTTACTCTGATATTTTTTATTTTTGCAGTGTTATTTTCCTTTTCTACCCTTATCATGTTTGTTTTCCGTAATATCCTTAAGCATACTTAAGTTAATTTTTCTGCTGACTATAGGCCATGCTTTTCTCTTTTTTGCATTCTTAGTAGTTTTTATTTGAATATCAAAAACTAACTTTTCCATTTTTCAGGACTGAATGTGTGTATAGTCTATTAAAGAAGGTTGTATTTTACTCTATTGTGCAAATTAACTGAATCTTTCAGATACTTGTCTTTACTTTTTGATGGGTTGGGTCTAGAACATATTATCCTGGGCTTATTTAGTTCCATTAATAAAGTATGGTTACTCTTCTTTAGATGCTTTCTAGTGGCCTGGTATTCCAGTCTGTCCTTTCTAACTAACAGTTCTAGCCCAGTATGAATTAGGAGTATGTTCCACTTCATTTTGGTGATTCATTCCCATGCATTGGATAATTTCCAGTGTACCCACCCATTAAAAGCTTGGAAATTCTTTGCATACCTCACACTAGATCTTTGTTCAACATTCTCCTGTTTTACTTTGCTCCACGTATTCTTGTCCCTCAATATCAACTCTTTAACTCAGTAGAGATGACTCCCAAACTCTGTTCAAGTACCTTCTTGCACTACCAGGGCTTAGAAATTACCTTCAAGCAGTTATCTAGGCTTATCTCACTTATTTCTTTCTCTTTGGGATCACATCTGAAAACTTGCACATATTGTCTGTTTTTCAATTGTTATGATAACAGTGGTTTCTGTAGTAACTAATTTTTCATGAGCATAAGTAGAACTAAACTGATTGCTGATCTTTTTGTTAACACATTTCTTTCTAGTTGCCTCAGGCCTAATACTTATAGAGCTATGAAAGTGATAAGGAATTCTAAACACTTGAATACAATCAAATATGTGCTTGGAGATACAGAAAGGGATTTGTATTCTTTCCAGCTAGAAGCTCCCTCCCTAATCTGTCTGGTTGAACTGGATTATCTTAGTATTAGACAGCTGCTGCTACTGCTTGAAAATGTTCCAGAATAACTGAATTGTGTCTGAATGTTTCTGCCTTTGTTTTTTGAGAGGCGGTGACTATAAGCAAATTTGAAATATGTTTTATTTTACTCTTGTCTAATGAGCTTTGAAATATAACACTTTTCATTTCTAATACATTACAATAACAACTGGGCTTTCCTGAAATGGGAACTCTGGATCTTTTTTAAGAAATCTATATAATGATAGATTTTGGGCAATTTTGGGCATTTACCCTGCTAAATCTGTACTTTTATTTGGATTCATCATGTTCAGAGTGGCTAGAGCTATATTGAATTTGTACAGCCCTGTAAACATGGCCAAGTGCTCTAATGAAAGATATTACTAAAAGTTTTAATAACTAAAGATTTGGGTCAAAGCTCTAGGGAGAGATTAAAACCCTGATTAACTTGTGTCTAAAGGACCACTTTTCTAACTCAAGATTTGGTAGCTTTCTTTTCTTTTTTTTTTAATTAATTCTAAGAACTCAATTTGTCAGGTTGTATCCATAATTACTAATATAAATGTTTAAAACCTTGAAGACTTTCATTTTAATTAAGTTGTTTATTTCTTTAACCTTTTAAAGATATACTTAGCTCAAAAATCCTACCTCCAGGAGACAAATAATGGAACTTTTATAAAATATATATATAGAGAGAGAGAGAGAGAGATACATGTGCGTGTGTGTTACCATGTATTTACCATATATATATATATTTATCATTAATCTGCCATTTAGGGAAAGCTTTATGAATAATCAAATTTGGAAAACAAAATGCATTTTATGGATTTTTGTCAAAATTCAATGTAAGCTCTAAGTTTTGTCAGTACCGATCTAAAATATTTATTGAAATCTAAAAATGACTAGAAGCAAGTTACTCAAATATGTTGTAAATATTTCTTAATATGTTCTAAATGATGACAATAACAGTGATAATTAAGTGATCACTCAATATTAGAGCTTTGTCCTGAGATTATCACATGCTAATCATTAACTATTTGATATTCTTTCTGTGAAGCAAGTATTATTATCCCCATTTATCAGAATTAGGAATACATCCTAAACATCTTAGCCAAGTCTGTAGTAGAGATGAACAGGGCATCCGTTGGAAATAAAATCTGATTAGAACAAACTAATTGTAGCATATTGTTGAAAACAGTGCACATGAGAAAAATATGCCCAGAGAGACATTTAAGTTCTACATTTTTTTTTGTGAGGTTGTGTTAGTCTGTAGCAGGTATTTAGATGACTACAAATATCAAACTAAGTCCAATGGAGCATGACCATTTCTTTCACTTGATCCACATAGGCCTTTTTGTCTGTCGAATTGCATGACTTTAGTTAGGTATTTTCTGATTGCCCATAATTTCCACAAATCCCTGTAGTGTTATATTAGGCCTCACACAATAATTGCTACTTTTCTGCCCTGAGTCCTCTGAGGTTGTGATTCCCTATTTAGATTGATGTAGCCTGCAAGAGATGGGGCAGACAGATGAACAAGACCATACTTAATGTTGTATTTGTCCATTAGTGGTAGCAGTGTGACAAAATTACATGTTTGTCTAGTTTTTATTACCACAGCCTACATAATAAGTTAAAGTTCTTAAATAATTTTTCCTGCATAAATTAATAACTTGAGTATCTGAGTCTATATGTGTACAGAGACTTACTATTAAACATAGCCTCTCTCCTCTATGGAACTTACATTTAAGTGTTTTATAGATACAATAGTTAAAACCAAGAATGTACAAGTATTTAAATATACACATTGTTAGTTATGGTATCAAATAAAAGGTTAAAAATCGAGTGGAAGGAGTTAAGGAGTTATGCTTACTATATTCTCCCAGATAAAAAGGCATCAGTAGGAGAGTGAAATAGAAAACAGACCCCAGAAACTGCAATTTCTGGGTTTCATGATAACTTGTTGCATAACATATGAAGTGATTCAGGTAATTAGGAATAACAGAAATGTGTCATTAAATGTTACTGAGGATGGGGGGGCAGTGAATGAGAGATATTGGGGTGTGTGTGGATGTATGCATATGTTTGACATGGGTGTTTGTATGTGTGTCTTCCTCACCTCAGTTCAACCACGAAAATCAGTTTCAGATAGATTAAAGTGAAAATTTGAGAGACAAAATCTTAATTTTTGAATGTGGAAGACAACCTTTGGGTAGAGAAGAATTTCTTAAGATTTAAGAAAACAAAAGCAATGAAAGAACATTAGTACATATGAATACACAAAAAGCAAATACTTCTCTGTGTTAAAATTCTCTTTTTAAAAGTTAAGACAACGTACAGATTTGGAAAAAATATTGTAGTATACTGTTGATATTGGCTTAATATCCACTGTACATGTGTGTGTTATATCTATTAAATTAATTAGAAGTGCTAAATTCTAAGACAGTACAGTAAAAAAATGGGCAACAATTCAAATAAGCCATTCACAGAAAACTAGACTGAAATGATCAATCAATAAATATATGAGATATTCAATATTAATACTCAATTATTCTTATTAATGCTAATATCACATATAATTATGCTCATAATTAATCAGCACTCATTAATACTGATTAATAATCAAAGATATTCAAGTAAACACACAGTGAGATGTTAATTCATAAATGTTACATTTGCCAGAATTTGAAAAAAAGATAAAACCAAATAGTGGCAAGAATTTCAAATTGTGAGCACTGTTCTATCCTGGAATGTGTCAGTAGTATCATCTCTTTGGAAGATAGTTTGCAGAAATTCTTGCAATTTGACAAGAGGAGAAACATTCATAGCAATATTGTAATAGCTCAAAATAAAAGAACCTAACTAGTTTTTATTAAGAATGTGTTTGGGTATTATACATTCATATAATAGAAAACTATGTAAGAGTGAAAAGCAAGGAACTCTAGAGTTCCAAGTTCTGTCAACATAGATGAGTTCCACAAACAAAGTTAAATGAAAGAAAGCACCTTGCACAAGAATGCATACATATGATAACATTCTAAAGCATTCACTGTCTTAGTAGGACTATGTTCACATTCAGACATCATTAAATATAGTGTTACCTTTGGTGAGAAGAACATATAGACAGTGAGGGGTACCCAGCAGTTGAACCATATTGATGATTTTTTAAAATTAGGTGAAGATAGGTACATGAATGCTTACTTTATTGCTCTGGACAACCATTTCATGTCATAATGTTTTGTAATAAAAAAAAAGTTTTGCCTTAATAGAACATACGATTGCATGGAAAATTTAGAAAGAGTTAAGAATATTTTTCTTAAAATCTGTGCAAGAAAAAAATTTAGAAAACCTGAAAAAACAAAAAATTTAATAACCACTATTGCTACAATGTAATATTTTCAAACTTTGCCAGAATGATAATGGAATTTTGGTTGTGTTTCACATTTAGAAATGTGAAAGATTTAATATGGCTCCAGAGTAGAATGCAAATACTATCCTCCCTGACCAACTAAGCGCACAGATGAAAGAAGCTGAGGGGTAAAATCTCTTGTGCTGCTCTGATACTGGTCCAAGGGAACAGAAAATAATGTTATGAGTACACTCTTTCCAACTATTGAGGTAACTAATAGAGATGCAAATAAAAACCCACAATAATACATGTGGGGAAAAGTTTGCAGAATCCTTCTCTCATATCAGGAATTTTATAGTCAATCATGGCATATTGGCAGAAGCACTTTGTTTAGGGATATGATATAAATGAACTATCCAGAGAAACGGTAAATTAATTTCTTTTGGAAAATAGGATTGGAGAAGTAGGAAGAAGTGGGTCAGAGAGTTTGGACATATCACTTTAAAAATATTGAAACATTTGATATTGAAATGTTCATTGCATTTTAAGGATGTGAGAACCTATTTGGTTCACATTTTCTCTCTCATTTTAAATAGTTTGGATAAGGAATGTTGGGTAGTATCTTGGGAGGGATTGGGAGCTTCACTCCTTTTAGAGGGGTTTACACACTTGCTTGTCAGTGAAAGTTTCAAAAATTTAGCCCCACATATCATATTTGAGAAAGTGGATGGTATTCTGAGTCACACATACTGAAAATAGAGTTTATAATGCCAATGCAGGCAGAATTCTTTGCTATTGTGTAACATTGGGAACAGCGACACTACAATTAAGAGATAATAAAAGTGGAATAGTTGTTTTTTTTTTCTCCAGAAGACAGTTGTTTCCTCCTGTTAGAGACTTTTTAAATGGAGGCAAAGCAATTATTTTAAAATCAGGCTAAGGTTTCATTGACCTTTCCACTTTGCTGTTCAGTGGCAGAGGGGTGTGTCATGAAGAGACTTGAACTTGTTGCTGCAAGGTCAAAGAGCAGCACCATGAGGGTAGCTGCTGAACTTCTCAAGTATTAGTTCATCTCTTGACATTACCTGTTTCCACTGGACATATTCCAACGGTGACAATTTGTCTATTTTCCACGGGGCATGCCTCTTCACCATTCTGTAGTCAGACTAAATGGGAACACGAGGGACTGAGGTGATGGTGCACTGGTGAGATGGTGATGGGGAATACATGGGGATTACAATTAATGGCAAGTATATGTAAATTTTAAAATATTTTAATAAAAAATAAAAAAAATAAAAGTGTTTTAGGTATTTAAGTTTCATCTTGATGTCTCCTGTCTTTAATTTAAAATCCACCCTTTCCTGTAGTGGAGTAAAGTTGGTTAGCGGAGTTTCCCTGCCATTCTCCTCAAAGCATTACTGCTAACAAGGACCCATGGAATAGAAATTGTAGCCTTTAGCACCAAAAGATGATTGTGGTTCTATGTGACATGTTTCTTTCTGAAAGACAAATGCACAATTTCACTGCACTAATTTGTAGAAATTACTCTATTTGTTCTGTTGATTCGTTCTGTTTACATTTTCAGTCTAGTTAACATTTAGGAGAAAAAGAAAAATCTTGGTGTCTTTGTTATGGTTATTTATCATGAAAATTTGAATTAAAAACACAATACTGGTTTCCAGAGGAAACAGTTATGATGATACAAATATATGTACACAAATTTTATCATACTTGTGATTTTCAGCTTTGAAACTAGGTAAGTTATTGATTCTTTATAGAATATGCTTTGAGCATGACTCACATGATGAGAATGAAGGGAGGGAGAGGTGTCATTTAGCTGAGAGCTGGATTGCAAAAGAAGTCTGTAAAATCTTTGGACATAAAGATGTTGGTAAAAGTAGTCCAGTGGAAACAGGTAATGCAAAAGCCTTAAGAAGGCTCAAATGAGGCTAATACCTGTTAAGGTCCTCGGCACAGTGTCTGGCACAGAGAACCTAACTGTCACTTTAGCTACAGAATGCTATCATCATCATTCTCATCTTTATTTTCATCACCTCAAAACTTATTAATGATCAGTAAAAGATTCCTTGAGTAATACACGATAGAGCAAAGCGTCATTCTTCTCAGTTATTTTTTAAATGATATATGACATGTGGCAAGTGAGTTGCATGTTAAAATGATTATAAGGTTAGATAGTAAATGCTGATGGTGGTTCTTGCTGGTGTTTAGACTGATGATGTTTGTATTTTTTTCCTATGTGTGTTTTTTTCTATCATTTTCTCATATTGTATTTTTTATTTTTGCCATTGACACTGGACAAATAAAATTTAGACTATGAGGAAAATTCAGTATTTTCTATTAAAACATTTATTTAAGCATTTGTCTAAAAATATAGAATATTTACAAATAATGGCATAGAAGAAAGGTATAACAAATATCTGTGATAGCATGATTATTAATAAAAAGAAATGACATGGTAAGATGATGGATATTTCCTCTCTTTTAATAATTCACTAAATGAATGTTGTGGTACTGTTCTTACCATAAATTGGGGGTGAGAGAATGACAGAATAGTGGACATGTTTCATGTTTTAGCTTCATTTGGTAATTTGTGGATATGCAAATGTACTTTTAGAGGGCAGTGGAAGCACTTTAGAGCAGTAAGTGGGGACTGAATTGAAAAAGTAAGAGTTAGTGATATCACATCCGATGCAGACTGGGAAATAGACTGTTTGCTGGCCCTGTGTCTGAGAGGCCCTATAGAGAAGTGAGGGACCCCGTTTCAAGAGGAATCAGAAGCCTCTCCAGGAGCTCCTAAATTTAGGGGGAGGGGGGAAGGATACAGACTGTGGCCATATTCTCCAGGGAACAGATTCTGTCTGGAGACTGCTCCATCTTGCCACTATGAATTATTTTCATTGGTCCTCAGTAGCTTTTGCCCAGGGGCATTTCAGAGGTGCCCATGGGCTCGGGCTGTCTTACAATTACAATAGCTTATTTGATTTGCTATTTGTAGAGCTGCATGCTCAGCAGGTGTGTGGCTAACGATGCTTGGACATATGGTACATGGAAATTGAAGCAACTGATTTGGTATCACTTGATTAGCCCGTTTCTCTGATTCAGCAGTTACCTGCACTTTCAGACAGATTGGAGGGAGTTAACCTTACATTTTATTTTAGCACTTTTCTCTCTATGAGTTTTGCAATGAATTCTATTAATTGCTTAAGAAAAATATTAGTGTGCTTGATTGTCTTAGGTTCAGTGTTCAGACTTTTCACATATAATGAATTCACTGAACTCCAGTAACAGTTTACTATGTCCCAGGTTTTTAAGATGACTGTTAAAAACAGCATGTTCATCATGATCTTCCTTCAGTTTGTAAGAATTTTGAGGTGTCATTTATTTTCTAGGATTTTGAAGTCTCTTTCTGCAGATATTCTTCAATTAACCCTTGAAAATCCAAAGTAACTTGTCTTTATGTCTTTAGTGATATCTTCTTTTCATGCCCAGTATAATCTTATTGAAGTAATCTGGACCGAAATTGTAGCCTGCCACCTTCCTTTTCCTCTTTAAGTGACCTTAGTTTCACCTAAATGATTAAGTGAAGTAAACCTTAGATGTATTGCATTACACCTAAATAACAAAGAAATGACTTTTTAAAGACTTATTTTAATATTTGTTGAGTCCTAACATCTATATGGGTTTTTTTTTTTCCTTAAGCTTTTAATCTGCCCTCTGAACACTGCAAGAAACAAAAATAAGTATCTGTTAGAGGTTCCATTCTAGTATAAGAGAAGCCCAATAATATATGAGATTTCAAATATGTGTTAAGTGATCCAGAGGAAAATAAACACAAGGTGGGGAGAGAGTGAAGGAAGTGGTCAGGTGCTACATTGCAGAGAGCAACTAGAGGAGATGCTTGGATGAGGTGACGTCTGAACAGAGACCTAACTGAAGTGAAGGGGAAAGTCATGGTATTTGGGAAAGAAACATTGTAGCTGGAGAGAATGTGAGGTACAGTTCAGGTGTCATAATTCTGGAAAAAAATAATATGACTAAAGCATTTGTTTTTCCTGAAGAAATAATTTGTGTTCAGAATTTTTGTGTTTGTTGCTGCCTACACACTTTTTCTGTGACCCTTAGCATATGATACATTTTTGTCATATTATGTCCTCTTTTCCAACTTCAATAAATTCTACCTTACATTTACTAATGCTGCTAGTGAAATCATCTCCTAACCTACTGGAGATTTTTTTTTCTGCCTCTATCCCACTTTGAAATCCCAAGTTCTTTTTTAATCATTATCATCATTACTATAATTATTAGTATTTCATATTTTCACCTTATATCCTTTTGTCCATTTCCTTCCCCCCACTCCCCTTAACTTCAGAACCTTCATGATCTTTGTTAACATTCACTAGTTTTATAAGTATTTTATCAAATCATCTGCTATATAAGTATTGTTTTTATCCTTCTTAATTTACTGCACATGATTTTCTCAAAATGCCTCCATTTTGTTGAAAATGGCTGCATATCATCTTTCCTTATGGTTAAATAGTGTTCCACACTGTTCCATCTAGATAGGCTGCTTTCGTATCCTGTATATAGTGACAAATGCTTATTAACAAGATATTTGTTTATAAGTTATGATTTCTTCATTTTGGTAGATTAATATTTGGGTAAAATATCTTCCATCCTCTTTTGGCCCTTCTGTTATTTCCTTTATTGTTTATATACATGTTTGATGTCTCCAATGTCAAGACAGGCCTCTCTACCCTTTCCCTAATTAAATTAAGGCTGAAAAATCTATCCCCTTTCCATTAAAAGTTCATCAATAATGTCAGGGTATTTTTCTCAGAATTTTGACGCCAACAACAACAAAAAAAAAATCTGAAAAATGAACGGAATTTTAAGTATTTGTATTTTAACATGAAAATTTTAGCTTGCCATTTAAAAAAATGGCACTTCCAAAGAATTCACATATATTAATTTGTCTAATTTCCACACAACCCTGTGAAGTAGATATAGTTTTATTCCCATTTTACAAAGCAAAGAAGTGAGACGAGGAGAGGTTAAATGACTTACCCAGGGTCACTCAGTGTGAAACCACAATTTCAAACCAGGCGCTTTCTATAGAAAATGATCATCTTGACTTTTGTCCAAAGGTTGTCTTGATAAGATGGTGATAATTCACAATGTTCTGAAAATCTCATAATGAAATCCACATTTTGATTAAGTGTCTTTGTCCAAATATACTGTAAAGATAGAAATCAAAGGAAAACCCTCTTGTTTTTCTCCAAAGTCCCAAATCTTTTTTTTTTTTTTGAAGTCCCAAATCTTCATTTAAAATCTTCTCTTACTTCTAAATCCTACTTATTCTCTTCTATGTAGTGCCTCAAAAACCTATGATGGTTTTCTTAGGGTAGAGCCACAGTACTATTGGGTTTACACAGTTTATCATATTGTATTAAGCTTTGTTGTGCATGTGACTGACTTTATATATGAACTCTTTGGTGGTAGTACCTGTCTCCTGACTGTCTTTGTGTGCCTGGAATAACTGAGCAAGGTTGTAAAGTAAATATGGTATGTTGTAGCATATTCATTTTATAGATTTATAACCAGAGCTGTTCAGTAATTTGTACAAAACTCAAAAAATAGTGAACATCAGGGTGTGGATAAAATCCAGTTTTCCTGACACCCAGTCCAGGATACTTCCTGTCATTCCAGACCAACTTGGGGTGAAAAGTATTAACTACTTAAGGGAATAGAAGTTACATCCAGAATGAACATCAGTCCCCATCTTTCATTCCATGTTCTATTCTCTGTCAATAATATAAAACTCTTCCTAGCAAATGAAAGAATGAACTATTTCCTGGGAAAAACAATAGATAAGTGTTGCACCTCTGGTTTCTTTAAGGATACCCCAGTTTTTCCTTTTATATAGTAATAATTAGAGTTGACTGTAACAGATACCTTAAGGAGAAAAATAAGGATTAACTGACTTTTTCAGAAATGTATGAATTATCTAGAATATTTCACAGAAAAAAATTTATAAATATAAGCTAGGAATAGTAATATTTTATTTATACCACTCTGAGGATAGTCAATACTATCTGTTACCTAATATTGTGTAACTGGTGTCCCAAAGGCAACTTCTGTTACATACAGCTTAGATTCCATTGCTTCAAGCAGTAACCTGTGTCTGAGCTCCTCTATTAATTAAGATTTAATAGAACTTATGTTGGTGTGAGACTGTTTTATGAAAGTGAAGGGATAATATGAGGATATAAGGATTCCCCATCACTTCACTTTACTGATTCAATAGCCTATCAGCTATACATTTATGCAAACCAATTGCAGAAAGCTAACATCCCCTGCCTGAGTTGTATCTTCCACTGCATCAATCATTTGGAACATAAGAGCTTGCTTCCTACTGAGGTAACATCTCTCTTCATCTTGTAAGACAGATGCTGTAGGGGCACAGGAGAAAATACCCCTACTGTTCTGAGGCTCTTAGACTAATCAAACAAGAAAATTAACATCAAACAGATTAGTAGGAGAAAAAGAATAAATACAATTGTATACAATGGATTACATGAAATAAATCCCAGAGTAAATAGAACAATCTGAAGTTTTTATCCTGAGCTAATGAATGGGATAGGGGCCTAGGGTGTCAAGGAGAGAGAAGAGGGTCTCACGTGATAAGGAAAAGGTGACTCATAGGATCTTGCCTCTAGATGTTTGCCTGCAATAAGATAGGTTTCTCCAATAAAAAGTTTATTTCTAGAGATGGCCCTAGATCCAGGTAATCTTCGTTCTTTAAGATCTATATTATTATACTAACAGTTTTTCTTGAAGTTTCTGGCACCCTGATTGCCCTTTGCTCCATATACCAAGTGACATAGATAGGAAAAAGCCTGCTCTGAACATTTTTGAGAGGGCTATCCTTTAATACTTTAAAATTTTCACCCAGTGTTTAGATACTATCACTAGGGAAATAAAGCAACTTTAAAAATGTCTTGTACTGTTTACAAATCTAATATAGATGTGTCCCAATTGTACTAGTAAGGAAGAGTTTTTGCTCAACTCATCTTTGTTTCCAAGTCTAGCAAGGTATTAGATTTATTTTAGAATGATCTTGTTGGTATTGCACTGTATTTGAATGTTTTTCTTCATTAACATAAAGAAATTGAAGGTATTTTGCATAGAATTATCACAGCCTCATACTTCCCTTATTTTCTAGCCTGGCAGGGCATGCACTGTTAGCCTTGAGGCCATAACTCAAGAATTCTCTCTAATTAGTGTGTATGCAGCTTACTGACCTTCTCTACCTTTTGTCATTTTACTGGGGCATTGGAGGAATATTTTTCAAGCCATTATATGGGAAAGAAATGTTAGTATATAGGAGAAATATTAGGTAATGTATATGTGTTTTTCTATGTATGTTAAGTCTTTCTCATATCAAACTTGAAGGGAAAAGAAAATGATCAGGGAATCCAGAGTACGGAGTGGTCAAAAACAGGATGAGATCTTGATGTAGGAAAAAATTCTCTGCCCTTTGAATAAAATAGAAAAACTGGAACAGTAAGATCTTAAACACAATCTGTTCCCGGTTCAGTTCAGAAAAAATTAAAGTTGGAGAGTATAGCATGCAAATATAAACTTCTGCATGTAGCTTTTACCTTTTGGTGAATTAAAATATAAATATATGTATTTTTTTGCATATGTCATTAATCTTCAGTGATTATTTTATTCTCAGTAATATTTTACTTTTTCCTCTGAACAAAATAATATTAGCCTATATTGTCATTCACCGATATGCATTTATCTGTTTTACAAAGATCAATAGAAATAATTGAAGCCAAAATACTATTCATTAGACTTTATATATAAAAATATATTTTTTCACATGTTGATAAAGATGAGAAAAATAAGAATGGTTTGTAATATTGAATATTTAGTGATAGTCCAATATCATGCATCTTTGCAGCGATTTCCAATTTCTGTTTCGCAGAAATGTTGTGTGTGTGTGTGTGTGTTATATAAAATAGAAAACACAGAGGCCTGCTGGCTTTTCATTTGTTTTTTATTTGAATCCAAAGTGGGCAGAAATGCCAGACTGGTAGCACCTGAGAGGGTAGACACAAGGATCGTGTCTCACTTCTGAGACACACGTAGCCATGAGCACAGAGACATTTTTAGAGATGCTGGAGTTCAGTGAAATTGGAGAACCTGGTTGCCTTACTTCCCCTCCTGTCTCATCCTCTCTTTTACCTGCCCCCTGCGCTTACCTCTTTGGAGTAGCAGGCCTTACCAGTGCAGAAGATTCTCATCTGGACAGTTTCCTTTTCTTAAATGTTCCCTTAGAACATGTTTCCTCATCTGAATTGCCTTGTATGGTAACTTCGAAATCTTTAGGTAAATAGACCTCCTCAGAAGCTTAGTCGGCCTCTCAGAAAGTTAGCTGTAACTAATAATGGAGACATTATTGTATACCTAACTAAAAAGATTGCTTGGACCAAATAGAATGTAGGTATATAATGCCAGCCCACTGTAGTATGTGTGGTCACTTAGCCTTACTGTCTTCCTCTTCCCTTCCATTTCTTTACCTTAATTTATTGTATGTCATTTTCTGTATTCAGGTCTTTTTATCTCATCTCACCCATTATAGGAGCCTCCTTACCAGTGTTCCTTATTCCAGTTCACCTCCTATCTTTAGCCCCTATCTCCTATATACTGCTCCAAATGAATTCCATCAAGTTGACAAAATTTGTGGATAAATTCTTTTAAAAAAATAAAGAAAAAAACTAGAAGTCTATTTTTGATAATATATAATAGCCTACAAATTCCAAAAATCCCTATAATAAAGCACCTTAAAATGATAAAATATTTTAAACACCTTTTAAATGAATAGATGAGTCCATAACAATGAAAGGGAAATTCTGTGATGGCAGGAACAGAGCATAAAAACAAATCCAGGAGGTAAGCTGACCCTGGAGTTACTAAACCCTTAGGGCATCTCTGAATCTTGGTTTCCAAGGTATGCTAGCAATAAAATTACATAGCTATTAGCACAGAAGGACAAAAAGATGGGAAATATGAAGAAGTGGTTAGTGCCTGTGGGATAGAGAAGTTAAAGTGTCACAGATTACGATAGTGGAGACTATGTAACTCAAAGATGAAATGACTTCAAGTTTTTAGAAGTGAGGCTGGAGAAGCCCCGAAGAACACCAAACTCAATAAAGTTAAAGAAACCTATATTTGGACATTACACTTAGACTCAAGATAGAGATCCCAACCTTGATGGAAGCCAAAAGATAGTGAAGTAATATCTTCATAAGAAAAAGCAACTGTCAATCTGGAATTTTTTATGATATAAAGATACTTTAATATAAACAGAAATAAAAAATATTTACAACCAAAAGATCCTCCCTAAAGAAATTTAAGTATAGTCTTCGAGAAGTAACTGAAAGTGGCTCCTAAAAACCAATCTGAGCTCAAAAAGAAGTAATGAATGATGGTAGTAAGTCAGAAGGCAAAAGAAAAATGCCAGATGGTTCCTCCCCTAGGAGGAATATAAGGGAACCAAATAAGGAACAAGGAAAGGAATAAGAACAATAATAATAATAACAATAAAGACACAAAAACCAAAAATGAAAAGACAAGGACAAATTGGAGACACTTGGTAGGGAGGAAAGAGGGGGAGGGTTGAGGGCAGACGGGAGCACGGGGACTGAGGTGATGGTGCACTGGTGATATGGTGATGGGGAATACATGGGGATTACAATTGATGTCAAATATATATAAATTAAGGGGAAAAAGAAATACAAATGTTACAATAAAAAAATAAAATAAATAAAGATGTACACAAATTAAAATTGACAGGATAAATTAAAGATAACTTTGTATACTAAAAAAATAAAATAAAAAAAGAGTAAACAGAAGAGTAAATCTAAACCCACTTTGGCAATTTATAGAAAATTATGATGTCGGGCCTCCCCTGGTGGCGCAGTGGGTTAAGCAACGCACTACGAAGCAAATTGCAGCCACTGCAGCACGAGTTCGATCCCTGCTGCCGGCCAGGGGGG